>JARGCU010000044.1:3819642-4453750 GCA_029227775.1 Morpho helenor
ACGACGAAGAAATGGTCGCGATATGTGAAGAAATTGAATTAGAAAATGATATGTGTCGTGTCCTGGATAAGAACGAAGAGAGTGATATTGAAGAACAATTAGTGTTAATATGTGAGGACGTGGAGGACCAAATTAAAAGGGGTTATTCCAATCCAATAGCTCCATTAAACTTCGAGTACATGGTTGAGTACCAACCAATGTCTCAACCATTATTTGAAGAAGACGAAACGGATGAACTAGTAATCCTGTCTCCAAGTCCAAGTTTATATAGCCCTGATTCATTCCATGTGTCTGACTACAGAGATTATGAAGTCCCAATTCCATTCGTGATTCTTGAGGAGAATCTATCGAATACTCTGGAGATAGATTGGGAATCGATGGGAGATTAAATAATAATTGTGTTATAATTTTAAGTCAAATATGTTCTTTTAGTTTAAGTTTTTGTAATAAATTTCTTTAAATTTATATTAAGTTTTTATTTATTACGCTTAGAATTTAATAGATACTTGAAATAAATAAAACAACCTCATTTCACATAGTTATTGTTTATTCAAGTTTTAAATAAAGAAATAAACATTTGTTGTACAAGTTTATCGTTTGTTACAGTGTCATTAGAAAAAAAATCAATAAAGTTAGACATTGAAACATGATTATACTTAAAATAAATATAAACTAAACAATAGAGTCCACATTGCGCACTGAAATAATTTTGAAGTATTTTATTATTAGAAATCCACTTTTTACAGTTGGTTTTTAAAAACATTTCATGATATCCTTCTGGTTTACGACCAAACGAATCAAAATATTCTCCAAATCCGTAAATATCTACATATATAGCAACCCAATGTGATCCCGGTCTTGTATCAGGATCTAAATTTGAAATGAGATATATTGGCTTAGTAAAATACACAGGCATTTGATTCGCCGCAAACACATTGAACTCAATATTTTTATCTATTTGTTTTAAATAATTTTCTATCTCTTTTGTATCCATATCTTTGTAATAGCATGACCTAACAAAGAATGACTTAAACATTAGAAATCTCCACTTATATTTATCTTAACTATTATAATCTAAGCTGACTTCTCGATTTTTATTGACTTCGATTACATTATCAAACTCTGCATACACAATGCAATTAAGTGTTGTAGTTAGCGCTTTATCAAATCGAACTTCAAACCTTACACTACCCCGCTTTACAAGATTCCAATGAGAGTTTGAGTTAGCGGATAGATCTGGAGTTAAATCAAATGCATACAAGCAATAACCATGACTGTACTCTGCCTTGGAAATATCGTTTCCTTCGTTCAGGAAATGAATTCCCGTTCCCGAAAACAAGGTATGATATGCACTTATATACGTATTATCATGAAAAGATGGAACTAACGTTTTCGATGGTATAGATTGACCGTCGACATATAAACCAAATAAGTTGAGACCATAGTTACCAAAATTAAACGGATTCACATTAAGAGCACCATTAAATGCAGCATTACTAACGAATCCAACAATACATCTTTTAGGTATTTGACCTAAAAATACATTGTCGAGCATTTTACCCTGGATTCCTGATGGGATAGTCAAGACCTTAACCTCAGCACGCGTAACTGGATATTTTGCAGTAGTGGTTGCTAATACTTTTTCATGAGCAATTAATACTGAAGGATTGATACGAACTTTACGCATAATGAGACTAGCGCTTGAAATATGGACTTTGAATTTTTTATCTACAGATGTACACATTAAATTAAAAGTATCTTTTGAACGAACTAGTTTTAAGCGCATTTCAACACCATTGATTAAAAACTTATCTTGATTGAAAATATCAGCATGTATGTGACCTATCATTTCAATAGTGTGACTTTCCTTTGCCAGTTCTTCTCTTTGAACGTATCCTCGATTTGAAACATCACATGAATCCATGCTCGAAGCAGTGTCTTTGTACCAAAGTCCACAAGTAAGATGGCTTTCCTTAGCAGCTTTTCCATAATTGAGTAACGTTTCAATGTATGCGCGATATCCATAGGTATTATTTGGAGGAGACACTAACTTTTGATTAAGATAAATATCACACTGACTAAAAAGAGAATGCAACCAATTATTAACTGGAGCGACATGAATTCCTGCTAAAAGTTTGCTTGAATCACCATTCTGTATTTTAGCTTTTATATGAAGTAAGGTGTGGGACAAGTCAATGTAATCGTCTCCATTGCCCGGTACTAAAAACTCAATCGGTCCATCGTCAGTCAATGATGAAATGGGATTGTAATGTATCCATTGACCACTCTCAATACTCGTTTGCGTAGATGGTAGAGCAAATAAATCCAACTCTGATTTTACGCATTCACAGGAATGATGATGTAAAAACGCCATTTTTGAATTACGAGAAGTAATTTAAGAAAATATATCTTGAATATTTTGTCGTTTATTTCTTTTAGTACCGTTCCGTTTGGAAGGTTTTTTAGAAGTGATGATCTTCCTCTTTAGCTTTCTTATTTTATATCCGGATCCAGACATTACTGAATCTATTTGTTCATCAGCTTTTCTTTTCAAATTTGAAGTTGCCGTTTTCAAGCGTGATTTGACAGATTCACCCATTGGTTGAACATTTAACATGTCAGATAGAAGACCTACACCTGCATTTAAAGCTTCTTTGCCCACAAATCTCGCACCATTTTTTAAAAGTGGAAGAACCGATCGGAACAAACCCCCCAAAAAGCTCCCTATACCATGACCTCGCTGATGTGGTGCACCTTTGTAAATTACCCCCATACCAGAACCAGCTTGATGAGTATAATAATGTAAATATGGACAAGACATGATTGATATTTTCACTTGACTTTTTTAAAATGTACCTTTATACACGTAGTTCCAAACTGGAATGGTACTCTTTGACCTGTACTTGTTCTTATATCTATTTCTATAACGTCAAATTCCCTGCGCATAACAGGTACATAATGAGGGGACGAAAAGATATTTATTTTAGAAGCGCCATATACATATTTGGTGGGATCCAACGAAACAATTCTCAATAAAGGTGTCATGACATCACCCACTACTTGTGGTTCTACTATATCACAATATATTAAAAGTTGTGAAGGTAGACCCAAGTTTAGATTCGCGGGATATTTTCCGAAGTTATGTTTTATTAAATTAGTAAATGGTGCAAAGCCTAACTGCACACTCAGTCTAGGACTACATACCACAGATGTAACGTCGATTGCCCAACTACTCACTGTAACGAGTTTCGATAATGTATCATATCTAAGCTTAACTTTATCCTTTAATTTTTCATTAAAATCGATAACGAATTGATCCACACTAATATAGTTGGTTGGTGTCATGTATTCCAGATGCGTGAATAACTGCGATTTATCGCCTTTAGACGTGATGTAAATAATATTTTCATTTTCTTCCAGATTAAACATACTACATGGGTAATGAAATTCCACAATAGCGACTTCCCATTCGCCTTCTAATTTCATAGTCTTCGGTAACTTGGTAAAAAAATTTGCTGTAGTGTTTTCAGCAAAGTATGTCATGGAACTGTTACTTAGCAAAGTGAGATAAAAGCTGTCTTCTCTCATATTTTTTCAAGTTCTGATACAGAGATCCAACTATTAAACTTGTTGGGATAACCTCTCCACTTAACAAGAACCTCTTTTCTGTTTCCTGAGTTACGAGAACGCAGTATTTTATCTATTTTATAATGAGTAGTGGGGTTATAAATTACTTTTTGTAATTCATTCTCGTAAAATGTTCCTATAATGGGCTCATGCTGAAGATCTTTGAGTGTATAGACTACTTTAGGCATGTTATTTTTTATAGCTGTTATGATAAAAATTTCATCACTCCAATTAGTTTCATAGCCTTTTTGAAAAATATGCTTATGTCTAGTTATTCTTACGTGATCACCAACTTCAAAGTTATTTTTTTGTATAACATCCAATCTATATTTTTTATTCTCATATAAATTATTCCAAACGTTCATGATGTTACTAGAACTAACTTCAAATGGACACATCTTAATGCTTGAATGAAAACTATGGTTATAAGAATAAAGCAAATCATCCAAAATATCAATATAAGTGTATGTATTTTTATGTGTAAAATAACGCCACATTTTACTTTTCAGAGTTCGTTGAAATCTCTCGACAATACTAGCTTTAATATCTGGGTTATTTGTAGTATAGTAGTTTACATTTTTAGTTTTAAAATATTGTGCAACATCCTTTGATACGAACTCTGTTCCTTTATCCGATTGTATGTGTGTGGGGGTCGCGTTAGCTTCAGTAAATATACTTTCAAACGCTTCCTTTATACTTTCTGAATTTTTCTTTTTTAACGGTCTAGCGAAAGCGTATTTACTAAAAACATCAATAACACAAAGTATATATTTAAAACCATCATTATATTGAGAATAAGTCCGCATATCACTCAAATCAGCTTGCCACAGTTCATTAAAATTTGACAATATGTATCTATTTCGTTGAAATTTTCTATGTACCGGTTTATGTAGGGTATAAGTTTCCTGGGATTGCAACCAGTCCTTTACTTGTTTTTTGTTCATTTTACCTTTTAACGCTCGAGTTAACTTGTCAACACTGCTGTATCCCGCTGGATTCGATACGTCGTAATATATATCTTTAATGTCTAGTACGGATTCCATCTTTCCCAAATGTCTTTTCTCTTTCTCAGTTTATATGATGTTTTGATTTTTGGATTATTATCATCACTTGGTGTGAGATGTTGATGTCCTTTCAGAGAAAGATTATTAATATACTCAAGAGTTTGTGGATTACCAATACAAGTGAGAGGAACCCTTATATCTTTAATAGTTTCTGTAAACTTTTTCCATCCATTAGGTTTCGGGCGCTTTAAAGGCCTAAGAGTATAATTCACGAGATCAACAATGTTGCTGTCGTCTACAACTTCATTATCGATGAATACCAACCCCTCCTCGTTCCAACTAATTTTATCTTTATTACTGAGAATAGTGTCCAATAATAATTCACTTCTTCTCCGATACGTCTTTGGAATGAATTTATTTATGTAAATAGGTGTATACAATGTTTCATTTGATACATCTCGTGCGTCCTTATCATGTACGGAGTTTTCGTTAACTGGTACGTCCTCGTCTTTAATTGTCTTTTTATGAGGAGTCAAATCTTCTGAATATTTATGCTCACCTTCAACGGTCACGGGTAGTTTTATTGGTTTTCGATTTTCATTAGCGAAATGGAGATATCTTTGTAAGATTTGCATGTACAGTGACCATTTTTCGCGATCGTCCATTTTACTACTTAATATATTTTGCATTTCTTTATCTAATCTAGATAAATTACTTTCAGGCGTTGTGTCTCTTGATTTAAGTCTATCAATAACATCTTGTTCAATGAGAATCATTTTCTTAGTATTATCCATTTTTTTTAATTAAAATAATTGATCATAAAAAACTTTTTAATAATCCGCTCAACACAGCTCCTAGAATGATAGGCAGAAATGCTCCTCCTTTTTGAATGATAATTCTTTTTCTTATTTTATTTTTACCTTTACCTATTAGTTTTCTGAGAATATTTTTATGTTTTCTTAATTTTGATTTCTCGTTTTCTTTTAAAACCACTTTACCATTTAAGGTGTTATAAATGCATTCGCAAATACAATTTATTTCTTCCTCGTTACAAGCTTTTAATAAAGCTGTGCGGTATTTAGGTTTGAGAGTGTGTAACGATTTTAATAAATCCTTATGAGTTGTCACTCGTCCAGGCATTATATCCGACTGATAGTGATTTTTAAAATAACTTAATATTTATATAATATTAGTTGAAAGAAAACAGTTCAATTTAACAATAGACGATCGTTTAACTCTTTCTGTTGGGGTTTTATCTTTGAAAATTTCTTGAATATATTTACAAACCAGATCTATCTCTTTTTTACTAAGCGATTTTAGCAATATTTTACGATATTTTGGTTTGAAAGTTTGTAATGCACACCTTAACGATTTTTCATCTAACGTTGTGCTATCTTCGACCATTATTTATCACTAACTATAATTGGTTGATGTATATTGTATTTAAGTCCCTTCTTGGGTACATAGACAACACATAGGTTTTTTATTGGATCGATTTTGGTTTTAAAGCGACAGAGATCATGTGTATTCTGCTTTAAGTCGATCATTAGATAACCATGTGGTTCGACAGTAGCATCTTTATAAGCTTCTTCAACAAATTTACAATTATCTGGAAACACTTGACGTGCTAAATAACGTATTTGTGTTCGATCTCGAGGATTTTTGAAGTAAATAATATAGCTTGTATTGAGAGATATATCTCGTTGTCCTCTACCTTGGTGAAACAAGTTCTGCGTAATATAAAACACACTTAAATTTCTGTGGTGACTACCTTTAGTAAAAATGTCAACAATACGACCATCGGACTCTCTCATAAGATCATCAATTATAACTAATCGTGGCTGTATGCCGTCGAACATACTCATATCTGGTAACCCTTGAACATAAGATACATTTTCTAGGTTGTAGAGTGGCTGCATTTCGTCATAGCACCATAAAATTTGTGCAAAACTTGTATTACATATATCATTACAATATTTTAGAAAATTAGTAACAAAGTTTGATTTACCACAACCACTCGGACCTGCCACGATTGCAGTAAATGGATGAAGAAAGTGATACATTTTTTGAATACGTGTGTTTTTGGAAGAGGTAGGAATCCAATTAAAAAAAACTCAACAAGTTCGTATTTTATATTATAATTACATATTTACATTCTTGGGTACTATTGACGAAATAATAATAATACTTAGCAATTCTTAAACATAAAGTCATTTTAATAGTGTATGTTAGTTTATTCATCACTTTTATATGATTTTATTTTATAATGACCCCAAGCCAGAGTATCAGTACAGTTACTAATTAAAAATCGTTTAGTATCAGAATGCGATAAAGAAATTTTGTTAGCCTTTTGAGTAAAAATAACATGCTTTATCGATCTAAATCTGTACATTTCACATATTTGATTACTTTTCTTAAATAAGACGTTTTTGTAATTTCGCATATTAAACTTTTTTGTAGCGGACTTATTAACTCCCTTTGCTTTAGCTATAAATTTATTCTGTACGTTCATCGCATACATTTTTGACCTTAAACCGACAAATTCTGTAAAGATCTTACCGTTATTTTCATCTTTGAAAAAACCAATCTTTTTTTTGTTTATCTGAGGGTAACCAAAAAGATTATCAAAAGGATAGTCAGAGGTATCAAAGTATTTGTTCAAGTCCGGTTTAATATCTTCATAGAAATCATCAGTAAAAATCTGATATATGAAGCTGTCAGTGTCGGTATACATCATTTTACAGCGTGAACCGTATTTATTTTTCATATAATTATAGTGAAAATCGTACATGAGCGTTTTGGATATGTCTAATATGCAAAGTCCTAGATAGATGGGTTTATTATAAAGTATTTTTGTTTTTTTAAGTTGAACGGCCACTAAGTTTTCTGAAAATATAGACAGACTATGAAATTCAGGTCGTGCTACTAGATTTTGAGCACCTTGACATTTACCCCTATTTTCCCAATGAGTACAAAGTTTGACATCCACACGTTTTTCTACATTTTCCATAGTCTTCCCAAATATTGAATTATTCATTAATTTATAAAAATCCTTTTCAAAATCAGATGTTGCAGACATACGTAATTGTGTATTTAAATCTATATATTTTTGTAACCATGGACTTTGACGAAATTTTAAAATCCTATGAACTTTTTTCAACTTTAATCCCATTTCTATGCACTGTATGAGGTTTCTGTAGTGAATAACGTATTTAGTTTTATCATATAAATTTGGAACTAATTTTGTTTCTCTGCTACCACCAATACATATATTTTCTGGGCATAGTGGAAAGTCTGAATGTGATTCATGCAAAGTTTGTGGATATTCTAAATCCACTTCAAGAATATAACCTATTTCTGAGTCAATTGGAACCATAAAATTTGTGTCACAATTTACCCATTGAAATTCACCCGTAGGAAGATATTGAGACATAGCCCAGCCATACAAATTATTCGCGTCTAAGTAAGTAAGGTAAGATGTAGGAGTTTTCTCACTAAAATTGAACATATATTTATTATTAGCATGAGCATAACGGTTACTGCATTGAGAAATACCACCACGTATACCAGACTTTATGAAAGCAATTTTATCAAAATCTGTCAATAGATCTAATGTTATTTTTGTGTGCTTCAACATTGCATCCCAACTTAGGCCAGGTGCAGTGTAATATTGTGCAGGATCTAAATCGTAAGTTTTGATACAAACGTTTCTAAAATTTTCAAAGATATCAGTTAGAAGTAACACGTCAGTTTTCAGGTATAAATCAGAATAATCAGCCATATTGCGACACTTAAAATGATGCCACACATCTTTAGCGTGGTTATAATTTTCATTTGTAACATCGCTATTAGTTAGTATATTGTAAAACTGATCTTGTGTGGGAAGTGAAGTTAACTTTAATGACTCAAATGAGGTCATGTAATCATATGGATAAATGCCTTTGCGTTTTAAAAAATAAAAATCGTCAGGGTGCTGAAAATTTTTACGCAGCTCGATAAAATCCTCATCATTCAAATTATTTGATAAAGATTCCAAGCTGCATGATAAAAATTTAAAAGAGTCAATAAATCTTAACTCAAAATTTTGATTCTCGATTTTTAATATCTTTGAGAAGGAAATGTAACGTTCTTTATTCTGTGGTATAACTTTAATGTCACCTTCAGGAAAATTTAATGCGCGCACTACGAAATGAGCATCATAATTACTAAGATTATGCAAAATAATCGGTATAAATCGAGGGGTTTCTAACTTTTTACAACAAGCTTTATGACTAACACCTGTAAAGATTCCAGTATATTTATCAAAATTTAAGCTACTATCTAATTTCAGAGTGTCTTTGCATATGCAACAAGTAGTTGTCAAAGATATTCTTCTCCTAGCTTCATCTGTAAGCGGATGAGGATCAACTTTGACATAATACTCTTTAGATATATATTTTAAATCTTCATTCAAACTTTCCATAAACACTTTTGCACAATCACTACCTGTGTAAGTTATATATTTGGAGAGGCTATCGTTATACGCACATTTGATATAATATCCAAAACTATACACATCATGTTTTTGAAAATTACTGGTATACGATAGAGATGGATTATTATCACACCCTTGTATTGGCTTTAAAAATGCTTCAAAGTCTGCGTATATGACAAAAGGTACTCTTAGTTCACGTTCAAATTTGTTAAATGAAATTTTTGCCTTACCGATATCAGGCAAATCTGTTCTAACGTGATTACAATCAAATTGTCTATGAGAAATCAACTTATCATTTGTTTGAAAATAGAGCAAGCAGCCATCACAGATGTAGACTGCATGTTCATGTGAAGTTAGTTGACGACTGACTAGTCTAGAAAGGTTTTTAATATAACAATAATGACCGTTAGAACCATTATCTAAATATAATAAATTTACATGAACTAATTTACGACATTTGGTAAAATGGAGAGGCCCAATTATCTTCGTAGATTTATTATTAGATTTTTCTATTCCAAAAACGTTAATACTAATATTATTTAAGCGTTCAAATTTTATAATATCTTTTAGTCTTACTGGAAAAGCAATACCCTTGAAATTTAGCAAGTTTTGTTTAGATAAATATGAGGAAACTCTGTCTGCATTTCTATTCACAGGATATAAAGCGGATAGAACAGCCCATAGAAAACATTGATAATCATTGTTTTTAACATTAACTACTGCTCGTTTACGTTTGATATCTATCGGTAGGTCTATGTATGAAGATCCTTTTAATGGGTTAAATTTGTTAATGTTTAGATCGACATATCTCATTTCTTTAAGACTCCAACCACTATCTTTCTTTTCAAAGTTACTTATTTTGTTTGAAATTTCAGAACTTATATTTGAGTAAATATCATCAAATTCATCACCTAAACAGAACATGTAATTAAAAGTTTGAAAGTCAAAGGAGTTTTCTAAATTTTTCGTTGCCTGAACAAAATCCCCATTTAAAATAAAATTAACTTTAACTGTGGTATTTTCTTTCAAGACTTTTTCCAGTAATGTTTGAACAGTGCTTCGAATTGAACCAAGAAATGATTCAGGAGTTTTAAAGTCGGTATCAGTTGTAGCAGAGTTAGAGAATACTCTGTATGTTACTAATCTCTGACCGAACGCTTTTTCTATTAACTGAACATTATTTAAGTTCGGTATCAACGTGAAAACATTATTTTTATGCCTATTACTCTTAAGATGATTGGTAAAGTACCTTTTGTTAACAAATATTTCACAAGTTGGACATTTAATGCTATTTAAGTTTGCAGAACTTACAGATAGCTCTGTTTCTGGGTTCGGTGGTGCAGTTGTTGCCTTCTCAGATGATGTAGACTTTTGTGCGTATAAACGCTTCCTTGAATATTGAGGATTTCCATGTTCTGTGGCATTTCTTTTGACTGCTTCTCCAACTTGTCTCACTCCTGCTCCAAACTGATCCGTACTGGAATGAAGTACACCAATTAATATATAAAATTTAAATAATATTCCGTGTTACGTTTTAAGTTGATGTTAATAAATATTCAACTTACATAAACTATTTATTTTTCAGACTTTTGCATAAAATACAATAAGCTTCCATCGGGAATACTCCATCAATTTCATCATATACATCATCAAATACAGAACACGTTTGAAAATGTCCACTACAAGGAGTAAAATAGGGTTTTATATCAGGATCCTGTAACATCCACCCTGGAAGTCTATCACTGATATACCACAAACGTATGAATTTATGCATCTTATCGATCAAAAACTGTTTTGTAAATGAACTAATATCATCACTGGTTAAGAATTCCATAGTAACTTTTATATATTCACTGCGTACTCGTGACTGAATAAAACGTTCTAGATGTCCGTATATTTATATACAAAATCAACCCCTCCATAAAAGTCAAGTTTAAACAAGATAGATCACTCACATCTCTGCATGGTCCTTTTCAATTTTTTTACATAGGTGCAAAAAGTTGTCTTCAATTTCTTCACATATCGCGACCATTTCTTCGTCGTATACAGAGTTGTCAAGCTCAGCCATTGTGTTTCGTTGCGCTTAGTATGAACGCTTGTAGCGAATGACTGATCTCTTTATAATTTGTTTGCGAGGCGAGAGCGGCAGTGGGGGTTGTATTTTTTTTAAAGGTTTTTGTAAGTAAAGTTATGTTATAGGTTTGATCTGTGATGAGTTAGAGAAAGTTCTATTGTTTCTTACTGTCTCTATCAATGAAATATTTTTTACAGTCTTCCTTGCAGGCGATCTGCTTTGTAATGTTGTATATTATATCTCGTGTGTTCTGATAATGTTTATCAGTATTGGATTGTATGTAGTACTTTAATCGCAAGTCTGCATGTTTCCAATAGTCTACAGGCGAAACCTCTTTCAGATTCTTCATGTCATAAATTTCTATTTTCATGAGGTATGAAGCATTCGCTCCGTCATTATCATTGGAAGAAATAAATGATACACCTCCATCACACGCTTGAGCCACACATGAAGACGGAATGGTTTTTTTCTTTTTCTTAGGCTTTTCAAAGAATATGTCGATATTGTTACCAGCTCTTTTCGTTGCGATTTTTTTATTTTTCAATATGCAAGAATTGCTTGCATTTTCGTCATCGCTTAAGTTAATAGGATAATAATAGTTTTTTACATTGTATTCATCGAGATTCGGTGAGATCTGAAAAAAAAAAATTAGAAATAAGTAAATATAATCACTAGTGTCATCAAAATTATTCATATACAGTAAGAACCTTTATTATTATTAAAATCTAATACATTAATATTATTTTTATTGCAGAATGAATCTATAGATTTTTGTGACCGTTATAGGTTAGGTTAGGTTAGAAACATAAGATTTTAATTATAAAAAATATTACTTAACTTTATCTACTAATATTATTAATTTAACTTTACTAGTAACAAAGATATCGTTGTAACACGTATTCTTGTCACTTGGTCAACAGGGATTAAAATTTAATACGAATATTCATATATATCATGAAATTATACTATATAAGTACGTAATCTTACCTCCATGATTAATAATTGCCTAGTTACTGCCTTCACTTGAACACTACGTCAGCCTGGATACTAGCCGCGTGGTATTAAAATATCTTGTGATATACATGATGCATGTGATCCTTTTATATCTGCTTTTTGAGATCGTGTCTGAACGTGTCGCCACAAAATACAACGTTTAGGTTGGATAAAAGGATATTATAAAAAAGGAGCGGATGTTCGATGCCCATTATTTCCATTGATTTATTAAGGTCTATTATAATAAATTATGATATACATGATGCCATGTGATCCTTTTACATCTGCTTTTTGCGAGATCGTGTCTAAACTTGTCGTCACAGAATACAACGTTTAGGCTGGATAAAAGAATACTATAAGGAAGAGGGCGGATGGTCGATGCCCATTATTTCCATTGATTTATTAGGGTCTATTATAATAAATTACTACGACCCTGTCTAATTTAAAATATTATTTTATGAGACACTTTCTTTGAAATAGCAGCAAAAAGTCAAAGCGTTTCTTCGAAAAAATAAAACCTTTGAGTTATTTGTACGAGACTTTTTTTTTATTTACATTTTCATATTGAATTTATATCTGACACACATCCTATTCAATTATTATCAGTTTGATATCAAATTAATGATAAAAACAAAATTGAACGATTAATGTTATTTATTAAGAAAAATCTTAGATTGGAAACCTAATCAAGTTTGATAAAACCAAGCCAATGTGCCAGAACCGGCCATTAAATATCAGACATTCATACTGTAATGAGAATTCAGTTAATTTGATTAATTAATCAAGGAAAGGAAAGTCGTGGATCAAATGGAAAATCCAATTGGTCAAGGAGTCCGCTAAGTTAATCTAATAAAATACGAGAAAAAACGATTCGTTACGAGGGTAAGTAAGGAAATTCCTTTTGCAACCCAGGATCCAATTGGAAAATCCGAAGAGACCTCCGACGGTCAATTGGAATTTAGTCTGATTGGAATCTGCTTTGGCGAGCTTTTTTTAGAATCCGCTAAGTTAGCCTATTTCAAGGATTTCAAGGTGCTGGGAGTGAGTTAGAACCGGCTATTCCCTACTACTATTGTAGTTATTATTATTTTTATTTCTTCAAATTAATACTTGAGTGTTTTAAGATCGTTAATTGGTAGAAATTATTTTCAAGTCGTTAATATTAATTTTATTTTTCAAAAGTAATAAGAATATTTTTTCGCTATTGTATATAATATAATATTCTTATTACTTTTGCATTATGCAAAATAATATTCTTATTACTTTTGCATTATGGATTGCAAAGTAACGCCTAATTCTATAAATTATTTAATTTTTCAACTAAAATAGTTTTTTTTAATCATTTGGTATTAGTATATTGGGTTCTTGGTATTTGGTATACTTATAAATATAAGAATTACTTTACAGCTTTTCTATATCCATCTCTACTAAGCTCCAACTTTTGTTAAGCGATAGATAAGGAAGTTACCACCCACCACGTAATTGTAGTTCGTAATGATGGGTTACAGATATGAATAATTATTTTCAATTTAAAAATAGTATTATAAAATTTAAATACTTCGATAAATTTATACAAAATAAATCACAAATTTTAATTTTGCCATTTTTATTTAAAACTTATCAACTAAACAATGACATAGACATAAAAGTATGATAATGTAAAAATTAAAAAAAAAAACTATTTTTTAATAAGCAAAAAATAATGTATTGCGAATATTATTATAAACGTAAGCGATATCGAAAACAGCAATATTGGACCTAGTCACAATATTAACCGGGACATATCGCTTTATATACTGGCTATATGAAAACTTCCACTACATCGCGAAAACAAAACGAACAAAAAATACCTACAGAAAAACCCAACACATGCTACACCAATCAGCTGTTCGCGCGTCGCCCCGCCCCGTGCCCAACTTTTCCTCTTTATCGAGAAAAATCACGTTTTCCTTTTTTAAAAAACGCGGCAAAACTTTAAACAACTTTTTTTTAACCAAACCATCACTAAACTTTCGTACAACAGATTAATAAGTAACATCACTACGTACTTGTATATATAATCTATTAAATTAAAAAATATTTTTAACGTTGCGTTCAAAAATGTGCGAATCAAAAAGTTTTTATATCTTTATTAACACATTGTCTCTAAGGTCTAAATTATGGATTCTTAGATAATATTTATTTTTAAATTTTTATATTTTCTAGATATTTCCGATTGAATAATATTTTTATATTATACAAACTCACTATTATACAAATTCATAAATACTTCTATTGCTAAGAAAATATTGCAACATTCGAAATAACAGTGAACGTTAAATTAATTACAACTAATAACGATATCTAAAACGGATATTAAAACGGTACAAGTAATACTTACAATATTCAATTAACGATACGGTGTGGTATTAAAATTTGTTTTCGTAACAGTGACGTTGTTAATTAGCCGGCGTTCGCTGATTCATCACTCTATATCGTTCCAACGGCCTCTCCAAGCCGGTAATTGCACTGCAAATATATATCTCCTTTACGATAAAACAAGTAAACAACACAACAACTTTCAGTCCAGTTTCCGAACGCACTAAAAAGTTTGATGTTATCTGTCAAAAGACGCGCGAAATAATTTTTTTCAGTGGCTGTCAAACGAGGCCCCGGCGAACACGAATACGGCCGTTCACGTCAGAACGCTGACGTTCACTAGTCGCGAGTCGGCGTAAGTCGAAGAGAAGAAGGCAGCGGTCTCGGCCAACCCGCCTTTCGTTCGTCTCTTTCTCGCGCCACTATGCCCGCCCGCACCATTTTTACGTTTTAACCGACTCAATTCAATTCAACTCAACTCAATTGTCGTGGCGCGAATGCCTTCGCACTGGACGCTAGAGTGAGATGTATAGCGTTCGCCTTCTTTCAGACGCCGGATATAACTAGTTTTATAAGTATTGGATTGTAATGCGTATGCATTGTTTACGTTCGGAAACGGATTTGAAAATCGAATTGTGACGTAGGACGCGTTTCGGACTAGTGTTTTGTACGGAATATCGTAATAGAGCCTTAATCTTGGTTCAAGACGCATTGGACGTGTGGTGCCGTTTCGCTCGCGCCACTATCGTCCGGTCGGTGCTCTGGCGGGGCGGGAAAGAGAAATCCGAGCGGCGATAGGCGTTACCGTTTCTGTCGGCTCGCGCTTCTGGGTGTGTAAAGTTTTAGGCCGAAACATGTAAAAATGCATCTTGAAAAAAAGTTATGTATTTAAAAAAAGAAGCTTAGTGCGCGGCAGGGGGGGACATTAACGCGAGGGGGGCGGCGTGGACGGGTTTTTTTCGCGTGCTATATTTTCGGGGGTGTTCGCAACTGGACAATGCATTATCGGCGCGAGCGGGCGATTCCGGCGCATCACCTTAGTGGGCCATTTCACTCGAAACTACTCGATTTGGATGCAACACTATAATCCTATAATCTATAGCTTCTAGAGTTTGGAATGCGTGATAAAGTAATCGTATCACACCATCATAATCCCACTCCAAGTGGAGACGGAGAGATATTTTACGACCTTTACCTTAGTCGAATTTTACGACACCTCAGTAAGAAATACGGGTGATCTATTCTACTAAGCCGGATGTCACACGGCGGCTCGACTTACTTTTTTCGCCTTTTGTGACACCTCAGTAAGTAATAATAAACAAAGCAATAAAAAAAATTTAAAAGTAAGAAAGCGTGTTAAAACTTTTTTTGGTCCGCCCCTTATAGTAGGGGAGCCCGGGATGCTAAACTAAACAGTGACTAAAGTGTCATGGGGACCTATAGGATTGTAAAAATTAAGTCTTAAAACGAAGAAAAGTTTATATGAAGTTTTCATTTTAGTGGGGGAGGAAAGCCTGTACAAGAAATTCGTCTTAGCAGGTGTACCAAAAAGCCAACGAACTCTAATTTTGAACATCTATGATAAGTAAAAGGAACTGGCTGAGGTAGAGTCATAACATTTACCAACTCGCTTGCTGTTCTTGGCGATGGTGATAGAGTTGAGGATTCAAAAGTACTTATTCACAATCCATCCATCAGCCTATCACAGTCCACTGCTGGACATAGGCCTCCCCATGTCTGTACCAGACATCCCGGTTCTCCACAATGCGCATCCACCTGGCCCCAACAACCAGTCCAGCGAGACGGTGGACGCCCTACACACTTATTTACAAGTTTATTTGAATAAAGAAAATTTTGAATTTGAATTTGATTATCAGCATCAACCTTCGCTTAGAGCAAAATGTCATAGAACTTAGATAAAGTAGACACCAATAACGTCTTAAGCAAGTGTTGCGTTCGCGCACGTTTCAAAAGTCAGATTGCTTACGATCCAAAGACTAGAATGCGATTAATGCAAGCAGCCACTGGTTGTCTATGGTTCATGCGGAACATAGACCTCCATAAACTTCTCGACCTCTCTACTATTACTTAACTCTTTAAACATTTTTCAAAGTCTTACTTCGAGAATTACTTACCTCTTTAAACGTTTTCCAAAGTCTCACCTCGAGAATTACATACCCGTTTAAACGTTTTCCAAAGTCTTACTTCGAGAATTACTTACCTCTTTAAACTTTTTCGAAGTCTTACTTTCAAGAAATCTGAAGTTCACCTCTACCCTCTTATTTCAGTTGCTTCCACCTACACCAGTACCAGTTAAGTCTGACCACAGAAAATATAGGCGTCCAAAAATCATCCTATGCGAGTCTGACGACCATCGAGGTATCATAAAAGGCGGCTAAGGAAAGTTGACCCGGTGTCCGGCTGAATAGAATAGACCACCATCATTTTAAGTCAACTTACCTTAGTCGCCTTTTACGACTCCTCGGAAAGAAATGAGAGTGGTCCATTCTACTCAGCCGGATACCACACGGCGGGTTAACTTCTTTAGTCGTCAGTGTAGTAAATGACGGTAAGACTCATTTCTTATTATTTTACTCAGCTATCAGTCAACAGTTGTCTATTTTATTCAGCTGAATATAACACGGCGAGACAATTATCCACATCTGTAGATAAAATTATTTTAAACGATACCATTGTTACCAAATTTAAGTTTAATTACTTTTCTATGTATGTCAGAGACAAACATAATACTTTTTAGTTAACTCTTATAGGTCCAATACATTGCATACATTTGTATTTGAGGATATCAAACAAACATCGGAGCTATCCACCTTCCCGATAGTACGGGACTAATGAGAATATTGGAAAGGATGAAAATGTAATCTAGTGTAGTGCTAGTGCTACTAAAAAAGAACACAAGAACGAAGTGTCTCATGTAGTAAGAAAGAATTTATAGAATTAGGCGTTACTTTGCGGGTCTATCTCCTGACGATGCTTCGGTTACGGGGCGAAACAATTGTTGAGACTGTGGTGGTGAATGTGTGCAGTGCTTGTGTATTGTTGTGCCATCGGTGTCGGGTAGTGCATGAGTTCTTACAAATTCTGCATGTATGAGAACGAATAGTACGCTCTACATTTAGCATTACATATATTTTCTTTTATCGCTGATTATAGCAAAATAATATTCTCATTACTTTTGTAGTAAGAAAGACTAAAATATGTCTCTGGACCTGTTTAATTTGTAACCTTAGGGTCGAATTATAAAGGCAATTTAACCTTAATAAAGTACTACCATCTTGGATGTCCTAGTAATATTATAAATGCGAAAGTTTCTGAGTATAGATGTATGTTTGTTACTCTTTCACGGTGAATCCAGTGAACCAATATCAATGAAATTTGGCACAATATTCTTTATACTCCGGGGTAACGTATAGGCTACAGAAATCTTGTTAATTCTACAAGAATATCATCATCCTCCTGCCCGTATCCCACTCTAAGTGGGGTCGGCATGACATGTTATAAACATGCTGTCACATGATTTGGCTGCGTTTTTAGGATCGGCCGCCTGCCTGAAGTCAACTTACCTTAGTCGTATTTTACGACACCTCGGTAAGAAAGAGAGCGGTCTATTCTACTAAACCGGATACCACACGGTGTGTCGACTCAACTTAGTCGCCTTTTACGGCATTCCTTATACAACGGAGTAACATATAGGTTATAGAAACCCTGTTAATTCTACAGAAATAGGATGACATTGAAAAGCGCCATCTATTATTAACCGATAGAGAAATCAATTGATTTTTAGAATCAGGCGTTACTTTGCTGAATTCCATAGTACAGAAGTTACAATTATTTTTTCTGTAATCCGCGTTTGTTAAGAGAATATATGCTAAGCTAATAATGGTAAGTGTATGAAGCAGGCTACAGTCACATACCTTATACATGCAGGACAAATGACCACACGTATCACAAAACGCCGCCAACACCAACATTCCACACAAGCACTACACACACTGACTACCACAATCGTCATTAACTTCTGTATGTTGGAGATATTTGCAGGTTTAGAGAGTGACAGAAGCTACTATGTATCTATGTATTCCAAGACAGTCTACGCAAACGAAGTTGCAGGTAAAAGCTAGTACGTACGTTTAATACAAGATCCACTTTTTACTATTATAAAAATAGTAAAAAGTGGATCTTGTATTAAAAGTTTTGTAACTCAAAAAAAACTTAACGGTTCATATCTAAAGTAATAATAAAATTATTTTGCTATAATCTGCGATGAAGTAAAATAGAAAATATATATATATATATATATATATATATATATATATATATATATATATATATATATATATATATATATATATATATATATATAAATATATAAATATATATATATGCTAAATGTAGAGTGGACAATAAGTTTTCATATCTGATACATGCAGGATTCTTAAAAACACATGCACAAACCTCCATTACCGCCACCGCAATACAGAAACACTACATACGTTCACCATCACAAACTCAACAATCATTTCGCCCCGCAACCGAAGCATCATCATCAGACTCCACGAAAAAATGGCAAAGCTTCATATCAAGTCTATTTCCGATACAGTAAACTAGACATGCGAGGATTTAGAAATAGCGTGTAATCTCGTATAAACATTCGTATAGCGATTCCTTGGAATACAACCCGTGTACCTAAATAACTAAATGACGTCACAACTTTAAATCCGGCCAAGTTGGATCGGCCGAAAGTTGCCTTTAGCTAAATAATTGATCAGGTACTTATTACGTGTCCGTCATTTAATTGAAATTATTATTCAAAATATATTGCATTTAATTTTTCATATACTAGGCGGTAGAGAACTTAATTTAAATCATAAAGAAACAAAATAATTTATAGAATTAGGCGTTACTTTGCGGAGATCCATAATACAAAAGTAATAATAAATTATTGTGCTTGTGTATTGTGGTGGCGGTATGTGTTTTTACGAATCCTGCATGTATCAGGTATGAAAACGGATTGTCCACTCTACATTTAGCTTATATATATTTTCTATTTTACTTCATCGCGGATTATAGCAAAATAATTTTATTATTACTTTTGTATAAAGAAACAATTTAATTACATAAAATAAATAAAAAATTGTCAAAAAAGCTTACATTTGTCACATTTGACACGATTTCACCACATTAGTTAAATAGTTTAACATCAGGTAAACTATTTAATACCCAAGATACTAAGTATTATTGTTGGTTACTTATAAGCATTATAACATAATTTTAAGTTGAAGGTCCATAACAGATATCAAGAACCTTTTTATGAACCTTTAAATGTCACTAGAGAATTTTAAAAAAAGCAGAATGCTCTTCAATGCTCATCAACAAATTAAGAATCGTATAAACTGATGTAGGTTAATCTAGTCCAAAATATCAATATTTATATGAAAATGATAATCCCACAATCACGAAGTTTTTAAAGATTAATATTCAAAATATTCTTTATACAAGTAGACTTTTTCAAGGACTTTTGATTATCGACCACTGATTTGGAACAATTGCGTCTACAAAAAAGAAGCGGAAATTTGGTGCATTTTTAAAGTATCAAAATAATAGTAAAGTACAAATCAAATTTTTAATATATAAGATGCTATATTTGCATTTAGCCCTTATATCTTTAAAGCGATAGTAGCAAAATTGATACACCATGTGGTATCCATCTGAATAGAATAGACCACTCTTTTTTACCGAGGTGTCGTAAAAGGTAACTAAGGTAAATTGACGCACCGTGTGGTATATAGCTGAGTAGAATAGATAAACCTCATTTCTTAGCGGGGTGTCGTAAAAGGCGACTAAAGAAAGTTGACGTCAGGCAGGCGGCCGGTCGTAAAATGACTAGCCAAATCATATCACAACATGGTAAAAACATGTCGTGCCGAGCCGACTAGAGTGGGAAAAGATGGTGAGTCATGAGTTCAAAGCCGGGCAGACCAATGACTTTTTCTATTTAAACTTACCTATGTGTCTAATTGATGATTGCAATTAATCACACGCATTTCTTCGATGCAGGAAAACATCGTGAGGAAACCTGCATATCTCTAGAGATATCTAGAGATATGTGTAACCTACCAATCCGCATTGTAGCAGTGTGGTAGGTCTTAACTCCAATCCCTTTATCCAAAAAATGGACAGAGGAGGTCTTTGGTCAACAGTGGCTTAGTAACAGGCCGTTACTTTAAGTCCAGAATGATATCAGTGGTAGCAATCAAGCAATAATTCATCACACAATATTAAAAAAGACTTCGCGAGGGAATGATGACTAAATTTAAGATCGCATTCACATTAACGCGGTCGCTTTACGTACATGTGATTGGGTATCGCATTAGATCGCTGTCTGACATATATCGGGAGAAGGCCCGCTTCTAAAAAGTAACAAATCTAGCTGATCGTAATGGATACCTATTTTGTATATCGAACTCAGTTCGCGCGAATTGTTAGTCAATCAGTGATTTTACTTTACGAGCAATGATGTGCAATTTAAAACAAAAGTAATAATAAAATTATTTTGCTATAATCCGCGATGAAGTAAAATAGAAAATATATATAATGCTAAATGTAGAGTGGACAATCGGTTATCATACCTGATACATGCAGGATTCGTAAAAAACACATGCACGAACCTCCACCACCGCCACCACAATACACAAGCACTATATACGTTCACTATCACAAACTCAACAATTGTCCGCCCCGCAACCGAAGCATCATCAGGAGATAGACTCCACGACCAAATCGCAAAGCAATTTGTGATTTGCAATTTCTAGAATTAAACGTTAGTTTAGTTTACTTTTATTATTTTTGAAAGGCTATACTTTAAGAAATCCTAACCCTCCACCACTACTACAAGTGATAGCCCAATGGTTAGACCGTGCAAATCACTAGAGAATATCATAAGTTCAAACCCCGTTCAAACGCCGTGTGGTATCTTGCTTAGTAGAATAGACCACCCTCATTTATTACCAAGGTATCGTCTAAGGTAAGTTGACGTCAGGCAGGCGGCCGGTCAAAAAATGACATTTTGTCCCTGTTTTCGGGCACTGAAAAAATACTAAAATTTACATTGAATACAAAAGACTATTTATATTCAATTGTAAAGTCATGGTAGCTCATTTGGCGAATGGGCGATCTAGAAAAGTGATATTACCAAGAATCGAGCCCCATTTATCAATTATTTTTCACTTATTTTTCAAATTTCACCTTTTTTTGTAATAAAAACCAAGCAAGGCTTGGTCACCCAGATACTGATCTTATGAAATAATTAAAAAATATCAAAAATATCTAACTTATAAAAACAACTTAGCAGTATAAGATTCTAAGTTCGATAGTAAAGTAATTCAGATTTTTTAATGTCTCATTTACAGCGTCAAGACCAGGAGCTGCGGCGGAAATGGCCGAGTCCGGCAAACGGCGGAAGTATGCAGCTCTCATCGAGAGTTATATATTTGTGCCGTTTGCAGTCGAGACCCTAGGGCCATGGAGTCAAAGTGCAAAAAAAAATTATCCGTTTTAACACCTCGGTTGTTGCCTCTTCAGGTGACAAGAGGGCTGGCTCCTTTTTCGCACAAAGAATCAGCTTAGCGATTCAGCGCAGAAACGCTGCCAGCATTCTTGGGACCATTCCACGTGGGCATGATTTGTATAGTCCTAGCGTGTAAGTTATTTAAGATAGATATAACTTGTACATTTTTGCTGTAAATAAATAAAAATGTCTCATTAAAAAATATATAATTTGTTACTATCCTAACAAATAACCAAATAAGTAAAAAGATACAATCATCAATTTCCCAACTTTTGGCACTCCAAAATACAAAAGCAATGGCAATCAGATAAAAGTTGATTAATCTGCGAACGGAGTTCCGCTTCTTATTATAATAAACTAATTAATGATGGAGCGAACAATTCATTATAGAAGCAAAACTGCCTTCCGAACAATAATGATAATGAGTGTAATTAATTATAGGAAGTTGGTTCAAGACGTACTGAGAAGGAAATGTCTGGGAATCGTTTATTTATGGACTGGGTATTTTTTACCTCTATATTTTATCATTTACGTCCGATGTAAAAAATGCATAATTAATATATACAATTTACTTCAATGTGAAGTACCTGGGTGACCGATAATTTTTTCGGTAATTATTTAAAAGATATAAAATAATGCAGTTTTAAAATATAATAAAAAATAAAGTAAGGAATAGCCGGTGACATGTGGAATTTAACCTCCGGTATTTTAATTTGTAGTAACTGGTATTTCTATTTTAGCAGTTTTTTTAGTGCCTGAAAACAGGATTATAACGACATTTTTAAATGAAGCCTAGCTAGATATAGATATGCATATTTTAAAATATCGTGATGTGTTGAAGTTGTTTGACGCAACACATACGTAGCGCAAGCATTATATTGAATCGCAATAGAGAAGTCATTACATAGACGCATTGATGCGCAAAGTTCGCCTAAATCTTTTGGTAATGCTGTCAAATCCTTTCGAGCTGACGTGACTTATAACTTAACAGAAAAAATTACAGATTATGAATAGGTTGAAAATTCTATTTGTAGGTTGCAATTCGTATTACAACATCTAATAGGCGTAGATTTTGCAGACCCAATGTACTGGAAAATAGAAAACCACATCAACGCATAACCGGGTCTGCTTGTGAGAAAATAAAAAATTAAAACCGTACATATTTTAGTTAGCACAAAATAAAACTGAATGTTAAACGTGATTGCATAACCAGATCAAAGGATCTACATTTCTTTATCATTAGTCTTGTTACTAAAAAGAAGAGAAACTTCTGGAAACGTTTGATAACTTTCTACTCTCCAAGAATACTCCCTACGCTCCACAAAAAAGTAAATGCAACATCGTTAATGAACGAAGTGCGTGACTGTTTAAGGCAATTAGATTGACACAGCACTTATAGCTTTAATTATTATTACTTATGGGTGTAATGACCTATAACTTTCTCACTTTGGCCACATTATTATTATTATATATACATACGGTTTAATCACGATGAAACTCGAGTTACCTTTATATAGAGGTAGACGTTGAGAGAATGATGGATGTAACTCTGCTGATACAGTAACGCTCGCTAGTATAAACAATTGCCGCATCCAAAAATTTGTAGGTGAAGGTCTCAAAGGGTGTGAGGAGGTCAGCCCGTTGTCGTGCCACTGATGGCTTTCATTATTATTACTTATAATTAAAATTTAGCTACCGCTGTATGTTGTATGAACGTACGACTCCATCTATACTATGTTTGCGAATATATCGCACGCTAAGTATTAAAGTGACCTAATTTAGAAAAAATGCATATGACTATAAAGCGTATAATATAATCACAAATTGCTATAAAGCGTAGCGTAGCGCCCACAGAACTCGTAAGGGTTAAGAGACTTACAAGTTAGAGCAAGAAAACACTAGCTTTTTTAATAGTTCGCAGCGAGATGTCATAGATGACAATGGTATAAGGATTACAGTGTATCATCTAACGCAATTAAGTCTAATTTTGAATTAGGTCACTCTAACACTAATCGTGCGATATATGCGAAAATCTGTCCGTTTGTTATGCTTTGACGGGTAGGCCACTGAACTGAGTAATGACAATCGGAACATTTTTAAACTGTTCATGTGTGATGTTGAGGGTAATTCGAAACCAAACTGTGCCACAGCAACGCGTGGCCGGATAGTAAGTTACATACATATACATACATACATATATTTTAAGATTTATGAAAAGAATACTTTATACTACTAGATCTTATTTGCTTTACAGAGTAACGATATTTTATATACCAGGGTAACATAAAGCTTAAGGGAAATCATGGCTAGTATTGATTTAAGATGCTCTTATTCGTTATGACCTCGTTTTAAGATTCAAAATGATATGACTAACAATTTCAATAGTTTAGCTTCACAAGAACAGAATGGCTTCTAGTACCAGGGTATAATAACTTTCAAGGAAAAATATTTGGATTGTTTTGGTTCAGAAGACCTAACGAGACAGTCTTTGAAATGTTTGCCAAAACATTTGCCAAATTGATTTAACTTAATAAAGTAGACAGTTGTGAAATCCATACTTGTATTATAATTGCGAAGTCTGTCTGGTATGCATTCAAGATTAAACCGCTGAACAAATATTGATTTTGGTAGTATTATTGAGTCACATCATTAACCCTTTGACCTTTAAGGTAAGGGGGAGAACAAATTTTTGACATTCATTTTTTTATCATGTCATTTACTATATAATAGTGTGGTATACGGCTGAATACAATAGACCACCCTCATTTCTTACTGAGGTGTCGTAAAAGGCGATTAAGGTAAGTTGATCCACCGCGTGGTATCTAGTTAAGTAGAATAGATCACCCTAAGTAAGTTGACATCAGGCAGGCGGCCGTTCATAAAATACGGAGCCAAATCATGTAACAACATGTTTACAACATGTTGTGTCGACCTCACTTAGAGTGGGATAAGGGCAGGAGAATGATGACATTGGATGATATCGTTAAGTTAGTCTTTACAAGGTATTAACAGTGGTGTTTTGATAAAGATTTAATAAAACTAAGAGAATATAGTAACTCAATTTGATAAGTGAATCGTTTTTATACCAAATTTGATAATAACCTTTATTAAATATTACTACGCCTAGATTACGCCTCCAAAAGGTCCGAAAATCATTTGTCGGTCTCGGTACACGTTTTTATAACAAAATTCCTCAACATTATCTGGACTTGCCTTTACACAAGTTTAGAAATTATCTCAAAACGATGTTGCTACATAAAGCTTACTATACTATTGAGGATTATTTGAGTGATAGCTTATCTTAACTGCAGTCAGCTACGCATCCAGCTGCAACGATTATCTTGTAACCATCAAATTGTAATAATTTTTAAAAGATTAGCCGCCGAGTTTCTTGCTCATTCTTCTCGGTAGGAGCAAACTTCCGAATCAGTGGTAGCTTCTTTAAAACATTTGACGATTCAAAAGTACTGTAAACAGTCCACTTGAATAAAGAATATTTTGAATTTGAATTTGAATTTAAAGAACATGACAAACTTAGCAAAATCGATACATCAGCATTTGCGGGCGAAACTAAGTTAATGATAAATGCCTGTTAAAAGCATTAGAACTACCTTCCAAGCACCAGGGCAACATAAAGAGGCGTATGAACGCTCATTAGGTCCGCGGTATCGTCCATAAATACATTATCGCGGGGGTGCGGAGGGTAAGGGGCGGGAGGGTTATCGAATTAAAACTTCACTAGCAATAGTAGAGTTGAACACCGTATTAATACACCATGTATAATTCGTGCGCTTGGACAAACTTGGCTTGATCTACTTAGCACTTGTATGATAAATCCGCTAATTTCTTTCCCTTTTGGTATTTAAGTTATATAGCTGTGGTAGCCCAGAGTATACACCGTGCGACTCTTTCGAGTAGGTAACGGGGCAGACACCAATGAGTTTTTCTGTAAAAACTTATATGTCTAATTGATAATTGCAATTTATCACACGCTTTTCGGTGAAGGAAAACATCGTGAGGAAACCTATATATATCTAGAGAATTCTGGGGATATGTGTAACCTACCAATCCGCACTGGAGCAGCGTGGTAGGTCTTAGCTCCAAACCTTCTCTCCAAAAGTGGAGAGAAGAGGCCTATTCTCAGCAGTGGGATAGTAACAGGCCGCTACTTACTTTTTTTTTACTTATTTAAGTTATAGACTAGAAAATATTTGTGTTAAGTAATTAGAACCTGGGTGACCGAGCCGTGCTAATTTTTAAAATGATGTAAAAAAATTAAAATAAAAAAAAATTGAAAAGAAAAATGTAAATATAAGTGGGAATTAGGTATTTTCAAATCTCTAGACCACCCGTTCCCCAAATGAACTACCATGACTTTACGTTTGACAGCGATAAATTGTGATTGTATTCAACGTAAATTTCAAAAAAAGTTTCTTTATTTATTGCAAGATATATTTTTTGACTACCTGTTGCTGTAGTTGGCGTTCAAATAGTTCAGATACGTGGGTCGCGGGTTCAATTCCCGACGAAAGATACATTTTCTATAAACAATTTGTTGGTTTTTCGAGTTTGGGTTTATGTAATTAAAATTATATATGTATATATTTACCAGTTGTCTATCACCTATAATACAAGTATTGAGTTACTTATTTTGGGGACGGACAACCGAGCGTGTAAGTGACCCATATATTTAATTAAAATTAAATTTAAAACTGTGTACTGAAATATGTAAAGGGATTCTGCGAGTGTGTGTATATGCAGGAGTTCAAATAGTTTAAGTATAATATATATTAGCTTTAGTTATTTGATGTCTCATTTTATATATAGTAAAACTAGCTATTGCCAGCGGCTCCGCCCCCGTGGAAAGATTAAACCGAAATATAGTATTTTGATAACCATAAAAATGTTTAAAGTGGGTTAACCTTAAAAGTTAGACATATGCTGTCGTTGACTTTTATTGAGAACTTTTAGAGGGGAACAATTTTGTAATACATGATTTTTGAATAACTTTCACCGTTTACTTAGCGCACGCAACGAAAGCTTTAAATTTTGCCGTATTCGTAAAATAATTTATTGCTGCTCTTTCTATTCACTTCTATTCAGCTTAGCGTGATGTAATATAGCCTAAAGCCTTCCTCGATGAATGGACTATCTTACAATCAAAGAATTTTTCAAATCGGTCCGATTGCGTTGAACGCAAAACATTCAAACAAACAAACTCTTCAGCTTTATAAATTAGTATAGATAATTGATGTAAAGCAAATTAATATAACTGATCAGTTGGTATCCAAGTGGAGCGGGCCGGTGGGCGGGCGCGCGAAGGAGCGATCGAGGTAAGGGTACTGGCTACGTAATTAGATTTTCAAAGTCCGAATACACTGCTCGTACTTGTCTTCATAATAATGAGCACGGATTGTGTCGACTTGGTACTTTTTATTTTTTTACTCTTATATAAAACAATGATTATAAAACTGAAACCAAAATTCTTATGGCAAACATTACGTACAGGCCAAAAATTTAAAATTAAAAAGTTTTATTACGATACAGGTCTTGTATGGACACCCGTATTATAATATAACTTTTTAATCATAACGATACACCTATACAACCTCCAGCTGGACCAAGGAGGTTGAACCTCTTCCTTAAAAAAAAAGGTTTCAATGAACGAGTCCGCGGCGACGCAACACGCATGCGCAATCGATGTTTTATAAGACCCCTTATTATGCAACAGTATCATAATCTACTATTAATTTATACTTTCTATTCACCGCCACTTTAAGAAATTTCCACGTCATACGATTAAGCGATTTTATCCAGCCGCTCTCTTTAACCTTTTTGAGGTCTTCTATCCACGTCTACATACGTGTACGTTGTTTTCCAATGCTTTGTCACCTTTGGATACAATGTATGCAAGTAGAGTAATATATCTAGCACCAAAAAAGAGACTTTACAAAACTTATCTAAAAATAATAATCCCTCAAGCAAAATTAAAATTTGTACGAAAACCATATCAAAATACAATTTTATTGGCCATTTAGTTGGTAACGACAAGGTACTTACAAAGGGACGGTTTTTCTGGAATTTATTGTTCAATTTATCTACTGGTCTTCGTCTTATCGACTGCTGTCTCTACCGAGAAAGGCCAACAAGAAACTCGGCGGTTGCTTTTTTTAAAATATAAATCTTATTACTAGTTACATTTAGTCATTACTGTGTCATACAGGGCCGAAGACCAGCTATATCCACGCATTCTTATCATCTAAGTAATCCTCAACAGTATAGAAGGCTTTTTGGATTAGCTTCTCTTTAACATTGTTTTTATGCTGCTGTAATGGCAATTAAATTGTTACAATTATTTTAACATTTTTATCACGTATACAAAATTAAATTATTGTAACATTTTAATCACGTATATGAAATTAAATTAATATTACATAAACGTAGTTTAAAAACGTGTTTTTTATGCTTTAAGGCTTGGTTAAAGGGATATCTAGATAAGAGACTAAAAACTAGTATTTTGGGGTGCCTATATTAGATATTTTGTATGAAATAGTATAATAAAATCCGTTGTTAATATCTTTAATCCGTAAATAATTCAGCAAATGTATGTGAAGTGTCATTCCTATAGTCAGTCACTTTAGAGCAAGTGACGTGCAACGATGCCGGATTCCGTTAGCTCCACCATATTGAGAATATACCTACGTAATTACGTCAATTTGGTTAACTAATGAATTACAAATTTCAGTCTAGCGGCAAAAGCCGTTACAGATGTCATTATTAACATTTGCTTATTAAGGTAAACGTAAAGCAGTCTATAAAATTGCATTAATAGTTTTTTTGCTGTCAGGCTTGCATTTAGCATAACTGCCTGCTAAATAAATTGTTTTAAATACTGGATAATTTTATTTCTTGTTTAAGCATTATGTTAAGTTCATTGGAGTAGATCGACGTTTGAAAGTAATAATTCAATGGGCTACATTGACTTACATTTAAATATTTATATATCCGATTTTTGTAATCGGTCCAGTAGTTCCTGAGATTAGCAAGTTCAAACAAACAAACTCTTCAGCTTTATATATTAGTATAGATAAAATGAGTAAAAATTGTGTCCGTCAAAAGACTCCAAAATCATTGACCAAGAACCTAAAATAAAAAAAATTATTTTTTTTATTTATTTATGTACCATAAAAAAATTGTTGGAAAACCTTACCTTACTAATAATTAAATTTCCTAATTTAAGAATAAATAAAAGTAATATATTGTATTTATTACTATATTATATGTAAACCATAATTATACTATATATGATATACAAAATATTATATAGGTATATATTAATATATTTGACTTGTTTTAGAGTCTCTCGTCCTCCTACCGTGCAGTTATAACAATTTTAAATAAAATTAAAGTTAAAATCAGGAGCAGCATGTTTTGTCTAAGCTCCAATCTTATTCCAAAATTAAATGTAATAAAATTAAATTAAATAAAAATAAATTAATTATTAAAATAATTATTTTAAATAATACAAAATATTTAGCAAGTATCAAGCTCGTTCACTCAGCACTTAACATCGAGGTATCGGATATTTAGTTTGCTTTGGGCCGGCGGGGAAGGGGGGGCTAAGTCCAACTATAAATTAGGAAGGGTACAGTTTCATTAATCACCCATACGCCGTTATTATTAATTAACCCCCTTCGAACTATCGCCGTTAAATATCGACCGGTAGCTGCCAATGTCAACTCTTTAATTTCTGTTGACTTGCTGTTTACTTTGTTTTATTGTGTTTTATACTTATTGTGATTTGTGATTTACAAATTTTTGTAATAAGTAACGGCATGTTACTATACCACTGCTGGGCTTAGGCCTCCTCTTTCCGTTTTTTTGGAGAGAACGATTGGAGATAAGACCTACCACGCTGCTCCAATGCGGATTGGTAGGTTTCACATATCCCTAGGATTCTATACAGATATGCAGGTTTCCTCACGATGTTTTCCTTCACCGAAAAGCGTGTGATAAATTGTAATTATCAATTATACACATAAGTTTTAATAGAAAAACTCATTGGTGTCTGCCCGGGTTTGAACCCATGATCGTCTCTAGAGATTCACACGGTCGTACCGCTGGACTATCAGCTTTTTTTCTAGTAACAAATATAAGGTAAGGACTCTAGTAATTGACCATGTACTAGTAGTTGACCGGTTTGTATGGAATTTAAAATAATAAGTGCTTTGTTTGTTGTAGCTTATTAAAAATAAATTTGTAATTACCTGTTGCTATCTATTAAACCTCAGAACTGTAGCCCATTGTTTAATATTTAAAATGTAATATAATTAATTAATATTTTTTATTTGGAACAACAAACAAAACACTTATTATTTAAAATTTCATACAAAACGGTCAACTACTAGTGCTTCTACCTCATATGATTTAGGTTCTTAATTTAGGTAAGTCATAATTTATGGACTATAAATGTTACTAGATATGTTGATGCTAGCGAAAACTGTGCTTTCAAATTGTTGCTATGTGCTTTTTTATAATAGTATTGTTTGTAAGGGTAATGTCCCTTTGCACATTTTGGTTTTGGTTAGTTGTTTTTTTTAAAGCTGTGATTAGCCCAGCGGCAAGACCGTGGGACTATTTCGAGGGGCCACAGTTTCAAACCCCGGGCAGGCATGAGTTGTTCCGTTAAAACTTATGTTTCTAACTTAATATTTACAATTTATCACACGCTTCTCGACGAAGGAAAACATCGAGTGGAAAACTATATATCTAGATAATTTTGAGGATACGTGTAACTCAGCAATAAGTATTTGAGCAACCCTTCTCCGTCTAAAGCTGTGGGATAGTAACATGCTTACTTTACATTTTTTATACCGAAAAATGTACTACTATAATTTTTATATTAAAATAATAGAAATACACTACTGATGGACTCATAATTCATGTATAGAAACCAGCTATACTAACGTCTTATTCTAAGGTTAGCCCGACTAGTTTCTAGTCCAAACCAGTCACGAGTCGCGCCCAGTAAGGTTTTGTACGCAGTTCCCGCCGCGATAACGTCGTGAAGAGCTCATGAATATCCCGGATTGCCTCGAAACTAGTCGGGCTAACCCAATAGAATAAGTTGTGATTGTATCCGGTTCCTATACATAAACTATGAATCACAATTATTTGCGTTTAACTGATAGAGTCCTTAGATCAAAGGATTGGAGCTAAGATCTACTACAGGATTGGTAAGTTACATAATTCCAGGAATTTTTTTAGGATATGCATGTTTTATCACCTTGTTTTCTTTCACCGTTAAGCACATCATGTTAATGTAAATAGGCATAGTGTAGGCATCAATGAGTTTTCCGTTAAAGCGTTTCCTAGTTTAAATTACACACGCTTTTCAGTAAAGGAAAACCTGAGGAAACCTAGATCTTTATGGTGTGGTAGTAGAATGCCAGGGATATGGTAACAGTAGGTCTAAGCTTCATCCCTTCTCTCCAATAAAGAGAGGAGGCCAATGCCCAGCAGTGGGATAGTAATGAACATTTTTCCTTTTTTATAAGGGAACAAACATTCCACCATATTCAGTGTAGTCTTACATCTGTCTCATAACTATATAATGATTTGCATAGTTTTAAATAGATATAAAAAAGAACGACAAAGTGAACACAGTTCAGACATTAATGTTTATTCATAAAATTAAGCAGCATTAAACAATGGTGTTTCCAAACTGAGTCATTAGCGAACATTAAATTAAAACACTACAAGGCCCGAGGTAATATTTTAATGTAAATCTTCTAACCCATGTACTTATTTAGTTTAAGTATGTGAGCGACGGCCGGTAGGTGTGAACACACCATTATTGCACGTTTCCACTCCCTTGTTAAGTTTAATATGTAATTGCGTTACTTTTCTATGATTACGTTAATCATAAAATCATGGGAATTTTAAAATAATTATTGAATAAATATTAATTACCTGGGTGATCCAGCCTTGCTCGGTAATTTTTTAAAAGATATAAAAAAATATTAAATAAAAAATAAAAAAAAGAAAGAAGGCGCCGATGACATGTGGGATTCAAACCCGGGTTTTGAACATTACAACTAAAAAAATACTTTGGTTCCTATTCTACAGTTAACCAGTTTTTTAATGCCCAAAAACAGGGATAAAACTATTTTTTTTTTAATAAAACCTAGGTAGATCGATTTTTCTTCCCCAAAACCCCGTATATTTCAATTTCAAGAAATGAATGAACGATTTCCTGAAATGAATATTAGGAAAATCGTTGAAGCCGTTACAGAAATTCAGAAAATATATTTATATATATACATACAAGATTAGCTCATTTAAATATTAAAGATGTTATAAAGATTAAATTCAATTCTAGTATAACTAATTTTAACTACGATAAGTTGAAACACGACCCAAACTCGTAGGTGCTTAAAACGATTTTCCTGAAGTTCAGCATGCAGAAAGTTTTGGGCGAGAAAAATTGATCTAGCTAGGTTGTATTTAAAAAACACGTTTTATACCTGTTTTTGGGCATAAAACACTATTTTTGCCGTTAAATTTCAAGTCATCGTAATTTATTTGGAGAACGAGTGGTCGCGAAAAATGAAAGATTTAAGGATCGAGCCCCACATATCCCCGCATATTATAATTTTTTTTAAGTTTCTTTTTTTATATAGTAAAAAATACCGAACAAGGCTCGAACAACCAGATTTTCTTTTTATATTGCAATAACAATTTAAGGATTCCGAATACAACGCTAAAATGCTCTTAGTATTAATCTTAATATTTAAGTAAAATTAATTTAAAAAAAAATATGAAACTAAACTAGAATTTTGCAACTTTCGGTTTTTATAATTGTATAATTTAATTTATGTATTTTGTAATAATTTACGTTTGGTACCCTTTTAGCATGCTAGATTCACATCAACAACAACAATCATTGTAAGCGAATTATTATGTTGAATTTTGATATCCTCAATTGTATGTCAGTTTTGTGAACTAAATAAGAATTATTTAGTTGGGATCGATCCTTGGCACTCACATTTCTCGAGGCTGCCCGCTAACCGAATAAGCTACGTCGACTTGACAGTTAATGGCGAAAATTCAATTCAATACAAATGTTAGTGTTTTTTAATGCCCAAAAATAGAGATAAAACAATATTTTTTTTACATAAAACCTAGCTAGATCAATTTTTCTCCCCCAAAACCTCCTACATGCTGAATTTCAGGAAAATCGTTGGAGCCGTTTCCGAGATTCGGAAAATATATATATATACAAGATTAACTCATTTAAATATAAAGATATCGTGGCACAATGGAAACAAATTTAATAAGACAGCAACTTCCGTAATTAGGTAGGCGTGAAATGAATATTGTTTAAAACAAAGCAGCTTCTAATTTCTCTTTTCCTCGCCATAAAATATCATGAGCTAAAATAATGCGGTAGATTTCATATCTACTAGCGAAAGATTAATTGTTACAGTTTCGAGTCAGCTACTTCCTGTTGACTTGATAATGAGATATAATGGAGGTACGTTATACATTTTGTTACAGTCGAACAGTGATCCTGTTACCAAAACCAGACAGTCGCCGATTGGCAGCTTTAAGTTTTCTATTCAAAGTTATTCATCATCTTCCTGCCCTTATCCCACTCTAAGTGGAGTCGGCACAACATGTTATAAACATGCTGTAACATGATTTGGCTGCGTTTTTACGACCGGCCGCCTGCCTGACGTCAACTTACCTCTGTCGTATTTCACGACACCTCGGTAAGAAAGAGGGTGGTCTATTCTACTAAACCGGATACCACACGGTGGGTCATCTTACCTTAGTCGCCTTTTACGACACCTCGGTAAGAAATGAGGTTGGTCTATTCTACTCAGCCGGATACCACACGGCGGGTCGACTTACCTTAGTCGCCTTTTACGACACCTCGGTAAGAAAAGAGGGTGGTACTATTCTACTCAGCCGGATACCACACGGCTATTCTATTCAAAGTTATTATACACTAGTAATATCCCACGGTTTCACCCGCGTACATACCGAATTCATGCCAGTGGCAAGTTTTATTTCTCATTTAATTACACCATTTTTTTTGAAAATGTAACATAGCCTATGTTTTTGAATTTAAACTATCGTGAGTGGAATTCATAATTAATGTATAGAAACCGGCTATACCCACGTATTATTTTATCGGATAGAGCTCATGAATAAGAGCCCCGTATGGGCTTGAAACTAATCGGGCTCATCCGATAAAATAACACGTGAGTATAGCCGGTTTCTATACATTAATTATAGCCTATGTTGCTCAGTAAAGATGCACCTTTATTACCGAGGTGTCATAATAGGCGACTCAGGTAAGTTGACCCACCGTGTGATATCCTTTTGAGTAGAATAGATCACCCTCTTTCTTACCTAGGTGTCGTAAAATACGACTAAGGTAAGTTGACATCAGGCAGGGGGTCCGACGTAAAATACTTAAACATGATTTATTTGAAACGTGAACGTGAAACATGACAGCATGTTTATAACATGTTTTATCAAACCCACTTGAGTGAGACAAAGGCAGGAATGTGATATTCACAAGTTTACTTGAATAGTAAATTTTTGAATTTGAATTTTGACCAAATCCATTGAAAGATATCTTATCTAATAACAGTAGAAGATGGTCAAATCAATACAACAAAACAATTTACAGACGGACTACACGTTGGCGACTGCAGTAAGCAACGCTGTGCCGGCGATCCGTCCGCTGACCCCCACCCTTATAAATAATAGTGGTAAGACCCCATCCCCCACCACCCCTTAAGGGTAACATCTACCCTCCGGATCTCATTTCCAAATTGCATTTCGAAACTGAATCTCGACTTTAGAACTGTCCATCTCCACACGATAACGCACCTTAAGAAATTATTTTACGGTCTACATTGTTTCGTTGTTTTAAGAGTTAAATTTAGTGCTTAGTTGTAAGGTCATAACCTAAGAAGGGGACTACCCAAGCCTGTACAAGCACTAACTCGTATAATGAGATATGATAATAAACGCCCCGGTAGAATATTGATGTTGAGAAGTTAGGGATGCACTTAGCGTGTTTACGGCCAAGACACGCTAATAATCTTGGCCTTATTAATATTTATTTGAAATATAGCCGCTTTGATTTTGAACTACGCTCCAAATGAGAAAAATTTGTGGTAAAACTTTGCACAATTCAAATTGAAAATATTCTTTATTCAAATAAACTTGTTAACAAGTGCTTTTAAATCGTCAACTTTACTGCTGGTTCGGAAAGCTGTTCCTACCGAGAAGAGCCAGCAAGAAATTCGGCGGTTGCTCTTTTATAAATATAATTCTTATTACTAGTTACATTTAGTTATTACTGTCTTGTACAGGGTCGAAGAGTAGCTATATCCACATATTCTTATCTTCTAAGTAATCCTCAACAGTATAGTAGGCTTTATGTAACAGCCTCTTTTAACAGTGTTTTGAAACTGCTGTAATGGCAAAGCTAAAATTGTTTGCAGAATTTTATTATAGCATGTTATACCAGAACCCACAAACGATTTACATTTACGTGATCGAAATTCGATCAAATACTTTGATCGTCCAGTGTTTATAAACTACCACCACTCACAATCTATTATTGTCCATTATTGTACCTCTATTTAATCAGACAAGGTCATTTTAACACTTTTATATTAAGGTCGTTGTTCTGACATAAAAACTATAATAGTTTGTTTCGTCTTATCAGACCCTACGATCTGAATATTTCTCTTGACGACGTGTTGACAATGACATTAAAATATTGTGTCAGCCAAAGATACATTCAATACTTTGTTGCTGCATTAAGTAGCCTTAATGATAACCTGTTGTCACTTGTATTTTGAATAAATAAATGACATTAATTTAACTTACTATCACATATTGTAACTTTACGACGACTTCGCCCGCGTGGAAATAAATAAATACTAAATAATTAAGTATTTTTGTATATCTACAATTCTACGTCGTGTGGTATCCGGCTGAGTAGAATACACCATCCTTATTTCTTACCGAGATCGTAAAAGGCGACTAAGGTAAGTCGGCCCGCCGTGTGGTATCTGGCTGAGTAGAATAGGCCACCCTCATATCTTACCGAGGTGTTGTAAAATACGAATAAGGTAATGTTGTCGCCATTGACTTCCGCTTTGTATTTTATAGCAACACAGTCATGAAACAAGAGTATCGCGCCCTTTTTGATTAAAATGGTAACAACACTGTGACGTATTGTTTCCGGTTGAGTCTTCCTATTGATAAAACGTTTCAGTGACATTCAGTCTTTGTTCGTCATTCAAGAGAAGTGCATCTCGGAACGGGAATTGTGGTATTCCTATTATATCTTGATACTGTATATAGTGTGCGTTAACAGTAAGTTGACGTCAGGCAGGCGATCGTTCGTAAAATACGAAGCCAATTCATGTGACAATATGTTTATAACATGTGCGGAACATGTCCCACTTAGAGTGGGATAAGGGCATGAAGATGATGATGTATATCTATTATTTTCTAGAAATTTACTTTAGTGTATCTCTGCTGGTTAACGTGGCGCACGTGACTAAACTCCCAGCAGGCGAGTTTTTTCACAACTGGGCAACCTTCAACACAATATACATAAAACTGTAATACACTATTAACCTAAACCTTCCGAAACAATTTCACTACCTTTTAATAAACTAACAAAAATCGGTTGAGTAGATTTTGAGGACATTGATCACATATAGACAGGTTTTGGGGACTATTTTATAATTAGTATAAGTATCTAATTATTTATATGGCATTTGTGAGTCAAAACGACTGTTCTCATTATTAGGATCAAATCCAAAAATACTGCTTAATGGATTTTCAAGTGATTTTCTGATTAAGAAGCGAGATTCAGCTTTGTTTGAGTTGCCTGGCCTTGACTGTTATTTGACGATAATTGTTTTAAGGAAAAACATTGATAATGGTATATCTGATAGTGGCGCAGTTGGCAGTCACCCTGTGACCAAAATTTTCTGTAAATAAATTTTTTTGTGGTTCTTCGTGTTTGGATGTCTATATCTATTTAAAATTATATTTGTATATATTTACCAGTTGTCTGTCACCTATTCCACAAGTATTAGGTTCATTACTTTGGAAACGGACAGCTGTTTTCATATATTTATTTAAAAAAAAAACAATTAGTAAGTATAACTTACTATTCCTATTCTAAAGACTTTGTATGGTCATTTAGTTTTAGTTTTTTATGTTCTTAGTTCAAAAAGATTTAACACATTATCACTAATTTATGTCAACAGTTATGGCACTCTCAAACGAGGCTACTGTTCAATTCAGCCGGACACCACACGGCGTGGGAGTTAAATTTATGTTATAGTTAGTATATTCTATATTAATCGTATTTATTCTATAGAAACTATAACTATGTCGTAAGTACGGGGTTTCTCAAAAATTTTTGATGTGTGGCTACAGTAATTCTCCTGCATAGACTTTACTACTATGAACCCTGAATCTGTTGAAAACCTTCAAATAAAACTTGGCAACATGTTTGGCTAGGTGTTTTACGACTGGCCGCCTGCCTGACGTCAACTGACTTTAGGTGCCTTTTACGATATTTCGGTAAGAAAAGAGGGTGGTCTATACTACTCAGACGGATAACACACTGTAGGTTAACTAACCTCAGTCGCCTTTTATGACACCTCTATGAGAATGTCTTACTTAGCCGGATATCACAAAACGGTTGACAAATTTGAAATATAATACTTTTTATATAAATATTTGGAGTCGTCTTTTCTTGTTCTTTTCTGTTCATATAACAACGGCCCTAAACTCGTCATCTCAATTAGTTTTAAAGCTTCCTTTAAATAAAGTATTTGCCAATTCACTGTTTTCACCTTTCGTTAACAGCTTAGAAAAATTCACAAATGTTCTTCTAATAAAACACCTTTAACTCTCAATTAGGACCTATTACGAGGTCTCGTGTGAAAGCGCTCTAATGCAAACAACCACGTGCCAACATTCGTATAACATGACATCACTACAGTCGCGAATTACTCTAAGACGGGGATGAATCACCCGCTGACATTATTCCTGTGCAATTATCATGGCCGCGCCTTAGCATTATACCAATTAATTGTTGTGTGCTGGATACAGTATATGGCAATCGTAAGATAAAATTACTGCACGATAACAAAATATCAACCTTATCATCTTTCTGCCCTTATCCCACTCTAAGCGGGGTCGGAACATGTTATAAACATGCTGTCACTTGATTTGGCTGCGTTTTTACGACCGGCCGCCTGCCTGACGTCAACTTACCTCTGCCGTATTGTAAAACACCTCTACTACTAATATATTTTCAGATACCTATTTTAAAACATTATGTTAACATACTAAGGTAAGTTGACATCAGGCAGGCGGCCGGTCGTAAAAACGCAGCCAAATCATGGGAAAGGGCATAAGGCATAAGAGCAAGAGGATGATGCTAATTTATAAATATTAATAACGTGAACGTAACGTACTAAATAATTTCACAAATAAAATAATTTTATCTACAAATTGTGCATGTACCATAATGAAAACAACAATAGCGACTTGTCGGTGTGCAATTAATACTTTTATGGCGGCGCCTAAATGTGGCACTGACAACATCTCGTTCAGTCTAACGCATGATAGGTGTTGGACTGGTACTAGACGAATGCGAGCTAGATAATTGACGCACTAATATGGTCTAGATTCTAGACTCTAAAGTATAATTTATTGAATTAACTTACAATACGGAACAGAAATTATATAATTTTGACGACACGTTCATTTTATGAAGTAGGATGGGAGTTTTTGAAATGAAACAACAAGCGATTTTATTGCATATAAATTTCTTAACACCTGCATGTAATTCAATAATTTTTGTAGCACAGATTTTTTTATTTTAAACACGAATGTTATTTGTATTTTCGGATTTAAAGTTTAAATCACTTTATTTTTTTATTATTATTTTAAAAAAATATTAAAGAGATTAAATTCTGTATTCGAATACAGTAATTAATATGATCTAATGCACAGAGATAGGGGGAAGGAAGATATGTCAATGATTTAGACTACCGTATAAAAAAAATCACCTATATGTACTCCTATTTTTGGTCGTCACGTATACGAGTATTTCTTGATTTCGATTTTGTAGCCTGTAGACCATATTAAATTCATTTATCTTATTGTACCACTATGTAATTTGTAAGTATCACATTGAAAATAAACACACATTAAGTTTAGTACCTATTCACATTGTGGTACATACAACACAAATATTCTTTCCTATCCTACTAATATTATAAATGCGAAAGCTTGTGAGTATGTATGTTACTTTTCACAACGAACTCGCTGAACCAATATCGATGAAATTGGGCACAATTATTCCTTATACACCGGAGTAACATATAGGCTAAAAAATCCTGTTAATTCTACAGGAATAGGATGACATTGATAAGCGCCATCTACTATCGACATTAGGTTTAGTTTATTACATTATGTTAAGTTATAAAAGCTAGTTATTTCTAGTTTGTTTAGCAGTTTATGCGTATGTTTTATATTATCATATATTTTTGTTAGTTAATTAACGTTGAACTTTTAAATGCAGTACATTTACTTAAGGTTTTGGCTGAAAATCAGCGCCGCATTCGTGATGATAGCACAAATGCGGCAACATGATGAGCTGAATGACTTTCATTGCTGCGCTATATGCAGTGGCTGTTTTTTTTTCATTACTTTTATATTTATACTTTGTAATCATTATTTAACATAAGCTATACCTATTTAGTTATAAGCTTTTATGTATTACTTTGTAGAACCGTGTGTAGCGCACAGATAAATGTGTTTCGTTCATTCTTTCTAGTAATATATTTATATATTATTTCATTATTTACGCCGTGTGGTATCCGGCTAAATAGAATAGTAGCACCCTCTTTTCTTACCGAGGTGTCGTAAAAGGCGATTAAGGTAAGTCGACTCGCCGCGTGGTATCCGGTTAAGTAGAATAGACCACCCTCTTTCTTATCGAGGTGTCGTAAGATACGACTAATATAAGTTGACGTCAGGCAGGCGGCCGGTCGTAAAATACGTAGCCAAATCATGTGACAACATGTTTATAACATTTTGTTTCGACCCCACTTAGAGCGGGATAAGGGCAGGAAGATGATTTCATCCCATTTCAGGGCTCTGCGATCGTATTATATCAGGCTTTATCTTCACATACAATTATATGATCAAGTAACCTATAACGAATAAAAAAAAAAGATCATGTTTCTATATACAATATCCAAGTTTTTCGCAGCCACGCCAGTACAGAACGTCTGGTCCAAACAATTAAACGATTCGTGTGCTTACCAGTCGCCGGCACTAAAATCTGCATAAGAAGCCAACCTCTAGCCTTTGACTGCGCGGACTGTGCTACAATAGACACATTTGTTTAATGTAAACTCTATCCTATAAATTCAAATTCAAATTCAAAATTTTCTTTATTCAAATAAAGTTGTAAACAAGTACTTTTGAATCGTCAATTCTACAGTTGTTTCGAAAAGCTGTTCCTACTGAGAAGAGCCAGCAAGAAACTCGGCGGTTGTGCTTTTCAACATAATACTTAATATCTGGGTGACCGAGCTTTCCTCGGTAATTTAAAAAAAAAAAACTTAAAATAAACTAAAAATAATAACTTAGTTGGGATCGATCCTAGGTATTTACATTTCTCGAAGCTGCCCGTTCCGTGAATAAGCTACGCTTACTTGACAGATTATGGCGAAAATCCAATTTAATATAAATGTTAGTGTTTTTTAATACCCAAAAACAAGGATAAAACATACCTTTTTTTACATAAAACCTAGCTAGATTTTTCTCCCCCAAAACCCTCTACATGCTGAATTTCAGGAAAATCGTTGGAGCCGTTTCCGAGATTCCGAAAATATATATATATACATACAAGATTAACTCATTTAAATATTAAAGATAATAAATATTACTTATACCTAGTTACATTAAGTCATTACTATCTTGTACAGGGTCGGACAGTATCTATATCTTCTAAATAAGTCGCATTCTTATCGTCCAAATAATCCTCAACAGTATAGTAGGCTTTTCGTATCAGCCTCTCTTTAATAGTAGTATCCTACTAATATTATAAATGCGAAAGTTTGTGAGTATGGATGTATGTTTGATTCAATTTCACGGCGAATCCGCTGAACCAATATCGATGAAATTTACCACAATTATTCCTTATACACCGGAATATCATATAGGGTATAGAAATCCTGTTAGTTCAGGAATAGGATGACATTGAATCACACGACGACAGTACACGCGAACGCGGTAAATTCTTGTATTATCGTATTCTCCTGATGGTATCCGACTGAGTAGAATAGGCCTCCCTCATTTCTTACCGAGGTGCCGTAATAGGCGACTAAGGTAAGTTGACCCATCATGTGGTATCTGGTTAGGTAGATTAGACCACCCTCATTTATTTCTCAGGTGTCGTAAAAGGCGACTATGGTAAGTTGACCTTGTGGTACCATCCAACCATCTCTTTTTAGGCCTGCCTATAGTACACATCCATCCACATTCATATTTAACACTCGTTTCCTAACATTCATCATCCTCCTGCCCTTATCCCACTCTAAGTGAGGTCGGCACAACATATTAACATGCTGTCACATGAATTGGCTGCGTTTTTACGACCGGCCGCCTGTCTGACGTCAACTTACCTTAGTCGTATTTTTCGACCCCTCGGTAAGAAAGAGAGTGGTCTATTTTACTAAACCGGATACCACACGGTGGGTCAACTTACCTTAGTTGGCTTTTACAACACCTCGGTAAGAAATGAGGTTGGTCAATTCTACACAGCCGGATACCACACGGCGGGTCGACTTACCTTAGTCGCCTTTTACGACACCTCGGTAAGAAATGAGGGTGGTACTATTCAGCCGGATACCACACGGCGTAACACTCGTTTCTTAACATTATTTATTAATATGTCCTTTTGTTATTAATATGCAGAACAGAGCGTCGACGTTCTAACAGTAATTATTACTAGTAATTCGCGAGTAAGGGTTCCGTAGGTCAAATGGAAAATACTTATTAGTTACGAATAAAAACTTACTTAATTTATACAATTTATTTACAATTCATCAGTCTACCTTAAAGGTTAAACGACGTGATGGGACCTGCATGTCAATAGATAATTTCTGTGTATGACCTCACAGAGCATGTAAAACAAACAACGATAGTTTTCTTTTATCTACTCTGATACTATACTACAAAGATTATAAAACTGAAACCAAAATTCTTATGACAAACATTACGTACAGGCCAAAAATAAAAAAAATAAAAAGTTTTATTACGATACAGGTCTTGTATGGACACCATAATATAATAATCATAACGATACACCTGTACAACCTCCAGCTGGACCAAGGAGGTTGAACCTCTACCTTAAAAAAAACGTTTCAATGAACGAGTCCGCGGCGACGCAACACGCATGCGCAATCGATGTTTGCGCCTTGGCGCTAACATTTGACATTTAAAAAATCTTTTCAATATTTAAACAAAGTTTTGGTTATTATTAATATTGTTTTACGTTATATAGTATGGGAGTAGATAAAGTAGTGTATGACACTGTACATAACTTGGTCTTATAACACTCGTGTGATACTATAAAAAAACTCGGCTATTGCTCGTTTTTTTAAAACACACTCGTGTTATAAAAACCCTTATTATGCAACAGTATCATAATCTACTATTATGCTTATGCAATAATTAAAAGCAATTTTCCCAAAGTCAACTCATTTACTCGTTCGTAACATCTCAATGACACATAATGAAGGCCACAATGTTTTTTTTTAATATTAATGACCAACATGAACCACACTGTGGGTTAACTTACCTTAGTCGACCTTACGACACCTCGGTAAAAAATAAGGGTGGTCTATTCTACTCAGCCGTATAACATACTGCCGGTCGACTTACCTTAGTCGTTTTTTACGAAACCTTAGTAAAAATGAGGGTTGTCTTTTCTACTCAGATCAGTACTGGATACCGGCACAACATGTTATGCTGGGACCTCACTTAGAGTGGGATAAGAGCAAATAAGAGCGGATAATTGAAAACATGCTCTTTTTTCTATATCAATAATTATTCGCAAACTTTTTACCTTATTTCTAATAGAGCATGCTCTTAACGCACGTATCGCTCCATGAAGATAATGTAGAGAAAAAAAACAATACGCCAAACAATGCATGAAACTCTATACTGACGGACATTCCTTCACATACAGCAAACTCCGTCGCCAATATAAAAAAAACTAGCAACATCACAAAATACACCAGAACGACACCGCCAAAGCTATAATTAGGTAAATGACATTTTCATTAAGTAGAAAACGGATAATGGTCATTTTAAAATGCAGATATAGACACCGCCGATATACCCCTATTTGGTACCGACAGTGAAATGTCATACTGAAATTAAAATATAGGCACGCATGCGACATTTTTTTTGAGAAAACGATTATGACCACTTACAGATAAAACTGTTTATCGGACGTTTTGCCCTTATATTTAGACTAATTAGTTGAAGCGTATTTAGAGGTCCATAAAAAGTATTTGCCATCTATGACTGGTCAAGTTATGCTTGTTAAAGAAACGGTTTCACTATAAAAAGTAAACTGACACGAAATCGACGACTTTGTTAGACGATAATATGTTCTGGTGATCTTAATGAATCTTGAATAATGAATAATGTATAATTTATAAATAACCGTAAGGAATCCGGCTGAGTAGAATAGACCACCCTCATTTCTTACCCAGGTGTCGTAAAAGGCCAGTAAGGTATGTTGGCCCGCTGCTGTTTGTCAACCCCCCCTCCCCGCACCTTACTTACCACCTAGGGAGAAGTTATTAGACGAGTTTGTTAATGAATTTCATATGTGCTTATTTTAAGTAACATTTTATTTAATAATAACATAAAATCAACTGAATAATTCCGTATGTATGGGACCATTACGATAACATAACCATACCAAAAAAACTTGATACTTGTGTTATGGATGACAGACAACCGCCGTGTGGTATCCGGCTGAGTAGAATATTATAATTGTTTAGCCCCGTTACCGAAGCATCGTCAGGAGATAGACTCCAGGGGATGGAGTTTGCGATTTTGCTTTGCGAGACAATTGTTGAGATTGTGGTCGTGAATGTGTGCAGTGCTTGTGTATTGTTGTGTCATTGGTGTCGGGTAGTGCATGAGTTCTTACAAATTCTGCATGTATCAGGTATATATTTTGTTTTATCGCAGATTATAGCAAAATAATATTTTTATTACTTTTGTAAATATATTATTATAAAGCCTACGGTGGTCTTTGCTTATAACAGCAAATAATTTAAAATAACGATATAATAACTATATTTCAGGATTTTGTGGCCATTATAGAACTCCCTCTAGCTCGTGGACTCATTATTACAGTTCCAGATCATTGTTTCAAGTCCACACAATGGGACACAAGTTCGCGCCCTGTCTCTGTGCATTTCCAATATTGCCGACACATGCTGTAATTTAGCCTCTTAATTTCGACACGATCAATTACTAAAGATAAATTAAGTACACGTTATTCTTATACAATGGTTACGTTTACACAAGATATTCCCTTTTTTTGTAAATATTAGATGCAATATTATCAAGTTCTATGAACTAAATAAAAAATTGTGAAGAAACCATAATTTATATCGAAAGACTTTCTGGAAAATGTCAGTCTGCTGAGTGATTGGTCTTGTTTGCATTATGCAGATCTGTACTGCGTAAAAATAATAAAACAATTTTTATTATAAATTGTTTAATTTATAAAATAGAAAATCTATGTAAAGCTTTTTCAAATTTGTAGTATGTATAGTTGTAGTATATGTATTGTTTTTTAAATAAAACTACGTCGTATTCATATATTTTCGTCATGAAGATATCTTTTTTTAAACTGCAATCCGCAGAAGTGAAATCAGTAATACTAGATTGCTACCAGCGACTTCTATCACATCAAACGTAATATGATAGTGTTTTAGTGACTGTAACAGACTTACCAAAAGGTTTAATAAGGAAGAAAGCTTCGTTAGTATACTCGTATATAGATACCGAATGTAGTGCAAACATCTGTATGTCCAATGCTATTAAAGAAAATTGTCTACATACATCTAAAGAGTTTTCTGTGACGATATTCAACTTAATCAAAAGAGAGGAGAATTGGATAAAATAGTATATGAATAACTGTGTGTCGAAATCTATGGCAAATGGCAAACTATTCGTTGATGTGCTATTTGGCGACAGTAAGTAATTTACGGGCACATCGTATCTGTAGGAGAATAATGTTCGCTTTATTACGTGTTTAGAGTAACGAAGATGTAAGCTAACTTTATATGTAATCATATTAAAACTCATATTCCATTTTCTCATAATCAAGAAATAGAAACTAAATCTTATAAACACACACAGACACACATATGACCCACACGTATGTCTATCTTTTATAAATACACAACTTGATGATTCTAAATAATTCTTTTAAAACAATTATTTATCAACTTTCTATTTATATTGCTCACCGCAAAAGGATCCATGCTAACATAATTTATAGAATTAGGCGTTACTTTGCGAAGATCCATAATACAAAAGTAATAATAAAATTATTTTGCTATAATCCGCGATGAAGTAAAATAGAAAATATATATAATGCTAAATGCAGAGTGGACAATCGGTTATCATGCCTGATACATGCAGGATTCGTAAAAAACACATGCACAAACATCCACCACCGCCACCACAATACACATATAAATAAAAACAAATAAAAAAAAACAAAAAACACACACAAATAAATAAAACAAACAATATAGATATAACTTGGCATAATTACATATAGGATAAAAATACCCGGTTTTTTTTGAGGACGGGAAATAAAGACATATTGAATAATTAAGAGTGCCTAAACGCTTAAAACTTAAAAAAAAAATGATTGAATATAACAAAAAAAAAACATTAACGCTGAGTAGCGAAATTTCTGAAATCATAAATACTAATTTGATTTTCGATATAGAGAACAAGAGGGCCGGTTCTTTTTTCGCACAAAGAATCAGCTTAGCGATTCAACGCGGAAACGCTGCCAGCATTCTTGGGACCATTCCACGGGGACATGATTTGTATTGTCCTAGCGTGTAATTAATTTAAGATAGATATAACTTGTTTTGCTGTAAGTAAAAAAATGTCAGGATTTTCGATGTGAAACTCTTTAACTTAAGAACTTAATACTCCACATCCTGCTTAATCTTCCTGCAGGAATCCAGGTGGTTCTTTGCGGGTTTTGCAAGGAGTATCTACTCAGATTTAAGGTGACGACTTGTCACGTTCTCCTTAAGCTCTCCCTTCAACAGACCTCTATCTATGTTCATGACAGTGTGATGCTATTAACCAGCACTGCCCTGTTATGCTATCATAAAATAAAAGGTACCTATGTACCTTTTATTTTTTCGTTTCACAGCGTTTAGGCACCCTTAATTATTCAATATGTTTTATCCTCGAAAGAAAAACGTGTAATTATGCCAAGTTATATCAATATTGGGCCATGAGATTAGCCCTGAAAATTTCACAGACAAACAGACTAACTTTTGCATTTAAAACGTTAGTACGGATCCTTTTGCGGCGTGCGATATAAATAGAAAGTTTATTAATATTTTAAATGAATTCTTTAGAATCGTCGCTTTGTTTATTTATAAAAGATCATCTATATGATTTAGTTTCTATTTCTTGATTATGAAAAAATGGAATTCTATCTGTTTGATTCGTTTTTTATCTGTTTCACTCTTTTAAAATATCAGCTGTTTCCAATTTTAAGGTCAGAGGACATCGATATTCCTTATACTAGCGAATAAAAATATCAATATTACAAAATACTTCCAAATGTCACGATAATAAAGGACGTTAGCTTTTTATAATTTCACGGTAAACGTAATTCGCGAAACTGCATTCTGCTCGTCAAAAAACTGTTATTAAATTTTAAAAAAACGTAAATTGTTGTAATTAAACTTTTTACTGTACGTTGCCATATGGAGTATATTTTTACAATATTTCTGTCCCTGTAGCCGTACTTTACACCTGTGAATTAATAATAGAATCTCATATTATACAAAAACATTACCATGGGTATATTTTCTTGGTATCATATAATTTTATGGTGTTCTCTGGCAACCTACTTTGTTGCTGGTATTTACTTAGTCTATATTTAATCTAACCAGTATATTGTCATTATATGCTTTGTTTTAGTTAACTTATACTTGCTTGTTATTATTATATTGCAAGCTTTGCGATTTTGTCGAAGATGTGACGGTGACAGTATGTAGTGCATACGTTTTTGCAAATCCTGCTTGTATTATGAATGAAAAAGGATATAAAACTCTACTTTTTGTAATACATGATTTTTGAATAACTTTCACCGTTTACTTAGCGCACGCAAGGAAAGCTTTACATTTTGCCGTTTTCGTAATATTTTTTATTGCTGCTCCTCTCCTATTCATCTTTGCGTTATATAGCATATAGCCTTCGTCGATAAATGGACTATATTAAACTCAAACATTTTTTCAAATCGGTCCATAGTTCCTGAGATTAACGCGTTCAAACAATCAAACAAACTTTTCAGCTTTATATATTAGTATAGATTTATTTTATTTACTTTTATCGCGAGGTGTTTTTATAATGAAGAAAGTAAATACATAAATTCCGGCTTTTAATTATTATTTGTCTTAATTCATTCTTATTTTTATTGAATGTCTCAGTGGGACAAGCGGAGGTGGTGGGAGGAATAACTGTGAAATATGGGACCACCGGCTTTCTGGCGCCCGCTCCTTGATATCACGATAGTTGGCTCAGTGCGACAAGTGATCATTTCACTGTGAAGTTATTTAAAGTTTTTAAAAATAAAGAAGTATTAAAAAACATTTTTTTTTCAGCTAGTCAGCGCTTTCATTAAATGCAGATGATAAATGGTTACTTAATAAATGTACGAACAAAATGGCACAGAGCGCACTATACTATTTCACAACACCACTAATTTATTTCATTTATTATTTTTATGCTATTATTATTAAGAATAATTTTTCACTTTTTAGTGCGATTGATTATTAAATTATTTTTTTTCGTTCTTTATTTTATGGCATTGTTAGTGTTGATAAGTGTACAAAAGTTTAATTAAATCTGACCGTTCAAAGTGGATAAGCTGTGATAGCCCATCAGTGACACCGTGCGACTTTCTCGAGGGGTCATCAGTTCAAACCCTTGCGCGCCACTAATAAGTTTTATGTTAAAACTTATGTGTTTAATTAAAAATTGAAATATATCACACGCTTTTCGCTGCAGAAAAACATCGTGGAGAAACCTGCATATCTCTAGAGAATCCGAGGTATTTGTAACCTACACATTTACATTGGAGTAGCATTGTAGGTCTTAGCTCCAATTCTTCTCTCTAAAAACGGAAAGAAGAGGCCTATGCTAAAAATGGGATAGTAACAGTGTTGTAAGTGGGACAAAATTGAAATAAATGAAGTTGGTTACATATTGGATAAAATCGCAAAGCTTTGCGATTTTGTCGTGGTATCTACCTCCTGATGATGCTTCGGTTGCGGGGCGAATTGATTGTTGGGTTTGAGATAGTGAACATGTGTAATGCATGTGCATAGTAGTGGCGGTGGTGGAGGTTTGTGCATGTGTTTTTACGAATCCTGCATATATCAGGTATGAAAACGGATTGTACACTCTACATTTAGCATTATATATATTTTCTATTTTACTTCATCGCGTAGTATAGCAAAATAATTTTATTATTACTTTTGTATTATGGATCCCCGCAAAGTAACGCCTACTTCTATAAATTATATAAATATTAAAGTTTAACGAGGTGGTAACATCAGCTCCAAATAAATCCAAGCACACTGCCAAGTTGCTTTTTATTTCGGCACGTAACCGAGTAGCCGGGTTGCAACGAGCTTCTACTACCGGTTTGTGCGACGCAACTATACCGTGCGTCTTTTTGTTCCGCCCGACCTTCACCTTTGGGGTCAAGGCTTATGTCTTTTTAGTCTATTTTCACTCGCCTCAAACAAGACCGCCCGTGCCTCGTTCGATGAATGAACCGTTTATGTAACTTTTTCGCCTGCTAATCTATTTTATATGTAACTTTATGTTTAAGTTTTGTAATTTCGCACATTTTCTGATACATTATTTTTGTACTTGGGTATCATATAATCCATAACCGTGTATGACATAACGTGACATTCCGGCTAAGTAGAATAGACCACCCTTATTTCTTACCGAGGTGTCTTTAAGGCGACTAAGGTAAGTTGACCCGCAGTGTGGAATCCGGTTGAGTAAAATATACCACCCTCTTTCTTACCGAGGTGTCCTAAAAAGCGACTAAGGTAAGTTGACCCGCCGTGTGGTATCCGGTTGAGTAGAATATACCACCCTAGGCTATAAGGCTTGGCGTTGTCGACAGGCCAATCCTTCGACAGCAGAGATAGCGCTAACCCATACCCGTCAATGTTACTTAGGTTACACATCCCGATGCACCGGTTAACGTGAGGGCTTCTCTTTTGTGGGCTTCCCTACCCGGAGGAGGTGTCTTTGGAATCAAAGCTTCTGTCAGCAGGAATGGGGACAATGTGTTCAACGCTACCCTGCCTTTTCCATCAGCAGTGTGGTAGAGCACACAGATCGTTTTAGTCAGTGCGAGTCCAAATAACCCTGTCTCCGTCGGGCGGCGGTACCCGTAAGGGGTTTTATCCTGTATAAAAAAGATATCCAAAACATTCTCAGATGTACAAGTTTGCTATGATTTCCTTCACCGCAAAGTGCATGATGAATTATAGACATCAATAAGACAACAGATTTTACTTAGAGAACATGAAGTTGCCTTGAAAACTAGTACTCTACAAATGTGTCAATGTGTGAGCGGAGGATACTGTAATGAGTCTCCTGGAAAGAGTCCTTACACCCTAGTTTTGAAATATAGTTAAGAAATTCCAATGAAACTTTTAGTTCAAAGAAATTCAATGTTTTATTGATTATAAGAAATAACACAAAGTAAGTTATTGTAAGAAGTGTTGCTTACGGTATTAATAAGGTTCGCTTCAAACGATACGTTTTAAATGTCGCAATAAGAACGCATTTTCAGCGAAAATTCCTTAAATTATTTCATTATAGAATTACTCGATAAAATGTTTTTTGTATTTTTTTTGTATTAAAATATATGAATTACTAAAGGTCCGTTTTTATAATATAACATATTAACTATAAAAATTTTGTCTACATTTATATTTTGCCCCACGAAAGCTGGCACAGTTTTCGTGTTAAATCTCTAAACTGATTCTTTGTGAAAAAAAGCAGACCATCCCTACAAATGACCGACTGTCTGACTAGTTAGTTTCACCAACATTTCCTTTAGACTATGTTTAACACATTTTGATAAAAATAAGTGATTGGTTCTTCGAACTAAAAAGATATAAAAAATCTAGTCTTTCACGGTCAGTCAGGTTCACATATCCTACTTCTTACTAATATTATAAATGCGAAAATTTGTGAGTATGGATATGTGTTTGCTACTCTTTCACGGTGAATCTGCCGAACCAATATCGATGAAATTTGGCACAATCATTCCTTACACATCCGGGTAACATTAAGGCTATAGAAATGCTGTTAATTCGACGAGAATAGGATGACATTGCCATCTATTATCAACCTATCATGAAGACAGGAGTCCCCGCGAACGAAGTTGCAGCAAGTAACTTATCATTACCGAACTGACATCGATGTTCTATCAAAAAATCGCCCGTCCGTATTAACCCTTATTACTAATCTATTCATAACGGGACGAAGGTGACATAATTTTTTAATTTGATAAGTAAATAAAGAAAAACTTATGTTTTTGTTTTTAAAATTGCTTTAAGCAGAACACAACCGTACTGCAAATATGAATGCCTTTTATAAATTGGTTTTTGTACGGGCTTAGGTATGTTCACAATATAACCATATGCTTTCGTGGAAAGCACGCTGTTGATATGGTGTATCGATTACGGTTATTTCAAAATACTGGTGACCGTAAAGTGGTCATCAATTAACCCAAAATGACTTTAGATTGAAAACAATAATATTTTTTATTTGAAATAAAATATATTACTCAAGACAATTTTTTATTTTTTTTATAATAAAAATTTGAAGCTGTGATAGCTCAGCGGTGAGACCGTGGGACTCTTTCAAAGGGTCAGGGGTTTAGATCCCAGCCAGGTACCAATGAGTTTATGGTTAAAACTTATGTATCTAATTGATATTTGCAAATTATCACACGCTTATCGTTGAAGGAAAATATCGTGATTAAACTTACATTATTTTAGAGAATTTTGGTTATATATGTAACCTACTAATCTGCATAGGAGTAGCGCAGTGGATCTCAGCTTCAACCTTTCTCTCCAAAAAACAGGGAAAGAAAATCTAAATTTTTCAAACGTCGACATGACGAGTAAGATCGGAAATTAACTTAAACAAACTAAGACGCATTTTACCTATACACCCCGGTTGACGCACTCCAAAACTCTCATATATTCCAGACAAACAAAGAAATTAAATGACTAGACGTCTATAAATGTTTTCCAAAGCCCCAATGTACACGCAACGCCGGGCGCTAACAAATATAGCCCGGGGATTGTAACAATAAAATTATTAAGATACTAGTCTACTTTATAAATCTGTGACGATGTTCGCTAAGGCGAATACTCACAGCTCATTTTAATATATTTTTACAATTATAAGTTGGAATCCGGCTTGAAGGACCAGTTTTATGAACATATCTATATACCAGTATTTAACGTAACAATTGACGGACAGCCTTCTTACAGCCAGTACTTAATCTCAATTTTTCTGAACCAAATATTCATTATCAAAAACAACGAAAAGAATTTGTTTTTCCATCCTATGTAATAAATATAATATTTCTTTTTTTTTTTTAAAGGAATATTATATTTATTACATGTAACGTAACGTTGATCATATTACAATATACAAAACTCTATCTATACTTAAAAATGAAATTTTAGAAATTAACACGTTAAATAGATCATATAGTATTTCAGTTTATACAAAACGACAGTTTGTAAGGTATATTTGTACCGCTTTAAAGATTAAAGGCATTACGTATTTACACGAAATTTAGGAGCCTGAATCTTTATAACATGCATGTCGTTAAGGCAATTGGGAAAATTATATGGTCTAAGAAAAAAACCAAAAACATTAAAAAATATTTCATACCATACATTCCATACCTATATATTCATAGATATTCTTACTTTTGACATAACCTTTGCAGAACCGGTGAAACCGCAGCGAATAGCTAGTAGTATTAGTTGAATGAATTACAAAATATATTACATGCATTTTTCCAGAAACATTTATCTATGTATAAGTGATATGCGGAGAAATTATATGTATAAAATAAAAGTAAAAAATAGCTTTTTACAACATTTCATATCCCTAATGTTAATCATTGAGAGGTTCCGTCTTCTGGAGCCAATACTGGGAGTAGCATCCAGTCATGCTTATTATAAACATGGATTATCATCGATACTGGACCAGTATATAAAATTTCAGCTTAATCGGACACTCGGAAAAAATTTAACTTGCAAGATTCCACCTTCACATACATACAAAGCAAGTTAAATATGAGCTTTTAACAAGTCAAATTAAAAAAAGGTATTTAACAAAATTACATGTCCCTACTGTCAATTGTTGAAGAGTTCCCTCTTTTAAAGCCAATCCTGACAGCAGCAGGCCATGCTTATCATAAACACGCATTGTCATGGATACTGGACCAGTATATAAAATTTCAGCTCAATAGGTCACCCGGAAATGGGAAAAATTTAACTTGAACAAGATTCCACCTTCACATACATACACGACAAGTTGAATAAAAGCTTTTAAAAATAGTGCTAGTTTTAAAAAGTTTCTTCTTTTTAATTTTATTACAGTCTTGCCAACCTTAATGTACCTTAATATTTAATTCAGGACCTCACGTTACAATTTGCACTAAATTTATCATACAATAAGGTCTGCGGCTCAAAATTATTATTCAAATCAACGTGCATTAATCAATGCGTCGATGTAAGAAAATGTAAGCGACGGTGCTCATGCGCTTGCTAGTGATGTGATCTGTGACAAATAATTAAAAATATCGATTAACATTTCTGTAATTACAACTTTACAATAATTAAATATGCCGGGTGGTATCCGGCTAAATAGAATAGTACCATACTCATTTCTTGCCGAGGTGTCGTAAAAGGCGACTAAGGTAAGTCTACCCGCCGTGTGGTATCCGGCTGAGTAGAATAGACCAACCTCATTTCTTACCGAGGTGTCGTAAAAGGATACTAAGGCAAGTTGACCCACCGTGTAATAGTGGTAATTTAATAATTTCTCTACAATGTTTTACTATGGCCAAATCGCAGTGTGATATCCGGCTGAATAAAATAGTACCACCCTTATTTCTTACCGAGGTGTCGTAAAAGGCGTAAGGTAAGCCGACCCGCCGCGCCGTGTGGTATCCGGTTTAGTAGAATAGACCACTTTCTTTCTTACCAAGGTGTCGTAAAATATGACTAAAGTAAGTTGACGTCAGGCAGGCGGCCGGTCGTAAAAACGCAGCCAAATCACGTGACAGCATGTTTATAGCATGTTGTGCCGACCCCACTTACAGTGGGATAAGGGCAGGAAGATGAACTTTACAATCATTAAATATGTAACTTGTAAACAGCGGACTCAGTTGCATAATGATTAAGTATAATACAATGAAATAATGCTCAACTAAGGCTAACGTTCTTCTTCACAGTTCTTTATATTGCAGACCCACATATAAGAGACCATAAAGTCATAAAATCCCATACTCATACTCCTGCCCTCTAACCTATTCCACTCTAAGTGAGATAAGAACACAACATGTTTTAAGCATGTTACATGTTTTGGCTAGTTATTTTACGAATGGCCACCTTCCGAATGGTCAACTTTCTGTAGTAGTCTTTTACGATACTCGTACCTAAGTAAGTGGGTGAGTGTGAGTGTGGTCTATTCTGATCAGTCAGATATCACACGGGAAGTAAACATATCAAATTTGAATTATATGAAATGAATCCGTTTAAAATTATGTTACCCTATAAACTTACGAAGCTGTGGTAGCCCAGCGGTAACACCGTGCAACTTTTTCAAGAAGGCCAAAAAAGTTCTAACCCGGGCAAACACCAATAGGTTTTTCTGTTAAAATTTATGTGTCTAATTAATAATTGATAATTGCAATTTATCACACGCTTTTCGGTGAAGGAAAAGATCGTGAGGAAACCTGCATATCTCTAGAGAATTCTGGAGATATGTGTAACCTACCAATCCGCATTGGAGCAGCGTGGTAGGTCTTAGCTCAAATCCTTCTCTCCAAAAACGGAGAGAAGAGGCCTATTCTCAGCAGTGAGATAGTAACAGGCCGCTACTTACCTACTTTTTTTATAAACTTACGAAAAACTAAAGAAGCCTTAATACGATTGCAATTCGCATGCCTTATCGATATCTACAAAAGCGCAAACATCTCCACATCGGAATCCTTGCGTGAATAGCGGTGAATGTGTGCGTGTTCGCCGCGAGATAATGAAGTATCTGCACTAATATATTATAAAGTTCATTATAAACAATTATTTATTGTTAGCGCATGTTTATTAATAAGGCAGTCGATAGCCGGCTACTGCATGTTCGCAGCACTAGGGATGACAGTCAAAATGTTTTACGGAAAATGGAATTGTCTCCTTAGAGGCCACTGTAATCATCATCATCCTCTTGACTTTGTCCCACTCTAAGTGGGGTCAGCACTACATGTTATTAGCAGGTTGTAACAAGATTCGGCTAGATATTTTACGACCGGTAGTCTGTCTTATATCAAAGTTCTTTAGTCGACTTTTATGACACCTCAGTAAGAAAAAGGGCGGCCTATTTTACTTAGCTTATACCACACGGCAGGTCAACTTACCTTAGCCGCCTTTACGACTCCTCGGTAAAAAAGAGGGTTGTCTATTCTACTCAGCCGGATACCACACGACGGGTCAACTTACCTTAGTCGCCTTTTACGATACCTCGTTAAGAAAAAGGCTGGTCTACTCTACTTAGCTGGATACCACACGGCGGGCCATCTTACCTTAGTCGCCTTTTACGACATCTCAGTAAGAAAGAAGGTTGTCGATTCTACTCAGATACCACACGACTGGTCAACTTACCTTAGTCGCCTTTTTCGGCATCTCAGTAAGTAATAGGGTGGCCTATTCTACTCAGCCGGACACCATACGACGGGTCAACTTACCTTAGTGGCCTTTTACTACACCTCAGTAGGAAAGAGGGTGGTCTATTCTACTCAACCGGATACCATACGACGGGTCAACTTACCTGAGACGCCTTTTACGACACCTCGGTAAAAAAGAGGGTTGTCTATTCTACTCAGCGGGATACCACACGACGGGTCAACTTACCTTAGTCGCCTTTTACGACACCTCAGTAAGAAAGAGGGTGATGGTATATCACACGGCGGTTCAACTTACCTTAGCCGCCTTTACGACACCTCGGTAAAAAAGAGGGTGGTCTACTCTACTTAGCCGGATATCCCATGATGGGTCAACTTACCTAAGTCGCCTTTTACGACATCTCAGTAAGAAAGAGGCTGGTCTATTTTACTCAGCCGTATATCACACGGTTGGTCAACTTACCTTAGTCGCCCTTACAACACCTCGGTGAGGTATGGGGTTGGTCTATTCTACTTAGTCGGATACCACATGGTATACACCGCTATAGTATGATTATCTAATTGTAAATACAATTATGCACTCAGTAACAGTCTGATATGATTTTTAAAACATTGTGTAAGCATAAATTGGATATTATTGCAAAGCAATGCTTTATTTTATTTATTAAATTACTCAGTGACGATGTATTTATTACGTCGATCTAGCATTACACAACTTATTTATTTATTTATTTATGTACCATAAAAATGTTGGAAAAAAAAACATTATTGGTATAAAAAAGTGTACAAAGGTCAACTTATCCCTATCACAGAGATCTCTGCCAGCTAACCTACGAAGTGAGACAATTAGTGACTTAGTGATGTAAGGGTGTACAACCCTACGTAATCGACATCCCTAGTTTATGAAGAAATGCCTCCTTTCTTCATTTGTCGAACGCAGTTTTATTTTAGGCATAAAATATTCTTACAGCATATTTCTGTATAGAATATAGACAAATATAAGGCAGTATTTAAATGTATCAGTATTAAGACAAGAAATGAGGGTGGTTTATTCTGCTCAGCCGGATACCACACAGCAGGTCAACATACCTCAGTCGATCTTACGACACTTCGGTAAGAAACTCCACATTAAGCTGTCATGAGATATATGAAGTGATTGCACTCATTTCACCCAAAGAGACTTTATATTCCTTTGCGCACTTAATGAAAATGGTCTCATCACCCAATTGTCCAGATTGTGGTATAATAGACGATGTACATCATATTTTAGTGGAATGTGTGCGAAACGTACCTTTTAAGACAGATAGAACACTAGGGTCGTGTAACATTAGCTTGATGACTCCAACTTCTGACGTGGCAAAATATATATATAGAGTAACTAGACATAATATAGGTAAGCGAAATTAATATAAGTAGTGTTAGTTTAAGTAAAGCTCTACCATAGCAACATAGTCACATAAGTGACTAAGCTCTTTAAATGAGAATAAAATAAAATTAAAAAAAAAAGACTTTATATTTCAAAGAGATAATTTTAATATAATTATTATAAGTTACAAGATTTAAACTAACACATACATATTATAAAAAATATTTTGTTTGTACCCATATTTCTAACTAGCAATCGCCATATAAAAACCGTAATATAGTATTTTGATAACCATAAAAATGTTTGAAGTGGGTTAACCTTAAAAGCTAGACATACGCTGACGCGGACTTTTATTTAGAACTTTAAGAGGGGAATTAAATAAATTATTTTTGAATACTTTTAGCCGCTTACTTAGCGCACGCAAGGAGAGTTTTAAATTTTGCCGTTTTCGTAATATTTTTTATTGCTGCTCCTCTCCTATTCGTCTTAGCGTGATGTTATATAATCTATTGTCTTCCTCGATAAATCGACTGTCTTACACTCTAAGAATTTTTCAATTCCGTCTAGTAGTTCCTGAGACTAACGCGTTAAAACGATCAAACCAACAAACTCTTCAGTTTTATATATTAGTATATATTTATAGTAATTTAATTACCAATTAAAGCAAAAAAAATACTGTTCCTTATGTATAACTACGTGCAGTACAACGCAATAAAAATACGTAAATCTCAGGTCTCCCAAAACCTACAAATCACTCTAAACAAACAGACAAACAGTACGCCTTCCTCAGGGAACAAAGAATGAAAATTGAAACAAGGCAAATATTGACATAACATATGTCCTTGCCTGACGCTCTTCTATAGGTGCCAGTCTGAGATATATTTGATACGTCATCCTACATAAAAAAAAGAAGAAAGAACAAGTAAATCAAAGTGGGATGTTAATGATTTCTCTACAATGTTTTACCATGGCCAAACTGTTTAAGAACATAAGTAATACTACTTTCTATACATAGCATTACCAAGCGCGGATTATAGCAAAATAATTCTACCATAACTTCATTAAAATATATGTTTAATATGACTTATTATATTCTTAAATCATCATCCTCCTGCCCTTATCCCACTCTAAGTGGGGTCAGCACAACATGTTATAAACATGCTGTCACATATTTGGCTGCGTTTTTACGACCGGCCGCCTGCCTGACGTCAACTTATCTTAGTCTTATGTTACGACACCTCGGTAAGAAAGAGGGTGGTCTATTCTACTATACCGGACACCACACGGTGGTTCAACTTACCTTAGTCGTCTTTTACGACACCTCGGTAAGAAATGAAGGTGGTACTATTCTATTCAGCCGGATATCACACGGCTCTTATTATATACTTAAATGAAATATAATATTCTTTTTTTATCATATCTAGGGAAAAGTTCCACGTCGTTCTAAGAAATCACCAGCTTATTTTTTTACACCATATTACATTTTTATAACGGATCCCTATTTGTTTTGAAAACCTAATATAGCCTATGTTGCTCAGTAAAGATGCAGCTTTCCAATGATGAAAGAAATTTTTGAAATCGGTCCAGTAGTTTTTGTGTGAAAACATTACAAACATACAAAATTTTCCTCTTAGATATAATAATAATAATAGATTTAGGCTATCAATTAGGACACTAAGTTTTTTCGAAAAATCCACTCTGTCAAGATTTAAAGGATTTTTTCTTGAAGAGGTTATGACTAGAAAACTTTTGGTTGTAGGTATGACATTAACAGAATAATAATCTGCTATATAAAAAAGGAAAAAGCGAGATAACTGACAAGCGTTAGCCTTTCAATTAAAAAAAACATCACAAAGAAAAAATCAACACTCATTTTCCCATTCAAAATTGGAAGCCGACCGCAATCAGTTAATCAACAAGCTCACACAACATTGAACTATCAATTAGGCAGAATAGCGTCGACCAAATTAATTAAAACTACTTTTATGAAAGTCGCCGCGCACAAGTAGGCCTATATCGACCGTTTAACCCTACAGTGAAGAGTGGACGCTGGAGCGTTCGATAAAAAAGTAAGGCCAAAAAAAGCGCGCCACCCCTAGGCTCGACGGGAAAAAAACAGATAAAAATGGGTCCCGCTCGTAATTTAAATGTCGAACCAGTTGTCGATAACCCGGCCGATTTTGTGAAATGTCCTTTTTTTGCAATAATACATCTATATCTATACTTGCTTATTGCAATTTATCACACGCTTTTCGGTGAAGGAAAACATCACGAGAAAACCTGCATATCTTTAGAGAATTCTGGAGATATGTGTAACCTACCAATTCCCATTGGAGCAGCGTCGTAGGTCTCAGCTCCGCTCCTTCTATCCAAAAAACGGAGAGAAGAAGCCTATTCCCAGCTGTGGGAGAGTAACAGGCCGCTACTTACTTATCTATACTTATAATAAAACCAAGTCCCCAAAAGCTGTCTGTATGTGATCGGTTATCTTAACGTCTATTAAACGGATTTTGTATGATTTTTACTTAAAGCTAGTACAATTCTTCCGAAAGGTTTAAGTTATTAATAGATTACCATTTTATGTAAAATGTATCGAAGTTGTAAAAAATCTCGACAGCTGGGAGCTTTACTCGCGTGCGCCACGTAATCCATCAGAGATATACTAAAGTAATGTAGTCGATTATGGTAGATCTACAACACTTCTACAAAAAAGTCCGCGAAAGCATGTCTCTATGGTCTTATGGTGAACTCAAAATGACTACTTCTATGTTGAAAATTTCAATTGGAGAGGTTTTTTTAAATTCCTATTAATAATTTCCATACGGGCGTAGCGATTGATACAGCTAGAGGTCGCATTGTTGTAAAAAAACTAGGATCTTTAATAACGTGCGCCGCGTAAACAAACAGAGATACACTAAACTATGTACTAGGGACCTGTAAATCTATAAAAATACTACAAAAAAGTCAGCAACAGCAAGTCTCTATCTCTTATAACTTTAAGTTAAAAGTTAAACTCACAATAACTATTTTTATGTTTAAAATTTCATTTGGGGAAATTTTTTGGTGACACTATTATATGACACTATATTATATAAAAATGTTAGTGACACTTTATTATATGACACTGTATTATACGAAAATTTTGGTGACACTTTATTATATGACACAATATTATATAAAAATGTTAGTGATACTTTATTATATGACACTGTATTATACGAAAATTTTTAAGACACATTCTTACATGACACTATATTATATGAAAATTTTGGTGACACTATAGTTATTATTATTAGTGATTTTCACGGATGCGACGCCGCTGCAACAGCTACTTCAAAATTCTCGTGTCATAATGTTTTTAGTTAATTGTTTCTCGATAAAAAGTCAAACATATAAATTTTGATTCATTAAAAAGAAAACTAGTGAAAAAAAATAAACTGATGTGAGTGCAAAAGGTTGTGCACCCCTGCAGCACAACATAATTTATAGAGTACGTATTCGCACTACTCGCTGGACACACGCGCTAAAATGATTCTGCTAGATCACGATAAGAGTCGATCACAATAACGTCTGTTTTTACTAACTTGCTCATTTCCCTGCTCAATACGGTGTACAGTGTACCATAAAGAACATCTTTATTTTCTATATACGATTTATAACAAAATTAAAAATTTTCGTTTCCATTTTCATATCACGTTCGTTTTTATAGAAAAACAAACTTAAATGAAAAAATACTCTTGATTATGAATCCCACGCCGTGTGTATTATGAACGATTATGAACGCCACCGAAGTGTCGTAAATGGCGACTAAGGTAAGTCGACCCGCCGTGTGGTATTCGGCTGAGTAGAATAGACCAACCTCAATTCTTACCGAGGTGTCGTAAAAGGCGACTAAGGTAAGTTGAACCACCGTGTGGTATCCGGTTTAGTAGAATAGACCACCCTCTTTCTTACCGAGGTGTCGTAAAATACGGCTAAGGTAAGTTGACGTCTGGCAGGCGGCCGGACGTAAAAACGCAGCCAAATCATGTGACAACATGTTTTATAACATGTTGTGCCGACCCCACTTAGAGTGGGATAAGGGTAAGAAAATGATGAACATAATAAAATTTTTTTTTGATATCACAGTAGTTTTTATAGAAAAACAATTTAAATGTCAAAATACTTTTAAATATAAATATAATAAATATATGGAACACTTACATACACGGTCGTCCGTCCCCAAAGTAAGTAACTTAATACTTGTGTTGTGTGTGAGAGACAACTGGTGAATATATACATATATGTATTATTTTTTAAATATATACTTAAATACATAATATACACCCAGGCTTGAGGAACCAACAAATTGTTTATAGAACATGTTGGCCCTCGACGGGAATCGAACCCGCGACCCGCGGAGCTGAAGTTAAGGTCACTGTGTCAACGGGCCAGTCACTAATTAGATCAATTAATTTATTATTAATTTTTCACTAAATTGATTAAGCTGTGAAAGTGTAATAGACAGACTATATATTTTTGAAATTAAAATTTAATTTGATTATAGTATTGATTATACGTGATAGTCGCTGACTATGGGCCTCATAAGAAAGCTTAGAGTCACTCAGTGGGCTATCTAGCCAGCTATGCTTGGAGTATATCTACGTGTTCAAATGAGAAATGAGGAGATCCTTAGAAGAACCAAAGTCACCGACACAACTCAGCGTGTCGCGAAGATGAAGTGGCGATCGGCGAGGAACATAGTGCGGAGAACCGATGGGCGTTGAGGGCTTAAGGTATTGGAGTGGCGATCCTGCATTGAAAAAACGCAGCGTCGGTAGACCCCCTACGAGATGGAATGACCGCCTCAAAAAGGTCGAGGGGAGCCGCTAAATTCAAGCGACACACGATCGTGTTATACGGAGATCATGGGATGAGACCTATATTCAGCAGTGGACGTCTATAGGTTGTGAAGAAGAAGAAAATATGTGCTAGCCCAAGGTTCTACTCACTGCTGGCTCACATGTCCCCTATCCGGCTATCAAGGACTTTGTCGTATTAGCAAAACAATAAACCAAGTCCCCCCAATACATAATGTATGAAAATTAAAGAAATGCAATGATAAAATGACCGTACCCATTGTAGATAAACGGCCCATTTCCAGCGGCACAATTGAATGATGAGCAGCCATTGTGACTATGTTTAGAGATCCTGCATATAATGTCAGGATAGGTGCTGCTATTTGCTCCACTTATTCCTATTATTATACTTTACTAGGTCACTGTATGCGAATTGGCGAGGGTTACACGGACTACATTCAATGGTATACATTAGGTCTAATAGGTTAGATTACGAGTCGTCGCTCGTCTTAGGAAAAATTAGATTCAACTCTATAGCTTGATTTATGTTATCTGTTATATCGACGATATTACTTGCCCTGGTTTTTCCTGAATATGTTAAAAATTAAAATAAGTGCATCTCGCCACATTTAACGGAATTTGTTAACATCTTCACGCTTTCTTAAACCTATCTATTTATTTGTAAGATAGTTTAAAGTAAGTGTATCTTTGCACAAATTAGTTGTAAATATTGTTAATAATTTTTTCATATAATAATTATACAGGGAAGTAGTCAATTTTTTTTATATGAAAGTCCTAAAGGACTCGATACCAGGCCGTTAATAAAAGTAAGGAAAAATATATATATGACTTGCATGTTTAAAATTAGCTATGCTCATATCATAGTAGGTACATAATCTATGGCTATCATATTTTTTTCATGTTAAGAAGAAAACTTTTAAAAGCTTATCCTTTATTATAAGACTATGCGATTTCCTAAAATATCATATTCTATCAGTGACCTATTAATTTAGTAACTCATTTTAAAAGTAATAAATAGTAAATGACGACTGATACAACAATGAAAACGCATGAAATAAATCAGGGTTTAATGAGGTTCGAATTCTGGAAAACCATCTGTGATATATTTAAGAAAATTGCAAAAATTCATTCCGCCATTTTTAGTGAAAGAAAAGTTTAAGAAACCTGTCATTCTGTAAAGAATTTCTGGGTTTAGAAGGGATGGTTTAAGGTACAACCCTTCTGTGCAAAAGAAAGATCTTTGCCACTATTTGTTTAGTTACATGTCATTACTCTTAAAAAGTAACAATCACATACATATTCTTTATTTACTAAAAAAAACTTTACATTGTTTATGGTCAGGCTAGAAGTGGGTATGGGAAAATGTACAGTTAATAACTAAATTTATTTTATATTGTAAATTAACATAGGAGTGTCAAGGTGGTCTATAAATCATATACATTATGCATATTAATGACTGTTAGTTTTTGCGTTGTAAAGATTTAAGTGGCCCGCCGTAATTTTCTTGTAGTTTACATTTTAATTATGACACGAAATACAAAGTACGGCGTCCTTTATTTTATTTGATGTCTTAGTTTTTCTTTCATATTTTAAAAATATGATATATTAGGATATTATACTGTTTATTATGACGTTACATTTAGCCATATTGTAGAAAAACATTCTCGAATACGCTTAGTGCTTAGTGCAAGTTTTTTTAAATAACTCTTTCAAGTTAGCGTAACTACATTTTTTAATACGCTGCAACAGTGACATCTAGTGATCGCTGTTTCATACAAATTAAAAAACTTGCACTAAAAGTAAAGTAACGGCCTGTTACTATCCCACTGCTGGGGATAGATTTCCCGTTTTTGGAGAGATTAGAGCTAATACCTACCACGATTTCAATACGGATTTGTATGTTACACATATTTCTAGAATTCTCTAGAGATATACAGCTATCCTTGCGATGTTTTCCTTCACCGAAAAGCGTGTAATAAATTGCAATTATTAATAATTATTACATTAAATACAATAACTTATAACAGAAAAACTCATTGGTGCCTGGCTGAGGTTTGAACCCGTGACCCTGCGAAAGATACATGTGCTTTTGAATATTTTTTACCAAAATTCATCTACAGAGATTTTTCACTATATTTATCATCAATCAAACGTATGAGTTTATAAAGAAAGTATACCGGGATCTGAATTTTGATTGAACCCGTGACCCCACCTGCGAAATATAGCACCCAATCACATTTTTTTTATTCCAGTCCCTCTGATTTGTGAGTCTTTGTTTACAATTTTAGTTTTTACTATTATTATATCTATTACAATTTAGTAATAATTTGGGAAAAAAATCGGTCTAGATAAATTTTATGTAAAAAAAATGTCATTGTTTTCGGGCTCTAAATTTTTTTTGAAATTTACGTTGAATACAATCACAGTTTTTCGCTGTCAAACGTAAAGTTATGATAGTTCATTTGGGGAACGGGCGGTCTGCTGTAACGGCCTGTTACTATCCCACTGCTGAGAATAGGCCTCTTCTCTCCGTTTTTTTTTTTGGAGAGAAGGATTGGAGCTAAGACCTACCACGCTGCTCCAATGCGGATTGGTAGGTTACACATATCCCCAGAATTCTCTAGAGACATGCAGGTTTCCTCACGATGTTTTCCTTCACCGAAAAGCGTGTGATAAATTGCAATTATCAATTAGACACATAAGTTTTTACTAGAAAACTCATTGGTGCCTGCCCGGGATTTGAACCCTAGACCTCCTCGAAAGAGGCGCACGGTGTTACCGCTGGGCTACCACAGCTTCCGCTGGGCTACCACAGCACGGGCGGTCTAGAGAGGTGAAAATACCTAGGATCGAGCTCCATCTGCCCTATTATTTTTTCATTGTTCTTTCCATTTTTTTTTATTTGATTTTTTTTACATTTTTTTTAAAATTACCAAGCAACGCTCGGTCAGGTACTTATTATATTAAATATCTTGAAGCACCCGATCACATTTAGCAACGCTTTGACAGCGCCCTCATATTTATATCACGCTATCATTTCAGCCTTCCAAATAAGCTCATTTATAACGCGGGGGCGAAACAAAAAACAAAAAAAAATTTGAATAAGGAGGGCATTATTTATAACCGCCCCAATGAAGGCCGTTAATGTGATTTTTTAATAATAAAAAAATACACGAGCAAGCCAAACGAGGATCATGTATCATCGCCCGGTTTCGACCAGTCATTGTCCCTGGGAAATATTATTTTTTTATTTACCAACCTACGGCGTAAACACCGAATATATACATCAAATTAATCACCCGGCAAAATTTTGGCCACTCGTTCAATTTCAATGTTTAAACGCGCGGTTGTTTCTATTTACGTGTTCACATGTGGTTCAAAAAAATAATTATGTTCTTTATTTGATATTCACAATTCCGCTCAGGAAATTAATTTTAAAGTAAATAGGGTCATAATTAATGTATAGAAACCAGCTATACTCACGTGTTATTTTATCGCGTGTTATTGAGTTCCCGCCGCGTAAAGAGCTCATGAATAAGAGTTTGGGTTTGAAACTAGTCGGGCTCATCCGATAAAATAACACGTGAGTATAGCCGGTTTCTATACATTAATTATGAATTCCACTCACGATAGTTTAAATAGGGTCAAACTAAATTAAATATAAATAAATATATGGGACACTTACACACACGGTCGTCCGTCCCCAAAGTAACTTAATACTTGTGTTATGGGTGACAGACAATAGGTGAATATATACTTATATATTTTTTTTATCGAACCCGCGACCCGCGGAGCTGAAGGCAGTGTCACTACCCACTGCTCCAACGGGCCAGTCTAAATATAAGTACAAAAGTAATGAGAATATTATTTTGCTATAATCCGCGATAAAAGAAAATATATGTAATGCTAAATGTAGAGTGTACTATTCGTTGTCATACATGATACATGCAGAATTTGTAAGAACTCATGCACTACCCGACACCAATAACACAACAATACGCACATTCATCACCACAATGTCAACAATTGTTTCGCTCCGTAATCTAAACATCGTCAGGAGATAGACTATACGACAAAATCTACGAAAAAAAAGTGGTCTCATTACTTTTGTATTATGGAACTCCGCAAAGTAACGCCTTAGACGTAGTAACGTAGTAGAACCTCGATAAATTAAAAATCAATGTAACTTCAATTTACGAAAATTTTTAAATTTAAAATTTTAAAAATAACTTCCGATGAAGAAAGAAAAAGAAATTCCCATTTTAATATAACATGAATATGTATTATTTTCAACACCTTACGCATTCGGGTACAAATAGTACAAATTTACAACCTCGCCCCGAACCTCTCTAATACAAACCCTTGATAGGTTAAAAACTGTATACCTTAAAATTTTAAGTCCATCTCTTGGATTTTATCTTATCGAGGTTCTACTGTATGAGTAATCCATATCTATGTAGTAATTAAATTAATCTATATCATCTCTATAATATAATATAACTAATAACAGAGTTTTTTCCCAATCAACGATGCAAACGCAAAATATATATAGTTTAAATCAGTTCACAGTTACTATTAGTCGTTTAAGCCTATATTAACAGTGACAGAACAAGAATATAAATTTTAAAGTATAATGGTTGATAGTAAACGAAATATGTATATTATGTAATTAATTGTTGTTTCAAATTAATGTTATTATTAATAAAAATATAATTGGCATATTTATTCTAAACTTAAACTTAATTCAGTAGGTACAAAGATTTGATAATACAAAAACAAAACGCACTTCACCAATAAAACCCTTCCCTTGCCTAATTAAAAAAATTAAAAAAAAAACTCCCTCAGAACCCGCGTTGTCACGTTCCATATTCCCGCGTTAATTACACGTCATTCTTTTTTCAAAAAGCGCGCCAATGACGCGCGCAATTAAAGCCGTGTACAGACAACGGGAAGACGCGACATAAAGCCGGCACACACAATGCGTCCTCGGCGAAATTCGCCGCAGGCCCAGCGAAATTAACAAGGCGATTTACACTTGACACTAGGGACTAGGCGGCTGTTTTCCACTACTTTCCTACGGCGCAACTCTCAGAGCATGTGTACTCAGGGTTGCCACCTTTTTTTGAAGAAAAATAGTATTTTTTTTTTAAATTGGAAAAAATATATTGTACTTTGAGAAATTCAAGAAAAAAAAATAGTACACATCTATTTTCAATCATTATTTATTTTTCCATGAGCTTTTTTGAAGTTTTTTTTCTTTTCTTTCTTTCTTCTTGGGAGGCGTGCAAGAAGCATCATTACTCTCCATGTTTTTGTTGTAATTTTAATCCGATAATAAACAGTCGAAAATAACCTCAATGTTCAGTCACGTAATATTAATTGAGAAAGTGACGTTGACATGTGACAATGACAAAGGAGTTGGTAAGTGTAACTAACTAAGCCCCATACGTACATGAATGAGTTTCGTTCAAAAATTCCCTATGCAGCGCTGCGGGTGCGTTCCATTCACAGTTAATTAAAAAAAGCGCGACATTAGAATTAGCGATAAAATATAGTATTTTTCGTCCTATATTGTTTTTCTATAATATATAGTACAATTGACTAAAATATAGTACGATACTATATAACAGGGCTTCTTAAACTTTTTATATAGCGACCCCCTTCAAGCTTAGGAAATTTTAAACGACCCCCTCCTCCATATAATGAAATATATAATCATAAATTTAATAAAATCTATTTAATTAAATTTAATGAAAAGGGGTAATAAAGGAACTTAGGAGGAGAAATATCAATAAATCTTTGTTAGAAAAGTTCTTTAAAGGACAGCTGCGGCCATGTAATTGTATCAATAATGATTGAAAAGTATCAGATCTTTGCGACGCCTCTGGGGGTCGCGACCCACAGTTTAAGAAGCCCTGCTATATAATATAGTACTGGTGGCAACCCTATGTTTTACTACATCTGTTTTAACGTGCACATGCAACAATATTGCAAAGCTTAATACATTGTTAGCTGTTACTTTCAATTTTTTTTAACTACAGCAACATTTATGCTGTGACGTATTTGAAAATTTTCTAAGTGTGACGTCAGGAGGTTGTAGTAATTGTGTGAAATAAAGAGCTTTGTATCATTATTTTTGAGAAGCTCGTTCCGCGAAGTATTCGTATTGTTTGTGGATAATTTTGTATTAGATCCGTAAAAACACATGTTCATTATTTTTGAAGTACTTTGCTCTCGAGTACGGAAACAATGTGAGATTACTTAGACTATGCACGCCCTGCGGCTGTTCTCTAAACAAAGACGGTTGTCTTTACTTCTTCATAACTAATTCCGGTTGTTTTCAGTGAACACAATGTACGCTTAGAAATGAAATTGTGTCAAGACGTTTTAAAATGAAGATAGATTTCAGACGTTTAAATGTACTCTTGTCTGTTACACATCTTGCAAATTTCAAAAAAACTATTCACAAATATGTATATAACAATTTTTACGTGATACCTAACTAATAACTGTTATATAAAAGAGCCTTCAAGTTTCATACCAGTTTTCTTTTTATCCTCCTGCCCTTATCCCACTCTAAGTGGGGTCGGCACAACATGTATAAACATGTTGTCACATGATTTGGCTACGTATGTTACGAGCGGCCGCCTGCCTGACGTCAACTTACCTTAGTCGCCTTTTACGACACCTCGGTAAGAAATGAGAGTGGTCTATTCTACTCAGCACTAGTAATGATTTTATCATTCAGAACTTATGTATTCTTGACAATTTAATGCAACATTAAATTATACGAATGCAATAGTATTTATTGCTTTACTTTTATTTTACTTTAGTATTTATTGTTTTCTTTTATTTATTTTTTTTAACATCAGTACTTAAACTGTATAGTTTTCAATCTTTGCCTACTCTAAAATGAATAGACAATCAATGAAAATATTTTGAGCTATTTAAAAATGGAACAGTGTCTCTGGGAACTGTTAATTTATGTTTTCAACGACAATTTGCAACTGTAATAATTAAATATGTTTCTGAAATTTTCCTCTTAGTATCTTAAACATTAAAGCATTTCAGCCACAGTACATCTGTGTGTAATAGATAAATGCTGTTCTGAAAACATAAACTGTATACAACTTACACAATTATGCAAATTTTATGTTACCCCTAATTGCCAAATTATTTAAAGAGGTTTCTGTTAATTCTGCCTACGCCCTTTGTGAGGAAAAGATTTCCTTTCTTGAAATTACATGTAAATGTTATTACCCAAAGTGCCATCGATAGGGTTGCTAATGGTGAAATACATAAAAAACCTAATCAAGATTTTTTGTCCCTTTCCATCAAAGTCGTTTAAAGGGGAAGCCCAATTTAAAAAAATATTTAAAAGCATGACTGACTAAAAGGGCATTCGTAAAAATAGACATTTTGGTGGATAAGCGGGCGGTTCCGCGATCCTATGTTCTTTCAAAATTCTTTAAAAATAAAATTCCGCAATCAATTTCAGCACTGCCATTACAGCAGTTTAAAAACACTGTTAAAAAGAGGCTGATACAGAAAGCCTACTATACTCTTGAAGATTATTTAGAAGATAAGAATGTGTGGATATAGCTCTCTTTGAACCTGTACAAGACAGTAACGACTTAATGTAAATAATATTAAGAATTATATTTTTTAAAAGAGCAACCGCCGAGTTTCTTGCTGGCTCTTCTCGGTAGGAACAGCTTTCCGAACCAGCAGTAGAGTTGACGATTCAAAAGCACTTGTTTACAAGTTTATTTGAATAAAGAATATTTTGAATTTGAATTTGAATTTCGTATTTGTATAGTGCAACAACAAGTCAAAGCACTTACCTTAGCGGTTGTGGACTGTGTGATGGTAGCCTGTTCCAGATCTCTCGGAATCCGAAGAAGGCATGACGCGGATGTCCGTTGCTGTACAAAAAAGAGGCGATGCGGTAAGCGGTGCGGCTTTAAACGTAATGGCGGTTGCGGCGCAACAATAAACCGCAATGGCGGCTGCAGCGCGACCTTTCTATTGGTCGCGCGACTTCATCGCTGTCACTTACCACTAGGTTCATGACAGTGACGTGTATTACAAAATACGCTTAACCATATTTTATGTTTAAAATGTCTCCATTTGTCCAGGGTTTTTGGGAGATAAAATTTTTATTCTAAAGTGGGATTCTAACAAGCTGTAACTTTACTTATGAGTATTATTTGCTTAAAAAGAGATAATAATTAAGAAATTATCCTAATTGGTATAACCAGATTATACCTTTAATCAAAAGTAAGATTCAAACAACCTTTTACTTTAGGTACTTATGAGTATTATTTGCTTAAAAAGAGATAATAATTACAAAATTATCTATAGATCTATTACCAGCCATATCTTCAAAACCTTATTTAAAAAAATGAAGCCTAAAAAAGTGCTGCGATGTCAAAAATTGTATTCATTCAAAACCAAAATTAGGAAAATGTCTTAGGGCTATAATATGGTCTTATAGTTTGAGTTTCCTAAAACTTATAATTCTAAATAATAAAGCGTTGAACAGATTTCATCCCTAATGGTAGAAAAAACCTTAATTCTTAGCCTCTTCTTCACATAATTTTTTTCGCTGTGTAAAATTATGGTCTTTTGCCATGCGTATTCAAATTCAAATTCAAAATATTCTTATTGAAGTAAACTTGTACTAACGTACTTTTGAATCAATTATACAGCTAGTTCGGAAAGCTGTTTCTACCTACAAGAGTTAGCAAGAAATTCGGCGGTTGCCCTTTAAAAAATATTTCTTATATTTAGTCATTACTATCTTGTACTAGGGCGATGAGTAACTATATCCACGCACTCTTGTCACCTAAGTAATCTTCAACAATAAAGTAGGTTTTCTATATCAGCTTCCCGTTAACAATAGTTTTAACTGTAATTGCAAAACCAAAATTGATTGCGGAATTTTATACTTCAAACCAAACTCATCAAAGACTTACGAACTTTTGCAGCCCAAAACAAGAGCCACAAGCTTATTTTGAAACATTATTGATTCCATACGGCTTAAAACTAAAGTAACGACCCTTACTATCCCACTCCTGGGCATAGGCCTCTTCTCTCCCATATAGAGAGATGGGTTGGAGCTAAGACCTACCACGCTGCTCCAATGCGAATTGGTAGTTTGCACAAATCCCCACAATTCTCTAGAGATATAGAGGTTTTCTCACAATGTTTTCCTTTTATTAATAATTAATTAATTATACACCAGTAACACAAAAACTCGCAGCATACAGCAAGCTTAATTGTCCATAATGTAACGACACCTTACTATACGCCTTCCACGCATTTAGTGAACTTTTCGATATGTTTTATATATGCGAACAGGATAGTCGTAATATCAAAAATAACTTACAAAATTAGGCATTAATGTCAGCGTCTCTTGACAAGTTAACCTTAATTATTGGCAAACTTAATTATACATATTTAAATGAGAACCTTAAAGCCTTTGAAGTTAGTTATAAAAGTAATTAAAACACATAAGCGAAATATAAAACTATCGAATACTAAGTGAGGGGAGTAAGGTCAGGCGCACAGCCGCCTCCCTTGATCATTTATAATGCCAAAATGTTTTAATTAAGACGCTGTAAAATGTAATTTACATGCAAATTCGGTTTATGTTAATGTCCCGCGTATATCTGTTTGGGTGCGTGCTTGCTATCTAATTTTGCGACAGTGTATACCGTCATTATCTTGCTTCTAATGAGAAATCTGGCAAGGCTTGATGTTTGCATAATTAAACCTGCGGCTGGCAGCGTTTTGATTGTTGCCATGATAAAATGCGCGACATCTGTTGGACTCTTTACGTAAATTTTACAGATAACGTAATGTTTTGTAAAAATCTTTGGATGTGATACAGATTATAAATACGCTTTTATATTAATACTTTTTGTATTTGTTATAATAAAAGCATGATTTTTTTAAATATGGATAGAGTGTTGTCAATAGTTTGATAAATTATTTATTTAACATGTAATACAGTGTAAGATATAATTTTTTTTAAATATGACGTTGGTGGCAGTGATCCTTCAGCTCTAAGAGTAGCGGATTCGATTCCCGGCGCGAACCAACATTTTCTAAGTACAATTTGTTAAGTCTTCGAGTTTGGGTATATATGTATTTAAGTCAACCCACTTTGAGCGGGGTTGGCACAACATGTTATATACATGTTGTCACATGATATGGCTACGTATTTTATGACTGAACGATATCTTGTAAACGACGTACAAAAAAATGTTTTTTTTGTTTTAAAATGGAAAACCCCTTTAACAAACGAACAATTTTTCTAATTAAAATATTTCTTTAAATACTATTTTTCTCAATCAATATATAATATATAAATATTATCAATTATATTCGTTTTAAAATATACTTTAATGTCTTTAATAACGTTATCAAGTACTGATTTTTATTTAAATATTAAGTTTTACAACATTTCCCTACATATGTATGGAACTAGGTTTAAATTTAGAATGGAACGAGTTCAATAAGATTTCCAATTACAAAATTTCGTTTCAAAAGTAGAATGACTTTAATAACATTCTTAAATTATGCGACTACGTCGTAGTTTTAAGAATTCAAGGAGTTTAATCAAATTCTCAATAATTTAGCATTAAATTTGAAATCATTTTGATTTTAATAATATTGGTTTTACCATACTGCCAATATAGCATAAATGTTATTTATCAATTCAATTTAATAAATGTATGACTTCTTTATGTATAACAATAATATAAAAGTATTTATTTTTAAATGGAAGGATATATTATTATGTTATATTAGGTGTGTATAAAAATTAATGTTTTTCTGTATGTCGTTTATAGACTAAAACGTCTAAACTGATTTTAATGAAATTTTCAGACATTCCTTACAATCACTCAGCGGATGATCCTGTTTTGCGGCGGCTGTGTTTTTATTTTACTGTTTTGTTCCGAGAGTAATGCGAAACTAGACTGAGCCACAGCAACGCGTGGCCGGATAGCTACTTTTTAAATATAATAATATCCCCAGAATGTTCTATGAAACTTACTAACTCAATGAATACAGCGAATGTTTTAAAACAATCCCCCACTTTATTTTTTTTTTCTCGTTATAATATGTAAAATCTATAATACATAATATCGACAGAACTTAAAAATAACTCTCTCTGATGGTTTACATAAGGGAATTTTATAAAAGGATCGTATACAATAAAAAAAATACCTAAACTATACAAATCAGGAGCCGTAAGTAATTTTCTGGACAAAAAAATTTATAATTTTTATAGTATAAATAACACAACCATACTCGTTACCTAACAACATTAAATCGATTGAATCGTAACATAATTCAAATTAATTAAGCCAAAATCCACTCAGCGAATCGTCCGCAAGACATTCATTAGCACGAACTGGAATACAATTCCACTAATTTATTCCAATAAAAAAGAATAACACCCCCCTAACTCGACCTATACATAGAGTTGTGTATTTTCTATTTTTTCCCGGACCAACCCTTCGTTGAGATTCAATTCGGCTAAATAAACTGAATTATATGCTACTTAAATGAGTGTCAAGTCTCCCCCTCACAGCCTCCCTAAGGGCCACTCACTTCGCCTCACCCTGAGATTCTTCCGAGATTTTGGCACAGAGGAAAAGCGGTATAAGAATTTATTTTACATTTTTTTATTCCGTACTGTCCGTTATCCTCACATGTTACAAAAATTTTATCACATGATTTGCCTGACGTCAACTTACCTTAGGGGTGTTTATACGCCTCGGTAAGAAAGAGGTTTGCTATTCTTCTCAACCGGATACCACATGGTGGTTAGAGATGTCAAAAAATAATCCATTTCAAGTATCTCCTTTTTCCGTTTTACTCTTTTTCTTGTTTTTTAAGATTAAATATGCATTGTTAGTTGAAATCAATGTAGCCAAAATACACATTTTAATCAAATTTCACAAACAGCGCATCTGATATTATTTCTTATTTAAAAAAGGCAACTTTTGAAATATAAAAAAACGATTTAAAAAAAAACGACTATGTCGTATCAAAATAGGGGCACATAGTGCAGAGAACCGATGAGCATTGGGGCCTAAGCGTTGGGGGGGGGGGGTTTAGGGCGTTGGGGGGGGGGGGCGTGGGGGCCTGGGAGGTATTGGCGACAAGTAAATGGCGACCTCGGCACCGGAAAACACAGTCTCGGTAGACCCCAGAAAATGGACTGATGACCTCAAAAAGGTCTTGGGAGGCCGCTGGGTCCAAGCGACACAAGATCGTGAGGTGTGGAGATCCCATGACGAGACCTATGTCCGAGAACAGTGGACTACCATTGGTTGTAGAAGAAGGAGAAGTCTTAAACTCTTCTTCCTGCCCTTATCCCACTCTAAGTGAGGTCGGCACAACATGTTATAAACATGTTGGCAGGTGATTTGTCTGATGACTGCCTGCCTGCCTGATTTCAACTCACCTTAATCGTATTTTACGACACCTCGTTAAGAAAGAGTTTAGAGGTGGTCTATTCTACTTAATCGGATACCACACAGTGGGTCAACTTACCTTTGTTGCCTTTTACGACACCTCAGTAAGAAATGAGAGTGGTACATTTCTATTCAGCCGGATACCATACAGCGTAAGAAGAAGACAAACATTTTATCTAATTGATCGTATAAAACACCAAACTGCGCCTAACAAATAATTGAATCAATTACTTACAAGCTGTCCACAATTACCCGCTAAACCACTTACGTACATTCCCAGTTAACGTTTTGCAGAATATATTCGCATCCATTCGTAGCAGTGCGAAAAGAAAATAACGAAAAGCCCCCTTCAAATCCTAAAAAAAGTTTCACACAGTCTAAAGGTCAGCGAAAGAGTCCGCACGTTTTTGCGGGAGAAAGTTAATAAAAACATAAAAAGGTGAAAACAGAAGTTACCCGCTTTACGTCGGAGCGAAAAGACAAAAGTAGACTGCCCTCCGTGGAACGAATAGCCCGCGCCGCGAGCTTTTCTCACTCTCTTAAACGCTCTTGGTTAGTATACAGCGACGAAAGCTTCGTGATCTTTTGATTGAGAATTTATTTTTTTTAATTTTGACTGGCCCATTGACGCAGTGGGTAGTGATCCTGCCTTCAGCAGTGGGTCGCGGGTTTGTTCCCGCCGAGGGCCAACATTTTCTTTAAAAGAATTGGTTGGCTCTTCGAGCCTGGGTGTATATTTGTATTTAAGTATGTATTTACAAATTATATATGTATATATTCACCAGTTATCTCTCACCCATAACACAAGTATTAAAATTACTTACTTTGAGCTGTGATAGCCCAGCGGTAACACCGTGCGACTCTTTCGAGGAAGTCACGGGTTCAAACCCGGGCAGACACCAATGAGTTTTTCTGTTAAAACGTGTGTCTAATTGATAATTACAATTTATTTGATATCACGCTTTTCGGTGAAGGAAAACATCGTGAGTAAACCTGCATATCTCTAGAGAATTCTGGAGATATGTGTAACCTACCAATCCGCACTGGAGCAGCGTGGTAGGTCTTAGCTCCAAACCTTCTCTCCAAAAACGAAGAGAAGAGGCCTATTCTCAGCAGTGGGATAGTAACAGGCCGCTACTTTACTTTGGAGACGGAAGACCGTGTGTGTAAGTGTCCTATATATGTATATGTAATTATGTATCTACTGTTGCATATAAGCTGGGAAAAAAGAGCATCATTGTTTTATAGTTTTCGGCTTGTCCCGATTCATTTTAGCTACATGATTAATGTCGTCAGTCACTAAGCTTGCGGTCTTCTACGTTTATATCTATCTTATTTATTTCTCTTTATACATATATTTATAAAAGAGAAAGAATTAATAAAAAAGCACATGTATAAAATCGGACTTATCCCTAAAAGGAATCTCTTCTAGTTAACCTTTGAGTAACAGAAGGAAAAGAACATGAATTGAAGAAGAAAGAGAATACAGGTAGTATAGAGAAAAAGAAAAAGTTTTTACAACTTTAACTATCTAATCTATTAATTAATTTTGGTAAAATATATAGATGAGAAGATGCATTTCTTACCGAGGTGTTGTAAAAGGCGATTAAGGTAAGTTGACTCACCGTGTGGTATCCGGTTAAGTAGAATAGACCACCCTCTTTCTTATCGAGGTGTCGTAAAATACGACTAAGATAAGTCGACGTCAGGCAGGCGGCCGGTCGTAAAATACGCAGCCAAATCATGTGACAACATGTTTATCACATGTTGTGCCGATCCCACTTAGAGTGGGATAAGGGCAGGAAGATGATGATGAAATAGATGGGAAGATGCTACTAATATAAATAACTTAAGATAAATATTTTCTAGTCTGTAACGTAAAGACCCAAAGGGAAAGAGATTCATTGGATTGATACTGGTATATAGTTCCACAGCTTAACATTTTGAAAGCCAAACAAATATATATCGGATACACATATTTTGCAGCCGCTCCAACTTTCTCAGCAATCCATCATTAAGGTCAGTGTAACTACTGTCAGCATAATCTATGATGGGTAGCAGAAGAGATTCTGCCAAAGCTTTCTTTGTCTTTAAAGGTAAAAGGTTTTTCCACCGTTTGAGAGAGCCAACGACTGCGAAAAGTTTCTTACTGACTTCCCCAACTTGTGGCACCCATGTAAATGTCGAATCTATAATTAAACCAAGATTTTTGATTGTGTTACTAAGTGGTAAAATGATGTTGTCCAGAGAAATAGGTGCTAAACTACCAAAATCTAATTTGCATATTTGCCTCGAGCTGCCAATTATAGCAGCCTGTGATTTACTTGCATTTATTGTAAGACCATATGATTTACTCCAACAACTAATTTTAAAAAGGTCCGCATTAATTTTATCAATACCCTTTGTTATCTCATTAGCAGGTACCGAAGTGTACACCTGTAAGTCGTCAGCGTAAAGATGGAAAGTACAAGAAAGAAAGTGCGAAATAGAATTTATAAAAATAGCAAAGAGGATTGGCGAAAGAACACCTCCCTGTGGGACACCAGCCCGAAGGAAAGAATCAGAGGAATAACTATTATCGACACGAACACATTGTTTTCGGTTCCGAAGGTATGAGTTAAACCAATCAACAACTACCTGTGATAAGTTCATGGACTTCATAATAGCCAATAAAATATCTGTGTCAACCGTATTGAATGCATTACTAAAATCTAACAGAACAATGATTGTAACAAGTTGATTGTCAAGGCCAAATCTAATATCGTCACAGATCTTAGTTAACGCTGTAACAGTACTATGCCCTGTTCGGAAGCCTGACTGAAAGGGACTGAGAAGATTATTTTTAGTTAAATATAGACTAAGTTGAGAAGAAATTATACGTTCAGCTACTTTAGCAAGAAAAGGCAAAATGGAGATCGGACGATACTGGGAGAAAGAAGAAGGGTTATTAATTTTGGGCACGGGAATGATAAATGCCTTACGCCATGCACTCGGGAATGTACTTGTTGACATAGAAAAATTAATAATATGACAGATAATAGCAGCCACCTCATCCAGTATCAACAATATCATTTTCTTACTTACACCATCACAACCTACTGCATCTGATTTTATCGCAAGGATATATTTTTTGACTTCGTCTGGAGTGGCAGCGCTAAATTGAAACGGAATACAATCAGAAGTAGGAGAATTTTGTATTCGTCGTATAGTATCTTTCCTAATACAGTCATCCATTAAATGTACAGAAGAAAAGTGCTTATTTAAATCATCCAGGTTGATATTCTGTGCAGGTACTCTATGCTGCCGCCCAATACCTAGTGAACCTAGAAATTTCCATAACTGACCAGTATTACTGTTCTCTATAGTAGTCTTAATATAAGTTCGTTGAGCATCTCTACAAGTTTTACTACATTTATTTCTCAGCTCTTTGTACTTAAGAAGACGCTCAGGATTCGGTCTTAACTTATATTTTGATTTGGCGGAGTTACGCTTGGCCATAAGAGCTCTGATCTCGTTGGTAAGCCATGGGGCAGGTAAATGCTTTAGCTTAATTGGCCGCACCGGTGCGTGAGTGTCGAATAACTCAGTTAACATTGAATTAAACAGGGTAACTTTATCATCAACCGTGGGTGCACTCAAAACAGAGTCCCAATCAATATTATTTAGATCGTTCATAAAGTTATCACGATTGAAGTTTCTAAAGCTTCGCCGCAAGACTATACTTGGTTTAGCTTTAGGAGGTTTTATGGTGTATGAGATATAAATAAGATCATGGTAGGAAAAAGCTTCAGCTGGGAATTGTCCATGAGAGTTAACATGATCATTGGAGGAGACCATCATCAAATCCAACCGTGAGGGTAAACAATGAGGAAAGTAATGGGTGGCATTAGTAGGAAGAAGATGTAAGTTGGAGCTATTAATTATATTTGTAAGCCGCTTAGATCGAGCATCATCTTTAAGCAGGCATGTATTAAAGTCACCCATAATAATCGTATGGTCAACAGTAGGTATATATTGTTCAAGAAGTTCTTCAAATGACTGAAAGTAATCTATATGTAATGAGGGACTATAATAGACACCAAGAAGAAGTTTCAGTTGTCCAAATAGCACTTCAATGAATATATGTTCAGCAGATTCAGAATATTGACTTGGAGACTTATTCAAGATTGAGCATGGGATATGACTACGAATATAGATAGCAACGCCTCCTCCACCCTTACCAATACGGTCATTTCGAATCAAGCGGAATCCAGGAATAGAATATGCAGTCGATGGTAAGCAAGGTTTGAGGAATGTCTCCGAAACGAGGATAGCATGGATATAATTGTTATCGAAACATTCTAAAAGGTCTGAGTAATGAGAGGGGATGCTTTGAGCATTTATATGAATGGCATTAAAATTTTTAGCAAAAGGTAAAAGTGTAGAATCAAGCAAGGAGTGCAGGGGTAAGGAAGTGCTTTGATTACTACAACTAGTTGAATTAGATGTATTGTGGGCAATGGAAATGCTATCATTGCTTCTCGGACTATTGCAGACTTCGATACTATCTAAAGATATCATTATGTAGTGCTTAGAGTGCGATTATGTATAAAAACAAATAACAAAATAATAATAATAATGATAAAAATAATAAAATAATAATATTAAAAATAGTATAATAATAATAATATAAATAAATAAAAAACAGCCAATTATATTTTTAAATTAAGTTAGTCAAACTTTAGTTTACTTATACTTTGTATAATCTTTACTACCAGCAATATGTGACATATTGTTTCACAAAGTTACTGCTTATTATAATTGAAGTACACACAGAAAAATTATTGACAATTTATTATCTAAATATAGAAGTTTCTGTAGGTTCATACAATTTGGATGCGTCCAGTCTTTGAATAATGTTTATTCTGCAAACAATTAAGACAATCAACATATGACAGTGATATTAAACATGAATGCCAATCCCTATAGATCATAAATTTATGCGAACAACAACTCAGAAACTATATTAACAACATGACATTCATAAGTCAAGGCGCTCGAGGTAGAAATTCATGTTTGTTCGTCCGTGATACTTGAGAGATAAAACATGTAGGTAATCGTAAATTATTATTGTTTAGTATTGTCAACAAAGGTAGTCTATGCACATTGCAAGATGGTGGAGGGTAGCTGTAATATCATCGTATGTCAACACAGCGGCATTACTAAACATAAACATTCATTCTGTAGTGTACTTCAATTTACTCCGTAATATATTCTAATTGATTATTACTCAAAATTACATAGAAACTTTTGCGGAATAGTATAATAAAATATATACGGAAGCACAAACTGAGAAGTAAGCAGAACATCTAACTATAATACAAAAAGTTGAAAAAGGTATAATTAAAAACAAAATAACAATTAACAAACAGCACAAATGTGATGTTTTCCGGAATACTACCTATGTTTTACAACCCTTTTATGGCGGCTAACTGTAGTTTTTGTGTCCCTAAATGCCGGTAAGCTGGCACTGGGGTTGCTGTTTGGGGCCGACGATGAGGTGGACGCCGCAGGCTCCGAATCCGCTTGAGGCTTAGAAGCAATAGCATTGACTTCGGCAACAGTCACAACCCGGTGGCGCTTGCCTACTGGATCAACTATAGTTATGAATCCGTCCCTGGACCAGCAATTAGACACTCCAAACTTTTGTCTCGCGGTTATGAAGGCATCATGGCGTGATTTTGTCAAGAACTCTGATAGTGTCACACCAGAGCCCTTGAAGCGGGTTTTAAGGAACCAAATTTGATTGCGAGTGGCTACATCACGGAACTTTACCAAAATGGCCCGTGGCTTTTCTTTCTTATTTTGTCCTAAGCGCTTACAGTAACTGAGATTATCTGGAGTCAATTCTGATACGTGAAGATGTTCAGTTAGCGCTTTGACAGCTACAGATGTCACTATCTCGTTTTGGACTTCAGGTATTCCATGAATCAACAGCATCTTTCTTCTGCTTCTCATTTCCATGCTATCACACTGTTTAGAGAGTAGTTCAACTTGCAGCTGGAGACTCTCAAGGGCGGCCAGTACAAAAACTCTAAATGTATTAAATTGTGCAACAATATTAGATATTGGACTCGCCGCAGGAATAGAAGACTGGAGATTACGTTGAAATTCCGCCATTCGTGAATTGAAGTGCTCGGTTAGTGAAGAAATGGAGTGTTTAATAGCATCCATATCCATAGTTGTAAAACGAATTTATTTATTTTCGATTGTGAATACTCAAGGAATTTATGTAAGGAACACTTGCTGGTAAGTGGTAGATAAACTAGTAACTCATTTAAACTTTATATAGCGATTTAAAAATCAATTAAATGCAATTTTCATTACGAGCAATTAAAACACGTGATATTTAGCGCACCTACCCACTTCAACTCCTAATAACTATACCAACTTATAATATAGTATTTATATATTACTAAATTAAGAGTGTATTTTAACGATCAAGATGTTCAATCTGCAGTATACACACGAGGGTAGCTCGAGTGTGGCGGCATTGTAGCACACGTTGTACGCTAATACAATAATTTTTATATACCTTCATTACCTCGATAAAAATTGAATGGAAATATTTACTTTGTGAACATTCCTATATTTGGTTTTGTGTAAAGTTAGCAACAACACGTGGGCCCAACTGATAGGGGTATCTGTTCCAATAACATAAATTAGTCCTGTATACATTTGAAGTAAGCTGTGGTAGTCCAGCGGTAACACAGTGCGACTCTTTCAAGGAGGTCACGGGTTCAAACCCGGGCAGACACCAATGAGTTTTCTGTTAAAACTTATGTGTCTAATTGATAATTGCAATTTATCACTCGCTTTTCGGTGAAGGAAAACATCGTAAGGAAACCTGCATATCTCTAGAGAATTCTGGAGATATGTGTTACCTACCAATTCGCATTGGAGCAGCGTGGTAGGTCTAAGCTCCAAACCTTCTCTCCAAAAACGTAGAGAAGAGGCCTATTCTCAGCAGTGGGATAGTAACAGGCCGCTACTTACTTACTAAGACAGCTTATTAATAGCAGATAATCTCTACTAATATGATACGTGTGCGTAGGGAAGTCTGTCTGTAATTAATTTATAAAAACAGGCGCTGTTTGCGGAATACCATAGTATAGATATATTTGTTAGCGGATCTTAATTTTCAGAAATCCATGTTTTTAGTCAAATAAAGTTATTATTATATTATATTGTTATTATATTATATTAGACAATTATTATATTATATTATATTATAGAGACGATTGATATTATATAGACGTTACAATAGAGCATTCTCCTGACGTTGCTTCGGAGATTATAATTGTAATAAACGTATAGTTATATACGTTTATTATAATCTCTAAGTAATTTATAGAAGTGTGCGTTTGTGTTAATCCTACCAATATTATAAATGCGAAATAATATTGTGAGTATGGATGTATGTTTGTTACTCTTTCATCAGCCTTGTATATAAGCGTTCACAAATTTTAAACAGGGCTTGTTATTGTACAATATATAAATAATCAGCTAGTATAATATTTATGTATAATATGATTATTGTTACTGTTAATGATCTTGGTTAAGCTACAATTTTGTAAATAAGTAGTTATTACCTATACTGTTTTACGGCGGATCCGCTGAACCAATATCGATGAAATTTGGCACAATTATTCCTTAAACACCGGGGTTACATATAGTCTATAGAAATACTGCGCGCTATATATTATCAACCTATCACGTGACAACAGGCCACGCAAACGAAGTTGCGGGTAAAAGCTAGTTATTAGAGATATATGTACATATAAAAAACTCTTTTTTTATACCAAATTAAAAGCAACAAGTTTTCTGTTATTTAAGTACTCTGTAGTTAAAATTAAGGGAGGTTGAACCGAATACATAATTTTAAGTTGAACTAACACCCTCCCACCCAATAACCAAGATTTGAAATTAAAACGAAAGAATATAACTCTCAGACTCCATTAGAAACAAAAATAAATTGAATTACAACTCGATCGACATTTTCGATTTGGAGGCCTAACCCAATTAGGTGGGAGCGCTGATGGAAAAATAAAATAAATACGGGGAACAAAAAAAAATTAAACAAAAAAACGAGTCCAGATATAATTTGAAATATCTCCGTAAATGCAAAGCGCGAGTGCTGTTATTTTATTCAAATGAGGGCGAACTTTTTTCAACCCTTTCTCTCGACGCGCCATCAAAGTGGCCTGATATTCAATTAAAAAAAAAAAGAAGAGCGGGAACGCGACTGAAAATTAATCAGAAAAAATGCTTTTAACTAGATCTACATTTTAATGAAATTTATTATTGACGATTATTATTATAAGCGAGCGCCTTTTGTCGAGATTGTCGGTGTTATTCTGGTTACAGTTTTACATTCGCGGGATGCGTTTAACGGATGTGTTTACTTTTATTACCTGATTATCATTAAGTTCGTTAGTTTCTTTGAAGTTGTTTCTTCTTGTTACATTCTTTTTAACAAAGCTGGTCAGCTTATCTTAAAATGCATTGTCATTTAGTTTGGACGAGGACCAATATGTAAAACTACAGCTCAATCGGACTACGGGAAGTGGGTTAAATTGAACTTGCAAAATTCACCTCCATCACATATATTATCCTGCCCTTATATCACTCTAAATGGCAGACACAGCATATTATAAACATGTTGTCACATGATTTGGCAAGGTATTTTACGACCGGCCGCCTGCCTGACGTCAACTTACTTATTGCGATATCTCGGTAAGAAATGAGGGTGGTCTATTCTACTTAACCTAATACCACACGGCTGGTCAAACCTACCTTAGTCATACATGGAAAGATAAATGAAAGCTTTAAAAAATTAACTTCATTGACTGGCCCGTTGGAGCAGTGGGTAGTGACCCTGCCTTCAGCTCCGCGGGTCGCGGGTTCGATTCCCGCCGAGGGCCAACATTTTCTATAAAATGAATTTGTTGGTCTTTGAGCCTGGGTGTATATTTGTATTTAAGTATGTATTTAAAAAATATATAAGTATATATTCACCAGTTGTCTGTCACCCATAACACAAGTATTAAGTTACTTACTTTGGGGACGGACGACCGTGTGTGTAAGTGTCCCATATATTTATTTATTTATTATTTACTGGAATGGAGTGAGGCTATCGTATTGAAAATTCGATACGAGCTTTGTTACATACAATGGTTGTTTGCCCCAAAGGAAATGACAACTTTGTAACGTCTGATACATTTTATGCTGAACCGGGACGTGAATTCTCGATGTGCGCTATAATTTATACTAGTGACCTAGCTGTCATAAAATACTCAAATATCACTCCTTTCAATCAAATTATGAATAATAATTAATTACCTTTTTTTTATTTACAAGAAAAATGTACAAGTTATATCTATCTTAAATTACTAAGACAAAAGTAATAATAAAATTATTTTGCTATAATCCGCTATGAAGTAAAATAGAAAATATATATAATGCTAAATGTAAGTGGACAATCGGTTATCATACCTGATACATGCAGGATTCGTAAAAACACATGCACAAACCTCCACCACCGCCACCACAATACACAAGCACTATATACGTTCACTATCACAAACTCAACAATCTTTTCGCCCCGCAACCGAAGCATCATCAGGTGATAGACTCCACGACCAAAATCGCAAAGATTTTGCGAAAGATCGCTTTCGTATGATAACCGATTGTACACTTACATTTAGCATTATATATATTTTCTATTTTACTTCTTCGCGGATTATAGCAAAATAATTTTATTATTAATTTTGTATTATGGATCTCCGCAAAGTAACGCCTAATTCTATAAATTATTTAAATTACTAAGCTAAATAAATCGCTAAGCTGATTCTTTGTGCGACCTTTTTCGCACAAAGAATCAGCTTAGCGATTATATCTTATAGCCAGCCCTCTTGTCACCTGAAGAGGCAATTAACCGAGGTGTCATAACGGATAGATTTCTTTTGCACTTTGACTTAAAAAATCTTATTATAAATCAATGTGTCACAGAAGACACAAAAGTAGTTTTTGTGATAATTTATATAATTACGCGTTACTTTGCGGAGATCCATAATACAAAAGTAATAATAAAATTATTTTGCTATAATCCGCGATGAAGTAAAATAGAAAATATATATAATGCTAAATGTAGAGTGGACAATCGGTTATCATACCTGATACATGCAGGGGTCGTAAAAAACACATGCACAAACCTCCACCACCGCCACCATGATACACAAGCACTATATACGTTCACTATCACAAATTCAACAATTGTTTCGCCCCGCAACCGAAGCATTATCAGGAGATAGACTCCACGACCAAGACTCCTTGCCTGCGAACAAGAACACACTTGTTCGCAGGCAAAATAAAATAAATGGTGGGGTCGAACCGATTAGTATATAACTAAACTTATTTGGGTATTGCTTCGCTTTGCGATTTTGGTCGTGGAGTCTATCTCCTGATGATGCTTCGGTTGCGGGGCGAAACAATTGTTGAGTTTGTGATAGTGAACGTATATAGTGCTTGTGTATCATGGTGGCGGTGGTGGTGGTTTGTGCATGTGTTTTTTACGACTCCTGCATGTATCAGGTATGATAACCGATTGTCCACTCTACATTTAGCATTATATATATTTTCTATTTTACTTCATCGCGGATTATAGCAAAATAATTTTATTATTACTTTTGTAGTTTTTGTGAGTTAACCATAACAGATACAAACATGCCTTGCTTACTTTTTTTGCAGTATTTCTGTAGATCTACAATTCTCTAGTACATTACTTCAGTGTATTTCTGCTGGATTACGCGGCGCACGCGTCTAAATCTCCCAACGGCTGGATCGATTTGAATGAAATTTTTAGACATTAAATAACCATATATAAATAATATATTTTCTATCACCCATTACGTAAGTATTAGTTACTTAATTTGGGGACGGACGACCGTATGTGTAATTGTCCCATATATTTATTTACTTATCCTTGAATTAATAAATTTTAAAAATTTTAAAAAATTGATGAAAAATAGTAGATTTATCACCAAATATATCTTCCGTGTGGTATCCGGCTAAGTAGAATAGACCACCCTCATTTCTTACCGAGGTCTCGTAAAAGGTGACTAAGGTAAATCGACCCACCGTGTGGTATCCGGTTTAGTAGAATAGACCACCCTCTTACTTACCGAGGTGTCGTAAAATTTGAACAAGGTAAGTTGACGTCGGACAGGCGGCCGGTCAAATCATGAGATAGCATGTTTATAACATGTGACAACCCCACTTAGAGTGGGATAAGGGCAGGAGGATGACCTCCTCCTGCCCTTATCCCACTCTAAGTAATGATAAGTGATGACTCTAAGTGATGATGATATATGCAAAGATGCATTTTCATGTTGTATGTAACTTATTAACGTGTTTATTTATAACATAGTATCTCACGTTAGTCATCTGAAAATTCTAAACCAAATCGTGAAGAATAATTTTAATATGCATATGAGCTGATGGAAAGTGCTTTTCCGGATTCAAATATACGAATTAATTGTTGATCTCCATAACCGTGGCCGAATGTTACACCAAAGCGTATTTATCAATCACTGGCAATTGCCAGCGGCTCCGCCCGCGTTAAAAGATTAAAAGCGTAATATAGTATTTTGTATAAAAATGGATAAAGTGAGTTAACCTTAAAAGCATAGCGTATGCTATAGCGGACTTCTATTTAAAACTTTTAGAGGGTACAATTTTGTAATACATGATTTTTTAATAACATTCATCGTTTACTTAGCGCACGCAAGGAAAGCTTAAATTTTTTCCGTTTTCACAATATTTTTTTATTACTGCTCCTCTCCTAATCAATTTAGCGTAATGTAATGTTATATATCTTACACTCACAGAATTTTTCAAACCGGTTCAGTAGTCCCTGAGATTAGTGCGTTCAAATATTCAAACAAATTAAAAAAAAACAAACTCTCCAGCTTTATACATTAGTATAGATTAGACTAATACCAATGTTATTTATTTATTAATTATTATTCCGGCATCGCGCGCAGGTTAACCATAAGATCATAAAGTGTTTACGGCTTGAATCCCGACCCGCGGGAACTCTAGGTTATAAAAGAGTCCATATATTGCTCCACTACCTTCTCTATCTCGGAGTAAGGGTCCCATCAATATCAGAGAATGAGGGGTGCCAAAGTGGTCGGCCTCCTCGTGGCGCACCCTGGGCAGGTCTTTGGAATCTCTAAATTCCTTAGTCTTGGCGAACGGACTACTGTGGGGGTGCCCAATCCAGTTGTCCTTCTGATTAGCAGACGGCAATCTGGATGGGCCGGGGACTCCGTGGGGGGATGGAGTTTTCCATTGGGTGACGGGTTCGGTTGGGCTTACTGTAAGTCTGGCTGGATATGGTTTCGGCCACCGTCGGCCAAGCCCGGAAGCCCAGTAATGGGAACGGGGACCTTCGGGTTGCGAGGAAGAAAACCTCTATAAAAAATCACCCAGTGGGGACGATAACGTCCTTCCGTGCGGCGAGCCGTTCCGGTCATGTTTTTGGCCGGTAGGCTGTTGGCTTTCGGGTCACGTCGGGCGGAGAAAACCGTAATCCGCAAGTTAATGCGGAACCGGGGGCCGCTCCTCCTTTGGAGGACGGGGCTGCGAGGAAGACAACCTCTATAAAAAATTACCCCAATCCCAGGTTTGGGACCCGCCGAGGGGATGAATGGCCGGAGGGTTATCCGGTAGCTAGGGCCTCTCACACCGTAATCCGCAAGTTAATGCGGAACCGGGGGCCGCTCCTCTTTTGGGGGACGGGGCCGCGAGGAAGACAACCTCTATAAAAAATTACCCCAATCCTAAGGTTAGGAGCCCGCCGAGAGGATGAATGGCCGGGGGGGATCCGGTCGCTAGGGCTTCTTAAAACAAACAGCATGGGTAAAACGATTTCGGAAAAGACTACCCAGGAGGGTCCCGGTTTCACCGGGGAATCCCTCACCACGACCGGTGTCAAATCTCGGCCCAGAGCTGCTCTGGTGCCGGGGTGTGAGACCGGCCGTGGTCGCCCCGACGTATCTGGGGGGGCAACACATGCTTCGGTGATGGTGGGTGTAGGTGGAAATGAGACCGGCGTTGCTGGTGTTTCCGCTGATTCAGTTGTGGGAACGCGGCGTGATTCCATGCGCAGTTCAGTTGGAAGTGGAGTTGTTACTCGGAGTATGAGCTCGGAGAGGAGCTCGACAAAAACTTTGGATTTGACCAAATGTATGTCCTTGGAGGACCTAAGCGGCACAAACAGACGTGCTTGCTCCAAAAAGAGAGTTAGAGAGGACCATGGAAGCCCCGTTGATTCTGATGAGGATATGGACGCCAAGAAAGCGGACACCAGATCCCATGTAAGGGGCTCACAAACATGGCTTCGTGAAGCCCGTGACGCTGTACAGCGTGGCGGCCTTCATGAGGATCTCGACCTGGACAGTACCAGTGGTGAAGTGTTGAGCAGTCGGTCATCCAGATCGGCATCGACTAGCTCTAAGGCAGGTCAGCAAACAATGACCCTAAGAGATGTGGACACGTCTCGCGTCAGCGAAGTTCTTGCGAAAAACGCGGAGACCATGCGGGCGACCGTCAGCAAATCAAAGAACCTCAACGGCAAATGTAGGGGAACTTTAAACATGGTCGCCCAAACGATGGAAGAGGCCGCTAGGGCTTTGGCGGAAAGGACCGAGTCGGAGGAGATCCGACTTCTCAGGGAAAATAACGCCAGGTTGACACAGATGGTCAGCAATCTCTCCGTAGAGATTGCGACGCTGAAGGAGATGTTCGCCTGTGCCAGCAAGACGTCCGATAGGGAGGCAGCTCCCTCTAGCTGTCCACAGACCGTGAAAGGCCTAACTATGGAGGAGGAGATAGTTAGGCTACGCAATATGCTCACAGCGCGGTTGGATAGCATGGAGTGTCGCCTTCCACCTGAGGAGAGATTAAGGCCGCCGTTAGCTTCGGATAGAAGAAGGGTGGCCAATAATAAGAATAAGGAGGAAAGGAAAGGGGTTGAGGCTGTCAAAAAAGCACCAGAGGCAGTCACCAATCGCCCATTAAAAGCTTGGCGACCGGAGATCAGGGTGGTTGACCTTCCACCAGCCGGGTCAGCCCCTTCAAGAAAGACGGCCAAGAAGAAGAAGAAGGCCAAGAAGAAGTCTGGGGTACAGGCGAAGGAGACTCGCCCAGAGCCTCGACCGCTACCACCGGCCCCCGCTTCTCTGAGCGAAGGCTGGAACGTCGTGGCGCGCAGGGGTGCCAAATCAAAGTTACGACCTGCAGAGGCCGGTAAATCTATGGTTGCCACCAATCAGGCGCAGCTGAAGCGAGGGGCTAAACTTAAGACCCCACGCTCGGCTGCTGTCGTGGTGACTTTAGACCGAGAGGCAATTGACAAGGGCCTTTCTTATGCGGATGTTCTAACCCGGGCTCGCCGTTGTATTAAGATCGACGACCTGGGTCTAGAGGGTGGCATGCGTCTTAAAAAGGCTGCCACCGGGGCCCGGATGTTTGAAATCTCCGGGCCCACCAAGGAGGAAAAAGCGGGCGCTCTTGCGAACCAGCTCCGCGAGTTATTTAAGGAGGAGCCGGCGGTGCATGTCACTACGCCTATGAAATGCGCGGAATTGCGCATCGTGGGCCTAGACGACACCGCCAGTGAGGGAGATGTTGTTGTCGCCGTCGCTCAGGTTGGGGAATGTCCTATTCGGGACATTCAGACCGGAGAGATTCGTAGGGCTGAGGGAGGACTAGGCTCCCTTTGGCTTAAAGTCCCTGTAGCGGCGGCCAAAAAGGTGGTGGCGGTGGGGAGAGTTTTGGTGGGTTGGGTTTCAGCCCGAGCCCACCTGCTTGAGGCTCGCCCACGCCGTTGCTTCAGGTGCCTAGAAAAGGGGCACTTGCGGGCTGAGTGTGGTTCGGCAATAGACCGCAGCGATGAATGTTACCGCTGTGGTCAAAAGGGCCACAAGGCCCAGTCTTGCTCAGCGGCTCCACATTGTGGGAGCTGCCAACGAGCAGGGCTGAAGGCTGACCATCGGGCGGGGGGCGGGCAGTGTAAGGCACCGTCTGTCCCTAGGAGAAGGGGAAGGGGGGGTGATGGCCCAAGGGTCCCCTCGCCGCCCACCACTGGCCCAGCTCAAGCCACCACGAGCCGGGTTATGGAGGAACCTATGGAGATCACCAAATAATGGCCTCTATGAGATTCCTCCAGGCGAACATCATGCGCTCCGGCAGGGCCCAGGATCTAATTTTCCAGACCTTGGCGGAGCGCATGGTGCACGTGGCTGTGGTCTCCGAACCTCTCTTCGTTCCGTCGGGCGAGGATTGGGTCGGAGACCGTATAGGGGACGTGGCCATCGCGTCCAGGGCTGCTGCTGGCTCCCCAGCCCTGGAGCGTGTGGAGAGGGGACGCGGGTACGTCTCCGCCAAGATTGGAGATGTATCCGTCATCGGGGCGTATTTCTCACCTAATAGACCCTTCTCCGACTTCGAGCTCTTCATGGCTGAAGTCGGAGACTTGGTGAACAGATTACGCCCCGGCAAGGTGATACTGGCTGGAGACCTCAACGCGAAATCCGCCGCGTGGGGGTCTCCAGTCACGAACGTCAGGGGAAGATTCCTAGAGGGTTGGTTTGCCTCGGCTGGGATGGTCGTCAAGAACCGGGGGAATGCAGACACATGCGTGCGATGGAATGGCGGCTCCAAAGTCGACGTTACCTTTGTCGACGCCGCCATGTCACCATGTGTCAGGAACTGGGAGGTAATGGTTGGTGTGGAGTCACTCTCGGACCATCGATATATATGGTTCGAGGTGTCCGCACGCCATACTCCCAATTCTCCTCGGTCGAGAAGAGCTGATGGCCCTCGGTGGTCAGTCAGGAAAATGGATCCCGAGTTCCTCGTCGAGGCCGCAATCGTCCAGGCGTGGGCCGCTGGGCCTACGGGTGGGGAAATTGCCGAGGAGGTCGAGGACCTCCAGCGGCGGTCGTCTGTCATGTCGCTCGTCTGCGACGCCAGCATGCCGAGGGTGCGTGGCACAGGGCCGGCACGCGGGGTGTACTGGTGGTCGGAGGAGCTGGCGCGGCTGCGCGAACAGTGTGTGTCCGTGCGCCGCCAGTACACTCGGTACAGGCGTCGTAGACGACGCGACGTCGAGGAGGAGAGGCACCGTTACGAGGCATATCGGGCTGTCCGCACCTCCTTGCGGATGGCGATCGCCGAGGCCAAGGACAGGGCCCACAAGGAGATGGCCGAAGAGCTCAGTCGGAATCCGTGGGGGAGGCCGTACATAGCGGCACGGAAGAAACTTCGTGCCCGCGCTCCCCCCCTTACCGAGAGCCTTCGGCCGGATTTCGTTGAATCCATTGTGGAAGCCCTGTTCCCGCAAGGAGCCGAGGTGGAGCCGCCTCGTATGGCGCCTCTCGAGGAGGAGGATTGCACTGGGTCGGGTGCGCCGGGAGTGTCGGAGTGGGAGTTGGCCGGGGCGGTGAGTCGCATGAAGCCGAAAAACACTGCCCCCGGCCCCGACGGTATACCTGGGCGCGCCTGGTCTCTTGCCCTGGGTCCGTTGGAGTCTAGACTCAGGGCGACGTTCAGTGCTTGCCTCGAGCAGGGCCTCTTTCCCCGTAGGTGGAAAACGGGGAGACTAGTCCTGCTCAGGAAGGAGGGAAGACCGGCCGATACACCCTCTGCGTATCGGCCCATTGTCTTGCTGGACGAAGCGGGGAAGCTGCTCGAACGCGTAATAGCTTCCCGCATAGTCCAGCACCTCCGGGAGGTAGGGCCTGACCTCAGTTGCTTTCAGTGCGGATTCCGCCAGGGTAAGTCCACCATCGACTGTATCGAGGGTGTGAGACTTCTGGCGGAGGAGGCAACAACCCGGCGCGAGGTGGTGTTGGCGGTGTCGTTGGACATCGCTAATGCATTCAACACCTTGCCCTGGGGAGTAATAAAGGAGGCCTTACGCTTCCACCGCATCCCCATGTACCTGCAGCGTGTGGTCAGTAACTACTTGGCTGACCGCGCTGTTAGGTACCCGACGGCTGGGGGTGGGTGGAAGGAGCGGAGGATGTCGTGCGGTGTTCCACAGGGGTCGGTTCTTGGCCCCCTCCTGTGGAACATCGGCTACGACTGGGTGCTGCGTGGGCAAATGCTTCCGGGGGTGCGACTGTTCTGCTATGCAGACGACACCCTCGTAACTGCCCGCGCGAGCACCCACCGGGAAGCCCGAGTGCTGGCGACCGCGGCCACGGCTCACGTTGTGGCCCGGATTCGCCGGCTGGGACTGGGGGTGGCCTTGGAGAAATCCGAGGCCATTTGCTTCCACAGGCCTCGGATGGCGCCCCCAGTGGGTTCCCGGTTGGTGGTGGGCGGGACGTCCATCGAAATCTCGGGTACATTACAGTACCTGGGATTGCTACTCGACAGCCGATGGACGTTCGAGGCCCACTTCCGGCGGCTCGCTCCTAAGCTAACGGCGACCGCCGGAGCCCTGAGCAGGCTCCTTCCAAATTTGGGAGGGCCTAATGCAGGCTGCCGGCGCCTATACGCCGGGGTGGTTCGGTCGATGGCCCTGTACGGCGCTCCCATATGGGCGGGGCGGCTGACCGCGAGATCCTTGCCCCTGCTGCGCAGGGCGCAGAGGATCATGGCGGTCAGACTTGTGCGGGGCTACCGGACCATCTCCGGAGAGGCGGCCTGCGCCTTGGCCGGGTCCCCTCCGTGGGACCTAGAGGCTGAGGTGCTAGCTCAGGCCTACCGCCGTAGAGTCGAAGCCCGTTCACCGGGGGAAGACTCAGTGGCGGTAGAGGTGGATTGGAGGAGGGCAGCTCAGGAAGAGCTCCTCCGCCAATGGAGGCGGCGGCTTGAATCGCCCAGTGCAGGAGCCTGGACGATTTCGGCCATCCAGCCCATTCTCCAGGGCTGGGTCGCCAGGAGGCATGGGGTCCTCACCTTCCGCCTGACACAGGTGCTCTCCGGACATGGTTGTTTCGGGTGGTATCTGTGGAAGGTGGCCCAGCGCGAAGCGACTGGTGAGTGCCACGAGTGCGGCGCCGACTTTGACACGGCGCTGCACACGCTCGCAGACTGTCCAGCTTGGGCGGTTCAGCGGGCGGAACTCGTGGCACAGGTGGGGCATGATCTCTCCCTGCCCACTGTGGTTCGCGCCATGGTGGACAGGGAGCGATCGTGGGCAGCGATGGCCTCCTTCTGCGAGGATGTTATCTCGCGGAAGGAGGCGGCGGGGCGGATCCGGGAAGTCGAGTCCTTGGATCCGATCCGCCGCAGGCGAGCGGGGCGCAGGCGACTCGCCGAAGTCCGTCGCATGCCGCCCTAACGGGGACCTCCGAGCGATCCGAACGGGGTTTATCGGACGCTCGCTGGAGTTAGGTCCCCGAGGCGTTCGATGCATCTGGTGCTCCCGATGCATCGTCCAGCGGAGGGAGGGGCCACTTTCAGAGAGGCCCCGACCCAGAGGTGGCGCACTCTGGGCTACAGAGTTGTTGCTGGCGGGGATGGGGGGCAATGTCTTCATGGGTACCCTATCCCCGCCACCAGCATCCATCCTGTAAAAAAAAAAAAAAAAAAGAAAAAAAATCAGAGAATGAACTTTTAACTTAAACCTTCCAGAAAAAATGCACTGCATTTTACTAAAAACCTTACAAAAAACTGTACAAAAATTCTCCTGCCCTTATCACACTGAATAAGTGGGGTCGGCACCATATGTCATAAACAAGGTGTCACATTATTTGGCTAGGGATTTTACGACTGATTGCGTGCCTGACGTTAACATACCTTAGTCGCCTTTTGCGAGCCCTCGTTAAGAAAGAGGGTGTATTCTACCCAACTGGATACTACACGGTGGGTCAACTAACCTTAGTCGCCTTTTACGTCACATCGGTAAGAAAGTGGGTGTTACCTACTCAGCCCGGTACTACACGGCGGATAAATAGTATAAAATAAAAAAGAACGTTTTGTAATGTCTAAGTAACATAAAATCATATATTTAAGTTACACTTCGGTGTGACACGCGGCAAGATAATTCGAGTACTCGTTATTATTCACCGACGGACGGCACGAAATGAGTACGTTTTTATTCAAACGCCAGAATGATATAATTAAAATTTGAATACAAGATTAAGTACTGAAAAATCTAATACTGAATTGGAAACGTTTAAAAACGGTCTTACCTTATCAATTTTTAATTTGGATTATTGATTCGCGTCGTTCTACTTCGTCTATGTCTGAAATATTGCACGTCTACTTTTAGACATTTTGCTGTGTTATAACCGATATATATTCCTTTTTAAACTTAATTAAGTAATTTAATCTTTCTAAACTATTTCTATTTACTAACTTATATCTGATTTTCTAAAGTTTTTCTAAACTTAATTTTGCTTAACTAAGCTTAATTTTCACGACCAATGTGTCTATAAGATATAGGTGAGATAAATGCATTTATAGTATATTAAATTTTATTTTTACTAGCGTAGCTGGGTGGTCATAAAATACCCCTAGGGTTTTAAAAAACAATAAAATAATCTATTAATTACATAAAATGCATCCATCAAAATAATTTTGTAACTACAATATTTATATATTCATGACATTTTTACAATTCTTTATATTTTTAGGTACATAAATTAAATTGCTTAAAATATACTGTGAAGCAAATATAAGAATACCTATTTCCTTAAACTTCTCTCGCAGGGAATCACGCGGACTTAATTTGTAAATGCTACTTATGGCTCTGTTTGTGATACAAAAATGTTTTCATTATCTGCGCATTTACCTCATAGCAATATTCCATAAGACATAACTCTATGGAAGTAGGTAAAACAAGTTTTGCTGTTTCGACGTCTTTGTCTTACACTATACAACACTCAGCTCTAGAGAACGGACGGCTCATAAATCGGGGAGGCCGGGCCATAATGGCTCTCTCAAATCTAAGCCTGAGCCCAAAAGCCGGATTTCTACCTCGGTAATACACTTAAAACGGCTGAGCTTAAATCATCGTCATCGTTTGTTGAACAAGACTCCCGGTCACATATCAGTCGGTGACGGCCCGTCTCTCCCCGACCCACCCCCAATAATTTTAGCTCGCCCCCCACGTATAGATTTCTAGCTAGCACTTACAGGGCATGTTTAGGATTCGAGATGTCCACCTCTTGTTAGCGTGTAACGAAATTTATTCACGAAAATTGTTTGCTTTATCCTACTAATATTATAAATACGAAAGTTTGTGAGTATGAATGTTTGTTTGCTACTCTTTCACGGCGAATCCGCAGAACTAATATCGATGAAATTTGGCACAATTATTCCTTATACACTGTCTACCATAACACAAGTATTAAGTTACTTACTTAGGGGACGGGCAAACGTGTGTGTAAGTGTCCCATATAGGTTTAAGCCTAACAAGAGTTGATAATATCGTGTCAATACGTAGTAAATATAGATTTCAACTGCCCTCAAAGGCTGCGTGCGCGCTCGGACTTAATGACATAGAATAGAAATTATAAGGCAGCTATTTATAAATTTTCGCTATTTCTTAAAATTTATCTCTGAATTTAAGTAAATAAATAAATATATGGGACACTTACACACACGGTCGTCCGTCCCCAAAGTAAGTAACTTATTACTTGTGTTATGGGTGACAGACAACTGGTGAATATATACTTATATATTTCTAAATACATGCTTAAATACAATAATAATATAAATGATAGTCATTTATTATCTATGTTAAGATATAATTTTAACAATGCACATTATAGTTTAAGAATTTTTTAAAACGTCTAGATATGTGTACCACGTAACATAATAGTATAATAAGAAACGAAATTATTTTTTTAAATAGCTATTTTATTACTTAACTAGCTGTAGCCGCGCCCGGTTTTCCCGCGGAAATTTAACTGTAATGTACTATTAACCTAAAATTCCCCAAGAATAGCTTTATATTTTAGTAAAAATCGTACAAAAATTTGTTCATTACTTTTTGAGAAAATCTATCACTCACAGACGGACAAATTTGAGGGCTTTGTTTTATAATATGTATAGATTTTAGAGAGATTCTTTTAAATAAGAATAAGTCAATATAATTACAGGTCTAGCTTATACTAATAATAATGGGATTATATAGCTTGTTATTAAATATATTGTATTGCATATTTATATTAATATTTTAAACTGCAGTAATCAGAAAATTTACTAATATATTGAGATAATTTGATGTAGGTAATTATTTTATTTATTTAAATACCATAAAAAACGTTGGAAAATAATAAAGTACTAAAATTTATATTGAATTGAATTTTTGCAATAACCTGTCAAGTCAGCGTAGCTTATTCGGGGAACAGGTGGTCGCGACAAATGAAAATACTTAGGATGGAGCCCCACCTACCATATTATTATTATTTTTTTTAATTTGCCTTTTTTATTTTGTAAAAAATTACCGTGCAAGGCCCGGTCACCCATATTTTGAATTAAACTTACTATACTGCGTCCATCATATTATCAGTCTTTTGACAGCTCACGCTCATTAAGTTTTGTATTGCTTACGTACAAATATCATACAAATAATATTTGTACTTTATGGATGGGTACCGCCCACTTAGTGATGTCACACATAATGGTTACTACGATTATGCCACAGATTAAAAATAATCGGTAGAAATCGATGTTACGAGTATTAAAAGACATTTAATAACATTATATAAAGTTTTACTTTCTTCTTAGTTAATACAGGAATACAAATAAAACAATCAGGATATTTTAATTTATTTTATTAGCACGAGTCGTCGGAATGATAATCAACACTAGACTCCTCCGATGAGGAGTCTTCAGTAGCAGTTATTATTAGCTCTTGTGTAGATAATATATTATCAAACGCAATATCACGTTCCCAATCAGAGAATATTACTCTTTTAGTTCTTTCCACCACACTTGCCCAGTTCTCGGCCGTTACGTGGGTGCAAGCATTTTTTAGCAATTGCAACATTTTATTCGCTGTGAATGGGGGGCTTGTATTGCATCTCGCAGCATGCCCTTTTACTTGTGCCCATATAAGTTCTATTGCGTTGTACTGGCAGTGGTATGGAGGAATCCGAAGAACAGTATGGCCATATTCTGCTGCCATTTCATTGATTACATAGCGTTTTGCTCTCTTTTTGGTTTTTAATATTTTTATTAATTCAACTTTTAACATTGAGTCGTCCACATTTTCTCCATTGTCCCGAAGCCAATTAATTATTTCATGCTTTTTATTAGCCTGTGTTGGCATTTTGTCAATTTGACGGGAGTGGTAGGGCGCATTATCAATAAAAATTATTGATGGTTCTTCCAATGAAATGAGCATTTTTTTTGAACCACTCTTCATACACATTTGCATTCATCTCTTCGTGGTAGTCATTTGATTTCTTCGATTTAAATGCCAACAGTGCGTCTTGTACAAATCCTTTTGCTGTACCTGCATGGCAAATGATTAGGCGCTCACCTTTTCCCATTGGTACTGAGGAAGTGGAATCAGCAGTATCATCAGTCCAGAAACGAGATAGTGTGTGGTTAGCGTTGAGCCATGTTTCATCCGTGAAAACAATATTTGCCCAATCTTGTATTTTCTTTGCCTCTCTTAAAAAATCACAACGTGCTATAGCTATATCTGTGCGTTCCATTAATAATTTTCTTTTATTTAACTTTTTATATGAAAAGCCAATTGTGTTCAAAACTTTGACCAAAGAAGATTTTTCACCATGAAATAGACCACTTCTTTTCAAAGAAACAATAAGTTTTCTCAAAGTTGGAATTTCTTTTCTCAAGTAGTAATCATATACATGACGACGAATAGCGTCAGCGTCAAAGTCATCAACAGCTGTCACCTTATGAGCCCGGCGCTTTCTTTTTGGTGTAGATGGTTTGTTTTGCTCCAAGCCGCTCCTGCCGTAGGCATCAGTAGTGATTTTAGTCACAGTTGATAGACTGATCCCCAACGCGGCTGCAACACGGTTTCGGACTTGCGTGATAGGTATAAGAGGTCCGCCATTTTGATTTTCTTGCTCAAAATACTCATGAAGTTTTAACACTAACTGTCTCGATTGTGCTTTCAACACACGTCCTTTCGGCATTTTCACGATCAATTAATATAAGTTTCACAAAAGTTTTTCCGAGGAATAAAGCTACTTAACTCAAGGTGTAACAGATGCGAGAGAACACTCAGCGAACGTAAATGCGTGTGACTATCACGGGCGTTTCGTTGAGAGTGACAGATCACGTCAAAATGGCGGCCGAGCGGAAGGTCTGTTGATGTTGCCAGTTGATGTATAATATATTTTTTATGATTATAATAAATACACACGGATTAACATTTATTTTCAAAAAACTAAGGCAATATTAAATCAAAATGTTGATTTCTATATCTGTTATTAGTTTACGTAGGTTATCATTAATCGAATTACTTAGGTACGTAATTCGATTAATGATAGTAGGTACTATAATCGGAATGGTATCGCATACGAGAATCTTTAGGACATCACTAAATATGTAAATCGTCAATCTGTCAAAAGATGGTTAATATAATGGACAGTGTATAATAATTTACTAACTTATCAATAAATTTTATATACAATTTATTTAGTATTTATATTCTCATTCTCAAAAGTGTATTTTTGAACTGATTAGATCATTTCATAGTATTCTTTTGCCTAAATCATTTAGATTAAACTATTGCGTGAAATACAAAAATAATGTACCTTAATTTTAGCTTTCAATCAACTGTGTGGCAATGAATTTAATTAATTAGCTTAAACGTCCTGTTCCATAATACATGCCTTATCGAAGGTAGATTTATTCAGGCAGAATCGTGATTTGCGAGACATTATGATAAGTGGGCGAAAGGCACCGGCAATTAGAACATACAGACAAGTAGGAAGAAATAAACGATAGATATATGTAATGAGGAGGGATGAAAATCGTGTGACCAAAAGTATTTTAAATATGAATATGGATATACAAAATTAATATGTAATACAATTATTTTGCTATAATCTGCGATAAAGTAAAATAGAATATATAATGTTAATAGTAGAGTGGACAATCCGTTTTCATACCTCATACACGCAGGATTCGTAACCACCTCCGCCACCACAATACACAAGCACTACACACATTCACTATCACAAACTCAACCGAAGCATCATCAGGAGATAGTCTCTACGACAAAATCGCAAAGCGAAGCATTACCCAAACAATCTTAGGCATGCAGTAATCGGTTCAACCCCCACCATCTATTTTATTTTGTAATGTACCAGACAGTTGTAGATCTACAAAAATACTACAAAAAGTCCGCGACAACATACCTCTATCTCTTATGGTTTAATCACATTATCATCCTCTTGCCCTTATCCGACTCTAAGTGGGGTCGGCTCAACATGTTATAAATACGTTGTCACACCATTTGGCTAGGTATTTTACGAGCAGCCGCCTGCCTGACATCTACTACCTAAGTGTCCCATATATTTATTATTTATTAATTACTACCTAAGTCGCCTTTTACGTCGCCTCGGCAAGAAAAAGGGTGGTCTATTCTACTCAACCGGATACGACAAGGCGGGTCAACTTACCTTAGTCGCCTTTTACGATACCTCGGTAAGAAATGAAGATCCGCGGCGGCATACCTCTATCTCTTATGTTTAAATCACATCATTATTCTCTTGCTCCTATCTCACTCTGAGTGGGGTCGGTACAATATGTTATAAACATATTGTCACATCATTTAAGCCTTGTGGTATCCGGCTGAATAGAATAGTACCACCCTCATTTCTTACCGAGGTGTCGTAAAAGGCGACTAAGGTAAGTCGACCCGTCGTGTGATATCCGGCCGAGTAGAATAGACCACCCTCATTTCTAACCGAGGTGTCGTAAAAGGCGACTAAGGTAAGTAGTCCTACCGTGTGGTATCCTGTTAAGTAGAATAGACCACCTTCCTTACCAAGGTGTCATAAAATATGACTAAGGTAAGTTGACGTCAGGCAGGCGGCCGGTCGTAAAATACGAAGCCAAATCATATGACAACATGTTTATAACATGTTTTGCCGACCCCACTTAGAGTGGGATAAGGGCAGGAAGATGATGTTGTCACATTATTTGGCTTTAAGTTGAAAATCGGCAAAACCGCAGTACAAAGCTAGTTTCTTAATATAATCATTATAATAATGAATAGGAACGCGTTCAAGCTACCAGGGACGCATAACTGAGAAGTATTAAGTGCACGATTACCATACGTAATTACCAGCTTATCGGCCGCTTAATTGCGTTGGGAAATCAGCGGAATATAGAATTGTATTCTGAATTCAAATACACTTAGCCGTTTAATATAATGGTGGGATGAAAGTTATTGCGCGATTTTTTTATGGTACACTAGTACAAAAGTAACAATAATTGCTATAATCCGCGACAAAATTGTAATGCGTTTTAATTTTATCGCGGATTATAGCAAAATAATTTTACTACTACTTTTGCATTAAAGTTCTCCGCAAAGTTACGCCTAATTCTATAAATTACTAGCGGCCTGCCCCTGCTTCGCACGGGTATAAAATATATATCCCATGTCAGTCAGTGTAAAAAAAAATGATTAAAATTGATCCAGTAGTTTTCATTTATTCATTACAGCCCGTGGCCCGCAAGCGTTAAATTTGGAGAAAAACAATTTCCTTTCCCTATACCAAGAAGATTTCCTGCTATCTTTGGAATATCTAAATTCATATAGGTACTACATATTTTCATTTTTCCCCTATGTGTTTTATTTTTAAAATTAAGTACAGAATGTCCTTATATACTACATTCACAACTTTCTTGTCATTAAACAAACTCTTGAAACAACGACATATAGCTGTTAAATGCGAAGTGCTATAGGTCGAAGCGCAGCCTCCTCGCGGGATTTTAAATCTGTAATATCTCCGAAAATATTCACTTAAATTACATGCTGTAAACGGCAATATTGATCTATATTAAATCAACAATTTATTTAAGGTACCTAATTGGATAAGGATTAATGCTGTATTGTATAAAAATTGCTTTGAACATAAGGCATCATTTTTCGTAAAAAGTAAATGAAAAAAACTGCTATTGTGGGTTATCCATAAGAGATAGACATATACCATCGCGGACTTTTCTGTAGACCTTTTCATGGTTTACAAATACTTAGTACATCATTTTGATAAATCTCGTAGGGTTTAGCCTGCGTTTGCAATGTAAGCGGAAAAAAATGTAATTATTTACAGTAACCTCAAAAATTACAGTATTTCTCTACTTCGTATTAAATGTTATTATACGTACAAACCTTCCTTTTGAATCACTCTATCTATTAAAAAAGACCGCATCAAAATCGGTTGCGTAGTTTTAAAGTTTTATGCGTACATACGATATATGTGACTTTGTTTTATAATATGTAGTGATGATGTACAATAGTAGTTTCCCTGCCGTTATCCGGTTAAGTAGAATAGACTACCCTCTTTCTTATCGAGGTGTCGTAAAATACGACTAAGATAAGTTGACGTCAGGCAGGCGGCCGTTCGTAAAATACGTAGCCAAATCATGTGACAACATGTTTGTAACATGTTGTGCCGACCCCACTTAGAGTGGGATAAGGGCAGGAAGATCATGAGTAGTTTCCCTGCCGTGCGACATCCAGCTGAGTAGTATAGACCACCCTCATATCTTACCGAGGTGTCGGAAAATACGACTAAGGTAAGTTGAAGTCAGAAAAAAAACCTAGCCGAATCATGTGACAACATGTTAATAATATTTTCTGCAGACCCCATTTAGAATGGGATAAAGGCAGATGTTGATTACTAGTTCAGTGACTTTGTTCGCCAACTTAAGCGTTAAGTACCCGTATAATACAATATGTATGTGTGACTCCTGTATTGCGTTTACAAAAATACACAAATCGCTTGTGGATTCCGATAAACGATTGTATAAAAAAAGTCCACAGACAATTTTTAGCCTTGCGATTACAGTTTATTTACAGATTACAAATTAAATAACTGTTTACAGAAAGCTGAGATAGAAAGTCTACTTTAAGGATTACATAATGGTTAAAAATTTCTGGATTTAGAAACTTTTCGACCTTGCACAAAATTGCTATGTCAAAATGTATATAGAGAATTATATTTTGTAAAAGAGGAACCTACGAGTTTCCTGCTAGCTCTTCTCCCTAGGAACAGCTTTCTGAACAAGCAGCAGATTTGACGATACAAAAGCACTTGTTTACAAGTTTACTTGAGTAAAGAATGTGTAGTAAAGTGTGGTAAAGTGAAGTGGGGTTGAACCAGTTAATATATAACTAGGCTTATTTGGGTATTGCTTCGCTTTGCGATTTTGATCGTGGAGTCTATCTCCTGATGATGCTTCGGTTGCGGGGCGAAACGATTGTTGAGTTTGTGATAGTGAACGTATATAGTGCTTGTGCATTGTGGTGGCGGTGGTGGAGGTTTGTGCATGTGTTTTTACGAATCCTGCATGTATCAGGTATGATAACCGATTGTCCACTCTACATTTAGCATTATATATATTTTCTATTTTATTTCTTCGCGGATTATAGCAAAATAATTTTACTATTACTTTTGAGTAAAGAATATTTGAATTTGAATAGTCATTAAGCTGTCAGCATACATAACGCCGCTCAAGTTCAAATACACATAATAGGTTCAAGTTAATCCAGTAATTCGTGCCGATACAAGAATATAATGCACGTTATAGAAAATTTATTCGTAACATCATTAAATATGTTAATAGGTAAGTTAATATACGTGTTGGAAGATAATTTTGCAGCCTCCGTGTTGCAGATGTTAATTATTTTATAGCGATAACACTACTTAACATTCTCGATAACTTAGCATTGACTTTGGTATAATCAACGATAATTCAGCGCTAAGTCAGCTATAAGATGAATGGACGATCAAAACAAAGTTAATTAATCTATGTGTAAATTTTTGAGTGATTACATCTAAGTTTATTATTAACTAACAATCGCCAGCGGCTCTGCCCACGTGGAAAGATTAAAACCCTATAGGGTTTTGATAACCATAAGAATGTTAAAGTGGGTTAACCTTAAAAGCAAGACATATCCTGTCACTGACTTTTAGAGGGGAACAATTTTGTAATACCTTGATTTTTAATAACTTTCACCTTTTACTTTACGCACGCAAGGAAACCCCAAAATTTTGCCGTTTTTGTAATATTTTTTATTGCTGCTCCTCTCCCATTCATCTTAGTGTGATGTTATAAATATAAATAATTTTTTTTTGTAAATATATGGGACACTTACACACACGGTCGTCTGTCCCCAAAGTGCTGGAGTACGCCAAGGTTGTATCATATCACCACTCCTGTTTAACATATATACGGAGCTCATTATGCGAATCACTTTGGAGGAATGGACAGACGGCGCTTCTATTGGTGGATACAAGATCTCAAACTTACGCTATGCAGATGACACGACCATATTTTCATCTAGTGCTAACCTCATGGAGGAACTACTTCTCAAAATGGAGCGCGTGAGTCTTCAATTCGGATTAAAGCTAAATCGCAGTAAAACAAAAGTAATGATCGTAGACCGCGCAAACAACAACTTGCCGGATATAACCCAGATTGCAAACTGCGAAGTGGTATCGACTTACATATACCTAGGAGCTTTAATCTCGAATAATGGCGGTTGCGTAGATGAAGTTAAGCGACGTATGGCAATAACAAGGTCTGCAATGGATAAAATGAGGAAAATATGGAGGAACAACAACATTACAAAAGCTACTAAGACCCGGCTAGTGCGAACGCTTATATTCCCCATATTTTTGTACGCCGCAGAAACGTGGACGCTGCGAGATACTGAAAAAAAGAAGATAGATGCTCTAGAGATGTGGTGTTGGAGAAGGATGCTCCGAGTGTCATGGACAGAGTTTAGGACTAATACCTCCATACTGCAAGAACTCGGCATAAATCAGCGTCTATCGACTTTAGTACAAACTCGCATTTTAAAGCTATTTGGACACATCTCGAGGCGAAACAACGACTCCTTGGAACGTCTTGTTGTCCAAGGCAGAGTGGAAGGTACAAGGCCGCGTGGACGGTCTCCGATGCGATGGACCGACCAAGTTAAGGCAATGGTAGGCGGCCCTGTACACAAGTGCACCAGAATGAGCAGGAACAGGGAGAAATGGCGAGACATCGTGAGGCGAGCAACATCTGCCACCCATAAAAGTACTTAGTGTTAACCACGACCACTCTGTCAAGAGTGTTGCGACTGAGAAGATTTTTTAAATACATACTTAAATACAAATATACACCCAGGCTCAAAGACCAACAAATTCATTTATAGAAAATGTTGGCCCTCGGCGGGAATCGAACCCGCGACCCGTGGAGCTGAAGGCAGGGTCACTACCCACTACTCCAACGGGCCAGTCAAGTTTTAAGTAATATATAGCTTTTAGGCTTCCTCGATAAATGGACTATCTTTTAGTCAACAAATTTTTCAAATCTTTCCAGTAGTTCCTGAAATTCCAAACAATCAAATAAACAAAACAAACTTCAGCTTTATGTATTAGTCTTTTCGTAATATTTTTAATGCTGCTCTTCTCCTATTCTTCTTAGCGTGGTGATATATATTATTAGATCAACTTATAGAATAATGTATCTTTGGCCATGGAATCTCCATATAATAAAGAAACTTATGTATGTCGATTTAGCTAAAGACCATCATCATAAAATTTTTTACTAATCTGTTAAGCTGAACTAACTGTTTGAGCGTTTAACTGTCAATAACACACAAATTCAAATTCAAAATATTCTTTATTTAAATAAACTTGCAAACAAGTGTTTTTGAATCCTCAAGTCTACTGCTGGTTCGGAAAGCTGTTCCTACCAAGAATAGCCAGCAAGAAACTCGGTGGTTGATCTTTTAAAAATATAATTCTTAATAATAGTTACTTTTAGTTTTATCTTAGTTACTTAGTTTAATCATTACTGTCTTGTACAGGTTTGAAGAGAGCTATATCCACACATTCTTATCATCTAAGTAATCCGAAAGAGTATAGAAGGCTTTCTGAATCAGGCAGTTTTTAACAGTGTTAATAAACTGCTGTAATGGCAAATCTAAAATTGATTGATTGACCGACACACATACACACACACACAAAAAGACAAATACAAAGACAAACACGGTACGCACACATGCACATCACCATTTATACTAGGACAGTACGCAAAATGAGCGTAAGACATATTAATGCAGTGACAAAAAAGCGGTCTGCGAAATATGCAAATGCATCGAAAATAAACACTTAGCGCGATGCGATAATCAATTCTTTGAGCGCGCGTCAATGTATCGGATGCATTTGCAATGTTTGTCACTTTGTCACTTACTAACCCCTACGCGGCGATACCCCTAATGAATACGACACCGGCCGTATTTACATAACAGCCAAACACGGTAACCGGATTAAATGCGATATTTGTGACGCTGAGGAATAATTTAGAGTTAATTTAATCTCAAAGGTTATGGTTTAAAATAGCACAACTTTTTTTAATTCAAATGAAATGGATTTGTTTAGCGGAAATGGAGTTTAGAGGTAGGTCTTCTAACTGAATGTAGATTCGATCCCAATTTTTAGGTGTTCTGTGTTCTGTGTTCATACTCATCTTAGGTTGACGATAGGGTTGCCACCCGTACTATATTATATAGTATCGTACTATATTTTAGTCAATTGTACTATATATTATAGAAAAACAATATAGGACGAAAAATAATATATTTTTATCGCTAATTCAATTGTCGAACTTTTTTTGAATCAACTGTGAATGGAACGAAAAAATGGGTTGTTAATTTACTTTAATATAGACCTAACTTGCTCAGATGGCTATAATTATTTATAAAATAATGAACCTTGATGGCCAAAGCGAAAAGTAATAATAAAAATCATGGAAAAATAAATAATGATTAAAAATAGATGTGTAGGTACTATTTTTTTTTGTGTGATTTCCTAAAAGTACTATATTTTCTTAATTTCAAAACAAAAATACTATTTTTTTTTCAAAAAATAGGTGGCAACCCTAGTTGGCGATCTACTGAGGTGTGTTAGAGGTATTAATTGTGTTATTATCTATATATCACACTTTTATTATTAAAAAGACAAAATTAATAATAGTTTTGATATGTATCAAATGCTAACCCGAAAAAAGGTTTCCTTTTCTTATCTCATTCAATGTCATTAATTTTGTTCTCTTTATTAGGTTTACCAGCAGTTAATATAATCATACATTTTTTCTTAAAGGCAACAAAGGAACCGAAAATGTCTATTTCTCCACTATACTTGTTTAATAGGGGACCTACGCGCGAGTATAGTTAACCCCTAGCACACTGCGACGAAATATATGGATAGTGGCAAAATTTGACTTCGGATATGTTCGAGGGACACGAAAACTGAAACATTTCAAAAGATGCGGACAGGCGATTTTATTACGCAATATTTTGTAAAAAACGTAACATCCAATAAGTTACTTCGACAGCTTAATGATTTCATGTTAAAGTACTTAAGTATTATCATAAGAATTTAACCGCCTAGTTACGCCTACAGAAAATGCAAGGTGACACATGAAACAATTTGTAAACGATCAGCTTCAGCCCTAAAAGCTCTGAAGCGACATACATCTAGTAGTGGACAGTACATCTGAATACATCAATTAAGTTGCCAATACTATTATAAGTCCAAATAAATATGCTGTATGCAAAAAAATATATACAACTATAAAGTTGTTTGTAAGTGTGGCGGCGCTTTCCGTTGATTTTGATGTTGCATTTATTTTTGTCCGCAACCGATCGTTGCTCAAAAGTGTATTAAAACGATATAACGTTTAATTTTTAATGGATGCCGGAATCTCTTTGAACATGTACCCAGAGACGGCTGTAAAATATATTCTAAAGAGAAAACCGAATATATTAAAAAAAACTTTGAGAAAAGAGAGTAAAGAAATTGGTAGTCTCACATGGAAAAGCGATATCTACAAACAAACCCAGAGCACTAGAATATTTATAAAATTAACAAAGAAGTAGGTAAGAAGATTAAATACGTTTGTATCATCGATTGTTTCTTTATTGAACACTCAAATTACCGAAAACAAAATTCTACAATTTATCAGAGAATTAATATTATAGATTTCTTATAATATAGTAAAAGAAATCCGCTTTACACTAATGCACTATTGGTAAAATTGTACTGTCGTATGTTTCAAGAAATTATCAGCGTCCTATTTATCTAATACACCTTCATTTTCAACAGGCTACTGACCTGTAACCTAGGAACTTAGCTTAGCTGCAACTTATACCGACGTATGTATAAAAGCACTGTACTGTTTTGCAGAGCAATTTTGTATATGGAATATTCAGAGTTAAGTTGTCTTTTTTTAAATCTATGCCTAGAGAAGAAATTTATTTTATAAGAGTTGTATTTGTTGTAATAGCCGTGTGGTATCCGAATGAGTAGAATAGACCACCCTCTTTCTTACCGAGGTGTCGTAAATGAGGTAAAATACTACGGTAAGTTGAGGTTAGGCAGGCGGCCGGCCGTAAAATACGTAGCCAAATCATGTGACAACATGTTTATAACATGTTCTGCCGACCCCGCTTAGTGTGGGATAAGGGCAAGAAGATGATGATTGTATTTGTTATAAATATGTTTTTCCTTTGGTCCATTCAAATATTTTATTACGGTGGTCTCTTGGACTATCCGCATTTTATTTGTGTGACAATATTGTAAATTGAACTGTACTGTCCTGAGTGTCGCCCGGAGAGTATTATAAATATTTACAATTTAAGTTTTTCGACAAGTGCCCAAGTGTACCATAAAAGGGTTACTTGAAATAAATTAGTCAAAAAATGTTTTTATAAATTGATCTATTGGTTGCTTCAATACAATTTATTGATACTTTACGTTATCCTTGAGTTACTAAAAGCTACTTCATTAATTCACAGACTCACTGATTCATTCACTTCTTTACTGGAACATAATAATTAGATATGATTGTGTAATGTATAGAACCGGGTATACTCACGTCTTATTCTATCGGGTTAGCCCGACTAGTTTAGAATAAGACGTGAGTATAGCCGTTCCTAAACATTGTTGTCACTCACGATAGTTTAAATTTAAAAATGATTGTGTAAGTTAGATTTGAAAATCTTTTCAGCTTCATACAAGACTACGGTTTAATAATGTAAAATTGAAAATGTTTAATAGGTTGGCCGCCGAGTTTCTTTATGGTTCTTCTCTGTTATAACAAAATTCCAAACCAGTTATAGCTTCATTAATCATATTGATCCTTGACGATTCAAAAGTGCTTTAAAGCGCTTATTTGAATAAAGATTATTTTGATTTGAGGTTTATACAAATGTTAGGTTGTCTTTGACTAAAACTGTTAATAACAACAACAAAAATTATGATAACAATTATATCAACATTATAATTTTAGCAAAATAACTAAATAGGCCGTGCTTCTTTTTCTTTCTGAACTTATGGACGTCTATTGCTTGTCATCGCTTTTCCTTGTATCATTATCCTAAATGCTGTCGTATTGCAATAGCGACACCTAGTGACGGCTATTGCAGCACCATACAAATTGCGTTACGCTGACGCGATCGAATAGGTTCAAAGAACTCGCACTAAGCACTGTTTTCACGCCATTTTCCGCCACTTGGCTCTATCCTCCGCGGATGAATGACGTCGATTGCTTGACATAGGTCTCTTCAAGATTTCTATTTGTTACTAGCTTAGCCCGCGGCTTTGTCCCCGTGAAAATTGGTGTCATAAAGTTATCCTCACATAAATACCGACAGGAATTCTAGCATAAAAAGTAGCCTATATGTTGCTCCAAAACCTCCTATATTTCATAGTGAAAGTCTCATCAAAATCGGTATGCGGTTGAGTAGAATAGATCACCTTTATTTCTAACCGAGGTGTTGTAAAAGGCGACTAGGGTACGTTGACCCGTCGTGTGGTATATGGCTAAGTAGAATATACCACTCTCATTTCTAAATGAGGTCTCGCAAAAGACGATTGAGGTAAGTTAACGTCAGGTAGGCGGACGGTCGCAAAATACTTGAAATCATGTTACAACAAGTTTAAAACAAGTGTCTATTAAGTGGCGCATGAGATGTTTATTGATACTTTAAACTACTCTGCCACTTTGCTCTCTCTAAAAGTAAGAAAAGTCCTTTGGTGAATAGTGGTTATAGTAAAAGAACGATACAAAAAATTCACATCAGAAAAGTTATACACATACACAAATCGAAGCCTATTAAAACATCCGCTTCATAAAAGGCTAGTGGTTGTCAACCGCAAAAAACTATCGGCAGCGAATAGAAAAAAAAGGGGGGAAACTTCAAAAATTGCAGTCAAAAAGAGCGTGGATTGTCGCGGTTTGGCCCCTGCACCGGCCGTTATTAATTCTTGGCGGTCCGGACCGCGGGCGATTGAAAAATAAAATAACAATCATTCATTTATGATAACTATTACATTGTAGCTTCATGGATATATTTTTTAAGGGAAAAGTCAATTATTTAGGCAGACCCGATTAGATTAATGTGACTTAACGCAGTCAGCTCTTGTTATTTTGCTGATTTAAAGTTATACATGTTAGAATATATAAATGTTATTGCAAATAATATTTTGACTAGAAAGTTTAAGTGAATTAATTTGACTAAAAGAAGATATTGAAGGTTTCTGTCTTGATATAAATTTAATAAATATTAAATAAGATTTTATATAAATTACTGATGATTTATTCATCAATAGTTTTTTAAATCGTATATTATTATTTTCTACTTGATATAATTTATATATTGTTTATAAAATGTTGTATTGACTACTATTACTAGTGGAAGAAACCAAGATGGCGAAGTGTGTAAGAAAAATGAGATAAAAAGTCAGTTTGAAGTGCGAAGAGAAGCTAGTAATAGATTTAAAAAACAGAAATTGATATTATTTTAGAGTTGCCTAAGTTGTGTAATAAATAATAAACATCTCAAGTGTTTTAATCTAGTGTTTTAATATAAGAAATTTTCTAACATACAGTATAATCTAAGTTTCAGAAACAGTTCCAATGATTTTCATGAAATTCAGCCGGTTTTGGGAAATCGGTCTAGCTTAGTTTAATTGTAAAAAAATAACTTTACGATTTTCATGAAACTTAGTATATAAGGGTCGGGCGGTCTAGAGGTGTGAAAATACGCCGGATCGAGTCCCGATATCACGAGCCCTTTTTTTATAATTTCAAGTGCAAATATAGAACCATAGAAATACATAATATTGTGCAATGTTTTGATTGTTAATATCAAAGTGAATGTATTTGTATATCTGTGTGTGTGCTTAACTCAGGCTTTGTGGAGAAAAACACATAAAAAAAATAAGTAGCGGCTTGTTACTACTATCCCACTCGTAAGAAGAGGTCTCTTCTCTCCGTTTTTGGATAGAAGGTTTAGAGCTAAGATCTACCACGCTGCTCCAATGCGGATTGGTAGGTTACACATATCTCCAGAATTCTCTAGAGATATGCAGGTTTCCTCACGATGTTTTCCTTCACCGAAAAGCGTCTGATAAATTGCAATTATCAATTAGACACATAAGTTTTAACAGAAAAACTCAGTGGTATCTGCCGGGTTTGACCCGTGACCTCCTCGTAAGAGCCGCACGGTGTTACCGCTGAGCTACCACAGCAGAAAAACGCATAATTGACAAAAAAATAGAGGGTATTTGAACACCAACCAACTAAGTAAATGTTTACTTACCACCTGACTGGAAATCCGGTACATAGCATATTAAAAATGTTAAAACCCCATAATCGAATTGGTAACTCGCAACATTTGTCACATTCGCGTCGGAGGCGTACTATATTTTTCGCCATTTTGTCAATAATTAAGTTCAAAACCAGAAAACGTCGATCGCATTCGGCGTCGGTATTGAATCGAAAACGATTGATTCCGCTACTTATAATTAATAGTGTAATGATGTGAATACGTTCATTTTCACATTATTGTATTGGGCCATATTGCATTTGTGGGAAAGTATTTCATATTTCCTTTTTTAAATTTATGAATGAATGAATGAATACTTTATTGCACTATAATAATAACATACAAATAACACTACTACTACTACTTCTAAACAAATAAGAAACAAAACAAATAACATTAAAAGCAAAATATTGTGCAATTGGCGGCCTTATCGCTAAGACAGCGATCTCTTCCGGGCAACTATTTATTTATAACTTACAGCTCTATATAAATTGTGAATTCATCATCCTCCTGCCCTTATCCCACTCTAAGTGGGGTCGGCACAACATGTTACAAACATGTTGTTACATGATTTGGCTACGTATTTTACGACTGGCCGCCGGCCTGACATCAACTTACCTTAATCGCCTTTTATGACACCTCGGTAAGAAATGAGGGTGGTCTATTCTACTCAGCCGGATACCACATGGCGTTATGCACATTGTGAATTATTTTGATTTATTTACTGTAATAGGTAAACATTGTTACAGCTTTTAATTAGGGTACTAAATATATGAAGGCATTAGGTGTGGCTTGAACCACTCATTTCTTAATGTGTGATTGGGTAATATAATATTTAATCCAAAAATTGCAAATTGATTTAAATTCGATTAAAATAAATTTCATTGCAAATTACAATGAAGAAATGCTTTCTACCGATAAATCTTAAAGCCAGACAATGCTTCATAAATAATAGAATAGACAAAAAACCAATCGTGACTTATTCATACGGTGCACAACAAGCCATGTCTGTCAAGCAAATCTGTCACTTATTGGAGTAGAGACAACCGCTTTCGCCGCATTAACATTTTATTAACATTTCCCCGACGTCATTACGGTTGAAATTTGAATATCTTCGGATCGGAAATGCACAAATTAAGCGAGTGATCTGTAGGTAGCGCTGTAATGAGCTGAAAGGTACGTAATGACGAGGACAGAACAAAACAACACTCTTGCTTACCTCAGTTAGGGTAACGAATGGTTCGCGTTGTGTGGAGAGAGCTTTCTTTATAATTTATCTATATCGGTGCTTTGCTATAAAGGGGTAAACAACTGCAACTATATGTTCGGCGTTATTTAACCCACCTACCTTGGTCTTAAAAAACCAATCGATCTTTGATCTTAAAGCATCAAAAACAGGCATATGGAAAAACTCTGACGAGTTTATGAAAGCGCCAATATTTTGTAAATTTTAAATATTTGTGCATTTCATATGAAATAATTAAAAAATTAAAAAACATGACTACCGAAAAACACCGCTTATAATACGTCTTACCAAGTTGTCGTAAAAGACGAATAAGGTAAGTTTACCCACTGTGTGGTATCCGGCTGAGTAGAATAGACCACCCTCATTTCTTACTGAGGTGACGTAAAAGGCGATTAAAGTAAGTTGACGTCAGGCAGGCGGCCGGTCCTAAAATACCTAGCCAAATCATATGACATGTTGTATGTTATAAACATTTTACACACATGATTTGGCTGGCCGACCCCACTTTGAGTGGGATAAGGGCCGGAGAACTATTTTTTTAATAATAAATAAATGAGACTCTTCCACACACGGTTGTCCGTCCCCAAAGTAAGTAACTTAATACTTGTGTTGTGGGTGACAGACAACTGGTGAATATATACTTATATATTTTTTGTAATACATATTTATGTAAATACAAATATACACACAATGATGATGTTGATTTCATCTATGTGTAGTTTATTAAGGGCATGCATCATCACGCTGTTCAAATGTTACGCTCATTCACTGCTGTCGAAATATTAACGTATGTTCGCGCCTAAACCCACCTTTACCGGGATCGAGGGGTTGCGGGGGATCAAAGGAGCGGTCGCGGCGACCTACAGTCCGCTATTGCCCAATACATTAGAACAAATTAGCTCTTCATCTTAGCAACATCATTTTAATTTTTTCATAACTTATAGACTCCAATTGTAACAAATATTTAATATAGTACATTAGAACAATCAATCAAAGTTTTATTTAGACTGTACGAAAGTATTATCGTACAACGTATTTAAGCCATGTCCACACAACACGAGCCAACAATGCTCCTTATTAATAAGGAGCCGTAGGTCGCACACAGTGGCGGACACGGCGAGCGACATTTGTAATGATACTAAATAGTTGCGCGCGGTAGGTGCACCGGGAACGGGTAAATGCGTTCACAACTGCGGGACGGTGTTGTGCAACACCGCAGTGACATTCAATAAATCCATTTGATTATTTATTGGCTACAAAAATGGCATAGCACAGAGGTTATGTTCATCATTCATTCGTCATATCCTCCTGTCCTTATCTAAGTGAGGTCGGCACAACATTTTATAAAAAGTTGTCACATGATTTGGCTACGTATTTTACGACAAGCCGCCCGCCTTTAAAGCGGATTTCTTGTACCTACTATATTATAAGAAATGTATAATATTAATTGTCTGATAATTGGTAGAATTTTGTTTTCGGTTATACAATTCGGTTCGGTTTCCGTTAGGTTACGGTCGAGTGTACCTACATTAAAACAACAATATCTGCCAAGGCTGCCAAGACTGGAGAAGGCTCGGCAAGACATACACCATCACTACACCACACATTAGCACACGGCACGTTAGCTTATCTAATGACTTAGATATCACTATCTAATAGTCGCTTGAGTCTCTGCAACAGAGATTACAAGTGAATAAAAGGTCAGTTCATGAAACCGTGCATTCGCCCCGAGTAATCGAAAGAGCCAAACCACGTACAAATGTCGCATTGAGGGCGTTGCAAATATCAATAGCAATGCAAAGTTTTAAGGATAAAGCAGAGCTGTGATAATATCACAGCTCAGTAAAAAAATCATAAATAATTTATAGAAGGCGTTACTTCTAATAGTCGCTCGAGTTTTGGCAAGGGACCGGCCCTGTGGCAACCTACTGAAAAGCGTGTAAGATACAAGCGAATAATAGGTCAGTTTATGCAACCGTGCATTCGTTAGCCCAGAATAATCAAAAGAGCCTAAACACGCACAAATGTCATATTAACGGCGACAATGTTGTTTTATTATTGACCTAATTATTTGAAGCAGTAAAGGTGTAGCAGTGAAGTTTGTATTTGTGTTAGATAATACTCATAATGAATGTATTATTATTGTTTTCGGGAAGTTGACAACGCCACAACGCGAATATCACTTGACCAATTGAAAGTAGGGGTCGAAAATATTGTATTAAGTAGTGGAAATTGTGCTAAAGTATGTTGGTATTTTGATATTAGGATTCAGTTTACAAGAAGTAAAAGGAATAATGTGTTGTTAGAAGTGCGAATTTCATTTTAATATATGCCAAGAGTTTATAGTGTCGTAATTTATATTTGTAGCATGTTGTAACAATTGATATCAGTGTATTGGGTGTTCTCTATTACTCGTTCCATATGACTCGACTTTTTGTAACAAAGTTTTGACGAGGTACCAGATTTCTGACATCGATTGGTCGTGGCTTCTTGCCACTCTTCCGACGTCATATTGACTAATAAAAGTCATACCATCAGCCCTCCACTACACGCCGTCCTAAGCCGTGGTCCGGCCTCACAGGAGGCACCCTTAGGACGACGTCAATTCGAAAAAAAAACCACGTTTTCGGGCTTGCATGAAACTGTCTAGTCAATAAGTCAGGAGCACCTATCTGCGTAATGTCTCAGCGCAGCATTTACATATTTTAATGAGCACCACAGGCCTATCTGCTGGCGTGCACAGCCTAGATCATAGCTTGAGGCATTTGGTACACGGCTAGTTTGTACTTTGGATGCCATTTGTCTATTATCGGCGGCTAAATGTAAACTCGTGTTAAAAATTGATTGAAAGCGTATGACTTTGTTTACACTTGACTATCATTTTGTATTTATTTTTTCATCATCCAACATCAAGGAATAGGTTGTTACATGTTACGAATACAACCTCCTTCAGATAATTAGGTCATTAGGTCAATACTAAAAAAACATTGCCGCCATCTTTGTGAAAAGTTATTAAAGAAGAATAAATTGACTTTTTAGAAAATTGCTTCTTATTTATTGAATAAGTGTAAAGTAATATCACTAAGTGGGCTCGGCACGACATATTATAAACATGTTGTGACATGATTTGGCTGGGTATTTTACAATCTTCCGCCTGCCTGATATCAACTTACCTTAGCTGTATTTTACGACACCTCGGTAAGAAAGAGGGTGGTCTATTCTACTCAGCCGGTTACCACACGGTGGGTCAACATACCTAAGTCGCCTTATACGACACCTGGGTAAAAAATGAGGGTAGTCTATTCTATTCAGTCGGCTATCACACGGCGGTTGTCTGTCATCCATAACGCAAGTATCAAGTTATTTACTTTGAAGACTTTGGTTATGAAATTCTTTCATATATTATATTGGATTATTTAGTTGATATTAAATAAAATGTTAAAAAAACTAATGATATTAATTTGCTATAATCTGCGATAAAAGAAAATATGTAATGCTTAATCTAGAGTGTACTTTTCGTTGTCATACCTGATACATGTAGAATTATAACTCATGCACTACCCGACACCGATAACTCAACAATACACAAGCACTGCACAAATTCAATAAAATTGAATCAAATTGAAATAGTTTTGTATTATGGACCTCCGCAAAGTAACGCCTAATTCTATAAATTAAATAAAACGTTACTTAAAATAAGCATATATGAAATTCATTACCAACTCGCCTAATAACTTCTCCCTAGGTGGTCAGTGGGTTGCGGGGGAGGGGGAGGGGGGGTTGACAAACAGCACCCTGTAATGTGCTACTGTTGAATTGCAAAAATCTCATTATGCTCTAACTGTCGTTATAGGAGTAATTAACTACCGGGCACAACGGAATACGTGGAGTCGATTCTTATTTTTACTTTTTTATTATTTTATTTCAATACCGAGGTGTCGTAAAAGGCGACTAAGGTAATTTGTTCCACCGTGTGGTATCTGGTTGAGTAAAATACACCACCCTCTTTCTTATCGAGGTGTCGTAAAATACGACTAAGGTAAGTTGACGTCAGGCAGGCGGCCGGTCGTAAATTACCTAGCCAAATTATGTGACATGTTTTTAACATGTTGTGCCGATCCCACTTAGAGTGGGATAAGGGCAGGAGGATGTATGTATGTTTATTTCAATACTATCTCTGATTGCGACTTCATGGGCATAGGATTTAATAACGTATTACGTTTATTTAGTTATTATATAAATAAATAAAAATATCTATATTCAATAACATACACTTCGACAACAACAGCATTTTATTAAACATTTATTTATATGTAAAGTCCGCCGTGTGGTATCCGGGTGAGTAAAATAGACCATCCTCATTACCGAGGTGTCGTAAAAGGCGACTAAGTTAAATTGACCCACCGTGTGGCAGTTCAGTAGAATAGACCACACATCACCAGGCGGCCAGTCGTAAAATAAGAAGCCAAATCATGTGACAACATGTTTATAACATACTAGCGGCCTGCCCCTGCTTCGCACGGGTATAAAATATATATCCCATGTCATTCAGTGTAAAAAAAATGATTAAAACCGATCCAGTAGTTTTGATTTATTCGTTACTGCCCGTGGCCCGGAGAAAAACAATTTCCTTTCCCTATACCAAGAAGATTTCCTGCTATCTTTGGAATATCTAAATTCATATAGTACATTTTAACTTATTTACTTTTACATTTTCCCTATGTATTTAATTTTTACAATTAATTACAGAATGTCTTTATATACAACATTCACAGCTTCCTTGTCGTTAAACAAACTCTGGAAAGAACGATATAGCTGCTGGATTCGAAGTGCTATAGGGTGAAGCGCGGCCTCCGCATGGCATTTTAAATCTGTAATATCTCCGAAAATGTTCACTTAAATTACATGCTGTAAACGGCGATATTGATCTATATTAAATCAACAATTTATTTAAGGTACTTAATTGGATAAGGATTAATGCTGTAGTGTATAAAAATTGCTTCAAAAATAAGGCATTATTTTTCGTAAAAAGTAAATGACAAAAAATGCTACTGTGGGTTATTCATAAGAGATAGACATATATCATCGCGGACTTTTCTGTAGACCTTTTCAAGGTGTACAAATACTTAGTACATCATTTTGATAAATCTCGTAGGGTTAAGCCTGCGTTTGCAATGTAAGCGGAAAAAAATGTAATTATTTACAGAAACCTCAAAAATTACAGTATTTCTCTACTATGTATTGAATTTTATTAAACGTACAAACCTTCCTCTAGAATCACTCTATCTTTAAAAAAAACCGCATCAATATCTGTTGTGTAGTTTTAGATTGAAGCATACATATGGATATACGGACATAGGGACAGACAGAGAATGCGACTTTGTTTTATACTACGTAGTGATATTATTTATTTTTACAATTAATTAGACAATGTCTTTACATACAACATTCATAGCTTTTTTATCATTAGACAATATAAACTTGAAAGAAGGACATTTAGTTGCGCCTCCGGTCGCTGCTAAATTCGAAGTGCTTATAGGTCGAAGCGCGGCCTCCTCGCGGGATTTTAAATCTGTGATATCTCCGAAAATATTCTCTTAAATTACATGCTGTAAACGGCAATATTGATCTATATTAAATCAACAATTTATTTAAGGTACTCAATTGGATAAGGATTAATGCTGTATTGTATAAAAATTGCTTTGAACATAAGGCATCATTTTTCGTAAAAAGTAAATATAAAAAACTCCTATTGTGGGTTATCCATAAGAGATAGACATATACCATCGCGGACTTTTCTGTAGACCTTTTTAAGGTGTACAAATACTTAGTACATCATTTTGATAAATCTCGTAGGGTTTAGCCTGCGTTTGCAATGTAAGCGGAAAAAAATGTAATTATTTACGGAAACCTCAAAAATTACAGTATTTCTCTACTTCGTATTGAATGTTATTATACGTACAAACCTTCCTTTTGAATCACTCTATCTATTAAAAAAAACCGCATCAAAATTGGTTGCGTAGTTTTAAAGTTTTATGCGTACATACGGAAATATGGACTTTGTTTTATAATATGTAGTGATGTGCCGACCCCACTTAGAGCGGGATAAAGGCAGGAGAATGATGATTTATATGTATATAGTATGCTGAGGAAAATGTCGTAAACTCAGCTAAGAAGCTGTTCTTCAGTCCACGCCTTTTGACTAAACTTTTGTCTAAACACAAATTTGTCTATTTCTCTATCTATCTAAATATAAATATATCATAAACAATTTATATACCGCGTCATATTAGCTGCATCTTATAATTAGTTTAAACTATTCATTATTAGCTTTACCCTCAAACGCCGAACACGAGCAGGGGCATAAAATATGAGTAAAAAGTAATAATAATAATAATTTAGAATCAATCTTTTAATTGCTACTTTTGTATCTAAAATATTAGTATTGATTATAATCATTATTCAGAAGTTATGCTACAATTATTTCGCGAATCTAAAGGTCTGTAGAAATTTTTATTTCAACCAAGGTTAATTTAATTAAGGTATCTCCAACGTAGTCTATGTTCGCGGATAATTGTGTTTGGTATAACGAGTTTTTTGGCGGCACGCGCACCTACGCTCCGTGGTCCGCTGTTCACTTGTTATCAGGGGTCCCGTATACTCTATTCTCTATGTATTATTTGTAGACTACACTTTTTATGTGGTCTGGCTTTTTATAATAACTTCGTGCTATCCACTGAATAGCATAGATCAGTGATTCTTAACCATAAATCTATACTCAGAAACTTTCGATTTATAACATTAGTAGGACATCCACAATGAAAGTACTTTATTAGGGTTACGTAAGTACTATAAAGTAAGTAGTAAAGTACTTTATTAACTTAAATAAAAGCCTTTAAAAAGTCAAATTAAAAAGCTTTTAACAAAATTTCATGTCTCTACTGTTAAACATTGAGTAGTTCCTTCGTCTGGAGCAAATCCTAGCAGCAGCATTAGGTCATGCTTATCATAAACATGCATTGTCATCGGAATTGAACCAGTAATGTTTTATAATGAACTAGCGGCCTGCCCCTGCTTCGCACGGGTATAAAATATATATCCCATGTCAGTCAGTGTAAAAAAAGTGATTAAAATCGATCCAGTAGTTTGATTTATTCATTATCGCCCATGGCCCGCAAGCGTTAAATTTAGAGAAAAACAATTTCCTTTCCCTATACCAAGAAGATTTCCTGCTATCTTTGGTATATCTAAATTCATATAGTACATTTTTGCTTATTTACTTTTACATTTTCCCTATGTATTTTATTTTTACAATTAATTACAGAATGTCTTTAAAGAAACTCTTTAAAGAGCGACATCGCTGCTAAAGTCGAAGTGTTATAGGGCGAAGCGCGGCGTCCTCACGGCATTTTAAATCTGTAATATCTCCGAAAATGTTCATTTAAATTACATGCTGTAAACGGCCATATTGATCTATATTAAATCAACAATTTATTTAAGGTACTCACTTGGATAAGGATTAATGCTGTATTGTATAAGAATTGCTTAAAAAATAAGGCATTATTTTTCGTAAAAAGTAAACGACAAAAAACGCTTTAGTGGGTTATCCATAAGCGATAGACATATACCATCGCGGACTTTTCTGTAGACCTTTTCAATGTGTACAAATACTTAGTACATTATTTTGATAAATCTCGTAGGGTTTAGCCTGCGTTTGCAATGTAAGCGGAAAAAATGTAATTATTTACAGAAACCTCAAAAATTACAGTATTTCTCTACTCCGTATTGAATGTTATTATACGTACAAACCTTCCTCTGGAATCACTCTATCTATTAAAAAAAACCGCATCAAAATCGGTTGCGTAGTTTTAAAGTTTTAGGCATACATAGGGAAATATGGACTTTGTTTTATAATATGTAGTGATTGTTATTTTCCTCGCTAGAGAGCTCCGATCATAAATGCGTCCGATCGCTGCTAAATTCAAATGGTTAAAGGGCGAACCACGTTTTTTTTTTTTTCGAATTTGGCTAATGCTGTTAGCCCTAATGGCTTTGACAGCGTCACCGATAAGACGGGCGAGCGCGGAAGCATCGCCGAGAGGCGAACTGCGACCTCCGACGCGCTATTTATAGGCTCGCGGCGCGGCCCCTGCATTTTAAATCTGTAATATCTTCGAAACTGTTTATTTAAATTACATGCTGTAAAGGGTCATATTGATCAATATTAAATAAACAATATATTTAAGGTTCTTAATTGGATAAGGATTAATGCTGTATTGTATAAAAATTGCTTTGAACATAAGGCATCATTTTTCGTAAAAATTAAATGACAAAAACTGCTATTGTGGGTTATCCATAAGAGATAGACATATACCATCGCGGACTTTTCTGTAGACCTTTTCATGGTGTACAAATACTTAGTACATCATTTTGATAAATCTCTTAGGGTTTAGCCTGCGTTTGCAATGTAAGCGGAAAAAAATGTAATTATTTACGACATCACATTAGAAACCTCAAAAATTACAGTATTTCTCTACTCCATATTGAATGTTATTAGACATGTAAACCTTCCTCTAAAATCACTCTATCTATTAAAAAAAAACCGCATCAAAATCTGTTGCATAGTTTTAAAGATTGAAGCATACATAGGGATATACGGACATAGGGACAGACAGAGAATGCGACTTTGTTTTATACTATGTAGTGATATTATTTATTTTTACAATTGATTAGACAATGTCTTTACATACAACATTCATAGCTTTCTTATCATTAGACAATATAAACTTGAAAGAAGGACATTTGCGCCTCCGGTCGCTGCTAAATTCGAAGTGCTTATAGGTCTAAGCGCGGCCTCCTCGCGAGATTTTAAATCTGTAATATCTCCGAAAATGTTCACTTAAATTACATGCTGTAAACGGCAATATTGATCTATATTAAATCAACAATTTATTTAAGGTACTCACTTGGATAAGGATTGATGCTGTATTGTATAAAAATTGCTTTGAACATAAGGCATCATTTTTCGTAAAAAGTAAATGAAAAAAACTGCTATTGTGGGTTATCCATAAGAGATAGATATATACCATCGCGGACTTTTCTGTAGACCTTTTTAAGGTGTACAAATACTTAGTACATCATTTTGATAAATCTCGTAGGGTTTAGCCTGCGTTTGCAATGTAAGCGGAAAAAAATGTAATTATTTACAGAAACCTCAAAAATTACATTATTTCTCTACTTCGTATTGAATGTTATTATACGTACAAACCTTCCTCTGGAATCACTCTATCTATTAAAAAAAACCGCATCAAAATCGGTTGCGTAGTTTTAAAGTTTTATGCGTACATACGGAAATATGGACTTTGTTTTATAATATGTAGTGATTTGATGCCAATTTATAGCGATCGAGCGGCCATTAGCGAAGGTTCCGCGCTCACGTAGACACTCGCACGGCGACAGACGAACTGATCGGCGAGTGGCGTTTTCATTACTACCCACATATCGGTAAAAATGACAATTGCCCAGAGACAAAATAAATATATTACGAAATAAATAAAATTATGAAATATATAAAGTTATCGTGAGTTAATTAGTTTGAATACCGTGTACTAAGCGCATCCAAGGAAAGCTTTAAATTATGCCGTTTTCGCATTATGTTTTATTGCTGCTCCTCTGCTATTCATCTTAGCATGATGTTATATCTCTATAGCCTTGCTTGGTAAATGGACTATCTTATACTCAAAGAATTTTTCTAATCGGTCGAGTAGTTCTTGAGATTTGCGCGTTCAAACAATCAAACAAACTCTTCAGCTTTATATATGAGTATAGATTACCGAAAATATATGGCAATAGTAAACAAAAGATGCGTGTATGTATAAAATCAATTACATTTGTGAAGACATTACGTCCGCTGCTCCGAGATGTCGTACCTACCCGCACTTACATTACAGGTAAAGTCAAAAAGTTCATCATCCTCATCTTCCTGCCCTTATCCCACTCTAAGTGGGGTCGGCACAACATGTTATAAACACGATTTGGCTGCGTTTTTACGACCGGCCGCCTGCCTGACATCAACTTACCTTTGTCTTATTTTACGACACCTCAGTAAGAAAGAGGGTGGTCTATTCTACTGAACCGGATACCACACGGTGGGTCAACTTACCTTGGTCTCCTTTTACGACACCTCGGTACGAAATGTGGGTGGTACTATTCTATTTCGCCGGATACCACACGGCGTACGCAATACACCTAAATTATGATTACTTAACCATTACTTAACTCCAAGCTAATGTTAGATGTTATTTGTCTTAAAAGGTACGTTTCGAGTACATTCCACTAAAATATGGCACATCCACGATGCCATAGTTTGGAAAAAGTAATAAAACTACATTTTACTTCTATGTTTATTTAATCAAAAGTTAAGTCTATAGCTTCATCAACGTTTTGTTCTTTGACATCTTTAATAGGACATTTTTCCGTTCTAGGTTTCTTCTGTAACGGCATGTCTTCAATAATACTACCTTTCTTTTTAGAAACTGCTTTCGCGGTTGTCTTTCGTTTATCTTTCTTGGCCGAGGGATTGTTACTCGATAGATTGGTGAGAAGTGCTTTCTGGAAAATATAACATGGTATTTGAAACGAACAAGGTACTATTAGTCGTCTATCGTGATTTTATCTGCGTAGATTTCAGGAATAAGATAATTATTATAAAATAATTAAATATCGATAATAATAATAAAATAAACGATTATATAAAGTCGCCTTTTATACCCCTTAATAAGAAAAGAGTGATCTATTCTACTCAGCCGGATAGCACGCGGCTGGTCAACTTACCTTAGTCGCCTTTTAGTACACCTCGGTAAGAAATTAGAGCGGTCTATTCTACTCAGCCGGACACCACACGGCAGGTAAACTTACCTTAATCGCCTTTTAGGACACTTCGGTGAGAAATAAGGGTGGTCTATTCCACTCAGCCGGACACCGCGTAGTTTGTCAACTTACCTTAGTCACCTTTTACGACACTTCGATAAGAAATGAGAGCCTATTCTACTCAGCTGGATACCACACAGCAGGTCAACTTAGCTTAGTCGACTTTTACGACAATTCGGTAAGAAATGAGAGCGGTCTATTCCACTCAGCCGGGTACTGCGCGGTTTGTCAACTTACCTTAATCAGCGTTTAGGACACCTCGGTAAGATATGAGAGTGGTCCATTCTACTCAGCCGGATACCACACGGCGTGTAAACTTACCTTAGTCGCCTTTTACGTCACTTCGATAAGAAATGATGGTGGTCTATTCTATTCAGCCGGATACCACACGGCTGGTTAACTTACCAAAGTCGACTTTTACGACACCTCGGTAAGAAATGTGGGTGGTCCATTCCACTCAGCCGGATACCACACGGCGGTCAACTTACCTTAGTCGCCATTTACGACACTTCGATAAGAAATAATGGTGGTCTATTCTATTCACCCGAATACCACACGGCTGGTTAACTTACGTTAGTCGCCTTTTACAACACCTCGGTAAGTAATGAGAGCGGTCTATTCTACTCAGCCGGATACCACGCGGCAGGTCAACTTATCTTAGACACCTTTAACGACACTTCGGTAAGAAATGAGAGCGGTCTATTCTACTCAGCCGGATACCGCGCGGTTTGTCAACTTACCTTAGTCGCCATTTACGACACTTCGATAAGAAATGAGGGTGATCTATTTTACTCAGCCGGATACAAGGTAGGTAAAAAGAGTAAATAACAGAGTTAATTTCGAATTTTACATTTTAAATCCCACTAGAGCGATTAGTTTGAACGTAGTGTCGAAACTGTATATCAATTAAGCGTATCATTTTAACTTGAAAATAGCAATTGCATAAATAACAACCATCGCAACTGCTGTTTAGGTATTCAGGATCGGATTTATATTAAAATTGCTATTTAAACAGCTGTTAACAGATTCATTATTGCGCGATGAATGGCGGCAAAATTATGCACCGCGAAACGTATTGGCTGGTAAACTTTTAAAATAATAATTATAATATACCTATATAAATAAATGTTTGATATACTATACTATATATTGAATATATTTTTTGGAATTTTCTATTTATTTTTTATATTACATATTTAAATAACAATCTAGTTTATAATATAATAATAATAGGTTATAATATATAATAATAATAGTCCAGTTTATAAATAATTTTTTATACTGTAACATGTCTAAACAAGCCGTGTGGTGTCCGGCTGAATAGAATAGTACCACTCTCATTTCTTACCGAGGTGTCGTAAAAGGCGACTAAGGTAAGTCCATCCGTCGTGTGGTATTCGGCTGAGTAGAGTGGACCAACCTCATTTCTTACCGAGGTGTCGTAAAAGGCGACTAAGGTAAGTTGACCCACCGTGTGGTATCCGGTTTAGTAGAATAGACCACCCTCTTTCTTACCCAGGTGTTGTAAAATACGACAGAGGTAAATTGACGTCAGGCAGGCGGCCGGTCGTAAAACACTGCCAAATCATGTGACAGCATGTTTGTAACATGTTGTGCCAACCCCACTTAGAGTGGGATAAGGGCAGGAAGATGATGATACTATACTATATATTGAATATATTTTTTGGAATTTTTTATTTATTTATTATATTACATATTTAAATAACAATCTAGTTTTGTACCTACAATTGCAAATAAAGTTTCCACCATAAGTTAAGCAAGTAACAATAAAGGAAGTGAAAAGTTATATTTTAAATTATACGAATTAACTTGTTTAATTAAATTATTTATTATTTAATTTAATTAAATGAATAATTATTATATTTTAATTACCTAAATTTATTTAGTGGTTAAAATACGTCTGGTATCCGGCTGAATGGTGCCGACCACCCTCATTTGTTACCGAGGTTTAGTAGGCGACTAAGGTAAGTTGACCCACAGAGTGGTATCCGGTTGAGTAGAATAGACCACCTTCTTTCTTACCCAGGTGTCGTGAAATACGACTAAGGTAAGTTGGCGTCAGGCAGGCGGCTGGTCGTAAAATATGTAGCCAAATCATGTGATAACATTTTTATAACATGTGTCGACCCCACTTAGAGTGGGATAAGGGCAGGAGGATAATGTTTTAGTGGTTAAAAAAATAGCGCAGTTTTCTATGCAATATGCATATGCTTGCAATATGCATATGCATGTAATATGCATATGCATGCAATATGCATTTGCGTGCAATATGTCATCTATACTATAAATAAATAAAAGATTAAGAGTTCGTATGTTTGATTGTTTGAACGCGCTAATCTCAGGAACTACTGAACCGATTTGAAAATTCTTTGAGTGTAATATAGTCCATTTATTGAGGAAGGCTATATAACTTTAAAGTAAGTAAGTAAGTAAGTATCGGCCTGTTACTATCCCACTGCTGGGCATAGGCCTCTTCTCTCCGTTTTTTTTTTTTTTGGAGAGAAGGATTGGAGCTAAGACCTACCACGCTGCTCCAATGCGGATTGGTAGGTCACACATATCTCCAGATTTCTCTGGAGATATGCAGGTTTCCTCACGATGTTTTCCTTCACCGAAAAGCGTGTGATAAATTGCAATTATCAATTAGGCACATAAGTTTTACTAGAAAACTCATTGGTGCCTGCCCCGGGTTTGAACCCTAGACCTCCTCGAAAGAGGTGCACGGTGTTACCGCTGGGCTACCACAGCTTTTGTATAACTTTACGCTAATATAAATAGGAGAGGAGCAGAAGTAAAAATATTTAGAAAATTTAAAGCTTTCTTTGCGTGCGCTGAGTAAACGGTAATAGTTATTCAAAAATCATGTATTAGAAAATTGTTCCCCTCTAAAAGTTCTAAATAAAAGTCCGCGACAGCATATATCTAGCTTTTAAGGTTAACCCACTTTAACCATTTTTATGGTTATCAAAATACTGTACGGTTTTAATCTTTCCGCGCAGGCGGAGCCGCTGGCGGTTGCTAGTACTTAAATATACATACCAATGATGGATTTCTACGAGCCAGTAGTTTGACATCCTCTGCATTTATTGACGAGCGCTTAGCGTGCCTGTATCGGTTTTAAATGTTTATATTAGATCACTAGAAACGTTTATTAAAATAAAACCAAGAAAGCGTATATAAATATGCTAAATATTAGCAATTTTGGAATTTAAAATATCGTAAGTGTTTTATAATTAATGTATAGAAACCGGCTATACTTACGCTTTAAACTAGTCAGACTCATCCGATAAAATAAGACGTGAGTATAGCCGGTCTCTATACATTAATTGTGAATATTGTGTATTATGTAACATTCTTAGGTTTCTCCTGAATTAAGAAAGGGTTAACAGATGATGTGGTAATACAACTTAAAAGTCACAAGTGATTTAGTAATGTGAGTTTATACACACTGATTTTTATACTAAAGCATTCGAACTTGATCAAATTTTCAATATAACTGCATACTTAGCGAAAGCTTCCAAATCCAATCCGTAAATAGAAATTTTCTTGAAAACCAGTTCAGAAATAATCGCAATGGCCGGCATTGATATCTCGAAACCTCGGTAATGGCAACACTCTCTACAAACCGCACTAACATCTCTTTGTAATGCGATTTTAATTCTCTGAAACAAATAATCTCAGTATATACAATGATACATTCGATGAACTAATACTCAACAAGTTAACAATAAGAAGAAACCCGTACAACGCCATCTATGCGAAAATAATAAAACTAATACTTAAAATGTACATAGTGTCTGTGTTACTAGCAAGATGGCGGTTTACTTTAATAATGTAGTTAATGTAGTTTTGTTTTCGTGACTTATATAAAATTAATAAATTAATAAATTATTAAGTATTAATACTGTGATACTAACACGTCGTTATCTTTAACTTCTTTTGAATAATATTGTTTCTAGATTTTAATATTTAATGCCTGTAAAATATTAAAATTATTTACTTGTCTATGGTACGTAACAATAGAATATTTATGAAAAAAATATATTTGAAATTTGAATATATATATAAAGACCTACCTCACTAGTGGATAAATTTTCAAATGTAGTCATCCTATCAAAAGAGAATCACAAAACCTATCAAATACAAGAAAACAATCATAAAAATGTAATTAACTTTAAGTTTAGACCGTTAAATTAAATTAATAACAATTTACTAAAGGTTACAAGGAAATAAACAATAACAAACATATGTCATTCGGTAATTGACATTACAAATGTGTCGAATTTTACGTTCAGAAACTTCAAAGCTACTCAATCAATTTTCTTATAGTTACAGTTTTCAAATACAAATCACTTTTCTTTGAAAATTGGAAAATCTTGTTTTATTTATAAAGCAAATTTTAATTATCAAAACAACATAGGAATTTAATTTTAATTTCTTGAAAATGACTATTGAATTGTTTATATTTAAATAACTAAAGACTAGGTACAGATTTTACGAAATTAGCATGGGCCATATTTCAATAGTTTGGATTTCACAGGAGTTCACACACACACACTCACGCAGACGTTAAATAATCAGCTAAGAACAAAAATTCATTAATCTCTTAACAGTTAGGCTAGTTTAAAACGTCAATTAACCCTTAAGTTGTGCACTATTCCTATGAAATCTATATCTATAAAGGAAATATAATATTATTTTTATGTCGTGGTATAAACGACAAACTTCCTTATTTGACATTGACACGGCAATCGCGAATAACTCCATTTTTCCCTATCGGAAGAGAAAGGTCACATGTCCCACGTATAAGCACAGAAAATGTGAATTTATTCTTCGGATAGGGAGACTTTATTAACTCCACTTTCATTATCTTTTCGCGCCATGTTTTTAAAAATAGGTTCAAGGATGCAATATTTATTTATTTGTACTTAAAGTCTGCACTCTAATATTTTTTATACAATAACGTATTATTTTAATGCACTACTCATTTTATTTTAATTTTTGTTTCATATTATATATAACATTGTCGCGCGCACGAATCAAAGGAGCCACTGAAAATCAGGTATCAATCAACCATAATATTTTTTTTGTTTGTTTATATAATGTATTTCGGATAGTTAGTTTTTTTATGTATTAATCTTATTATTTTTTATTTCTTTCTTGTTTCTACTTCTCTAATGGTGACCTATTATTCTTATTCTTATTCAATAACTTTATGGGCAGAACACATCCTGCAAAGGATCTAGGCAAAAAAAAATCAGTTTTTAGAAATATAACCACTATTTATTTATAAATATCTTTTATTTTCCTTACAGTTAACAAAATTCATTTTCGTAATTGTCAACAAGCTTCAAGTTTACTAGTGTTATATCATATATTTTGAAAAAACATTCTATACCATAATTAAAATGTTTGGTTTTCCTCTTACCTATTCAAGACTTAACTGACAATGTACTACGCTTATTATTAAAGAGACCTAATTCAAAATAAGGCTTAATTAAGTTCGGATACATTGTAATTATTATTTCAATGCCATTTATAACATGCCGCTACGAACTATTAAAAAAACTAGTGTTTTCTTCCTCTTCCAAGTTATAAGTCTCTTTAACATGAGTTTTTAAGACGCTATACTATTCCATATTGGAATTAACACAAAACAGTTTTTTTGAATTAGGTCGGTTTAATACTAAGCGTAGTACATTGTCAGTTAAAGAGATAAGAAAGTAGCCGGATTGAAGCTCATTTCACTCTGCGAGCGGCTATTTTAAAGTGTCTTTGCGTGACCTAATAAGAACTGTGGTATCCGTTAAAGAACCAGTCCTGGCCGACCCAAAAATTTTGACACACGATATTTTGGATATGGTTAGTATTTAATTAAAAAAAATGAAAATGGACTACATCCACACTGTCCGCTTTCAATATAATAAAAAATAAAAAACTTTTTGAAATTACTTTATAAAAAAAAAAAGTTTAAAAGCTTGACAATCTGTAGTCAACAATAGCCGGTTAAAAATCTGAAAAACATATTGAGTTACAATTTGAGAGCATATATAATTTTTAAAATCTTTAGTTTGTCATATAAAAAAATGACACTTTCCATGCAAATCAATCATTATCTGTATTAAAGTTCTGGTTTTCTGGAGTGCAAATATAAACCTTATTGTTTTTTATTAATCCTTTAACAACCTTCAAAAATAATGCATTTGATAAGTAATCTGTATAGGTTATACTTTCTTGACGATTTGCACAACATCTTCGTCTGCGAGTATGTGTTCTATACCAACTTTTTGAGGCTGATGTTTCACAGAAGATCCCCATACTAAGGCACTGGAATATTACAATAAAATAAATAAAGAAGAATACCCTAAAAAAACTATAACATTCAGTCTATGAGAGATTAATATTAATATATTTTAACAAAAGACTCAAACAAGAAAAAAACCCCAAAGGTATGTGATTTAAATTGGAGTATTGTAACTCATCTTATTAACTGCAGTAAAAGACGCTTAACACGTTGGGCGTCAGGCCATGAGAAAAAAAAGAGGAAAAAAAGAGAAAAAAAAGAAAGAGAGAAAAGTCTGTGAAGTTCTAAAGTACTGTAAATTATGGTAAAGACAAAAAATCGAAGAACAGATGGTAGAGTAATAGCAAGGAAAAAGATCAAGCGTGTTGTAACATTTTGTAATACTTCCGAAGGAAAACCATTTTAATTTGTGTCATGTTTCAATGAATCCTAGAACTCCTAAAATAGTTAAATTTTAAATAACTTTTCTGTGGTTCCGTAAAATACTGTCAATTTTAAAGTACTCAAGTTACATGCTGTCAGCCACCGATGTTTGACGCGGCCTAAACGGAAAGTCTAGTGTCAGCCACCGATGGCTGATGTGACGCTCAACGTGTTAAACAATTATCACTACATAGTATAAAACAAAATCACATTCTTTGTTTGTCCATATATATGGACATATATGGATATATATGGATAGGGATATCCCTATGTATGCATAAAACTTTAAAACTACGGAACAGATTTTGATGCGGTTTTTTTAAATAGATAGAGTGATTCAAGAGGAAGGTTTGTATGTTTAACAACATTTAATACAGAGTAGAGAAATACTGTAATTTTTAGGGTTTCTAATGTGATGTCGTAAATAATTTCATTTTTTTCCGTTTACATTGCAAACGCAGGCTAAACCCTACGAGATTTATCAAAATGATGTACTAAGTATTTGAACACAATGAAAAGGTCTACAGAAAAGTCCGCGATGGTATATGTCTATCTCTTATGGATAACCCAAAATAGCATTTTTTGTCATTTACTTTTTTTTTTACGAAAAATAATGCTTTATGTTCAAAGCAATTTTTATACAATACAGCATTAATCCTTATCCAATTAAGTACCTTAAAGAAATTGTTGATTTAATATAGATCAATATGGCCGTTTACAGCATGTAATTTAAGTGAACATTTTCGGAGATATTACTGATTTAAATTGCCGCGAGGAGGCCGCGCTTCGCCTATAGCACTTCGAATTTAGCAGCTATATGTCGCTCTTTCAAGAGTTTGTTATTTCCGATTTTACCCGATACCGAGATTTTATACCCGTGTGAAGCAGGGGCAGGCCGCTAGTATACATATAATCTATTATAGAAAGTAGTTGCTAGTAAATTTACCACATAACACAATTCTATATGACATAATGCTATACTTACTATTTAAACTCTTTAACTATAGACCTATGGAGCTTATTACAGAAGTCCTCGATACTAGTTTTGTCAGCGTGCAATACAACAGGTGCATTATAGTCAGGCAACTGTCCTTTGGGCTTTGTGTATATCCTAATAAGTTTGAGGTACTCCCACATCTTTTCCAGCAAGTCGTCAAAGTTCCATTTGTGATGGGCCGATATAGGTACACAGTGGGGGATTTTGTATATTACATCCAGTTCCTCTATACTTATTTGATCTGGAATATAAAGAGAATAAATAAACGTTATAGTAACTCCAGTTTATATGATAAAGTTTGTCAATTTTCACACAACATTGTATACAGCTTATAAGTTAGGTACAGCTTATAAGTTGTAAGTTAGGTTTTTACTGCGAATCCGCTGAACTAATATTGATCAATTTAGCACAATTAAAGCTTATACACTGGGGTAACATATAGCAGGGCTTCTTAAACTTTTTTATATAGCTACCCCCTTCAAGCTTAGGAAATTTTGAACGACCCTGTCCTCCATATAATGAAATATATATTAATGGATGTAGATGTAATATCGCACTATTTTACAATGTAAATAACAGTTTTGCATTGCCACTTTAAAAAAAAAATAGTTATAATAAAACTGCAATAGTATTTTGTATGATTTTTATTTATATTTATATTTGTATGTAGTGTGTATACTAATTTTAAAATTTTATTTATAATTGTTGTAAACTAACCAATCATAAATTTAATAAAATCTATTTAATTAAATTTAATGAAAAGGGGTAATGAAGGAACTTAGGAGGAGAAATATCAATAAATCTTTGTTAGAAAAGTTCTTTAAAGGACAGCTGCAGCCATGTAGTTGTATCAATAATGATTGAAAAGTATCAGATCTTTGCGACGCCTTTTGCTTTCAGGAGTCTCGCGACCCACAGTTTAAGAAGCCCAGACATATAGGGTAGGAAAATCACCATTTGTACCACTGGTACAAATAAATGACACCTAAGCAGTAGCAGTATTAGTAAATACAGTAATATTTAGACATAAATATCTATTGATATATAGCTTAAAAAGTCTAGCCGTATGGTATCCAGCTAAGTAGAATAGATCACCCTCATTTCTTACCGAGGTGTCGTAAAAAGCGGCTAAGGTAGTTGACCCAGTGTGTGGTATCCGGTTTAGTAGAATAGACCACCCTCTTTCATACCGAGGTAAAATACGACTGAGGAAAGTTGACGTCAGGCAGGCGGCCGGTCGTAAAGACGCAGCCAATTCATGTGACAGCATGTTTATAACATGTAGTGCCGACCCCACTTAGAGTGGGATAAGGGCAGGAAGATGATGATTACAGTTCTTACCAATCTTATTGAGCAGATAGATGCACGGAACATATATCCTGTTTCCTTCAATAACGTCTATAAGATCATCACTTGTTGCGTCATACCGGAGTGTGATATCTGCATTGTGGATCTTGTACTCAGAGAGAATTGTTTTAACTGTCTCCAAATCTAGTTCCGATTGCGGACACTGTAATATATAAAATGTGACATGCTATATATAGTGACGATTTTTTGTCTGTTTGTTTAATTTCTTTACTGTATAAAGTATAAAAACCATACATATAAAATAAAAATTTGTACAAAGGTGGACTTATCCCAATACGGGATCTCTTCCAGCCAACCTTTGGGCTCCGAAAGAAATAACAATTTGATAGACTTTAATGCCCCGAAAGGACAAAAGAATATAAATAAAATAAATATCAAAAGTAATGAGAATATTATTTTGCTATAATCCACGTTAAAAGAAAATATATGTAATGCTATATGTAGAGTGTACTATTCATTATCAAACCTGATACATGCAGAATTTGTAAGAACTCATGCACTATCCGAAACCGATAACACAATACACAAGCACTGCAAACATTTACCACCATAATCTCAACAATTGTTAAGTAAGTGTGTATTCACATACATTGATATAGTAAATTATCATATGTCTTTGAGTTTAAGACATTAAATATTTTGTTATCTGTAGGTTTAAGATTTTTAGTTACCCATCAATTCATTTATGTGTATTTTGCACATAGACATCAGAAAAAGTATTTTTCTAATTAATTTAATTTTGTATATATACACAAAAAAAAGTTTCTTCTGTTTAAGTTTACATACTGCTAATTGTCACAGAATATAATAACTTTGGGGCACCCAGAGAAAGCTGTTATAGCTCAGCAGTAACACCATGCAAATTCGAGATTTTTGAGGAGGTCACAGGTTCAAACCCAGGCAGACACCAATAATTATTTCTGTTAAAACTTATGTGTCTAATTGATAATTGCAATTTATCACATGCTCTTCGGTGAAGAAAAACATCGTGAGGAAACCTGCATATCTCTAGAAAATTCTGGAGATATGTGTAACACATGCTCCAATACGGAGCAGCATGGTAGGTCTTAGCTCCAACCGTCTCTTTGTAAAAACGGGGAGAAGGGGCCTATTCCCAGCAGCAGGAGAGTAACAGTAACGTTTTACTTTTTAACCAGAGAAACCTAATAATTTTTAGTCACTCTATCCAGATTTTTTAAATTAAATGTTTAAAATACTCACTGTGTTATTTAAATTAATTCCACCCTTGTCTTTCTTTCTAAAATGTATGTTAGGTGGCTGTTTGTTTAACCGCAACCCGAAGCCTTCCAACTCATGTTCAAGGAGTTTCTTGTGCTGAAGAGGTTTCAAAACATCAAGAACAATGAATACAAGACTGCAAGTTCTAGCCACTGCTATGACTTGCCTACCTCGACCCTTGCCGTCTTTAGCACCTTCAATAATACCAGGCAAGTCTAGTAACTGAAAAGAAAATATATAATCAAATTTTATCGACTAAAAGAACTATTTTCAAGGGATTTATAATGCATATAAGTATATAAATATTTTTACATCTTAGATCCTGATGACTTTTGTCGCAGATATTTAAAACATCTTTGTCTTGTCTATTGCTCTGGACCCCTGTAAAATATGCTGGTACAGTTTTAACTTAAGCTGTATAAAAGGCTGTGTTTAAAACTATATTTTTCACTCTTTGAGCAAATTGAAGATGAGGAGATACAAAAAAAAAAACTGACAACCGAATGGGTACTGAAACTGAAATGATGATTTATGAGGCATATAGTAGGAATAAATTAATGACATTGAGGCTTCAAGATTTTAAAATGGCCAGAAAATCACAATGACTCATTTTGAGATAGCGAAACATACCATAACTGTAAACTATTTTAAAAATAATAATAATGATAAATATGTGTGTCGCATATATTTATTTATTTATATATGGGACACACACGGTCATCCGTCCCCAAAGTAAGTAACTTAATTCTTGTGTTATGGGTGACAGACAACTGGTAAATATATACGTTATATACGTATTGTTATATATTGTTGTGTATATTGTTTGTTTTAAACACAAACTCTAATACAAAGATACATCCAGGTTCGCAGAACCAATAAATTGTTTATAGACAAGTTGGCCCTTAGCGGAAATCGAAACTGCAACTCTCAGAGGTGAAGGCTTAGGGTTGCTCCACACTGTGCCAATGGGTCAGTCAATTATATAGACATTATTTAGTTCTTGTATTTACATTACATGTTTATACAAACCTGAATTTTAGCTCCTTTATATTTAATGCATCCAGGGACAGTAGTTAGAGTTGTGAACTCATACGCTGCAACCTCTGAATAGACACCAGCCAAATTGGACAGGAGGGTAGATTTGCCTACTGATGGGAAACCCACAAAACCAATTCGGGCATCACCAGTTTTAGCAACATCAAAACCTGAAAGTCAAATAAATAAATAGTAAATTAATAAATAAATATATGAGACACTTACACACTCGGTCGTCTGTCCCTAGAATAAGTAATTTAATAATTATGTTATGGGTTAGCGGCACAACATGTTATAAACATGTAGTTAAATGATTTGGCTACGTATTTCACAACTGGCCGTCTGCGTGACATCAACTTACCTTAGTCATACTTTACGACACCTTGGTAAGAAAGAGAGTGGTCTATTCTATTTAGCAGGATACCACATGGCGTGGCCCACTAAGGCACACTATAATTTTCTATGAAAAAACTTTAATTGATAGTTACTAATGATCATAGGTTTAATAGCTGAATAAAAAACCTGCACATCCTTGACAAAAACCATACATGTCTTAAGAGAACATAATGTGAGTATTAGCATGTTGGCAAGTCTCAGCCTCAATTTTGTCCCCAATGAAAAAGCTGGCATAAGCCTATCTACGGAATTCTGACGTTAGACCTCGAATAGCATCTCAAAGTATTTCTTTGCATATTGATAATTTCTTGGTACAGTCAAAGACTATGTGTAGTGACAGAGCATTGGTGTTTATCTACGATATATATATTCAAATATCTCCTTACCTTCGCCGGCGGCACCGCCACCACCTTTAGGAGTAATCAATTCACGTCGCAACTTAGCCAAACGGGCTTTCAACAAACCTAAATGAAGCGCCGTAGCTTTATTTTTTTGCGTCCGAGCCATCTGTAAAATATTTATAAGACTTTTGGTAGGTAATTTTCCAACCTTGTTACACTTTATTCAAGATTAATTAAGTCATTTTTAAGTCAAGTTCTATTACATTCTTAAGTGAAAAGTTATAACCTAATACACACCTCGGACTCTATGGCGGCGATTTTTTCCAATATCGTACTCATTTTCGCAGATTTTATAGGTGTATTTAAGTTTTTGTCTAGTTGTAATAAATAATTTAAAATAAAATTAACTTATTTTGATGATTTGAGCTTAAAAATAAGTTGAAGCGTGTCAACCTCCCGCAATTTGTCGGCGCGGACCACGAAATTGTATGGTTTGACATTTGATAGTGATGTAATCAAATCAAAGACAAATGTAAGCCAAATCAGTATTTCTTTGACCTATTTTCTATTTATCATTCAAATTAAAATCAAAGAAAACATTGAAATAATTTAATAATTGATCGTTATATGTACATGAATTCTCATAGTTTTTCAGTTACAAATTTATTAGTAAATGTATTTTACGATAGATGGCACATACAACAGTTTACATTAAATAGTTATAACCACCCCACAGATGTCTCTAGGATCGACAAATAAATGGAATTAACCACGTGGAAATGGTTTTCCCGCAGGTTTGCGCAACGCATAAAGTCTGTGGAAGAAACTCTGGGAAACGTTTGAAACAAATACTCTAGTACAATTTGACTCGTCCTTGTGATTGTATGTCTCGAATCGCGCCAATGATTTCGTTAAGTTTACGAACTATATAAAACTCGAAATTTAAATTTCAATGTTTTACTTAGTGTTAAAAATGAAAGTTTCATTTGATTAAATACTTATTTAAAGTGATTTATTTTTGTACTATATAAGTAATTTGAAAGTTTTCGCAATAAATACATATTTAAAATAATTGTAAGTGAAGTGTAGTTTTCTGAATTTGTAACTAACTAAATCAAAATACCCTGACCCGTTTTAGTTCTTGGTAAGGCTTAACTAATGTTATTGAAATTTAAATATCTATGAAATGAAGATGAAATTATTTACCTAATTTAATTTATGTAATTATTATTCTATGTAAATAAAATTAAATTTAAATTTTTTTAATATGGTCAATTAAAGAAACAGGGTTTTCTTTAGTAAAGTAACTATCTCACTAAATAATAATACTAAATATAATAAGTAATAAAAAAAAGCACTGCTTTAAAAATATTGTGATAATCTGAAAAAATTATTTACCTTAACTTTTATTCTATATACCGCTTTAAATAATACTATATATTAGAATAACTTCAATATTGAAATCCAAATACAGTTTTTACATCACATATTATATCTTACTTACTTAATAATAATTTGTTTCGATTTTAAAAACTTAATTTCCCCTTTTGTTTCAGATCGAAAACAAAATTATATGTCTTCATATCGCATCCATTATAAATTTATAGGTAGCATTTAGCTAACATTAGCAAAATAAATAAAAACGACTCAAGTTTCCGTGGCGGTTGATCGTAAAACAGTAGATACAATCAGTTGCAATAAAAAAAAAAACAAAATGAAGAAAGAAAAGTTTCCATAGCGTGAGCAATGGAAGTTCTAAGTTTAAAATTCCAATTTTGAATTTAGAATTATGTCTTCGGAAGTGTCGTTAGATGGACGGGATAGACCGAATATATTTAGACGGTTTGTTTCGTTATGTGTTCGAGCTTCCTGCTCGCAGTTAGGTTTAGTTGTATTAGTGGTTATATACGTTCTCCTTGGTGCTGTCCTTTTTGAATATCTGGAGTCAGGACCAGAGGTGCAGAAACGGTCTGCGATACAGCGGTCTAGGGAAGAATGTCTCCGCGAGCTTTGGGCTATCACAGGTAAGCAATAGAGATAAGTTATACCATTTTTTTACGCTTGTATGTTCTTTTACCGCAACCAATGAACGTGTAAACCTTTATATAGGTCTTTATAAGTATTTTCTACAGAACACGAATATTTGCCACTAGGACCTAGCTGCTTCCGAAATTTTTTTGAGGTCGTCCGTACATCTCGTAGGGGGTCCACCGTACTAGTAGTTTTCTGGTAAGGGGTCACCATTAGCCGCTATGATCTAATTTTGTGCAATGTACAAACTGATTATTTCTGGGAATTTCAGGAATTTGATGTTCACGGTAACTTGGCTAAGTTTTTTAAATATATAATACAACATATTTAATGCAAATATATTATGAAAACGACATGACTTTGTGTCGAGGCGACGTATATCTTATAAAATTTTCGTCTCACAATGTTAGTTAACATACTCCTCCGTAACGGCTTGAACGATTTTTATAGAATTTTATATGCATATTCAGTAGGTCTAAGAATCGGCTACTATCTTTTTGTCCTAGCATATTTATTTTTATTTTTTGCAAAAATTTCTAATGTTTTTATAATGTAAACTAGCAATTGCCTAGAAATAAATTATATGGTAAAACAACGTTTACGTCAGCTAATAACTTAAAAAAATAAAGTAAAATAATTAAAATATTTGTTCTTAAAAAATTCTGAGTTTCTCAACCGATAATGAACTCAAAAACTTTAGATAAGAGTAACGCGCTCTCACAGTTCGGCCATGTAACCATGAAAGTCAAAAACGGTGAAAGGTCAAGTTCCAGTCATATTTAAACTCTACTGGGAAATGTAAGAAAAATCGCTATACAAAAACATCAGGCTTAAGTTGCCCAAAGTTGTTTTAGGTTCTCGGAACAACTAAAGGGACGTTGGAATATTATACAAGCTTTGTCGTATTTTGAATCGATTTAAAATTCAAATGTACCTTAAGTGAAATGTTTATGGCTGAGTGCCCTATGTACTCGCTGGTAAGATGGGAGATACTAGATGAAATTGGAGGTTGAGGATTTGACAAATATAGGGGATATTATCAGGTTCGTAAGAGCTACGGGTAGATTACAGCAGGTGACACTGTCGGGACAGCAGTGAAACCCTTGTCCCAACATGGGGAAATGGGTGGAATAGTCCGGAATAGGAGTCGACCACCCGACCCGCACCGACAGGCGTTTACGGAATTAGATAGATAGCCTATCTATCTATCTAATTTCGAGAACGCCTGTCGGTGCGGCTATCTATTTATATAGATAAGTGAAATGTTAAATACTATATTTACCCACTCTAGCAATTCTAAAATATATATACGAAAACACATAAAAATATAATTTTATTGGTCAACCAGTTGGTAAGCACGAGGTACTTGCTAAGGAATGGTTATTCTTCAATTTGTTTCTAAACTAGTATAATTTTCTCCAAATGCGCGAGAACGCGGACGTCTCGTTTCATACAATAAGCCAGTGCTACTTCATATAGAGAGCGTCGGCAGATTTATCACGCGAATAGTCGACCACAACGTCCGCAAATAGATCGTAAATGACGCAATACATATAGATGCAATCACAGACAAAATGTCATTTTATAGCACTGACAAATTATATCAACTAAAGTTAAGTAAGTTAAGTAGTGCGGCGCGCTATTTTGAATTCGATAAGTTCTTCTATCTTTGTCTAATCACACATCATAGAAAGAGAGACAGATAATAAATCTCATTTGCTTTATCTGTATTAGTGATGGACACATGTTAGGTTGGCTCTTCTATTCTAGTTCTTCTCTATGCTTTGATCACAAAGAAAATTACGATATAAGCAATTATATTTAAAAAAAAATAGGATCTATTGCCTTTGGGCTTACAATCCATTAAATTATTTCTCATTTATTGTACATAAACATCTTAGCTCGGAAACGGTGGAATTTATTCGGAGTTTTTTCAGAATGTCCCACGGCAATTTTGGGTTGTCCCGTATAAATTTTAAGGAGTCCCTAAGCGATAATAATGGTTTAGACGAGAAAACGAATGTCTTGCTCAAATATTTTAACCTAAAGTGGCTAAATCGATTTGGGCGTTTATAAATTAATTGGAACTCGAAGAATTACAAGTAATTTATAAATTTCGTGATTGTAAATTTTAGGTATATATTCTTTAAATAGACATTTAAAGATCATTATGAAATACTGACTTAACTCTCTACGCTACGCTCTATCTCAGTATGGTATATTATATTTCCATTGATGACTTCAATATGAAATTTATATTAAACTAGCTTTTAAACGCAACTTCGTTTTCGTGGACTGTTGTTGCGTGAAAGTTTGATAATAGATAGCGCTTTTCTACGTCATCCTATTCCTGTAGAATTGACAGGATTCCTATATGTTACCCCGGTGTATAAGGAGTAATTATGCCAATTTTCATAGATATTGGTTCAGCGGATTATCCGTGAAAGAGTTAAAAATATACATGCATACTCACAAACTTTCGCATTTGTAATATTAGTAGGATTAGCAGGATATATTTTAGAGAGAAAAGTAGCATCGCTAAATTTTTTTTTAATCCATGGACTAAGTCTAAAGTTTTTCAGCCACAAAATATAGATACTGAATTTTTGTTGCGCTAAAATTTTTTTTTCCGAGACTCACGTGCTTAGTTGGTTACCAATCGTTGACAGAAATATCTAGTAGATAAGCAACCGGCATATAAATAAATACAATCAATTTTATTCTAAAAAAAAAAATAGTAGTGTAGTGGCCTATTACTCTCCCACTGCTGGGACTAGGCCTCTTCTCTCCGTTTTAGGAGAGAAGGATTGGAGCTAAGACCACGCTGCTCCAATTTTCCTCACGATGTTTTCCTTCACCGAAAAGCGTGTGATAAATTGCAATTATTAGACACATAAGTTTTAACAGAAAAACTCATTGGTGTCTGCCCGGGTTCTAACCCGTGACCTCCTCGAAAGATTCCCACGGTGCTACCGCTGGGCTACCACAGCTCTTTTTTCACAGCTCGCAGCTCAATTTTATTCTATTGTTTCCTAAATCGAGTGAAACAAAAACAAATTTTTGCTCTTGGATATTACTTGCAATAAATAATACGGAGAAAGTCATTAATTTATCAAGGCCAAAACTCATAACGGAATACAATAGGAATTATTATAGACATTCTTAATTGCATTCCAAGCTGAAATGAAACCTTAAGAGAATTATTGCGATATATTACACAGTTCGCAATGGAGCCACATTACTCAACACTACTCTTCAAAAAGCAGAAGGTTTTTGCCCAGCAGTGGGAAGGGAACAGACTGATTTTTGAATTTCTGATTGACTGATATTTGATTTTTGAAATTTGGACTGATGATTGAATATTTTCGCTATATGTATTTAGCATCCTTATTTATTATCTTCTTCTTCTTCCTGCTCTTATCCCACTCTAAGTGGGGTCGGCACAACATGTGATAAACATGTTGTCACATGATTTGGCTTCGTATTTTACGGCCGGCCGCCTGCCTGACATCAACTTACCTTAGTCGTATTTTACGACACCTCGGTAAGAAATGAGGGTGGTCTATTATACTTAACCCGATACCAGACGGTGGGTCAACTTACCTTAGTCGCCTATTACGACACCTCGGTAAGAAATGAGGTTGGAACTATTCTATCCAGGGATACCACAAGGCGTCCTGGTTTATTTATTATCATTCTAAAGTAAAGTAAAATAACGGCCTGTTACTATCCCACTGTTGGACATAGTCCTCCTCTCTCTGTTTTTGCAGAGAAGGATTGGAGCTAAGACCTACCACGCTACACTAATGCGATTTGCTAGGTTATATATGCCTAGAAATCTCTAGAGATATACAGGTTTCCTCACGATGTTTTTCTTAACCAAAAAGCGTGCGATAAATTGCAATTATGTAAGACAAGTTTTAACAGAAAAACTCATTGGTGTCTGCACGGGGCTTGAACCCGTGACCCTTCGACAGAGTCACACGGTCTCATCGCTGGGCTATCTATCACAGGCTATATCATTCTCATACTCATTAATATTTTATGAGCATATATTATCAACACATATTAAATATGTGTATCATTTCATTAATTCCCAGCACGTACGTAATATTTGTCTGTCATGTTTGGAAAGGCCCCATTGGATTTGGAATCTACTTAATTGATCCCAAATGATTGGGCATACCGCAGGACATTTTGTAATGCACGGAATATTTTGTGGCCATAACGCAATCTATTTTGCCTCGGCAAACGCCATCACCACACATTAGCCTAGCACATGACAGGTTAGTTTTAAATATTAGTTTATTTTATATTAGTTAGTTAGACCTAAATATTAGCATCTTACAGTTACTCAAATCTCAACAAGAGACTGGCTCTGTGAAACTATTGAAAAGTGTATTGGATACAAGTGAATAAAAGGTTAGTTGATGCAACCATGCATTCGTTAGCCCAAAATAATCGAGAGAGTATTTCAGTATGTACACTTAATATTTGGGAGAGCCTAAAACGCACAAATTACACATTGACGGCGACGGTGTTTTTTTATATATTAAAGACCTAATGCTATCTTTTATTACCAACAAAAAATGTATAAGTTATATATATCTCAAATTACTTACACGCTAGGACTATACAAATCATGCTCACGTGGAATGGTCCCAAGAATGCTGGCAGCGTATTCAATTCTTTGTGAGAAAAAGGAGCCAGCTCTCTTGTCACCTGAAGAGGCAATATACCGTGGTGTTACCGGAGACCTATTTATTTGAAGAAGGTTGTATTCCAAACATGTTATAACAATTTATTGTGAAGATGTTTCACATTGAAATAAGTTAAAATTAAATATAGTAAATAAATTAAACGTAATTAAATTGCATTCTATAATGGCAATACACAAATTGACATTTCTCTTCTTGAACTTTTAGAATCTGTGTCTCTTACTAAGGACACTTACGACTATTTTATAAAAATTAACACTGCCGATGTTTACAATTTACAATTTGCTTGTCAACGGAAGAAAGTGAACTGTAATAACTGTATATCGAGAATTTCTGGTTTGTTGGCGAGTTCCACGGGTCGCGGGTTCGATTTTGAGTGCCAACAATTTTCTATAAACAATATGATGGTTGTTCGAGTCTGAGTGGATATATGCTTTTGTGTATTTATTCAAACATGTATAGAGGTATCTGTCACTCGTAAGACCAGTATTGAGTAACTTACCTAGGGGTCGCGTGTGTAATTTTCTTATAAAATGTACAGAGAATAGCGTAGAAGATTTACTAGTATTAGAGAATAGCAGGTAGAAAAATCGCCTATTTCAACGTGAAGTATAAGGTTGATCTTGGTTCTTCATAACTCCGCTGCAAATAAGTTATAAGATACGGCATAATCTTTAATACACACACACACATATATATATATACACATACACATATATATATATGTGCATTTTCAGAATCTGGGAAACGGCTCTGACGATTTTCATAAAATTCGGCATGCAGCATTTGGGGGTTAAAATTCGATCTAGCTTAGTTTAATTTAAAAAATGTCTTTTTATCTCTGTTTTCGGGAAAATGCTAAAATTTACGTTGAATTCAAAAGACAATTTTCGCTCTCAAACGTGAAGTCATGGTAGCTCATTTGGGGAACGGGCGGTCTAAACTTTTCATTTCTTTTTCAATTTTAATATTTTGTATCTTTTTATATCTTTTGAAAATAATACCAAGCAAGGCACGGTCACCCAGGTTAACACATAAATTAACGAAAGTGTTTCATAGACACATTATTCCAATGAACCACCATATAATACTTTTCACAGAATTATAGGTTAAAGACTAACTACGCATATACATGGAATCGTGCAATAGTCACCGCCTACTCCGCCTTTAACAAAATGAATTGGTAGCAGGTTATTGCTGATTAGGGTCGCCCGTCAAGTTAACGACTTGTTCAACTTGGTTAATTAATCGTATGATATATTTTGTTAACATTATTAACATGTCTGGCTAACCGTGATGGTCAAAACGTGACCTTCTGCTAGGGCAAATCCCAGCCAGACGCCAATGAGTTTTCTATTAACAAAAATCATCATCCTGCCCGTTTCCCACTCTAAGTAGGGTCGGCACGACATGTTATCACATGATTTGACTACGTAGTTAACGACCGGCCGCCAGCCTGATGTTAACTTACATTAGTCGCCTTTAACTCCGACTCGTTAAGAAAGAGGGTGATGCTCGGCCGAGTAGAATAGACCACCCTCATTTCTTACGGAGGTTGTCGTAAAAGGCGACTAAGGTAAGTTGACCCACGCTGTGGCATCCGGATGAGTAGTATAGACCACCCTCATTTCATACTGGGGTGTCGTAAAAATCGACTAAGGTAAGTTGACCCACGCTGTGGCATCCGGTTTAGTAGAATAGACCACCCTCTTTTTTACCGAGGTGTCGAAAAAGGCGACTAAGGTAATTTGACGCCAGCAGGCGACCGGTCATAAAATACGTAGCCAAATCATACTAAAAGGCGGATCAATTTACCTTAGTCGCCCCTTACGCCACCTCTGTAAGTAATGAGGGTGGTCTATTCTACTCAGCCGGATCCACACGATGGGTCAATTTACCTTAGTCGCCTTTTACGACACCTCGGTAAGAAATGAGGGTAATCTATTCTGCTCAGCTGGATACCACACGGCGGGTCAATTTACCTTAGTCGCCTTTTACGACACCTCGGTAAGAAATGAGGGTAATCTATTCTGCTCAGCTGGATACCACACGGCGGGTCAATTTACCTTAGTCGCCTTTTACGATACCTCAGTAAGAAATGAGGGTGGTATATTCTACTCAGCCAGATACCACACGACCTCGGTAACTATGTCATTATCTGAAATTTTTATAATTATGTCAAATCTAAAATTACCTTGCCTGAAAAGAGTGAGTTCACATTAAATTCGCTCATTATATAACCACTAAGCTGTGGTAGCCCAGCGGTGCGACCGTGTGAATCTCTAGAGACGATCATGGGTTCAAGCCCGGGCAGACACCAATGAGTTTTTCTATTAAAACTTATGGGTCTAATTGATAATTGAAATTTATCTTGAATTTTTATTTAAATTTATATTGAAATTGTGTCAAATATCATCTATATTGATCTAGCGGATTCGCCGTGAAAGAGTAACAAACATACATCCATACTAAAAAAATTTCGCATTTATAATATTAGTAAGATAATAGATAAAGATATATAATAAGCTGTGATAGCCCAGCGGTAACACCGTGCGACTCTTTCGAGAAGGTCACGGGTTTAAAACCGGGCAGACACCAATGAGTTTTCTAGTAAAACTTATGTGTCTAATTGATAATTGCAATTTATCACACACTTTTCGGTGAAGGAAAACATCGTGAGGAAACCTGCATATCTCTAGACAATTCTGGGGATATGTGTAACCTACCAACCCGCATTGGAGCAGCGGGGGTAGGTCTTAGCTCCAATCCTTCTCTCCAAAAACGGAGAGAAGAGGCCTATTCTCAGCCTATTCTCAGGATAGTAACAGGCCGTTTCTTTATAACCACTGGGTAATTACAAGTAATAATATAATACACACTTTACTAAGTTACGAAGGGACACAAATCTCATTAAGGCAAATAATCTCACCTTCCAACCGCAGACCGGTGAAAGGTTAAATGCGTAACTGTAATTAATGGCATTCCATGTCCAACCGAAAACAATCGGCTTCCAAAGTTATTAATGGTCAACAGATGGCGGTGACCGCGGCTTGTATTGTTCTACCTTTGCTAATCATTGCCGAGAGCTTTGGATAGGCCGCTAATATCTTGTTAATTGATGGCCAATTATATGAAAGTACTATACAAACTTGTGGTTTATTTTGTCTTTGGACAGCTAAATATTATGACAATACCGTGTGGTATCCGGCTGAGTTTCTACTCAGCCTAGACTAGCCTTATTTGTTACTGAGGTGTCGTAAAAGGCGACTAAGGTAAGTTGAGCCACCGTGTTCTGTCCGCCTGAGTAGAGTAGATCACCTTTTTTATTACCGAGGTGTCGTAAAATGCAGGCGGCCGGTCGTGAAATACGTAGCTAAATCATGTGACAGCATGTTTACAACATGTTGTGCCTACCCCACTTAGAGTGGGATTAGGGCAGGAGGATGAAAAGAGTCCAGCCGTGATGGGCCGTGGGCTATATATATATATGAATAAGAAGGCGCAAACCTTAGTAATTTGCGAGCTTAAAGCCTGAACACGCAGGCTTAAAGCCTGAAGCCAGAATACTCACAATTTACATTTACAGAAAAGGAAAACATTGAGGTTAATTATTGGGATATTTCTAACCTAGTTAAATAAATCGACCAATTTCTAGCACTCTTGGTTAATATCATTAAACTGCATTGATAACAAAAATAACAATCCGATTTCGACGATTGCCTGCTATTTTATAAAAGGATTCTATCACTAATTTATGACTGCGATAAATTTTTCATGTAAAAACGTTAAGGATAAACCTGGTATCATTTATTCAGGACCTTGATTCCGTAACCTTAAATAATTAAAAAAAAAAGAGAATCTCTTTCCGTCTGAATAATTTAAGGAGTTGAAGTACGCAATAATGCTATTTAAGATCCCGCTATCACGGAATCGAGGGTACTGTAAATTTACTTTTTAATGCTTAAAACCAAAACGCGGTAATTCAGATTAAGAAAAGAAAGCAAGTAAAAAGACATAAGAAAGTTAACGATAAACGATAATTATGTAAAGGATGATTATAGAAATCTTGTATTGGTCTTTGCTAGAATGTAATATAAATAAGCTTTAAACATTTATTATAATGGAGTGGTGATTTAGATTTTTGTTTGTAATATTTTTTTGTTCACGTGACATTGGCAGAATGATTTGCGCCTAATTTGCCCTATACAGGTCATAAAGGAAGATAATAATAATAAGAAACTTAACATAACGAGCATTATAAAACTGTCTAATTATATTACAATGGGTATTGCGTATTTTAATTTTGAATACTGAATATTCAGTAGAAATCAAATTTAGTTGGCCCAGGTGTTGGTGGCCCTGCCTTTAGCTCCACCGGTCATGGGTTCGATTCTTGCCAAGGGCAAACATGTTCTAAGAAAATCAGATTGTTGGTTCTTTGAGTCTGGGTGTATTTATATATATTAAAGTATTTATTTAACATTACAAGGTGTATATAAAGCAGTTGTATGTCACCCATAACACAAGTATTAAGTTAATTTGGGGCCGGACGACCGTGTGTGTTAATGTCCCATAATTTTTTTTAACTTATTTAATTCGTGATGGCCAAACGGTAAATTTTAAAAAGAGAATTCAAACCATGTAGCTTAGTAATATTAATAACTTTTTATTTGCGGCGAAGAAAACCATCTTGAGGGAACCTTAGGTGGTTATTAAAATAAAAATAACTTAAGTCACCATATTTTTTTGGGAATTTTATATTTAATTATATTTAAACTAGCTTTACCCGCGACTTCATTGGAATTGTACTATCTTTTAGTAAAAACCGTACTAAAATCCGTTCAGTAGATTTTGAGAAAATCGATCATATACAGGCAGACAGCTTTTGGTGATTTTGGTTTTATAATATGAACAGAAGTTTTTCCCGCATCAATTCTAATCGCGCAGGATATCTTGGATAAAGAGTAGCCTATATGTTGTTCCACAGTTTCCTCTCCTCCAGTGAAAGTCCCATTTAAATCAGCTTATCCATTTCGGAGAATGTAACTAAAACTTGCTGTAATACTGTAATGTAACTAAATGTTGAGAAAATCGATTACATACAGACAAACAGCTTTTTGACTTTTTTATAATATGTATAGATGGTATCAAAAACTCTGTATAAATAAAAGGAACCGCAATTACGCGAAACGTTCGTGTCGTTTGTCGAGCGTTCTTAATTACGAAGCAGAACTTTTGTGTTTAGCGTTAATATTGTCCAGTTTCATATAGTTCCTTTAACGATGTGGACAGACTAATTATACGCAGACTCGTTGTTATCAGATTTATCTCATGAATATGTACGTTTTAAAGCAATTTAAAGCAAATGTTGTAAATTAAAATATGCATTACAAAGAGTACCTGGGTGACAGAGACTTGTTTGGTAATTTCGACGTGACAACGTCTTAAATTAGGTTGCGGCTTGGAGTCACTCATGAAAAAGTGTAACGCCCGCTCACGTCTGTTACGATGAGTCACCGAACGAAAGAGAGGCCCGCCGGACTGGCGAATGCCTTGCGTCTCTCTCCCACTCAAACATGATTGGCCGCGCGCGCAGCACTAGAGAATTAGGCGCGTTGAATCGGTGCGTGCTTGTGTCTCTGTTTTTCTCTAAATATTCTACTGAGAAAAAGACGTTGTCACGTCAAATCTTTGCCCGTAAAACCGACTTCACAGGCAACCGTTTTTTTAAAAGATATAAAAAGTAATATAAAAGAAAAAAATTGTGTAGGTGGGGCTATAGACCGCCCGTTTCCCGAATACGCTACGCTGACTTGACACGCTGAATTTACGGCAAAAATAGTGTTTTATATTCCTATAAATTATTTACAGCAAAAATATACAAGTTATATCTGTCTTAAACTACTTACACGCTAGGACTAAACAAATCATGCCCACGTTGAATGGTACCAAGAATGCTGGCATCGTTTCCGCGCTGAATCGCTAAGCTGATTCTATGTGCGAAAAAGAAGCCAGCCCTTTTGTCACCTGAAGAGGCAATTAACCGAGGTGTGAAAAAGGATTTTTTTTTACACTTTGACCCCATGGTCCTAGGGTCTCAACTGCAAACGGCACAAATATATAACTCTCGATGAGAGATGCATACTTCCTCCGTTTGCCGGTTTCGGCTATTTCCGCCGCAGCTCCAGGTCTTGAATTTGTTTTCCTGATATGGGACGAGGCTAACGTATCAACGCATATTGCGTCCCACATTTGACTGGCCCGTTGGCGCAGTGGGTAGTGACCCTGCCTTCAGCTCCGCGGGTCGCGGGTTCGATTCCCGCCGAGGGCCAACATTTTCTATAAATGAATTTGTTGGTCTTTGAGCCTGGGTGTATATTTGTATTTAAGTATGTATTTAAAATTATATATGTATATATTCACCAGTTGTCTCTCACCCATAACACAAGTATTAAGTTACTTACTTTGGGGACGGACGACCGTGTGTGTAAGTGTCCCATATATTTATTATTATTATTATTATTACATTAGGGCCCGTCCCCTTTCCCAAAGAACCAGCGTCAAGCTTATTCCTATTAGTTTTATATTTTATAAATAAAACCTAGCTCGATTGATTTTTCTCCCCTAAAACTCCTTACATACTGAATTTCAGGAAAATGTTAATGATGTTAATGGAAACGAAGATGTTAATTCATATAATTCAAAATTATAATTCACTACTAAACCTACCTGTTCCTATATTATAATTAACTGTGTTAACATGCTATTAACATGTCGTCATTTGCATACGAATTAGCATTCTCCATACTAAATAATTATAACTAAAGCTTGGTTAAAAATATATGAGCTATAGCTATGTATAATTTCCATCATGAAAGACTTGTTGCCAAGGACAGTTCAATTCCGTAGGTATATAACATATTATAATTTACCTAACATATGTATAATAATGTTTAACTTAATTTATAATTTGGTTTAAAGAAATTTTTTTAAGAATGCTTCTTTCATCAACACCCTCCTGCCCATATCCCACTTTAAGTTGGGTCGGTACAACATGTTATAAACATCTTGTCACACGATTTGGCTACTTATTTTTACCAGCCGCCTGCTTGACGGCAACTAACCGTATTTTACGTCACCTCGATAAGAAATAAGGATGGTCTATTCTACTTAACTGGATACAACACGGCGGGTCAACTTACCTTATTCGCCTTTTACGACACCTCGGTAAGAAATTAGGTTGGTCTATTCTATTCAGTCGGATACCACACAGTACTTTTCAGTCATTAGTGCTTTTTCTCAATTATGTATCTTTTACTGTTCTCAAAGGAAAAACGGGAACTCGATACCCTACTTTATACGTTACCGTGATATATATAAGCTTCAATTGCACCAAAATTATATCAATATTGCTCCAGTGAGGAAGTCGTGAAAGCGTAACAGACAGACTTTCGTATTTATATAGCTATATACTAGCTGTGACAACAGCTTCGCCCGCATAGAAATCAGTGTCACAATTTTTATTTATTTATTTATTTATTTATTTAATACATTTGCTTGGAACATGGTTATGAGGTTGACAAATTTAAAAAACAAAAGTGTTCTCATGCTCCGCCAATACTCTGGCATGCAAAGCTTATGCTAAATTGTACAATTATTCAAAATATTACAAGATAGCGAAAATAATTATTTTGACATAAAAAATCATATTAAGAACTAGTATAAATATTGATATTTGTCCAAAAAATTAATAAAACATTAAAAATTAAAAAACAAAATTATTAAAATTTACAAAAGTCATAAAATTTAAATAAATTACATTACCCATCACACATATTTTTTTATATTTTCATTATTTTTTTATCCCAATTGAAATTTTGAACTAAAAGTAGTTATAGTATGAGTTGATTATAAGCGATTTTTGTATAACTTTCACCGTTAACTTAGCACACGCAAGTAAAGCTTTATATTTTGCCATTTTCGAAATATTTTTTATTGCTGCTCCTCTCCTATTAATTTTACCGTGTTGTTATATAGCCTATAGCCTTCCTCGATAAATGGACTATCTTACACTGAAATACACTCACACAATTACATCAAAGAATTTTTCAAGTCGGTCCAGTAGTTCCTGTAGCGCTTTCAAATATCAAAGAAAACAAACAAACAAACTCTTCACTTTAATTGCCAGTAATCAAATTTCATCAAGATATATCTTGACATTGTTGTAACGACTTCGAAGAAGCGGGCTTTTACTCCTTTTTTTACCTTTTACTCTTTATCAGTAACAAAAAGGATACCTCAACTAATTTAAACTTATTCATCCTCCGAACCCAATATAAATTTAAGCTCTGATCGTAGGTCGTAGCAAATTGTTTGAAAGCTTACTAAAACTACTTACCCGCTAATGGAATTCTATATGAGCACAATCAATCAATGATAGGTGAAATATATCGACATCCGATTTCAGACTATCCCTGTCCGAAAGAAAATTAAGTAAAGCATTTTATCTCATATGAAAGACTAGCAATCGCCAGCGGATCCGCCTGCGTCGAATAAAATCGTAATATAGTCTTTTGGTAACCATAAAAATGGTTTAGCGGGTTACCCTTAAAAGCTAGACATATGCTGTCGGGGACTTTTATTTAGAACTTTTAGAGGGGAACAATTTTGTAATACATGATTTTTAAATAACCATCACCGTTTACTCAGCGCACGCAAGGAAAGCTTTAAATTTTGCTGTTTTCTGCTGCCGCTGCTCCTCTTCTACTCATCTTATTGTGATGTTACATAGTCTATAGCCTTCCTCGATAAATGGACTATCTTACGCTGAAAAAAATTTTCATATCGGTCTAGTAGTTCCTGAGATTAGCGCGTTTAAAAAATCAAAGAAACAAACGGACATCGGGAAGGGGGTCAAATTTAACTTGTAAGATTCCTTCTCATACCTACATTACAAATTGATTAAAAGCTTTTAATAATTTACTGAAGTTCAAAAAGCAATTACAATACACTTATTAAAAAGCCTATTTACTATTAAAGACTATGTCAATGATAAGAAAGCTTGGACATAAGTTGAAAGCTACGTATTAGATTAGATTAGTTTTTTCTTATTTACTATTGAAGACTGTATCAATGATAAGAAAGCTTGTAGATAAGTTGAAAGCTAAGCATTAGATTAGATTAGTTTTCGATAAATTTCTTGTGTTTCTGGCTGATTGTGTTTACAAAAGCCAACTACAATAAGAATAATTTGAATTTAAATTTGAATAATTAATGAGACCACTCGGAATTTCTTTTTTTTTTGGTATATTTTATGCTTGATATTTGTTCTATGCTCTCCAGGATTATTTATTCTTTACGTAACAACTTGTACATAGTTAATGTATAGAACCGGCTTTACTCACGTCTTATTCTATCGGATTAGCCCGACTAGTTTCGAACCCATCCGATGGGTTCTATACATTAACTTGTACATACTTTTTGTAGATTTTCTTAAATTACCTACGTTTTAAGTTACTTTCGCAACAGGTTAAATTGATGTGCGAACGTATCCGTCTTGACTTTCAAATTAAATATTGAGTTGTTTCCATTAAAAGAACGACTAGGGCGTGCCCTGCCTTCGTTGATAAAGTGAATTGCCGTGTTTTCGTTTATGTTGATAAATAAAAGAATGATCTTGTTCCTTTGTATGTTTATTCAGTTAATTGATTTTGCTATATCTATTAAAAAAAGTAAGTAAGTAAGTAGCGGCCTGTTACTCAGCTGGGAATAGGCCTTTTCTCTCCGTTTTTGGAGAGAAGGATTGGAGCTAACCTACCACGCTGCTTCAATGCGGATTGGTAGGTTACACATATATCCAGAATCTCTCTAGATATATGCAGGTTTCCTCACATTATAACATGTTTATAACATGTTGTGCCGAACCCCCTTAGTGTGAGACAAGGGCAGGAAGATTTTTTATATATATAAGGAAGTAGAATACCTAATCCAAAAAAGCATTTGCAGGGAATTCATGAATAAACTTCAGTCGGAAACTAATTAAAGCCGCCATCTTGTTTCAACGAACGATCTGTCAAACGTCCGTCAGATCCAAATCATTAACTCAGTGTTGCTTTCGGAATAATACATGGGATTATAGGTGATAATAATTACAAGCGATGGGTGCAATTATTGGAGGATTAAACCGCTCTTGGGTTAGTCTTGTGGTATCCGGCTAAGTAAAATAGTTACACCCTCATTTCTTACAGAGGTGTCGTAAAAGGCGACTATGGTAAGTCGACCCGCCATGTGGTATCCAGCTGAGTAGAATAGACCACCCTCATTTCTGACCGAAGTGTCGTAAACGGCGACTAAGGTAAGTTGAACCACCGTGTGGTATTCGGTTTAGTAGAATAGACCACCCTCTTTCTTACCGAAGTGTCGTAAAATGCGACTAAGGTAAGTTGACGTCAGGCAGGCGGCCAGTCGTAAAAACGCAACCGAATCATGTTACAGCATGTTTATAACATGTTGTGCCGACCCCTCTTAGAGTGGGATAAGGGCAGGAAGATGATGATGATAATTTTTTAATATTAATATGTTATGTTCTTATGTTCTTTTAATAATTTTGACTATGAGGATGGCATATGCACTCAGTTTTATACTATCACAGGGCGATAAATCGATCTTTAATTTTATTTAATCTTGAACTCAGAATACCGGCATCGATTCCAGATAATATCATCTTCTTACTTTTCAAATATAGGTACTATATATATAAACCCTATACCAGAGTTACAAACTAATATTCACCCGTCAAGCCAAAGGGTGGTATTGTTCCGATCTACATCGCATGTATTATTCGAATGGCAAGACTAAGTTAATGATTCCGATCTGACGGGCGGGCGAGGGGTCGCTCGTTGGAACAGCAAGGCAGTTTTAATCTGTTTCCATTATTAAATAGCATTTATTCATTAATTCTTAAAAACGCAACTGTTATCAACACTTAAATGCTAATATTTTAACGTTTTTTCAATTGTTAGAATGCGAAGTAAATTATGTAGGTATGTATAATTTGTAGTGTACCCACATTTTGAAATTATGTTTCAAAACATACTCTTTATATTTACACTAGTACTATAAATGCGACTCGCCGTGTGCTATCCGGCTGAATAGAATAGTAACACCCTCATTTCTTACCGAGGTGTCGTAAAAGGCGACTAAGGTAAGTTGACCCACCGTGTGGTATCCGGTTTAAGTAGAATAGACCACTCTCTTTCTTACCGAGGTGTTGTAAAATACGACAGAGGTAAGTTGACGTCAGGCAGGCGGCCGGTCGTAAAAATGCAGCCAAATCATGTGACATCATGTTTATAACATGTTGTGGCGACCCCACTTAGAGTGGGATAAGGGCAGGAAGATGATGACTATAAATGCGGTCATTCTGTCTTTCTTCTTGTCTTCTTTTTTTTAAATTTGCCCTTTTTAATTATGCAGAAACTTTGATACTGAATACTATAATATCCCCACTCTAACTCTATAATAACCCCTCTTATTTATCTTAAATTTTTCGAGCTCATCCTTTAGTGATTTTTTATTCGCACTATTCAAAAAAAATGTTTAGGAAAATCTGCAGGAGAAATATAAATAAAATTCGTCACAATTAAAGTTAATAAACCGAGGTAATATATATGATAAAAAATCCCGTTTTTTCATTGGAATAGAATAAAAACACACCCGATAAAAATACCCGTTTAAATAAAGCCTTAAACTAAAGTTTTACGTACAAAAGTAATGATAGAATTATTTTGCTATAATTAGCGTTTGTAAAAACAGCGTTTGGAAACACGTAATATAATACCAAATAATTACTTTTGTACTCTGGATTTCTGCAAAGTAACACCTACTTCGGTAAATTATTTAAAGAATAAAGCACAGTAAGAAGAAGAGGTGTATTAAATGAATGTCTGGAATGTAAAAAATCAAAAAGAAATATTTAATGTCTCAAGAGAAATCTTGAAGTACGTACGCCGTGTGGTATCGGTTGAGTAGAATAGACCACCCTCTTTCTTACCAAGGTGTCGTAAAATACGACAAAGGTAAGTTGACGTTAGGCAGGTGGATGCTAATACTTAGCTGAATCATGTGACAACACGTTTATAAGATATATAATAAAAATATAAAAATCTAGGGGTGCGGAAATTAAATGTTTTCCACGCAGGCTTTTAAATTTTTTCCCAGTATTACGAATTGCCGAAGTGTTAGATATTTCTTTTGTAACGATTCAGGCACGACCGCTTTTCACCCCTCTGTTTTGTTTTGTATTGAGTGAGGAAATCGCTTGGAAATTAATATAAAAGGAAACCACACTACCAAAGCATTTATTAATAAAATCGATTTTGGAATAACCTCCGTGAATTACTCAGCTCCCATAAAGCCTTATCGATTCTTGTAATCAAAGTAACGTTTAGAACAAAATAAGGAAAATTTGAATAAAATTCAAAATATTCTTTATTGAAGTAAACAGCTAAATAAGCGCTTTTGAATTGTCAAATCTACTGCTTGTTCAGAAAGCTGTTCCTTTTTATTATTAGTTACATTTAGCCATTACTGTCTTCTATAGGGTCAAAGTATGCTATATCCAGCAAACAGCTGGACTCTTTAGCAATGCGTAGAAACGTGTCTTCACTGTGCGTTTTCTACCGCATCTTTCACGGAGAGTGTTCCATTGAACTGCATGACCTGATTCCTGCCGCTAAATTCCATAACCGTACTGTACGTCACAGATTAAAATATCATCCTCACCATCTGGATGCGTGGCGATCTACCATAGTACGGTTTTCAAATAATTTCTTTCCACGCACCACCATTTTATGGAACGATCTCCGATTTGGCGGTGTTCCCGGATCGGTACGATATAAGTACCTTCAAAAAGCGTATTTTCCACTTTTTTAAAGGACAGCAACACCCTCGCTCTGCGAGAGGTCGTGGGCAGCGGTGATTACTTGAGGTGCACCGCATGCTCGTTTGCCATCCTATTCCATAAAAAAAAAATATCCGCATGCATTATCATCATCAAAGTATAATATGCTTTTCTGTGTTAGCTTCTTTTTAACAGTGTTTTTAAACTGCTGTAATGGTAAAGCTGAATTCGTTAAGTATTTATCCATTTTTGTAAAATTCATTAATTAGTACGTTATTTGAAATAAAATACATTAGTGCACATAAATGGCGAATAACGAACATTAAAAAAATCAGATGTAAATTAAATGCAGAACTTCCATGTTAAGATAATCCATGTATTTAATGTTTGTAGTGATAACAGTATGCCTTATAAGTGCATGTTACACGCCATCTTTAGTATTTACATTTTCTAGGCTTTTAAAGTGGAATTTTCTTGAATATTTGCTATAGTTTTATATAAAAAAATAAGAGTTTTGAGAGTCATATTATAATTTTGTCGTTTAGCCTATCCTACTTCGGTTTCGAGGCAAGAGGAGGAGAGATCGTGACAGTGAGTGTGTGTAGTGCTTGTGTGGAGTGTTGGTATTGGCGGCGTTTTGTGACGTGTGGTGACTTGTCCTGCATGTATAAGATATGTGAATGTTGCCTGCTTCATACACTTAGCATTCAAATTCAAAATATTGTTTATTCAAATAAACTTGTAAACAAGTGCTTTTGAATCATTAACTTTACTGCTGGTTCGGAAAGCTGTTCCTACCGAGAAGAGCCAGCAAGAAACTCGGCGGTTGCTCTTTTTTAAAAAAGAATTCTTAATACAAGACAGTAACGACCTAATGTAAATATTAGGTCGTTACTGTCTTGTACAGGTTCAAAGAGAGCTATATGCACACATTCTTATCTTCTAAGTAATTTTCAAGAGTATAGTAGGCTTTCTGGAGTATCTTAGAGTAGGCTTTCTGTATCAGCCTCTTTTTAACAGTGATTTTAAATAGCTGTAATGGCAAAGATGAAATTGTTTGGGGAATCTTATTATAGAATCTTGTACCCAAACCCACAAACGACTTTTACAAGGCGCAAAGCAGGAGCCGCAAGCTTATATCGGTTCCTGCTTTGTCTATTATATACATCACCTATCGTTTTATAATTCTTTATATTTTTATGTACATAAATAAAGTTGCATTTCATATATTCATAAAATAATAAACGCGGATTACAGCAAAATAAATATACCTAAATAAATAAATATATGGGACACACGGTCATCCGTCCCCAAAGTAAGTAACTTAATACTTGTGCTATGGTAGGCAGACAACTGGTGAATATATACTTATATATATTTTTAAATACATACTTAAATACAAATATACACCCAGGCTCAAAGACCAACAAATTCATTTTATAGAAAATGTTGGCCCTCGGCGGGAATCGAACCCGCGACCTGTGGAGCTGAAGGCAGGATTACTACCCACTGCGCCAACGGGCCAGTCGAAAATGAATATTAAATAAAATAAATAATTTATGTATTGTAACTTCTGTCTTAAAAGCCACGATAAACCAGAAAATAGTCATAGGCGGGCTCGTCCACGAATTATTTACACTGAAAAATTAAAAGCACGTCCCCAAAATGTAAATACTTCGCTTTGTGTGCGTTTAATGGCCACTCCGCTCGCGACGTGTGTAATGCCTTTAAATAAAATAGCACCGGCTTTAGAGTAACGTCCGTCTAACATTTTTATTACGGTTTTACATAATTCTATATTGTAGTTACTAGAAATTTTGGATTTAATGGCATAAATTTACTTTTACTAAAACATAGTTTTAGTGCTTAATTTTTGTTTTTCTTTTTTTTAAAAGTCGTTACTTCGCAGAAGTTAACAAATAGTAATTATTGAATGGAAGTAATAAAATTCAGAAAGAATAAAACAAACAAGTGTCGCTATTTAGTTAAGTTATCTTTGTAGTAGGTCTTTTCTAGTAAGCCTACTAGAATAGACCACCCTCATTTCTTACTCAGATGTAGTAAATGGCAACTAAGGTAAGTTGACTCACCATGTGGTATCCTGTTAAGTAGAATAGACCACTCTCATTTCTTACCAAGGAGTAGTAAAAGGTAACTAAGGTAAGTCGACGTCAGGCGGCCGGTCGTAAAGTACGTAGCCAAATCATGTTACAACATGTTTATAAGATGTTGTAACATGATTTGATGATGCCGACCCCACTTAGAGTGGGATAAGGGAAGGAGTATATATAATATTTCGTCTGCATTAAGATATATGAGTGCTTGATGTTTTTAAAGTTAATCAAAAAGCCTCTAAGCCAGTTATAGCCAGATATAATTTATGTCAGCTTAGATTTGTTTGTTTATTGCTATTATATTATCTATTGCCAGACAGATTTGTTCATATTTAACAAAAAGACGGTATATAAAATTCACACGCTGCCATCAAAACCACATCACGTGAAAATAAGAACGAGTTAAATGTTCCACGTAACATGCTTTGAAAGAGTAAATACGTAAAAGCATTATATTCACCATATAATGTGGGTGAGTATGATGAAGTAATAAACAGTCTTATTTCCTTATATTAAGGCTCGTTTTTGTGTTACTACTTTTGCTAGAGAAAAAATCTTTGCAAATAGATATGAATAAGGGTTTACTCGTTAAAACATTTGTTGTTTAAAATCATTATTTTGTGCTTTGTTGTTCGTTTCTTCTATTGCATCGAATTAAATGTTTTGTAAAGTATTATGTCCATTTTGAAATAATATATACAAATTATGGTATTATTTTTTGTTCGCATATTGACATTCTGGGGTGTGTTGTTTATTTAAATCCGTTTATTTCTATCTTTATCATATTATACTGTTTAGTAATTTAGATGTAACAAATCATATAAAATATACCATGTAATATTATGTGATAAATATTATTCCTTTTTTATTAAAAGCTTTTATTTAACTTCCATTGGACGAGTATGTATGTCAAGAACTTTCAAGTTTAATTTAACCCACTTCCCAGGGTCCAATTTAGCTGAAATTTTACATACTCCTCCAGTGCCGATGACAATGCATGTTTATGATAAGCATGACCTGATGCTGCTGACAGGATTGGCTCCAGACGAGGGAACTACTCAATGTTTAACAGTAGCGAAATGAAATATTGTTTAAATTTTTCTTACATTTTTTTAAACGTTATATGTTTCTATTATCTTCATTAAGAAGCGTCTACTTAATGGATTTTTTATACCTTATAGTGTGTCACAAAAATTCATAAACAATAAAGGCAAAATTAATTAATTATACTTGTACACATCCAATATTTTACAAGTACGAGTATCTCTACGATATTTGGTTAAGTGCAATGAAAGTAATTTAAAGTCTTATCAAAACTTATGTAATAAGAATTATTCAATTTATTAATAGCCCGTCCCAGTAAGCCTTTTATCTTGTCATGTCTCTTGGCGCTATCCATCTCCTTTAACACTGTCATCAATATTTCCCTAATCCCCTAAAGTTGTTATCGAAATTTCGAACCCAACCAATTAATTATCTAAAACAAATAACCTGCTAGGGATCAGTATTGAGGTCTTATATGGGAATTTATGGGGTCTTATACAAATGTAAATTTTGGGCCATATCTTGATTCACAAACAAAATTATATCTGATATTGAATTTAATATGGGTAATATATTTAATTCAGAATTCTGATTGCTACGTTTAATTGTCTACTATGATCTTTATTCATTTATCATAATTAAATAATTAAATATTTGTTATTTAAGATTGTTGTAAATACATTTTTTGTAATAGAAACCTTGCATAGTTAGTGTATAAACGCTATTTAGGAAAGATATATTTTTGAAACAGTTAAGTAAGCAAATTGTTATTATATTCTGTAAAGGCGAAGACTACAAAACTATGCTGAAGGAGTTTAATTTCTCGGCAACTGTTAAAATTTTTGTTTAGTTAATTAAAACAATTTTGGCAATAAAGGAAACTTGATAATTTGGAAAAACATAGACTTTCACTACTTAAGAAATTTACTTTTTGCTGTATGATTATCTTTTAAATGATAGACGACCACAAAATAATGAAGGACATTAAAGAGATGATTTTTTTATTTAATACCCTTTTGAGGCGCTTTTACTTAGTTGTTCTCTGACGTAGCAGGTTTATCTGTTTTTAAAGATGTTTCATCATTTGTTGATGTACTTGTTAATTGTGTTGTATCTGTAGACTTTTCTGTTGACGATTTATTTTCCTCAGGTAATGTCTTTTTATCCGATTCAGTATTATCTCTATTGTTTTCTTGAGACGATATTTTTTTCTCTTCATTAGAATTTTCATTTTTCGACTTAATTTCTTTCGAATCAGTCTTTTGTTCACCATTTTGAATGGGTTTTCCTGTCGTGGTACTTTTGTCTGCTACATTTTTATCATTTGCTTGATCTTTAGGAAAAGGCGTAGAGTTAATACAACCAGACGGTTTATTTCTAGCAAATAATTTGCATATACTCTCCAATATACTTTTGGGTTTCATTTCAGTTATTACTTTTCTTCTCGGTAAAACAAGTGCTGGTGTTGATGCGATTTTATATTTACGAAATTGGCAATCAGCTGATTTCACAAATCCATTAACCCTTAACCTTATACATGCATCTAATTTATTTTTATTGATTGGTAGTAATTTTGTACATTCTGATATTGAATTTTCTTTGGCTTCGCAGCTAAGGTATGAAGCTTGGAGGTATGTGTTCGTTGTTAATTGCGATAGAACGCATTTTCTAGGCCCTGATTCTTTTCCGCTGTCTTTGAAATGATAATTGATTCTTATATCTGATCCAATGTTATCAGTGATCCACGGCAGTGTTTTCTCAAAAAAATTACGATCATTTTCATTGGTGAAATCTGATAAAATTGTGATTAACTTCTTGCACTTACAATGTATAAATGGTGTAGTTAGAAGAAAAATAGCTACTAAACTTGGCAAATACATGTTGATGATTAAAAAATCAACAATGTTGTTGTATTTATACTCGTATGTGTCGGAGTTTATGTTAAAATTATCACTTAGGTAGTTATTTGAAATATTTAAAATTACCAATGTTATTACATTTAAACATTATAAATATTTGCGTTATAGATAAAGTCACTGGAACAATGATGGTAATACATTTGTATTGTTATGTTGCTTTTACAAGCTGTGACAGAGTCATGGGTTCAAACCCCTGGCAGACACAAGATTTTTTTTATATTGTTTTCTGTTAAAAGTTGTATCTTATTGTTAATTTATAATTTATTACACGCGTTTTGGTAAAGGAAAACATCGGGAGGAAACCTACCAATCCGCATCAGAGCAGCGTGGTATGTCTTAGCTTCAACCAAAAACGGAGATTGGAGGCCTATGTCCAGCAGTGGGATAGTAACAGGCCGTTACTTTTTCATTGATTTACAAGGATTCTGGTTAGCTAAAGTAAGGATTCTAAAGCAAGGGTTCTAGTTATTCTGACTGAGATGATCTTAGCTTATATTGATAAGATATTGGATAATATTTTTGTATTTCTGTTACTTTCAATTAGGCAAATCGTTAGAGATTTTTTATAGTATTTAAAAAGCTTTAAACGTTAAAAAGAACCAAGTAACACAATAATTTTTAATCAACGCTCATACATTTAATCTTAATACTTATACATAACTAGCGGCCTGCCCATGCTTCGCACGGGTATAAAATATATATCCCATGTCACTCAGTGTAAAAAAATGATTAAAATCGATCCAGTAGTTTTGATTTATTCATTACTGCCCGTGGCCCGCAAGCGTTAAATTTGGAAAACAATTTCCTCTCCCTATACCAAGACGATTTCCTGCTATCTTTGGAATATCTAAACTCATATAGTACATTTTTACTTATTTACTTTTACATTTTACCTATGTATTTTATTTTTACAATTAATTACAGAATGTCTTTAAACAAACTCTTAAAAGATTCGAAGTGCTATAGGGTGAAGCGCGGCGTCCTCACGGCATTTTAAATCTGTAATATCTCGGAAAATGTTCATTTAAATTACATACTGTAAACGGCCATATTGATCTATTTTAAATCAACAATTTATTTAAGGTACTTAATTGCATAAGGATTAATGTTGTATTGTATAAAAATTGCTTTGAACATAAGACATTATTTTTCGTAAAAAGTATATGACAAAAAATGCTTTTGTGGGTTATCCATAAGAGATAGACATATACCATCGCGGACTTTTCTGTAGACCTTTTCAAGGCGTACAAATACTTAGTACATCATTTTGATAAATCTCGTAGGGTTTAGCCTGCGTTTGCAATGTAAGCGGACAAAAATGTAATTATTTACAGAAACCTCAAAAATTACAGTATTTCTCTACTCCGTATTGAATGTTATTATACGTACAAACCTTCCTTTTGAATCATTCTATCTATTAAAAAAAACCGCATCAAAATCGGTTGCGTAGTTTTAAAGTTTTATGCGTACATACGGAAATATGGACTTTGTTTTATAATATGTAGTGATATAAATTGCATTTTTTATTTGTGAAGTAAACCACATGAGATGCTCAAAAAGTTTGCAATAATGATTCCGCAAACCACAAACTAACGACCTAGCATAATATGCAGCTTTAAACTTTGTACGGAATGAAATAAAGTTTAAATTTGTCTATTCAAATAAAAGTTTTAAGTGTTTGATACTTTACTGTCGTATAAACAGAAAAGTTTAAATGAACTCACACGCTAACAGCTGCGATGAGTTTAATAATAAAAGTCCGTCGTATTTCTACTATTTCTCAGAGTTCAATGAACTCAAGAATTTTTTTTTATTTATATGAATTCCGTTAAAATTTTTTCGCCCACGTCGAAATCAGTGTTACAATTAGGCACGATTAGGCACAAAAGATTAAATAGAAAGTCACTCCTTGTCTTCTCGGGGGCATCCGGCAGAGTAGAGTTTACTACCCTCAATTTTTTTACCGAGGTGTCGTAAAAGGTGACTAAGTTAAGGCGACCCGCCATGTGGTATCCGGTTGAATAAAATAGACCACCCTCTTTCTTACTGAGGTGTCGTAAAATACAATTTAGATATTTTGACGTGTGTGACAAATCATGTGACAACATGTTTATAACATGTTGTGCCGATTTAGAGAGTCGCGCAATCTCACTGCTGGGCTATCGAAGTTTTATTAATCTTTATTCACGTAATTTACTATACAATCCCTGCTAAAAGATATAAAATACATCCCGCTAATAAGACGTTTTATTATGCAGTAACTAGGTGACCGAGCCTTGCTCGATAATTTTTTAAAAGATATAATAAAGTGCAATAAAAATTTGAAAAAAATTGAGTGAATCGAACCTTTTTGGTCCGGACTCCGGGCGTTACAATTAGGCTGTCACAGCTTTGCATTTGACAGCTCAAATTATGAGTTGCTATGTATTCCTATTTTCGTAGTTTTTTTAGTGCCCAAAAACAGGAAATATTTTTAAAATAAAACCTAGCTAGATCGATTTTTCTCCCCCAAACCTCCAAACATGCTGAATTTGAGGAAAATCGTTGGAGCGGTTTCTGAGATTCAGAAAATATATGTATATATGACCAGTTGCTGGCCCGTTGGCGCAGTGGGTAGTAACCCTGCCTTCAGCGGCGGGAATCGAATCCGCGACCCGCGGAGGGCCAACATTTTCTATAAATGAATTTGTTAGCCGTTGAGCCTGGGTGTATATTTGTATTTAAGTATGTAAAAATATATAAGTATATATTCACCAGTTGACTGTCACCCATAACACACGTAATAAGTTACTTACTTTGGGGACGGATGACCGTGTGTGTAAGTTTCCCATATTATTTATTTATATATATATACATACATGATTAACTCATAAATATTAAAGATTTTAATCACGTATCAAGAGTGGGAGTCATTTGTTTTATGCCAAATTATGACGATACAGCTATCGTCTTTGCATGAACGAAATTAATTAAAGCGTCGCGCCTTATGAAATTAAATTTTGAATTTGATTTGAATTAATGAATAATTAATGATTGATTTGTATTCTGTATAGCCTTTATACCGTCTCCCTATTTTTGTGCGCGTTAGTTTTAATTAAGCGTTAATGTTTAAAATGCTAATCTTAAATATTATACTTAATTATAATAAACTAGCAATCGCCAGCGGCTCCACCCCCGTGGAAAGATTAAAACCGTAATATAGTCTTTTGATAACCATAAAAATGGTCAAAGTGGTAACCCACTTTGACCTTAAAAGCTAGAAATATGCTGTCGCGGACTTTTATTTAGAACTTTTAGAGGTGAACAATCTTGTAATACATGATTTTTGAACAACATTTACCGTTTACTCAGCGCATGCAAGGTAAGTTTTAAATAATGCAATTTTCGTAATATTTTTTATTGCTGTTCCTCTCCTATTCATCTTAGAATGATGTTATATAGCCTTCCTCAATAGTTTACTCACTTAGTCTTCCCCAATAAATGGACTATCTTACACTAAAAGATTTTTCCAATCGGTTCAGTAGTTCTGAGATTAGTGCGTTAAAACAATCAAACAATCGCATCGGTTACGGGGGCGAAACGATCGTTGAGATTGTCGGAGTGAATGTGTGTAGTGCTTGCGTAGTGTTTTATCGTCGGTGGTGTTTTGTAATACGTGCGGTGACTTGTCCTGCACGTATGTGAATTGTCTGCGTCATTACATATATTCTCTTAACAAACGCGGATTACAGCAAAATAATAACTTCTATGGAATTCCGCAAAGTAACGCCTGCTTCTATAAATAATTTTAGATTAATATAATTCAAAATTTTTATCCGTTTTAACACCACGGTTAATTGCCTCTTCAGTTGAAAAGAGGGCTGACTCCTTTTTCGCGCAAAGAATCAGCTTAGCGATTCAGCGCGGAAACGCTGCCATCATTCTTGGCACCATTCCACGTGGGCATGATTTGTATAGTTCTAGCGTGTTAGCTATTTAAGATAGATATAACTTGTATATTTTTTATGTAAATAAAAAATATAATGCATAAAAAGAATTAAGGTATTTCCTATTAATTCTAATCTTCGTTTTTATTATGCATTAGTAGTATTCACGAATAACAGTCATACAATATAAACTTCAGTTGAATGTTAAATTAACTGAAATAATAAAAACTTGCATTTCATTTAAGTTAGTATTTACGACTGTTATTAGTGGCGGCAGATCACGAACAAGGATTATTTGTTTTGTATTAAATTATGATATCAAACCTATTATATGCAACAATGTCATGACTGAGGCATATAAAGTGCCCAGCTGACCTTAGATATTAAGTTTGATTTATAACATTATTACAATTATATACTTACAATTTTAAAAGAATAGAATGAAAAAAATGAACTTATTTGTCTATATTGAGACTTGAATTAGTCTAATTGCTATGTTTATATCGGGCTTTTTCGTTTCTTAAAATTATTCTATTAATTCTATATTAGCTGTGACCACGGGCTTGGCCTGAAAGTTATTGTGTCATAAAGTATTTCCCGCGTAAAATCCGAATGAGCGGGAATTCTAGGCAAAAGAATTGCCTATATGTTGCTCTATCTCAAAATCGGTTTAGCCTTTCCAGAGAAATGCACCTTAAAACTTCCTCAAGAATTTATTCTTTCAATAAAAACCGGAAAAAAATCCGTTCAATAGATTTTGAGAAAATCGATCACATACAAACAGACAGCTTTTGAGATCTTTAAGAATTTAAATTAAGAAACCGTAGTGTAAAATTTATTTAGCATTCACAAATGAGGTTGCATCTATGAAATCAATGATGTAATAGCAAATAGTAATACGTACAAATTACAAAAATACAGAGAAACCAAAACTTAAAGTCCAGATTCGTCCCATAGCTTTAATTTCTTAAATTTTTCATATACTGTTGAGGCGTTTCATGAAACAAATGGAAAGCAGATTTTTTTCGGTATTTCAACCAAAGTAGATAAAAAAATCATTCAGAGAGCTGTCAATTTTTTATAAACGTATTTTTCTTAAGGAATATAGGCCTTAGCTGTCATAATTAGAAAACAAATTATTATTTTCTACTGTCAGGTAGATTTAGAAATGTTTTTAAATTAATTATGACTCTTACGCTGTTACAATTTGTCAAATTTTGAAAAATGAACTTACATGAGCGGTGAATTGGCCTCTTAAGTAAGATTTTCACAATAAATAAAGTTATCATCCTCCTGCCCTTATCCCACCTTAAGTGGGGTCGGCACAACATATTATTAACATGTTGTCACATGATTTGGCTGCGTATTTTACGGCCGGCCGCCTGCCTGATGTCAACTTAACCTAGTAGTATTTAACGACACCTCGATAAGAATAGGGTGGGCTATTCTACTCAGCCTGATTTGTTTTTTTTAATTTAAATTAGGCACATTTTAAGCTCGCTTCTCTGGTATAATAACTCTATGGAAATAATCGAAGAGTGAAACTGTTTACAGATAATAAAGCGTTTAAGAGCTTTTATCAAAAGCCTGTAACGACATACTCATAATGGTATTTCGCTGGAATACGGAAGCTTAACGAGAATTTAGTGGCGCGGTTAATCACTTTATAGTAACGTATTTTCAACTCTATCTAAAGTATGTGATAGACTTACTTGAGTTTTCAAAAACAATTATATATCCAATTATCCAGTTTTTCTGTTAAAACTAATGTGTCTAATTGATAATTGCAATTTATACGCTTTTCGGTGAAGGAAAACATCGTGAGGAAACCTGCATATCTCTAGAGAATTCTGGAGATATGTTTAACCTACTAACCCGCATTTTAAGCAGCGTGGTAGGTCTTAGCTCCAATTCTTCTCTCCAGAAACGGAGGAGGATAGGCCTATTCCCAGCAGTGGGAGAGTAACAGGCCACTACTTTTTTTTTACTTTATCCGGCTGAGTAGAACAGAGGGTGGCCATTTGTTACCGAGGTGTCGTAAAAGGCGACTAAGGTAAGTTGGCTTCAGGCAGGCGGCCGGCTGTAAAATACGTAGCCAAATCATGTGACATGTTTATAACATATGATATGTATATAGATAAACGCTCTAAAAGAGTCAGCGCTCACTTAAAATAAATATGTAACAATTATATAAGTGGGGTTGGCACTGCATATTACAAACATGATGTCACATAACTTGGCTACGTATTTTACGACCGGCCGCCTGCCTGACATCAACTTACCCTAGTCGTATTTTACTATACCTCGGTAAAAAAAGAGGGCGAAGGAGGGTGGTCCCTCATTTCTTACCCAGGTGTCGTAAAATACGACTAAGGTAAGATGACATCAGGCACGGGGCAAGAGGATGGTCTATTCTATTCGACCGGATACCACACGGTGGGTCAACTTACCTTAGTTGGATTTTAAGACACCTCGGTAAGAAATTAGAGTGGTATATTCTACTCAGCCGGATACCACACGACGGCTCAACTTACCTTAGTCGCGTTTTGCTACATCTCCTTAAGAAATCAGATCAGTTAAGAACGATAGATATTTGCAAACCAATTAAACTAAATTCACAGTTTATTTACATTCAAGAATGAAACTACACGGCAAGCAATAATAAAGCGAGAGAAATTGCGTGTAGCTAGTAAATAAACTAAGTTCATAATTTCATTCATTCATTCGCATTTAGAATAAAAACTGACAATAAATTTACTATTTACACAATAACAGAAATGGAATTGAAAATAAAATTTCCCCGTTTATTTTTTCGCAATCCTTAGCCGAGCGTTAAGAAAGAATAATGCTTTGCTACATAGAACAGGGGACGTCGTTTTAAAACAGTATTCAGTCGAAAATTGGGGAAGTCATTAGGGTAGTACGAAAGGGAGCAATTAGGAATCTAGGACAGGGCTAGGCGGAATAATATGACTTATTATGAAGCTACGGAAATATGTGGATACTCATCTTGAATAATAGGTTTTCGGTTTTTTAATATACCAACGTATTCATAAATATTTTTATAAAAAGAAAGAAGACACAAAAAAGTTATGTTGCATATGTTATTGTCTGTGGTTTTTCTTAGTTTGTAGTAAAACAAAATAAATTAAGACTGCTGTCAAAGACTATTCGTGACAAGCTATTTAGCTATTAAAACATCGTAGACCTCATAGATAATATATAGGATGTATATTATCTCTTATATAGGATATAGGATCTCGCTATATAGGATAGTAGACCTCTTAATGCGTTATTACGAGTATATTAATTGCGAAACATATTAAGTTAGGAATGTCATTTTTTAATCAATTCCAATTCAAAATATTCTTTCTTCGAGTAAACTTAATAACAAGTGCTTTTGAATCGTCAACTCTACTGCTGTTTCTTAAAACTGTACCGATAAAGCCAACAAGAAACTCGGCTCTTGCTGGCTTATATATATATATATATATATATATATATATATATATATATATATACATATATATATATATTTGTTGCTTATGTATTCGTGTATATTTAATGTAAGTTTATTGTATATAGAGAAATATATTTTTATTTTTTTTTACTTATATATAACTATCTTTATTTACTCCGTGATACACTATCCTACCAGTTATTTTGTTCAGCTCCATAACGTTTAAGGTTGCCTGGAAGAAATCGCTGGTTATCGATAAGGCCGCCTTATTGTACCTGTGTTATATATGTCTGTAATATTTCTGTTCTGTGTACAATAAAGAGTATTCTTTCTTTCTTGCTTTTTTCAGAATATATTTTTAGAACATTTAGTTATTACTATTTTATACATTAATAATAAACATTCATTAACAAAATTCATCCTTAAACTGATCGACATAAATGCTTCAAGATATTTCCACGCCAAAAACTTCTGTCATACTTAGATCCAGTGATTCGCTGTGGACATTTTAATTTCGTATGCCCGCCTAGTAAGGAATCTACCAACGCTGCTTTTTAAAATTTCTTCCAATGCATAAATAGATATTTCAAGTGCTGATAAAATATTATTATGACCCACATGTGACTGTCAGTTACGAGATACCTAACATTATGGTTAGACTCTGGCGATGCGCCAAACTTCGGATGCAGACAAAGGCTTTTTCTAACATCGTGCGTCCTATATTTGATGCTATCAAGCCTCAGTTATGATTTTAATAATTTTTCTATATATTATATTAATACTTGAAGCTAAAAATTTGTATCCCTTTCGAAGCATCTTTTTTTTCGTCCAGGTTCTAAAATGTAGCTAACACAAACTTTCGCCTTTCTAATTATATTAAAAGTAGATTTAAAATAATATGTGACTCCGCTTTTAACAGATATCATTTATAAATATCATTTAATATCATCGACTTAATAATAATGTATTATTTTATTCGATGTTTAATACGGATAGGATAAGAATTCCTTTCCATATAATAAAGGATTCTAGCTTTAGCCATTAAGCTTTTAAGACATATTTAAAAAAGAAAATTGTTAATTACTTGCTTGAAACATTTCCTTTGTTTCTTAATAGATTTTTTAATTAAATTGTCTTGTCTCCCTCGGTGGTAATTTTGAATTGGTTTTTAATTAAGCAAAGTTTAAAGATAATTCAGTTAAGATATCGAAAGAGCAAGCTGTGAAGCGCAAGATCCTTACCAAGGGTAGGCAGATTCGAACTCCGGGCAGATGTCTATTGTTTTTTTAATTGAAAATATTTTTCTTAGCTGATAATTTCATCACATTTAAGGAAAAAGAATACCATAATGTTACCTGCTAATACGTAGAAAATATCTGGGATATACTTAATTTATTAATTTTTATTAAAACAGCGTGGTGGGCAGAGCAACGTTATTACACGTCAAAGTTGATAAACGCTAATTCACACAACGTTTTTACACGTCAGCAAAAAAAATTATCACCAATATATCAAATAATCTTTCTTAAGTCAACATGCATAAATGTATACGTGTTTCGAAAGCAGAACGTCATTTATCGTAATTTATCTTGTATTAGCTTTACCCGCAACTTCGTTTGCGTGCACTGTTGACGCATGATGATAATAGATGGCGCTTTCAATGTCATCCTATTCCTGTAGAATTAGCAGTATTTCTATAGCCTTTAAGTTATCCTGGTGTATAAGGAATAATTGTGCAATATTTCATCGATATTGGTTTAGCGGATTGGCCGTGTAAACGTAACAGACAGACAGACAGGGATTCGCATTTTTAATATTAATAAGGATGAAAAAATGCCGTACAAGAGATATTTTGAAAACCATATAAATCTATCGGTGTTACGCACGGCTTTTTCTCTTCTATGAGAGTTACGGAATTTTAGTTTATAAATTTTTATTTCAATTATTAATAATTGAATTATATATATTAATCAATTAATTAATAATTTAATTAATTACTAAGTAATTCATAACCCTTTTTTATGACCCAAATCTCTAACTCTGAATATGTAATGACCGTTTTCAAGAAATTGATACCCTTTTAATTCAAACCTCACTCATGCTACATTCACGTAACGCAAATTAAAAGTAATTAAAATTCCTCGCTAAAGTGATTGCGCGTTGAATTTTATGTATGCCGTAAAGATTGTAAAATATTGTGAAATTTATTATGAACTCGTAAACTTGTGACTGTCGTTTAAAGGTTTACGTCTCACATTTAAAAGCAGTAAAATAGGTTTTACTGGAAATATGTATTGATGGTTATATTGAACTCACAGTTATATTTTTAACTTTTAATTATCTGTGCTTGCTGCACAATTGGAATTTTAAATATAAAGCTACTTATCGTGAGTTAACATTAAGAGATAGAAACATGTTGTCGCGGATTTTTTATAATATTTTTGAATCTGTAATTCTTAAATTTAAACTATTGTGACTAGTATACATCTACAATACACAAGCACTACACACCTTCACTATTACAAACTCAACAATCGTTTTACCCCGCAACCGAAATAAAATCAGCAGATAGACTCCACGACAAAATCGCAAAGCGATTGATATTTAATGATAAATGATAGGCGCCATAGATGTTTAATCATGCTGGAAATATTTCAGTTTAAGTTTTAACTATTGACTTTTAAAGAACTAAAAATATCTCCGAAAACGATTCTATATATGAAACATCCCATGAACAAGCAAAAGACATCAATAAACTATGAAAAGAGAGGTTGAATAACAAAAATAAAACATGCCGTATCCCAGAAAATGTACGGACATATCGCCCGAAAATAAAACTGAAATAGAAATGTTCTATGAATTTTCACAAATATGAAAAAGTGGAACGCGTGTCACCAACCATAAAACGCGACCTTACAAAATATCACACACCTTTCTTTCACGTTCACAAAAAATCATATGATGTTTTTAACCGCCTGATTTGCTCTATGTGACATAAATATGAAGTACGCCACGGACTGATACAACCATCATTAATAGCACAAACCTTTCTCAAGTGATTGATAGCATATATATCGTTCACTAATAAATAACTATTTTAAACATCAAACAATTTCAAATATACCTGATTATAATTATAATTTGGCTCATTGTTTCAAGCAACGATCAAACTCAAAAATCTTTAATATTTAATTGAGTTAATCTTGTATGTATATATAGTTTCTGAATCTTGGAAACGGCTCCAACGATTTTCATGAAATTCAGCTTGCAGCAGGTTTTATGGGGAAATAGATCTAGCTAGGTTTATTAAAAAAAATTACATTTTATCCCTGTTTTCGGGCATTCAAAATGCAAAAATGTAGAATTGATTTTAAATGATATTATTGGCTGTCAAACGTAATGCGTGCGTAATGCGTAGGCGACTAAGGTGAATAGACCCGCCTTGTGATATCCGGCAGAGTACAATAGGCCACCCTCATTTCCTACCGAGATCTCGTGAAAAATAAACTAAAGTAAGTCGACCAACAACGTGGTATCCGGTTGAGTAGATTAGACCACCCTCTTCCTTACTGAGGAGTCGTAAAAAGCGACTGAAGTAAATTGTCCCACCGTGTCACCCTGTGGTATCCGGCTGATAGCGGCTATCCAAATCAACTAACAACATCTTTAAAACATGTGCCGACTCCACTTAGAGTGGGATAAAGGCAGGAGAATGATGACAATTTGATAATGATGACAATGAATATTAGCAATTAACAAAATAAAAGTCACTTCATGGACTATTTCTAGGGACTATACACTTCACTATTTCTAGGGAAATGTTTAGTTCTACCGGTCCTCATATCAACATAATTATAGTCATCCAGCTTAATGTAACGGCTAATTGTCTATTAGCTGGTCGCATGTCCAGCCAAGTAGCAATAATGTATGTTCGGGCCGAGCCAATTGTCGGCTAATGGGATCAATCAATGCCATGATGGCACTAGTAATGGAGTATTGTCATATTGGAAACTAAAGGTTCTTACACATTGATTGGTTTTCCGTCAATGTTATTAATATTGAATTTACTAGAAATTTACATCATCTTGCCCTTATTCCATTCTAAGTGGGGTCGGCACACAATATTATAAACATGTTGTCACATGATTTGGCTACGTTTTTACGACCGGCCGCCTGCCTGACGTCAACTTACCTTAGTTGTATTTTACGACACGTCGGTAAGAAGGAGGGTGGTCTATTCTACTCAGCCGGTTACCACACGGTGGGTCAACTTACCTTAGTCGCCTTTTACGACACCTCGGTAAGAAATGAGGTTGGTCTATCCCACTTATTCACTTGGTTATCCCACTTAGAGTGGGATAAGGGCAGGAGGATGATGATTATACCTATAAAGAAAAACTAAATATGAATATACAAGGAAGATGTTTATTTATTTATATAATACGACTACGGCCCATCAAAGCGTGTTTCTTGAAGATGTGACTTCCAATTAAGGCGGTCTTATGTTGCTAGAAAAATAAAATGAAAGCGAGTCAAGGTTGCGAAGACAGTGCGGGCCAAGGCCGAGTGCCATAGTGGAAGTGACGTATGATGAATTACTTCTCTTGACGGCTCTTCCCGTTTGGACGGTTTGTGCGGTATTGTCTGGAAAAAGTTGATTGTAGCACTTGATCGTTCAAATCTGCAAACCTTGCTGTATACAGTTGTTCTACATTTGGTTTATTCAAAAAGAAAAGTATAAAAAAACAGGCTGAACGCTAACTTCGTTTGCGTCAACTTAAGTGTTGATATACCAAAGTTTCATCATCGTCCTTATCCCACTCTAAGTGGGGTTGGCACAACATGTTATAACCATGCTCTCACATGATTTGGCAGCCTTTTTACGACCGGCCGTCTGCCTGACATCAACTTACCATTGTCGTGTTTTACAACACCTCGGTAAGAAAGAGTGTGGTCTATTCTACTTAACTGTATACCACACGGTGGGTCAACTTACCTTAGTCGCCTTTTACGACACGTCGGTAAGAAATGAGGGTGGTCTATTCTACTCAGCCGGATACCACACGGCGGGTCGACTTACCTTAGTCGCCTTTTACGACACCTCGGTAAGAAATGAGGGTGGTAGGTACTATTCTATTCAGCCGGATACCACACGGCGGTAAATACTGTTAAAAAAGTAAAGTACGGGAAAGAAAAGGCTTGTTACTATCCTTCTGCCAGGCATAGGTCTCCTCCCTCCGTTTTTGAAGAGAAGGAGCTAAGACCTACCACGCTGCTCCTATGTGGATTGGTAAGTTACGCATATCCCCAGAATTTTCTAGAGGTATGCAGGTTTCCGCGATGCTTTCCTTCACCGAAAAGCGTGTGATAAATTGCAATTATTAATTAGACATATAAGTTTTTAACAGAAAAAAATAATTGGCCCAGGGTTTCAACCCGTGACTCCGCGAAAGAGACGCATGGTCTCACTGCTGGGCTATCACAGCTTTATGCTAATATTATTTTGCTATAGCGCGCGAATGGAGATTAAAATTTTTTAAATCTAAAAGTAGAGTACACAACCCACGTTCATATAATGCGTGAAGAGTTCGTAAACCGGGAGCACTATAAGCCAGTATCACCCGCACTACATTATTATCACTGCACACATTCACTGCCCCAATCTCAACAATCATTTTGCCACGTAACCGAAAAATCATCAGATGTGATTTTTTAAATTTATTTATTTAGTTATTCTCTATTTATCAAATACTATCTATCTATCGAGTGTAGTGCGGATAATATAGATATAAGTTCTTCCCTTGATTCCACTTTCTTTTCTCCACTCCACTCCACTTTAGTATTGAATAAAAAATTAGCCTATATGACTCTCCAGCCTCTCTCCTTTAACTAAATATAAAAAAATAATAATAAATAAATATATGGGACCATTACAAACAGGCTCGAAGCACCAACAAATTGTTTATAGAAAATGTTGGGCTTCGGCGGGAAATCAACCCGTAACCCGCGGAGCTGAAGGTACGGTCACTACCCACTACGCCAACGGGCCAGTCGGACTATTAATAATGTAACTATAAATAACATCGATCTATTCGAATGTGAAAGAACAACAAACAACGAATACTATATATAGCCTTTATAATATTGTATTAGATATGTAAGCTTTGTTTAATTAATATTTGCGCAGTGTGAAGTTTGAACGTATACAATTTCATTGTATTTACTTTATATAAAGGCTTTGAGCAAATAAAGGACATTCTATTTAATTAAAATTATCTTTCGCTAGAGGCAACTAGGTTTTATGTTGTCCAGGAGTAATGGAAATTTTCCTTGTATTCGATATCTATATTAATATATAAAGCAGAAGAGTTTGTTTGTTTGAACGCGCTAATCACAGGATCTACTGGACTGATTTAAAATTTATTTAAGTCTAAGATAGTCCATTTACCCAGAAAGGCTATAGGCTATATAACATTACGCTAAGATGAATAGGAGAGGAGTAGCAATAAAAAATGTTATGAAAACGGTAAAACTTTAATGTTTAACTTTAGACTTGTAGCAATATTGTGTAGTATTGCTACAAGTCGTAAATTAATCATAGTCTGAGGTTGTACCTAAAAAATAATGACTCAACACATTATTCCAACCATATTCTCACATGATTTGTATGAATTAATGTATAGAAACCGGCTAGTTTAAAAGGTTGTCAGAGATTTGAAAACTATCTTTTGGCATTACTTTAATCGGGGATTAATAATAATGGAAATCATCGAAAATAATATCACAGCTTCTGAGTAAACAATAAACATTGTCATAAAACGTATAAATACAGTATATATTCTATGATTTGATTGATCATAGTTTGTTATGACTTGGCGTTACTATGGCGATATTACGAAGGCTGATCAAATGTCAAACTAATCGAAAGTGTGGCTTAAATAGAGCATCGATACACGTTCACAAATAACAAAAAGAAGCTATATTATAGTAGATTATGATACTGTTGCATAATAAGGATTAACTTGGTCTTATTACACTCGTGTTATAAGACCAAGTTATGTACAGTGTCATACACTACTTTATCTACTCTCATACTATAATACGTAAAACAATATTAATAATAACCAAACTTTGTTTAAATATTAGATTTTTCAAATGTCAAAATCGATTGCGCATGCGTGTTGCGTCGCCGCGGACTCATTCATTGAAACCTTTTTTTAAGGTAGAGGTTCAACCTCCTTGGTCCAACTGGAGGTTGTATCGTTATGATTAAAATGTTATATTATGATACAGGCGTTCATACAAGACCTGATTGATTAAATGATTCTAGACATTTTATTAATATTTTAAGTCTGATATCTGAAAAGAGGATTTATGCCACTAATGAAATTTCAATAAATTCGTGGAAGAAAAAAACGGTAATAAATTTGACGCATTTAGATCAAGCGTCAGAATAATTAAGGGCAGTCGATAGCTTTGTCGTAATCTCAAGAGAGTAATAAACTTCAACTTTTAAATTCAATGTTAACTTGAGAGGAAACTCTTCTGAAACGAACGCAATAAATTTGACGATCATTAACTTGATAAGTTTTCTTTAATTAAACTGATATAAACGAAATTTTACGATTTTCGTGATATGATTTGTAATGTCTATAAAGTTGGACATTTTTTATTCTTGTTAGGCTTAAGTGTACTTTGTGGAGACTTTTACCATCCTAATTGGCACTTCCATGTCCCTAATGCAATTTATATACGGAAAGATGGACTTTAGACTTTGTAGACCATGAATACAGAGATTGAATATACTCAGGGTTTTCTTGTTTTGATAATAGAACCTTGTCGTTTTAAACATCAATAATGACTGTTCTCGTCCTCGTTCGTGCAGTTGGCAGTGCCCCTTCAGCTCAACGGGTCGCGGGTTTGATTCCCACCGAGGGCCAATATTTTCTGATTACAATTTGTTGGTTCTTCTAATCTGGGTATATATTTGTATTAAGGTATGTATTTAAAATTATATTTGTATATATTTACCAGTTGTCCGTCACCCATAACATAAGTATTAAGTTAGTTACAGTTCTAATTAAACTTTAGTCATATAAAGCAAATTGTAGCCACAGTTACTGCCGTTCAAAAATCAGGCCGAAACAAGTTTATCCCATGTACAGAACCGAGCTGTATAACTATTTGTGAAATTGCTTTGCCAAATGTCAGTGGTATGTTTTGAATTTGTTTTCAGGCCAACATAACGATTGTCGAAGACTATTCTAAATTACATAGCATAGACCATAGTTGTCTGTTATTGTCACAGAATATGCTACTCTTGGCATACCACATTAGGTATCAGTGGTTAGGTATAACTCTGTGTGGTTTATTTTAAGTAAGTAAGTAAGTAGCGGCCTGTTACTCTCCCACTGCTGGGAAAAGGCCTCTTCTCTCCGTTTTTGGAGAGAAGGATTGGAGCTAAGACCTACCACGCTGCTCCAATGCGGATTGGTATTTTGCACATATCTCCAGAATTATCTCGGAATTAAAACACATAAGTTTAAAACAAACCTCATTGGTGTCTGCCCGGGTTTGAATCCGTGACCTCCTCGAAAGAGTCACACGGTGGGCTATATTTATACATAATACACAGCTTATTTTTCGTGGTTTATTTTACCTATATGTAATTAGAACACCATGGAAACGTATTCAGTAATTTTTCGCTTTTGTTTCTTTAACCAGTATCAAGAATACTATTATAACATTGAATGCGCAAAAATAAAACTTTGGGATTAGGGCACAGTTAAAGTAAACTAGCTGTGCCAAAAGCTTTGCAAATTTTTGAACAAAAAAATAGTTATCGTGAGTTAATTATAAGAGATTTTTGAATAACTTTCACCGTTTACTTAAGGCACGCAAGGAAAGCTTTAAATAAATCTGTTTTCGCAATATTTTTTTTGCTGCTCCTCTTCTATTCATCTTAGCGTGATATTATTTAATCTTTAGCCTTTTTTGATAAATGGACATTGATATGGAGAGATTGTATATCAATGTAAATGAACACTTCAACAATCTTACACTCAAAGAATTTTTCAGTAGCCCCTGAGATTAGCGCATTCAAACAAACTCTTCTGCTTTATATATTAGTATAGATTAAGGTAACTTTTCCTTTTCATCTGATATCACAATAAAAGTTTACTTACTGTGGAATCAGAAAAACTATTTATTACATGTACTTCAAATTTGCTAACACATCGTTTTTGGATTTACTTAGTAAAGTATAAAGTTACCTGCTAATTAGTAAAACCCTTAAAGTTGCGTAAGGTTCGCCTTAATGAAAGTCGGCTCTGAAACAATTTATGTGACGTAAACATACAGACTAATGGGATACCAGAGAGTACCGTATGTTTTATATTTATATATTATCATAAATATAATGATGACTTATAAATACTCGTATTTATAATATTTTATCATAATATTCATGACTAGCTTTGCCATCAGCTTTGCCCACATAGAAATCAGTATCACAATTTTTATCCTGAATTGAAATTTTGAACATAAAAGTAGTTATCGTGTGTTAAATCTAAGAGATTTTTGAATAAATTTTACCGTAGGAAAAATGCAAGGAAAGCTCTAAATTTTGCCGTTATCGCAATATTTTTTATTGCCGCTCCTCTCTTATTATTAGTCTATAGCCTTCCTCAATAAATGGACTATATATATAGACATAACGCTAAGATGAATAGGAGAGGAGCAGCATTAAAAAACGGCAAAATTTAATGTTATAGTTAAAACTTTAATGGTGTAAGTTATTAAAAAATCATGTATCACAAAATTGTTCCCCTCTAAAAGTTCTGATTAAAAGTCCGCGACAGCATATACCTAGCTTCTAAGATTAACCCACTTTAACCATTTTTATGGTTATCAAAATACAATATTACGGTTTTAATATTTCCACGCGGGCAAAGCCGCTGGTGATTGCTAGTAATTAGTAATAGCAAAACAATGGTTGAACCGGTCAGCTGGTATACAGATAAAATTAAAATATTCTCATTAATCAGGTTAACGAGGCTGTTATATAAAAATAAATCGTAAAATGTAACACATTATCTTCAAATGAATTAATTTGGGCATATCTGTTACTAAACTTACTCTGTGCAATCCTTTCTCTTATACGTTAAGGATTACAGACTTCGCATCTTGAGGATGCGTTAAATCTTCACAATTAGTTTAGCTACTAATTAGGTAAACGAGCTTGTGACGTGATAGCTTGGATTTACTTAGTTTGTCGTTTACTTTGCGTTACAACTTTGCGTCACGTATTTTCTGGTTAAAGTTGAAACTTGCAATCTTATGTTACAAACACAGTTAGTCCTTTCTTAGGAACTTTTAACTTTTGTTACGTTAAAACTGTTACTTGAAAAGAAAATAAAAAGACATTTTCTTTACTACTTAAATAAGGGTTTCTGGAAAACATGCAGGGTAAAATGTCTTAGCAATCCTCTTAAATTGACATTGTAATATGGCATGAATATTTAAAGATTTAGTTTAATAAGATTTTATTTATTTATTGGACAACCAACAATAGATTTCTTTTCAGATGCCGTGTGGTATCTGATGTGTAGAATAGCCCACCCTCATTTCCTACCGAAGTGTCGCAAAAGGCGACTAAGACGACCCGCCGTGTGGTGACTGGCAGTAGAATAAACCACCCTCATTTCTTACCGAGGTGTCGTAAGAGGCGACTAAGGTAAGTCTACCCGCCTTTTGGTATCCGGCTGAGCAGAATATAACAGTATCTTTTCTTGCCGAGGTGTCGTAAAAGGCGAGTAAGATAAGTCTACCCGCCGTGTGGTATCCGGCTGAGTAGAATAGATTACCCTCATTTCTTAACGAAGTATCGTTAAAGATGACTAAAGTAAGTTGATCCACCGTGTGGTATCCGGTTTAGTAAAATAGACCACCCTCCTTCTTATTGAGGTGTCGAAAAATACCACTACATTAAGTGGACGTCAGGCAGGCGATCGGTAATAAAGACGCTGCCAAATCATGTGACAACATGTTTATAATGTGTTGTGCCGACCCCACTTAGAGTGTGATAAGGGCAGGATCTTATACTTAGTGACGAAATTTTTTTTCCGTTGATGTTTCTTTGGAACCATGACTTATTATTACAGACTTGTAGATTATTTATTTTTCAAAATATAAAGCTAACTGTACGTGAAATTTCTTAAAAGTCAGTTAAGCAGTTGGGGCGCTAAAGTGGTGCAAACATACACATACACGCAACTTTATAAAATTGCTATAACAGTTGTCCAAGTATCTCAGTTAGGGAAACTCAACTGGGAATAAAGTCAATCCAAGATCTTTTCTTCGAAATAGATACAAATTGGGATTCTAAAACCCTTTTTACTTCATCCCTAGAGTGTTAAACGTAACATCCGAACGGCTGTTCTATCGTTCTATTGAACTAAAAACGGTATTCATCATCCTCCTGCCCTTATCCCACTCTAGTGGAGCCGGCACAACATGTTATAAACATGCTGTCACATTATTTGGCTGCGTTTTAACGACCGGCCGCCTGCCTGACGTCAACTTACCTTAGTCGCCTTTTACGACACCTCGGTAAGAAATGAGGGTGGTACTATTCTATTCAGCCGGATACCACACGACCAAACTAAAAACGGTATTGTTAGTCATCAATTGACTATTTATTTATAATTAATTATTTAATATAGTTGATACTACTTAATGTAACGGCTAACCCGATACACTAAGACGTGAGTATAGCCGGTTTCTATACATAAACTATGAATACTACTCACGATAGTTTAAATTTAAAAATAGTTGGTACTACGTAACTAATTTAAAAATATAGTACCTGGGTAACCTTTGCTTGGTAATTTTTTTTAAGATATAAAAAAAGCAATTAAAAAAAAGTAAGAAAGCGCCGGGTGACATGTGGGAATCGATCGCAGGTTTAAAACTTTTTTGGTCCGCCCGTAACCATTAAGCTATCACAGCTTTGCTTTTGATAGCACAAGTATCATTTGCATTCAATTCTACATTTTAGCATTTTTTTAATGCCCGAAAACAGTTATAAAACGACATTTTGTTTAAATGAAATCTAGCTATATCGATTTCCCCCTCCAAAACCTACATGCTTAATTTCAAATTCCGTTAAATCTAAATCGTTAAAGCCGTTTCGGAGATTTAGAAAATATAAATATATATAGATACAAGATTGACTCTTTAAATATTAAATATATGATATTTGTTGGACTATTTAATATGTAGTGTTGTTGGAGATAAATACATTTTGCCGTTTGTGTCCAAAAGCTTCCTACAAAACTTTTAAGGTTGTTTGTCACTTCTTTACGTCCGCAAATTTACTCTGACTATACTTAATACTAGTAAGAGAAAATTTATGTAAATTGAAGAGTAAACTACTACAACGAGCAACTTTTGAACACTTGATATGTGCCGTACTGAATATATTCAAAGTTGGAAATTAAAACTTTTATTATCATGAAGTTGGTTTTGATGAGTTTTATTATTTTACGAATTTAATTTTCTACTATATAGAAGTGTTATTTACATTTCAATTACTAAGCATAAATTAACCGTGGCGATGATCACAATTTAAAAAATTGACGGACATTGAAGTCCCGATGTGTTGATATAGAATTGTGTTTTGTAATAGAATTGGGTGTTGAATTGGAATAACATGTTGGCATGGAATGACGACCCGTTACCGAAGAACGTTATTTGTAGATGTTCCACTAGATGAAAAAGCTACTTCAAAAATCAAAAACCAGGCGGAACAAGTGTAACGGGTACAACAATGCTGCTTCTAAAAAACAAGTATATGAAACACAGTTACATAACATGCAAAAGATGACGTCATTAAAGTAGAGTTATTCAAAATTTTTTCAAATTCTAAATATTCTTTATTCAAATAAACTTGTAAACAAGTGCTTTTGTATCGTCAACTCTACTGCTGGTTCGGAAAGCTGTTCCTACCGAGAAGAGGCAGCAAGAAACTCGGCGGTTGCTCTTTTAAAAATATAATTATTAATACTATTTACATTAAGTCGTTACTGTCTTGTACAGATTCAAAGAGAGCTTTATCCACACATTCTTATCTTCTAAATAATCTTCAAGAGTATAGTAGGCTTTCTGTATCAGCCTCTTCTTAACAGTGTTTTAAAACTGCTGTAATGGCAAAGCTGAAATTGATTGCGGAATTTTATTAAAGAATCTTATACTAAAACCCACAAACGACTTACGCACTTTTGGTACCTGCTTTGTCTGTTGAATATATCACCTATCATTTTATAATTCTTTATATTTTTATATACATAAATTAAATTGCTTAAAATATACTGTGAAGTAATATAAGCAAATGAATAACGCAATAGCAAATGAATAACGTAATTTTTTATAGAAATTAGCACCAGGAAATTTACCTAAATCTCTCTTTGCTCGTGTCTTGTAACCCACGTGACTCAGTACATTTCAAGCCTACACGTTAATCCTGCGGGACTTAACACGACACCCCCATTCATCATGGATGTTAGCGGCTTAGAAATGATTGTATACTGTATTAAAGGACAGGTGAATCTTTGTTATATTTATAATGAACGAGTAGCTTAACGAGGCACTAAGCTTAGTTAGCATATTAATTTTTTAAATTTAAAATCTCTCCCAAAGTAATCAGAGTACGCGTTAGAAAAATATATGCCGCGAGCAAATTCTACACTTTGCTTTTATTCATAACTAGCTTTTACCCGCTACTTCGTTTGCGTGGACTGTTGCGTCATAGGTTGATAATAGATGACGCTTTTCAAAGTCATCCTATTTCTGTAGAATTAACAGGATTTATATAGTCTATATGTTATGTAAAGGTGACTAAGGTAAGTGGAACCACCATGTGGTATCCGGTTGAGTAGAATAGACCACCCTCTTTCTTACCGAGGTCTCGTAAAATGCGACTAAGGTAAGTTGACCCACCATATGGTATCCGGTTAAGTAGAATAGACCACCCTCTTTCTTACCGAGGTCTCGTAAAATGCGACTAAGGTAAGTTGACCCACCATTTTGTATCCGGTTAAGTAGAATAGACCACCCTCATTTCTTACCGAGATGTCGTAAAAGTCTACCAAGGTAAGTTGACCCACTATGTGTTATCCGGTTGAGTAGAATAGACCACCCTCTTTCTTATCGAGGTGTCGTAAAATACGACTAAGGTAAGTTGACGTACGGCAGGCGGCTGGTTGTAAAATATGTTTCCAAATCATGTGACATGTTTATAACGTGTTGTGCCGACCTCACTTAGAGTGGGATAAGGGCAGGAGGATGATATATAGATGCCAGGTCAAGAAAACAGCAAAAATGTCTTTTAAATTCGTCACCCACTCTGTAACAATATCTCTGTAACGAAAAAGTTACCACCATTAAATATTTTCGCAGTCGCATAATTTTTTTTCTATTTCTCTTCACTCATGACTTAAGCCACCAACAGTTTATCCTGACATGTTTATTACGAATGAGGATGATCTGCAAAAATTGTGAAAAATGGAACATGTCTTGTGGTAATGACTTCTTATGGGCTCGGATTTTCTTGTCTTGCACGGTAAAAATAAACTGAGATTTATTTAGTACAGAATATTTTTCCCTTAAGACCTTCCTTATGTTATAATATTTTCCTGGTCCTAACCAAGTTATCATGTATAATCCATAGTAATTTAATATTACAAATGTCTATGTCTGTCTATTACGCTTTCATGGCTAATCCGCTGGACTAATATTGAAGAAATTTGGTCAAAGCTCATATACCGTAACATATAAAATAAAAAAATTCAGAGGGGTAGATATTAAATTGAATGGCCCTTTGCCTTCAGTACCAAGGGCCCTGGGTTAAATTCTCTCTAAGGAGCCTGTGTATATATGTATTAAGTATTTAGTACCTGTTTGACCGGGCCTTGCTCGGTAATTTTTTACAAATTAAAAATAAGAAAAAATAGTTGGGTAGGTGGGGCTCGATCCTATTTTCTCGAGACCACCCGTTCCCCGAATAAGCTACGCTGACTTGACAATTTACGGCAAAAATAGTGTTATTCAATATATATATGTATATTAAATATAAATTTTAAAAGATTATTTATATTTGTGGTTATTATGTGTACATAATTTTTATTATTTCATATAAGCATAATGAATGAAGGATGTAAAATGCACAACAAGATGGTGCATATTCTATCTCTGTCTGTACGCGACACTTCAGCCGGTGATTATCTCGATTCGCACCCCCGTCACGAACAATGCACCTCCAATATTGTAGAAGGGCTACCATTATACAAATGGAACTATCGTTATATTCAATGACGACTATTGAATATATAGTTACCTACGTCCATATCTGTATAAGAAGTAGTAAATAGAAAGCAAAAGGTATTACATCTAAACAGATACGAGTTAAAAGAAAATTGTTAAAATTGCTGATAAACCTCAATTATGAGCAACCAGAAAAATATTTGGCTAGCTGACACATAAACACTCACTCACACACACACACACACACACACACGCACACACACACGCACATGCACACACACACACACACACACACACACACACACATATGCAAATATAAATAGTATTTTTTTAATCCCCAAGAACAGAGATAAACCAATTTTTTTAAATAAAACAGCTAGATCGATTTTTCTTCCCCAAAACCTCCTGCATGCCAAATTTCAGGAAAATCGTTGGAGTTGGTTAAAGATTCAAAATTATATATGTACATATAACCAGTCGTCTATCACTTATAATTCGCATATCAATTCAAGTTCATAATTCAGTCAATTATTAATTTGCTTTACTTTGGAGAGGGACGACCGTGTGTATAATGGTCCCATATATTATCATTCATGCATTTATTTACAAATTAATTTACATTTTTAAATATTTTCTAAAACATACACAAAAAAAAACATTTAAAAATATAAAATAAAATTGATATCCACGGAGAGCGGAGAAAGGACCTAAGCTCGCTGCGGTTAGGAATACAGAGTGAGAAACCTCCTCACAATGCGTGCTGTCTCAAGCAACACCGCCTTCTGTATCCTGCCCTTGATCCAACAACTAAGCGAGAGCCTCTTGAGATGTTGGTCGGTAGGCTCTTCGCTAGTAGACCGTTTACCGATACAACAATTGGAACAATTATTGTTGAGTCAATATTCCGCATGGCGGTAATCTCATGAGCTAGATCCAAATATTTAGGTAATTTTTATTTTTCAGCTTTTATGAGATTGTCGTTATGCGGTATATATATATTATTTATATTTATTATTTAAATTTATTATTATTATTAAGGTTAATGAAACACTAAAGTTGGGAGTACAAAATAGCAAATACTACTAGTAATTTAAAATCCGAATATTTATTTTCTAGCAATTTTTATAAGGAAGTATAGATGCCATAGGATTCTTGTTTAGGATTAAAACGCTCGACACGTTCCCGTCGTGTTTTTTTCATAAGGCCATTACGGCTATACATTGCATTATGATCAATAAACAGTTCTGTGTCGAGAAGCATTGATAGGTTTCCTGTAATACAAGCAATCACTCGTAATCAACCCTACCCTCACTACAAATGTCAACATCAATCACGGCCACAATCTGCCCCGTTAATACTTGCAAAATGGCGATGCAAATAAATCAGCCACCAGCCAATAGGCTATTCGTTCATAAATTCAACCCTTATTATTTATAGGCAGAGCTCACTAAGATTAATGCCCTTGCCTTGTTTACGAAAATTGTACACTGGATATTCGAAGGCCGTTAAGAAAATGATATTTACTACTAGTTTCCTAATTTCCTAATATTATCATCTTCCTGCCCTTATCCCACTCTAAGTGGAGTCGGCACAACATGTTATAAACATGCTGTCACATGATTTGGCTGCGTTTTTACGACCGGCCACCTGCCTGACATCAACTTACCTGAGTCGTATTTTACAACACGTCGGCAAGAAAGGGGGTGGTCTATTCTACTAAACCGGAAACCACACGGTGGGTCAACTTACCTTAGTCGCCTTTTACGACACCTCGGTAAGAAATGAGGTTGGTCTATTCTACTCAGCCGGATACCACACGGCGGGTCGACTTACCTTAGTCGCTTTTTACGACACCTCGGTAAGAAATGAGGTGGTACTATTCTATTCAGCCGGATACCACACGGCGTCCTACTATATCCTAATATTATAAATGCGAAAATTTGTAAGTATGGATGTGTGTTTGTTACATTCACAGCGAATGCTGAACCAATATCGATGAAATTTGGCAAAATTATTCATAATACAAAGATAGAAATCCTGTTAATTCTACAGGAATAGGATGTAAAAATAAAGTAAAACCTATCGTACAATAAGCTGTGAAACTAAAGTGGCAAAATGGACAAAAGGTGTAGGTTTAGTAGATTGGCTTACACTGGATTCAGACTTGTGGCTAAGTGTTCTAAAATCCCTTTGAGATTTAGACCTACCTATATCTAAAGCAGTTTGCGTCCATTTCTCTAAGATATAGTCCAAGGGAATATAGTTATGTATGTAGAATATATATATTACTTTTATGAAATGTATTATACTTTAGTATACTCGCGGCTTTATTCCCGCACAGTTTTGTTCTACGTAAACACAAACAAAAAAAGCAATAAGTGCTTTCAATATTTACGAAGGCCTTTTAAAAACATTGTGAGCGCTTTTTAACTTTTACCAACGGTGCCGCTTCTTTATATAATACTAGAAATTGTGACGGCTCCGCCCGCGTGGAAAGATTTAAATCGTAATATAGTCTTTTTATAACCATATAAATGGTTAAAGTGGGTTAACCTTAAAATATATAAATATGCTGTTGCGGACTTTTATTTAGAACTTTTAGAGAGAAACAATTTTGTAATACATGATTTTTTTAATAACTATTACCGTTTACTCAGCGCACGTAAGGAAAGCTTTAAATTTTGCCGTTTGCGTAATATTTTTTATTGCTGCTCCTCTCCTATTCATCTTAGCGTGATGTTATATAGCCTATAGCCCTCCTTAATAAATGGACTATCTTACAATGAAATAGTTTTTCAAAGCGGTTCAGTAATTTCCGAGATTAGCGCGTTCAAACAAACAAACAAACTTTTCAGCTTTATATACTAGTATAGACTAGCTTAAACTCGCAACTTCGTTTGCGTGAGCAGTTGTCGCGTGAGCGATTGATATTAGAGGGCGCTTTTCATTATCATTCTATTCCTGTAGAATTTACAAGATTTCTATAACCTATATGTTACATCGGTGTATAAGAAACAATTGTGCCAAATTTCATCAATATTGGTCCCGCGGATTCGCTGTGAAAGGGTAACAAACATACATCCACAAACTTTCGCATTTATAATATTAGTAGAAAGTAGGATTGTTAATATTGCTGAAAAGGTTTTTATTTAAAACATCACTTACTTATGTTATATTACGTTATTGTAACTTGAACACGGTCATCTTCCTGCCCTTATCCCACTCTAAGTGGGGTCGGCACAACAAGTGATAAACGTGTTGTCACATCATTTGTCTAGGAGGGTGGTCTATTCTACTCGGCCGGATACCACACGGTGGGTCAACATATCTTAGTCGCCTTTTACGACAACTGGGTAAGAAAGGGGGTTGTCTATTCTACTCAGCGGGATACCTTGGTCGCATTTAACGACACCTCGGTAAGTAAGAAGGTGGTCTATTCTACTCAGCCGGATACCACACGGTGGCTCAACTTACCACTAACTTACTAATTGTGTATGTATGAGGCTAAACATCTAACTATTCAATATTTTCAGTGTCATATTATCTATTTCATAGCGGCTTAGAGTCACATTAATTTTACCATTTTTCCTATTATATAGAAGTTTAAATACATTGCAACGAGTTGTCGTAAAATACGACTAAGGTAAGTTTACGTCAGGCAGACGGCCAGTCGTAAAATCGCAGCCAAATCATGTTACAGCATGTTTATAACATGTTGTGCCGACCCCACTTAGAGTGGGATAAGGGCAGGAGGATATATTGTTTTATTTTAAATATTAATATTGTTATAAATTTTATTAACTTTTTAATGCTATTTTTAATAGACAGCAGTGTAAGATTAAAGATATAAATTAAATCAATAAATTTTCATTGCCATTATTAAATTTAGAAATAACTTATTTGTTAAATAAATAAAATAATGAAAATTATATATATAAAGTAAATAAATTACATATATTCAATACAACTAAAAATTGCTCAACACTATCAAACTCCGTTAAGGTTGTTTAAGTTAATAATAAAAAGGTGTTTTTTCGAATTTTCATCGCTATTAATAATTAATTAAAAGTATTGAAATTGAGTTTGAACTTTGAAAATAAAAAGCACATACTATGCATTATATACTTAATCTAAATTATCAAGAAACCGAAAATCTTATTGTATTATAAAAGTTTTTTTTTATTTTTTTAGTTTATATTTATATTATATATAAATATTTAGTATATATAAAATATAAATATATATTAGTTAATTAAGTAAGAGAAAAAAAATGATGAAAAACTTGCATTTTTTATTCTATGTTAAGGTGTTCGACATACCCGCAACGTCCGATAAAAACTGTTAAATAGTAACATAATAGAACGAATTCCTAGTTCAAATTCATAGTTTAAGTTATATGTTGTAAAATTTATTAGTTTAACAATAAAGAATTTATTAAAGAACTTATTAATACACGTGATTTTTTTTAATTTACGGCTTATTAGGTTAATTTTCCCACACACAGCCTTGACTGGGCATGCTTAAAAGTAAGAGCTCTTAGAAGCTGGAGGCTGTTTGACGTCAGAGATATGCGGGATAATTTAAGATTTTCTACGTAAAGATAATTAAGATAATTAAGCTACGTGAACCTAATAACAAGTATCTATAATTTTTACAACAAATTTCATTAATTGAGTCAAATATTTTTAAATTAAATTGGAAAACAAAGTTTATTTTTCTGATTATTTATCTTGTCTTATGTATTCGCTTCAGACAAAGGATACCAAGGTGGTAAAGTGTAACAGATATCCGAAGTGAACACTGTTCCAATCTCTATTGATCTGTTCTATTGATAAATCGTTTCAGTGACATTCCGTCTTTGTTCTTTATTGAAGAGAAGTGTATCTCGCAGCGGGAATAGTGATATTCTATTATATGGAGTTATTGTATAGTGTGTGCGCTTACAATAACGTCAAAAATGGATGGAGATTATTGTAAACACATAACTTTACCGACTGGAGTTTTTCCAAATTAGTCTGAACAACGTGAAACACGTTATACTGCGTCCATCATATTATCAGTCTTTTGACAGCTCACGCTCATTAAGTTTTGTATTGCTTACGTACAAATATCATACAAATAATATTTGTACTTTATGGATGGGTACCGCCCACTTAGTGATGTCACACATAATGGGTTACTACGATTATGCCACAGATTAAAAATAATCGGTAGAAATCGATGTTACGAGTATTAAAAGACATTTAATAACATTATATAAAGTTTTACTTTCTTCTTAGTTAATACATGAATACAAATAAAACAATCAGGATATTTTAATTTATTTTATTAGCACGAGTCGTCGGAATGATAATCAACACTAGACTCCTCCGATGAGGAGTCTTCAGTAGCAGTTATTATTAGCTCTTGTGTAGATAATATATTATCAAACGCAATATCACGTTCCCAATCAGAGAATATTACTCTTTTAGTTCTTTCCACCACACTTGCCCAGTTCTCGGCCGTTACGTAGGTGCAAGCATTTTTTAGCAATTGCAAGATTTTATTCGCTGTGAATGGGGGGCTTGTATTGCATCTCGCAGCATGCCCTTTTACTTGTGCCCATATAAGTTCTATTGCGTTGTACTGGCAGTGGTATGGAGGAATCCGAAGAACAGTATGGCCATATTCTGCTGCCATTTCATTGATTACATAGCGTTTTGCTCTCTTTTTGGTTTTTAATATTTTTATTAATTCAACTTTTAACATTGAGTCGTCCACATTTTCTCCATTGTCCCGAAGCCAATTAATTATTTCATGCTTTTTATTAGCCTGTGTTGGCATTTTGTCAATTTGACGGGAGTGGTAGGGCGCATTATCAATAAAAATTATTGATGGTTCTTCCAATGAAATGAGAATTTTTTTGAACCACTCTTCATACACATTTGCATTCATCTCTTCGTGGTAGTCATTTGATTTCTTCGATTTAAATGCCAACAGTGCGTCTTGTACAAATCCTTTTGCTGTACCTGCATGGCAAATGATTAGGCGCTCACCTTTTCCCATTGGTACTGAGGAAGTGGAATCAGCAGTATCATCAGTCCAGAAACGAGATAGTGTGTGGTTAGCGTTGAGCCATGTTTCATCCGTGAAAACAATATTTGCCCAATCTTGTATTTTCTTTGCCTCTCTTAAAAAATCACAACGTGCTATAGCTATATCTGTGCGTTCCATTAATAATTTTCTTTTATTTAACTTTTTATATGAAAAGCCAATTGTGTTCAAAACTTTGACCAAAGAAGATTTTTCACCATGAAATAGACCACTTCTTTTCAAAGAAACAATAAGTTTTCTCAAAGTTGGAATTTCTTTTCTCAAGTAGTAATCTAGTTTACGTAGGTTATCATTAATCGAATTACTTAGGTACGTAATTCGATTAATGATAGTAGGTACTATAATCGGAATGGTATCGCATACGAGAATCTTTAGGACATCACTATCGTCAATCTGTCAAAAGATGGTTAATATAATGGACAGTGTATACCATTGTAAATCGCAAAGGGGACTCAAGTGCGGGCCTTTTGTACTTATTTCTCTTTCCGCCCATTGATGTCACTCGCAGACAGTTTCGAAAAAAATAGATCTCTTTTTATGTGAACTTGAGTTTTATGTTTATCGGTAGGGCAAATACATTCATGGTATACAGTGTAGTTTCTTAGAATAACATTATTTATTGACCATGTACTAGTAGGTGACCGTTTTGTAAGAAATTTTAAATAATAAGCGTTTTGTTTGTTGTAGCTAATAAAAAGTATTATTAATAATATTAAACTATGGGCTACAATTCTGATGTTTATTAGATAGTAGATTCGTTATTCAATTTCCCATACAATATAACTTATAACTTTATTCTTTGGATAGGACAAAGTAGGCATTATCACTATAACGACATATATTTACGTGCTGTAAAACATTGTTTTTTAATAGTACTTATTATACTTGTACTTTATTCCAAAACATTAAAGAAATGAATCTTAAAACAATTTTTTTTTTTCATTTTGTTTATATTTAAACTATCGTGAGTGTTATTTATAATTAATGTATAGAAACCGGCTATACTCACATTGAATATAGCCGGTTTCTATACACAATTATTTTTTTTTAAAATTACCGAGTATGACTCCGTGCCAGGTACTTTTATGTATCAGATTGAATTATTTCTTAGATTTATATATGAGATTTAATAGATAATAGACCTAGATTTTCTTAAGTCGCATAAGAAATCGGGAATCCACTGTAATCTGTGCCCAAGGACGTTCATAATGTGAAGATAAAAACTTAACAAAAGGAGAAACTTATCTATATTCATAAATAATTATTATATTCATTTTAATTTTTTATTTTATTTTATAAGGCCATCAACAATATATGCATTAAATACGTGTTCAAAAGATACATGATACATTAAAAAAAGAAACTAAATGCTTTATTAATTAAAGATGTCTACAACATTTACAATAATAACAAACATTAATATCAAGGTAGAAAAAGCTAAAGAGGAATTTAAAGAAAAAAAAGCAAAAAAAAAGTGACAATAAAACAAATTATGTAAACTATGTAATTCATTGATTTAAATGACAAAAGTAAACGAGATATACAACGTGTAGGCGACAGAATTAAAATGTACAATAATAATTTTAAAATCAATAATATTTATATTTATTTTTATAAAAAGCCTCACGTTATATTTTTCTAAATTCCTTTAAAATCTTCTACGACGCACTAATCCAAGCCTGTTTTAAATCCTCGGTTGTTTTATTTATTTATTACTGAAGTCCGTATCACAACTTAAAGCGAATAAAACTCATGCTTTAATAGAAAAAGTTCAAGTAAGACGTGACTGAACGTAAGTCACTGAGATATGCAATCAAAATATTAATTGTGTAACCTGGATCCACTAGAAACGTGATATCACTGAGATTTGATATTCAAATGAGGGTGTCCACTTTAATCTTTTAATTTCGGAAACTGGTCGCATATGGGATAAGGCGGTGGACGAAAGATAACCTATTACGTGGGGGTTTACTTTAGAGTTCGGGATGGAATGAAATAACATTGAAATGTGGTGTTATCGTTAATTCATTATGTACAGTTGCTGATTCTACTTGAGTTATGGTTATTCAAATTTAAATATAAAAGGCATTGTCTTTTTGTCAGATTTCTGTGAGGTCAGCTAAACTATCCTAAACTAATTTATAGAATTAGGCGTTACTTTGCGGAGGTCCATAATACAATAGTAATGAAAATATTATTTTGCTATAATCCGCGATCATCATCCTGCCCTTATCCCACTCTAAGTGGGGTCGGCACAACATGTTATAAACATGCTGTCACATGATTTGGCTGCGTTTTCACGTTCGTTTATCTTAGTCGTTTTTTACGACACCTTGATAAGAAAGAGGGTGGTCTATTCTACTTAACCGGACACCACACGGTGAGTCAACTTACCTTAGTCGCCTTTTACGACACCTCGGTAAGAAATGAGCGTGGTCTATTTTACTCAGCCGGATACCACACGGCGGTTTGCTATAATCCGCAATAAAAGAGAATATATGTAATGCTAAATGTAGAGTGTGCTATTTGAAAGGATTTTTTCCAACTACCTCCTACTAACATACCTACGTGGCTTTACACGCAGGTTTCATCTCGATGGTTACCTAATTACATAATGAATAAAACACATATATTCGTAGATTGGCTGACCCGAGATTGATTTCACGAAATTGTAGGAAGGGTCGCCACTCGAATACTCTTATTGCTCGACATTCATTTAAGTTAAATAACTTTTATTAAAGCTTAGCTTATAGTACAAAGAAATAAAAGATCAATTAAAAATTCATATAAAATACTAGCGAAGCGTATTAAATGTAATCTCGTCTAAATTGTTTTATAATTGGACAAAAGCCTTACTTCAATATTTCTACCTAACTCAATTAAAACCTTTTCGACGTAATTTCATGAAATTTAATTCAATTCATTATGTTATGATTGATGATATCTATTGTAAGATTTGGCTTTTAAAAAGATGAATAATATTTGTTCAAAAAAACAATACTGTACGATTTATGGGCTTGAGCACAAAACTGCGATACGAAGCGATGCGAAGGAAATTGCGACACAAATTGCTGCGATGCGATTTCATGCGGCAAGGCGTCACAAGTGACCATTCCTTCGACGACCGTCAACCGTACTAAACGTATTTTAAATTTAAAACTAGATCGTGACATCGTAAAAGAAGTGTGCACTTTTGTTATTGCTTAGGAGATACAGGAAAAAGAAACAAAGAAGATTTTGGGTTCATTTATTTATCACTGTTATGAATCCCGATGAGAACTACATTTTTCTATCTAAAGTACACGTCTTACCCACGAGCAGTCTCAGAGCGAACTAAACATAATATGGTCAACAAGTGAAATCGTAACATCACAAGAATACGCGATGCGAATCAGGTCGTATGTTCTTGCGATGCGTCGTGCGAGATCGCAGGTTTTTGCGATGCGACATCGCAACGCAGTTTTGTGTACAAGCCCTATGGGAGGTAGGGTTTTTTGGCGACATTTTCTATTTTCTCATTTATCTTTCCATCTCATCCAAGAATATTGTAGATGAAAAAGAGATAATTTTTTTTACAGCAAAAATATACAAGTTATATCTATCTTAAATTATTTACGCGCTAGGGCTAAACAAATCCAATCCAATGGTTCCAAGAATGCTGGCAGCGTTTCCGCGCTGAATAGCTATGATTCTTTGTGCGAAAAAGGAGCGAGCCCTCTTGTCACCTGAATAGGCAATAAACAAGGTGTTAAAACGGACAAAATTGTTTTAAACTAATTAAACTAAACTGTTAAACTTATACTGTTTCAGGCATATTGAATAATTTTTATAAAACTAGTAGTATTGAGGTAACCATGATAGATGATAGGGACTTATGTTTTGAAATTTAATTCATAAAGGTTATATAATAGATTATTTTATTTAGGCGTTAAAAATATTATATATAACTTAGTTCCGTATACTTCCATCAAAGAACAAGTATCATAATTCAAGTAGTTAATGCATTGCACTTTCCTAGATCAAACAAACAAACTTCTTGAGTAAAGAGCTACTCAATTACGTTCCGTTTACTTGTGGACGATACAAACATATCGATCTTACAGTTCCTTATAAATTTTACGTGGTAGCTTTGAACTGATTAAAATCATAACAGATGTGTATAGGAAATTACTATATATAATAATTAATAGGATGACTGGCTCGCAGTGGGTAGTGAACCTGCCTTCGGTTCCGCGGGTCGCGGGTTTGATTCCCGCCGAGGGCCAACATCACTACATATTATAAAACAAAGTCCATATTTCCGTATGTACGCATAAAACTTTAAAACTACGCAACCGATTTTGATGCGGTTTTTTTAATAGATAGAGTGATGCCAGAGGAAGGTTTGTACGTATAATAACATTCAATACGAAATAGAGAAATACTGTAATTTTTGAGGTTTCTGTAAATAATTACATTTTTTTCCGCTTACATTGCAAACGCAGGCTAAACCCTGCGAGATTTATCAAAATGATGTACTAAGTATTTGTACACCTTAAAAAGGTCTACAGAAAAGTCCGCGATGGTATATATCTATCTCTTATGGATAACCCACAATAGCAGTTTTTTTCATTTACTTTTTACGAAAAATGATGCCTTATGTTCAAAGCAATTTTTATACAATACAGCATTAATCCTTATCCAATTGAGTACCTTAAATAAATTGTTGATTTAATATAGATCAATATTGCCGTTTACAGCATGTAATTTGAGTGAACATTTTCGGAGATATTATTACAGATTTAAAATGCAGGGGCCGCGCCGCGTGCCTATAAATAGCGCGTCGGAGGTCGCGGTTCGATTCTTTTCTTCTCGGCGATGCTTCTGCGCTCGCCCGTCTTATCGGTGACGCTGTCAAAGCCATTAGGGCTAACAGCATTAGTCATATTCGAAAAAAAAAATCGCGGTTCGCCCTTTAACCATTTGAATTTAGCAGCGATCGGACGCATTTATGATCGGAGCTCTCTAGCGAGGAAAATAACAATACTTTATAAAAACGTGCTTTTTAGCGCGACAACGTATCCGTACTTATAAGTACGTTACGATAAATAATTGTATGATAGTAGTTTAAAAATTAGTGAACTCCTTTTTAAGACAAAACGTGCTTTTCAGCATGTCATTTTTCTGGTCGTAGTTTAATTTATCACTACATATTATAAAACAAAGTCCATATTTCCCTATGTACGCATAAAACTTTAAAACTACGCAACAGATTTGATGCGGTTTTTTTTAATAGATAGAGTGATTCCAGAGGAAGGTTTGTACGTATAATAACATTAATACGGAGTAAAGAAATACTGGAATTTTTGAGGTTTCTGTAAATAATTATTTTTTTTCCGCTTACATTGCAAACGCAGGCTAAACCCTACGAGATTTATCAAAATAATGTACTAAGTATTTGTACACCTTGAAAAGGTCTACAGAAAAGTCCGCGATGGTATATGTCTATCTCTTATGGATAACCCACTATATAGCATTTTTTGTCATTTACTTTTTACGAAAAATAATGCCTTATTTTTGAAGCAATTTTTATACAATACAGCATTAATCCTTATCCAATTAAGTACCTTAAATAAATAGTTGATTTAATATAGATCAATATGGCCGTTTACAGCATGTAATTTAAGTGAACATTTTCGGAGATATTACAGATTTAAAATGCCGTGAGGACGCCGCGCTTCACCCTATAACACTTCGACTTTAGCAGCGATGTCGCTCTTTCAAGAGTTTGTTTAAAGACATTCTGTAATTAATTGTAAAAATAAAATATATAGGGGAAAAATGTTAAAATAAATACGCAAATATGTACTATATGAATTTAGATATTCAAAGATAGCAGGAAATCTTCTTGGAATAGGGAGAGGGAAATTGTTTTTCTCCAAATTTAACTCTTGCGGGCCACGGGCAGTAATGAATAAATCAAAACTACTGGATCGATTTTAATAATTTTTTTTCACTGAGTGACATGGGCTATATATTTTATACCCGTGCGAAGCAGGGGCAGGCCGCTAGTTTTCTATAAATGAATTTGTTGGTCTTTGAGCCTGGGTGTATATAAGTATTTAAGTATGTATTTAAAAAATACATAAGTAGGTATATATTCACCAGTTGTCTGTCTACCATAACACAAGTATTAAGTTACTTAATTTGGGGACGGACGACCGTGTGTGTAAGTGTCCCATATATTTATTTATTTTATTATTATGGACGTATGTTTCATACTATTTTCATGGTGAATCCGCTAAACCTATATCGATGAAACTTAGGCTATAGAAATCCTGTTAATTCTACAGGAATAGGATGACAATGAAAAGCGCCATCTATTATCAACTTATCACTAGACAACAGTACATGCGAACGAAGTTGCATCGCGCCACTCCATGCGCGACCACCCGATGGACGTTCCCTGCCTCGCGAGCTCCTGCGGTCACCGTCTCCGCGGCTCGATGTGGATGACGACGGCGACGATGAGGACGACGCGATGGACGAGAGGGCGAAAACACCGGATTTGACACCCCCGATCAAGACACCACCCGACTTAGGACCACCTGAAGAAGACTTTGAGGTCTGGGAGCTACCATTCCCAGACCTCCCCACCGAACCAGACATCCCTTAGGTCACCTAGGTGACCTCGGCCTATGGCCGAAACACAGACCGGGCTTAAGTGCCCGCGAGGAACTGCCCGGGCAAGGAGGTACGCCTCGAGGCCCGTGCCCCGCCTACTGCATTTGGAGTAAGCGAGACGACCCTGCTACTACGAAGTTGCGGGTAAAAGCTAGTTATTTATAATTCGATCATAAGACAAGTTACTATGTATGTTTTGTTTGTAGTCGGATATCTCACGGTGGTTTGCTATTACAAACTGAAAATAATATAATATTATTTAATATAATATAATTTAATAATAAAATTTCATGTGATTTATTCCGTTTAAGATAAAGCTTTTAATCGACGTATTATATTTTTATAATATACCATATCTCTAACAGATTACTACTCTTAGGCGATTGAAAGATTGCGCTGCAAGTTTCTTGAACAAACAATTTCGCTTAGATGTAATTGAGTAAAGAGAAATTCTATTACTTACGGCAAATGTAGTAGCCAATTTAAACAAAAATTTAGTTTTACTGTAGGTACCTACATATCGCTAAATATATATAGGTATTAATTATAAAATTATAAAAGTTTAATATATTAATAATTAAATATCTATAAATATATCGTTAATATCGAGAAATCACTGTGCATTGTATATGTTAGTTTAATGACATCAACAAAACCGTCAACCATTAGGTAAGTAAACAAACTTATTATAAAATGATTTATTTATTTTTTAATGATTTATTTATTGTTATGATGATTTATTTATTTTATTAAAATGATATATTTATAGAAGCAGGCATTTTGTGGAATTCCATAGTACAGAAGTTACATTAAGAGAATATATGTAATGCTAAGTGTATGAAGCAGTCAACAATTGCATACCACATACATGCAGAACAAGTCGCCACACGTATAACAAAACGCTGCCAACACCGTCACTAATAACACACATCACAATAATTTCATTATCACAATAATTTTATTGTAACTTCTTTTTATTATAAAATCATTTTGTGTTTACATAGTTATTAAGTTAGTCATGTTTTAATGATTTCAATGTTTTATTCAATAATTTGTTATTCAGAATGAATTAACAAGTCTAAGAATTTATTATTCAAAAACTTGGTAACGTGGTTCGATTGTTAAGTGATTTTGTACATTCACCTTAAACAGTAGAAACAATTAAAAAGAAGAATAACTTTATTGCACTAGTAAAAATGCAAAGAGAAAATACATAAAGTGATTTCGATTATAGATACAGTCAAATGATTAAAAGGCTTTCGATTAATTAAATGACAAAAGGACCCGTCACAAGAATTGCACACATTCACCACCACAATCTCAACAATTGTTTCGCCAGGTAATCGAAGGCATCGTCAGGAGATAGACTCCATGACAAAATCGCAAAATATGCGATTTGTCGGATAGTGCACGAGTTTTTACAAATTCCGCATGTATCAGGTATGAGAACGAATAGTACACTCTAAATTTAGCATTACATATTTAATCTTTTATCGCGGATTATACCAAAATAATATTTCCAATACTTTTGTAAAAATTACTTCATAATCGTACAATAATTGTATAATTATGAAAATAAATAATAAATCAATAGAGTTGTTAAATGGTTTGGCTAATTAGTTTACGACCGGTCGCCTGCCTGACATCAACTTACCTTATTGGTTGTCTATTTTACTCAGCCGGATACAACACGATTGATCAATTTACCTTAGTCGCCTTTTACGACACCTCTGTATTAAATGAAGGTGGTATATTCTACCCAGCCGGATATCACCCGGCGGATAGATTGTGCTATATAAAAATATGAAATAAAAAAAATGTTTAAGATTTTAATGTTAATGAAGAATATTATAAAAACAAACCTTATCTCTTTATATAGTAAAATTTCGTCTAATTGAGTAAACGTTGATATTTTTGTATAAAAAAAAATAAGAAATTTTATAAACATTGAGATAATTCAAGTGTTAACAGATATAATGTCAACATCATAACGGAAAACACTTTGAAGAATTAAAATTTGTTTGCGCCTACCAAGTCATATTTCTTGAACATTAATTTTAGCAAGTTAAGTTGTTTCTTTTTTTTCAAATTTCAAACCAATGTTAGGTAGCATGTACCTGATAGACATTTGTCGATTCAAAAGTCTCTTCTAGAATAAGGCGTTACTTTACGGAGATCCATAATACAAAAGTAATAATAAAATTATTTTGCTTTAATCCATGATAAAATCCGCTGTGTGTTATTCGGCTGAGTAGAATTGATCAACCTCATTTCTTACCGAGGTGTCCTAAAAGGAGACTAAGGTAAGTTGACCCACTGTGTGGTATCCAGTTTAGTAAAATAGACCACCCTCTTTCTCACCGAGGTGTCGTGAAATACGACTAAGGTAAGTTGACGTCAGGCAGACGGGCTTTCGTAAAAAAGCAGTCAGATCATGTGACAACATGTTGTGCCGACCCCACTTAGAGTGGTATAAGGGCAGATGATGATAAATCCACGATATATCATAGAGTTATTAAAAATAGAGTAGAGGGGGCATAGACAGGCCTGTAAGTGATATTGACACAAGAAATAATGAGAGGGAAGATGAAACTCGAATACTTCATCTTTGTCTAATCACACATAAAAAAGAGAGACAGATAGATCACCTCCGTTTGCTTTCCATCTATTGTAATATGGCACATTTTAGTCTGGCTTTCCTTTTTTAGGTATAATAACTCTATGTCGTTGTATTTTTTTGTAAATTACAGTTATTACACTGTCTTTAGCCGGACATATTTTAACAAGTAAACCGTTAATGAATGAAGGCCTTGAATTTGTATCAATTATTATAATGAAGGCGATTGCCGTTTTCGTATTTTATTTCTTCAGAACGCAATTATTAATTCCTGTCAGTAATTTTTGTAAATTATATTTGTTGTAAGCTCGAATAAATATTGTAAAATTTAATTTTATGTGTAATGTAATATATGTAACATGGTACTTTTATATGGGATACTTAGTATTAAAGTGACCTAATTCAAAATTAGGCTTAATTAACATCAATGTTACCTTACCTGTTATATACAATGGATTACCTATTTTAATGCCATCTATTATATCACGCTACGAACTATTAAAAAAACTAGTGTTTTCTTGCTCTTTCCAGTTATAGGTTTTTTATACACTAAGGAGTTTTGTAGTCGATACGCTTTATTGCAGTTTGCCACAAACAACTTTTTTGAATTAGATCACTTTTATACTAAACGTGCGATATATTTGTGCCAAAATGCTCATTCACACTATTTATTATAATCATAAAACATTTCTAATAACCGAGAAAAACGTCTCAGTTTTGGAATTCTGATAATCACTAACTTTGGTAATTATTAAAATTATTTAATGAATTAATTATTATAAATTTGTTTTATTTAATTTGTTTCTGTAAATTAAATAAAATTAATAAAAATACAATTCATAACATAACCTGTTTCTAACTGTATTCGTGCATATTTAAATCAAAGACTTATTCAAACATTATAGATTTCAGATAACGATTGAAACTTCTATTATTGTCTTAGAAGAGTCTTAAGTGTGTAGACGCCCTTTCCTAGCATGCAATAAACAAGCCTTGATGAATACGGACATGAAAGTTCCGGCAATTATTCAAATCGGGTCGTCTGCTGTTCGCTTATTTGATTTCTGCACGATCAATTGTTTTGACTGCTAGTTGGAAAATTCTTTGTTGTTTGGTGGATTTTGTGTGTGTGTGTATGCATAATTATTGAAGTAAAGCTTCTGTTGTGCACTTTTTGTGATAAGAATATTAAACTCGCGTCAGGATATCTGACCTAATTGAAAATTTCTAAGATGGAAGGAGAGTAGACCGCTGTAAGTATCATATTTCACAACTCCATTAGCTTTACATATGAATAATATTTAAATATATAGATATATTTTAAACATTGCCCGTTCTATCATCATCATCCTCCTGCCCTTAAGTACCCCACTCTAAGTGGGGTCGGCACAACATGTTAGAAACATGTTGTCACATGATTTGGCTACGTATTTCGTAGTCCGGCTGACTAGAATAGTTAAGTTAACTAATTAGTTAAGTTCGACTATTCTAGTCAGCCGGATACCACACGGAGGGTCAACTTACATTAGTCGCCTTTTACGACAACTAGGTAAGAAATGAGGGTGGTCAATTCTGCTCCGCCGGATACCACACGGTGGGTCAACTTAGCTTAGTTGCCTTTTACGACACCTCGGTAAGTAATGAGACCGACCTATCACCCTTGAGAAATTTCTTGGAAAAATTTCTTATCCAAAATAATTATAAATGCTATCAAAATTAATCAGTTTGTCCGTTACGTTTTCACCGCTATACGAAGGAGCAAAATTGATGAAATTTGGTATAAATCAAGGTTTTTGGAATATCGGTTTACATAAAAGATAATCCCTTCTTTCGTCCAGAAAAGGAAAAAAAAGTTATCATATTGAGAAATCTAAAAAAATGTGATTTGAGATTATTCAGGATAAATACTTTCGAAAATTGTAAATCTTTAATATTTAACTTATATTTCAAACTGTAGGATTAACTAATTACATATTCTTGTACTAGCTATAGAGAACACTAAGTTTGCGTTCATATTATATGAACAGTATTATAACTATACAATCCTTTATATTGTACAGTTTGCTCAAATATTCACTTGTGCCAGCTGTTGAATATTTGAATAGGTATTTTGCGCCAAAATTAATTAAAAAGGTTTTCATATAGAGGTATGAAGTTATCTTTGTCGAATACATGATTAAAATGTAGAGTTAAGAGAATAATGTAAAGTTGTATACAAATAAGATTATGCAATTATCACTCTACTTATTAGATAATAACAGTACCTACCATTTTAAAAATGATTTTATGCTCGCAACCAAAATTTTATCAGGATAATTTATAGAATTAGGCGTTACTTTGCGGAGATCCATAATACAAAAGTAATAATAAAATTATTTTGCTATAATCCGCGATGAAGTAAAATAGAAAATATATATAATGCTAAATGTAGAGTGGACTATCGGTTATCATACCTGATACATGCAGGATTCGTAAAAACACATGCACAAACCTCCACCACCGCCACCACAATACACAAGCACTATATACGTTCACTATCACAAACTCAACAATCGTTTCGCCCCGCAACCGAAGCATCATCAGGAGATAGACTCCACGACCAAAATCGCAAAGCAATTTTTGCGATTTTAGTTGCGGGGCGAAACGATTGTTGAGTTTGTGATAGTGAACATATAACGGCTTACCAATTAGAAATCGTACACGTTAACAAATAAACATTCAAAATAAGAATTTTCCTAAATTTTTCTAAAATTCAACATTTATTTAATACTTCTAACAATTGTTACCAATATTTCCTTATGTGTAAAAATAAATATATGTAATAAAACTCTATAATCTCCAAAACTGTTTTTAAAATTTTCTCGAAATTTTGAGGGTGTATAGGGCAAACTGACCTCAAGTTCGAATTCAGTGGGTCACGTACGTACGTAATACGTACCCATAGGTCGTTTCAGTTAAATGACTTTTCCAGTGTTTTTTGTATGCCGGTTTAATTTGATCTTTACTACACGAATCTAAACTTGTATCTTACTGTTTAATCGAACTCTGGAAAGAGATTTTTTTAACTCGCATCTATTTATTAGGCATACGTATTTAGGTATTTATACCTAGGGGCTTCGAAGCGTGGAGAGGTTAAAAGTTCACCAGGCGTATGGCATACTCGTAGGTGCACCGCAGCACTTAGACGATTGACTGTAAGACACGTTGTGTCAAAAAGCAACCTTTCATTACTGAAGTGCTGCATCGTAAAATGAACCCCAGACCATTGTGAATTGGACCACATTTTTAGTGAACTGCCAAAGCGTAATTAATTCGTTTGTACCATGTAATATTGCTCAATATAATATTTACTTCATTTATGGAAGGTGTTACTTGCGGAATTCCATAGAATACCGCGACGTCAGCGTATCTTGAACGTTAAGCAACTTGTTAGTCAGTAGTCATGGATGGATCACTTATGGATGCGGATGGATGGATGGATCACGTCGGGGTCACCAATGTGCTGATGGTGTTTACTTGTGTGGACTTCTTTATTGTGGAGCGAAATCAAAGTAATGCGGGTGGAGATATATTTATTACCGTACGTCTTACAAGTTTGCGTATTTATTAGCCACTGACTATTGACTAACAAGTTGCTTCTAATGCTGACATTCGAGATACGCTGACGTCGCGGTACAGAACTTATGATAGAAAAAAAATCTATGAAAAATGTAGGAAGCAAACCGTTCTCATACATGCAGGATTAGATACCACACGGATAACAAGATACTACTACCAAAACAGCACACTACACCCATACACTATCACACACAATCTCAACGATTGTTTCACCTCGTAACCACTAGCTAAAAGCTATATGGACTTCGCTATTTTGTTGTGGAGCATATCTCCTGACGATGCTTCGCTAACTTAATAATATTTACTGTTTTTATTGTGCTACCACAATGAAGTGTAATGAATTCAGATGTGTCTACCTTGCAATACTGTTCATTCAAATTCTTATTGAGTTACCAAAAAATAAGGGAAATGAATTCATAGATATAAATATAAATATATGGGACGCTTAGACACACGATCGTCTGTTCCCAAAGTATAAAATTTAATACTTGTGTTATGGGTGAGAGATACTCGTAACTGGTGAATATCTTCTTCTTCTTCTTCTTCTTTCTCAACCGGTGGACGTCCACTGCTGAACATAGGTCTCCTTAAGGAATCGCCACAATCCACGATTTTGTGCCGCTTGGATCCAGCGGCTCCCCGCGACCTTCTTGAGGTCGTCAGTCCACCTCGTTGGGGGTCTACCAACGCTGCGCTTTCCAGTGCGAGGTCGCCATTCCAGCACCTTAGGACCCCAACGCCCATCAGTTCTACGTTCTACGTACTGTACGGTACATATATAATTTTTAAATACATACTTAAATACAACTATACCAAGACTCGAAGAACCAACAAATTCTTTTATAGAAAATGTTGGCCATTGGCGGGAATCGAACCCTCGACCCGCGGAGCTGAAGGCAGAGTCACTACCAACTGCGCCAACGGGCCAGTCATGTTTGTACCTTTTGATATTGTTCGTCGTAGTTTAAATTCAAAAAATGATTTCATATCGCTCAATATGATTTCGTCGTTTTACATGATTTCAATTAGTATAGCGTTTTTAATAGTTAGTAGCGTGATGTTATGATTGGCATTGAAAAAAGGATTATTCTTATTTTGAGTTAGGTCACTTTAATTCTAAGCGTGCGATATATAGTATGTTACATATAAATACCGACATTAAGCGTTTTAAGAGTAAATCCTTTTAATGTGTCCACAAAGGCACATCAAACAATAATAACATCCGATTAGTTTTATGGTTCAACGGCTCATAAATGGAAGATTCGCGTGTAACCTCCGAAAGCCCTCAAAAGCACATTTACTTTGCTAATTCTGTTTTAGTTTCACTGAAATCACGTTCACTTGAGTATGAGCCAATTTTTTTTATTTACATAAATTTGAGATTGAGTTGAATAAACCACTCTCTTTCTTACCGAGGTGTCATAAAAGGCGACTAAGGTAAGTTGACCCAACGTGTGGTATTCGGCTGAGTAGAAAGGATCACCCTCAGTCTTTACCGAGGTGTCGTAAAAGGCGACTAAGGTAAGTTGACACGCCATGTGATATCCGGCTGAGTAGAATAAACCATCCGCTTTCTTACTGAGGTAATTAAGTAAGTTGACGTCAGGCAGGCGGCCAGTCGTAAAATACTTAGCCGAATCATGTGACAGCATGTTTGTAAGATGTTGTGCCGACCCCACTTAAAGTTAGATAAGGACAGGAGAATTACTTAGATAATTCTTTATCGTGGTCCTCTTATTGAATATAAGAGGTTAGCATTACATTTGTGGCTATGACGATTACGGTAAAGGCTTTCAATTAATACTAAAAATATGTCGACTTTCCTTCTGTATATTATCAATTATGCTCCAGAAAAGGAGAAAATTTATGTCCAGAAGTGGGATAGTAAGAGGCCATTACAAAATTTACTTGAGTTATTAGCAACAACATAACAAATAGTTGTTTCAATAAATATGTTCATAATACCAGTAGATTGCGTTACTGATATCCTAGAAGACGCTTATACATAGGCCTTTTTTTGAATAGGTATGAGAAATTGCAGGTCTTGATGGCAACATAAACATCCCACCCCCCAATAAACAGCCGACCGTAATATAACGGAGATATCGCCCCAATTCAATATCCAATAGTAGAAATGACTCACGTTCACAAAATCAACTCAATTCCCAAGAGTAGTTTCCTCTAGGCTCCTTAAACATTGGACCTTTCCGAATCGAAATGTATAAAGATATAATCTTTCCTGTTTAATTCTACTTGATCCTCTGGTCAGGTTTATATTGTGAAGGGCCAATGCGGAGTCAAATGACCCGTGCAAACGTGACTTGTAAAAGGGATTTACTGCAAATTACTTCAGCGAAGTTTGTGAACGCTGTTACCCTACCTTTTTTATACTCAACGGTATCCTTCGAACTTAAAGTACTAACGTTCTGCCCATTGCTGTCTGGTTTCTATTTCCCTTCGAAATTCAACTTCGAAGTTCAAAAAAATCCTGCAATTGCCACGAAACTTTACAGGATTATCATTCAATTATTATTCAATTTAAAAATTATCTAAAAATTTAATTAAAACCCGTCCAGTTTAGAAGTTTATAAGTAAACAGACGTACAAACTTTCCTTTTTATACATATAGAAGATTAGCGGTGCCTGTGACTTTGTTGCGCCAATTTAAGCGTTTATGCACCTTCAGTAATGCAAAATATTGGTATGGATTCTTCATTAATTATATGGTCTTTTCCAAAATACTTAATGTCACATCAACAATTAATATTCATAACAGTGTTCAAAGAACAGTATTCTCTTTCCTCTGAAATATCATTTATAATATCTAGAGAAAAGGTTTTCTGATTTTTATATACAAAACATCGCGTAGAGATTTTACCTTGTGGGTGGATAGAAGGGACGAATTCTAAACATTTGTCAGACGCTCTGTTCGGGGCAGACGCTCATTAATTCCAAATCGCCATTTGTCTTTATAAACAATGAGGTGAAAAAGGTGTTGTTGGCTTGGTTTCATACACGAATATTTAGTTATCAAATTTATGAAAGGTTCTTATCAAGCTATACGACATTGATATACATCGATCGTTAAATATCGCATCCATGTTATTTTTTATACAGATATATTAGATATCTAAAAAGTGTCTACCTTTTATATCGGTTTTTAAGATTCCCCAACTTTGTGAAAGAAAAACGGGCATAAGCTTTTTTTTTAAAAGACTATTTCACTACAGTATTTTTATACAAAAAGTAAACACTAATATTTCTCTTTTTTTGTCTCTTTGTCATGTTAACATGAAGATTAACCATTTGAAATTTTGAAAGGATTTCAAGTTAAATAAAAGCAATTTATTGAGCTTCTCTCTCTTTTTTCAAGCACTGGACATCCAACCTAGGTCTCTTTGTAGGATTTCCATTTCATCATAATCATTATTCTCATCATCATCATCTCTTGCTCTAAGTAGGGCCGGCACAACACGTTTTGGCTAGTTATTTTACGACCGGCCGCCTGCTTGACGTCAACTTACCCTAGTCGTCTTTTACGACACCTCGGTAAAAAATTAGGGTGGCCTATTCCACTCACCCAGTTATCACACGGCAGGTTTACTTACCTTAGTCGCCTTTTGCGACACCTTAGTAAGAAATAAGAGTGGTCTATTCTTTTTAAGCTGATACACGGCGGGCCAATTAACCTTAGTTACATTTTACAACTCGGTAAAAAATGAGGGTGGCCTATTCTATTCTGTCGGATACCACACGGTGGGTCAACTCACCTTAGTAACCTTTTACGACACCTCGGTGAGAAATGAGCGTGACCTATTGTCCTATATCCTACACAGTGGGATACCACACGGCGGGTCTACTTACTTTAGTTGCCTTTTATTACTATTTTGGCTTTATAATAATAGTGGGATTGTATGCAAAACAAGCTAAATTTGTGCGGTATTTTCCATGACAGTGTATGAGGTAGATTGGGCACTTGGGCACGTTTTGTAAATTATTCAAAACGGGACGACGCTAAAACGCTTAGTTTTACATACCCCTAATGTTAGGGGTACCGTTTGGTACTTTTGTAGATATTGTTATAATGAAAGTTATTTGTAACGTGTTATCTTTAATATTTAAATGAGTTAATCTTGTATGTATGTATAGATATTTTCGGAATGTCGGAAACGGCTCCAACGATTGTCCTGAAATTCGGCATGTGAGGCGATATGGGGCAGTAAAATCGAACTAGGTAGGTTTTATTTTTAAAAAAATCGTTTTATGCCTATTTTTGGGCATTAAATAATACTAAAATTTACATTGAATATAAAACACTATTTTTGCCATAAACTGTCAAGTTGGCGTGGCTTATTCGGGTAAACGGGTGGTCTCGAGAAATACCTAGGATTGAGCCCCAACTACCCCCTTTTTTTTGAAGTTTCTTTTTTTATTTTATAAAAAATTACTGAGCAAGGCTAGGAATACAAGGAATTTATATGTATGTGTAATTTTATCATTAAATAGCTTTTACCCGCAACTTTCTTCGCGTAGACTGTTGCCGCGTCATAGGTTGATAATAGATGGCGTTTTTCAATGTCACCCTGTTCCTGTAGAACTAACAGGATTTTTAAGGAATAATTTTGCATAAGTTCATCGATATTGCTTTAGCGGATTCGCCGTGAAAGAGTAACAAACATACATCCATACTCACAAAGTTTCGCATTGATAATATTAGTAGGAAGGATATAGTATCCTTTTATCCAAAAACAAGTATATGAGACAAAAATACTGAGCGTGCTTAGTTTGTTAATAATAATGAAATATTATTAAGTGTACTGTAGGCGTTAATGAAAATATGTTTGAAGTCTTCTAATAACGCTCGCGACGAGGGTAGGTAGCAACAAAATCATTAATTATGATGTTCTCGCTTTACGCGTTTCGTCATTAATCTTAATTAATTTATGTAGATATATATATAAAGTTTGTAATTTGTGAGAACAAGATTTTAGCAATTTTCCATTGTTATTTAAAAGTTCATATAAATATTGTGCGCTGCCAGCATTTTTTGGGCCATTCCACGTGGGCATGATTTGTATATTCCTAGCGTGTAAGTAATTTAAGATAGATATAACTTGTACATTTTTGTTGTAAATAAAATATTATAATGTTATGTAATAAGTGATATATTAAATTATAATACATACATATCAACTACTACCCGCAAACTTCCGTCAGTTTTTACTTAGTTTATTATATACTTTATCTTTTTTTGTGTATTTTTTAATTTATTTTTAAATTTACGGTTACGGTTTTTTACGGTTTATAATATTTCTACCGGTTACGCCGTGTGGTATCCGGCTGAATAGAATAGTACCACCCTCATTTCTTACGGAGGTGTCGTAAAAGGCGATTAAGGAAAGACGACCCGCTCTGTGGTATCTGGCTGAGTAGAATAGACCAACCTCATTTCTTACCAAGGTGTCTTAAAAGGCGACTAAGGTAAGTTGACCCACCGTGTGGTATCCAGTTTAGTAGAATAGACCACCCTCTTTCTTACCGAGTTGTCGTAAAATACGACTTAGGTAAGTTGACGTCTGGCAGGCGGCCGGTCGTAAAAATTAAGCCAAATCATGTAACAACATGTTTAAAACATGTAGTGCTGACCCCTCTTAGAGTGAGATAAGGGCAGCAAGATGGTGGAGGTTTCTAAATTTGAGAACAATACTCTTCAAACTTTCCTAAAGCGCTGTGAAACCGCTTTGAGGTTTGTCTACGCCATAAAATATATTCTTTTATTAGTTTTAAAAAGTTTTCAAACGACTTAAATAACCAATGATGATGAGTTGTGAATGTGTTTTTTGCAAGTTAACCATATTTATTACGACTCACTAACTCGCTCAATCCGAGATGTTAATGAAGTGTATAAATCCTTCTTACGTTACTCTGTTATAATTTCGAGCTTTACATAAGCATCGATATACATAAGATTATAACGAGATGCGTAGTTATGGGATAACCATATCACCCTAATTAAAACCAGGACTTATTTAGCTTGATTTTTACCCGACTAAAACATTTAGTAACATTTAGCCGAAAAAAAGATGGATGGATTGTGTGAAAAATGATATGCATGTTAAAAGAGTGGCACCAGAGTTGACGAACGATAGAGGAGAATGGTAGAAGAAGACATATTATGCCGACCCCACTTAGAGTGGGATAAGGGTAAGAGAATGATGAAAACATTTAGTGTAAGTCGAATGTACAGAGAAGGTGATATACGTACAATGACAGATGCATTATTTTAAGGTACAGACATTAGCGATTAGCGACACTAACGGCTCACAATATTTCAGATAAAGATGTACTAAAAGATGATCTGTGTGCGAGTTCACTAAGCTTTACTATTTTAGTAGGATGCCCTAAACCTGGGAAAATTAGGGGCGTAACTTCGATAATTTTGTATGGACCGCTTATACGATCAGTAAAAAACAAGGCGTGGATTAATACATGTGACAACTTTTATGATTTAACTAAGATGCATTCGTAAGCTGTGTTAGGTTATGGCGTAGTAGCTTTATAAATAATAAATGTTGGGATTGTTAGAGTTGTTAGTTAACGGCGACAGATGGCAGCACTTGTATTTTATTTCGCGCTAATGTTTGTCGATTTATTTTATATATCAGAGGATACGTACCATTTGCCGACGTGTTATGGTTGTTAGTTATGTAGGGTCGTGTTAGGTATTTCGTTGTTGTTTATGGTCAAGTTAAGGTCGAGTATTAAGTTAATGTGCAATGGTTAATAGTAATTTAATCGTAATTTGCAATTTAGTGTTTAACTAAGCTATCAAAGGATTGTTCATAACAGGGAATAGGGATAATTGCAAGAATAATAGGAACAACTAGGCCTTTTCAGTGTTAGAAGTTTACTGTTACTTCCTAGCACATTTTTTAGTAGTAAGTTTTTGAAATTACACCAAAATTAGTGTTCCGTGTTAATCTCCGTTGCCGTGGAGACGCGGCCCCCCGATGTTGCCGCCTTCTTTAACTAGAATTCCCAACATAAATTTGTCTAGTTAAGATTAGTTTTCACATCAATTGTTTTTCATAAAAAAAGTATTTGTTAGTGAAATTAAAGTAATATGTTATATTGATAATGTAATTTTAAATTAATACTATATCCATTTGCGTGCTGAATTCGTATTCATTAAAAAATATTCAGCCGTTATAATTATGCCAAGCAATCATTGGTTTAACCATTCTGTCGGGACCTAACTGTACAGTATTTCGTCCAAAAATATTCAACTAATAAAACCTTAAAAAATATCTTCGTATTTAAAATCAGGGTAAAGCTAAGATATTATAAACTACTAAACCGGCCATACACGACTGCTCAAGCGGTTAGCCAATGTTCAACATACACGGAGCGTTCTTGCAGTCGGAGTCAACAGCTTGAAGATGCCATTGAAAACTGGGCTGTCAAACACCCGAAGCAGTTGCAACTGAACCAGCGGTTCCTGTATGAACGTACATACAAGTCTGTACTTCACTTTGCAGTCGCAGCTTGTAGAAGTCCTCTTGACTTATATATCAAATAATCCAATAAACAATAATAATTTTAACTGAATATCTCACTCTTGAAACAAATGCTCACATGTATAATTGAGGCGTTATAAAAGTCTACTCCTAATAAATCTATTGACATTTATGGCCGTCCTAAATATGTCAAAATTCCCGCAAGACTGTCGCCGTCGACCCGCGACTGAATTAATAATGCCGTGTCACTCTGTGTCATTATATGCCGCAAAGTCTATATATATAACAAGTTTAGGGCTATATGGTCGGTTTATAGTACGTCTATTATCTTATACATAATTCTGTCAGTGTTATAGTTGAAAACATTTCAAACTTGAGATGATAACAAAACATATTAATTTTTAAACTCTTCCATTAGAATTCAAAACACATTTGCTGTTTTAGTATGAAAAATAACAAAATTATGTCGTAGGCATAGAATTATTACACTAGAGCACCATAGTCAATGACAGACCTTTACGTGAGAGTGTCGCGATAAATAATAAAGGAGGGAAGATGAAATTCTTACAGCTATTTCTGCCTAATCTTACTATACTTCCTACTTATATTATAAATGCGAAAGTTTGTGCGTATGTATGTATAGTTGTTACTCTTTCACAGCGAATCCGCTGAACCAATAACGATAAAACTTACACAACACAGCACAACTACTCCTTATACACCGGGGTAACATATAGGCTAGAAATCCTGTTAATTTAACATTAACAGCATGATATTAAAAAGCGCCATCTATTATCAACCTTTCACTCAACAACAGTCCACGCAAACGAAGTTGCGGGTAAAAGCTAGTCACACATAAAGGGAGACAGATAATAAGTCTCATTTGCTTTCTCTTCATTGTCGATGGACACATTTTTGGCTGGTTTTTCCTACTCTAGTATACTTTATGGTAGTAGCTTGCCGCCTATAAGAAGAGAAGACGGAGTAAAGGAACAGGGTAAAAACTTATTGTAATCAGTCTCGTTCCAAACGTTGACTAACATGTCTATTAGACGCTCGTTCGTCTATCAATTTACGGCAAATACCTTGCAATGTCAATGAAGTTTGATGCGATTGAAGCTTATATACCGGGCTACTAAATATAATACTAAAAAATTAAAACTAAATAGGTTAAAAAGATTCAGCTTTTTATACGGGGATAGGAATATAACAATTTAATTTAAATCGATCCGAACAAGGGGCGGTTAAATAGTATTTGTATAAAGATATAAAGTCAAAATTCTCAAGCCAAAAATCTAATACTAGAAATACTATCCAAAATACTTGGAATCAATTCAATTTCCAGGACACTCAAAGCCCAACTCCCCGGTCACCTTAAACAGTGGACCACTTTAGAAAGATGTAATCTTTTCTATTTAATTCCATTCGCCAGGTACAGGTGAGAAGGCTCAACGTGGAGTCAAATCAACCGTGCTAACAAACGTGACCTGTAGGGGGATTTACTGCAAATTACTTTCGTAAACATTCCTTCGAACGTTTTATGGTATTCGATGTTTTCGCAAAAACTTAGATTGTATTACTAGGCGACAGCCGAACGGTGAGAACGTATTATTTTACCAAGCTATATCAGATTAGAACCCGTTCAGGCATCCATTAGTATATATTAAAATATTTACTGCTTAATTGATTGAACGTGCACACGTCAAAGAAATTTTAAAAAAATATTAGTTTTCGGCTGAGTAGAATAACTAACTTCATTTCTTACCGAGGATTCGTAAAATGCGACTAAAGTAAGTTGACCCGCCGTGTGGTATCCGGCTGAATAGAAGAGACCTCCCTCTTTTCTTACCGAGGTTTCTTAAAAGGCGACTAAAGTAAGTTGACGTCAGGCGTCTGGTCGTAAAATAACTAGCTAAATCGCAACAACAACATGGTTAAAAATTTTGTGCTGACCCCACTTATAGTGGGATAAGGTTAGGAGAATGATGATGATCGATCTTTTGGTCGGTTCGATAGAAGTTGAAACATTATTATCTCTTTTAATAAACTATAAATTTAACTAATAAAAGAAATACAATTTTTACATACTGCGTAGTAAGAGGCGACACTAGCATAGGTAATTCAGAGCGCATTACGTAAACAAATCTTAGTACGCGTAATTAATTCAAGAATGGAATTAAAAATACAAACTATTTTTAGGATAGAGATACAATTTCAAAGCTTATAATTTAAATAAGTTACTCTCAATGATTTACAACCATCTTTATCTTTTTGTTCCTTTTTTACAATCCTTACTAATGTTATAAATGCAAAAGTTTGTGAGTATGGATGTATGTTTGTTACTCTTTCACGGCGAATCCGCTGAACCAATATCAATCAAATTTGGTACAGTTTTTACTTATACATCGGAGTGACATATAGGCTATAGAAATCCTGTTAATTTAACACGAATAGGATGACATTGAAAAGCGCCATTTATTGTCAACATATCACGTGACGGCAGTCGACGCAAACGAAGTTGCTGGTAAAAGCTAGTAATAAATAAACGAATAAAATAATACGTAAAATAAATGAGAACAAAGCTTCTAATTGAATAAAACTCGAATAAAATTATTCCTTACTCTAATCTCCTGTCAAAATAATATACTATAAAAGTTGTCTTATCTCATTCCCCATTTCTCCTGATACCGTTTCATTATAATAAGCCTCAATAACACACGCTTGTTTACCCTTCTCGGGTTCGATAGCGCGATCCAAGACACGAGTTTCCAATATCGGGGCCAATCAATCAAGCTGGCAATGAACATAGGGCACGTCATTTATCAAAGTTCCCTAAGCGATTTCGAAAGGCTCGAGGATAAAATTTTGTGTGTTAACCCTATGTGGAGAAGACTGGCCACCAGGCTAGCCACCAGCCTCGAGAAGGCGCCCTTTAAGCACCCTTAATGTTATTGTCAAGGAGATAGATATTTTTTTTGTTCTCTTAGTGAATTCACAAAAATAGCAACTTAGACTATTTGTTATAGCTTAATTTGATCAATCTGTTATATATCTATACTAATATATAAAGGTGAAGAGTTTGTTTGTTTGTTTGTTTGTTTGTTTGTTTGTTTGTTTGAACGCGCTAATCTCAGGAACTACTGGACCGATTTGAATAATTTTCTCAGTGTAAGATATTCCATTTATCGAGGAAGGCTGTAGTTTATATAACATTAAGCTAAGATGAGAGGAGCAGCAATAAAAATTAGTACTAAAACGTACAAAAAGAATCCGTCATCTATTTTATAGTTTGCTAAAAAACTACCTGACAAAAAGTTTTGCGGAACTGCCAACACTAGGAAATTAATGATGTCCCGTCAGACTGTCAATCACTTTATACGGTGCAAGTGACTATATGGGGCAAGTGTAGTGAAAAAATAATCTCCATTATTACGAGGGGAGTTCGAGAATGCCATGTGAGCGTTTTAGTGAAGTCATTTCTGAACGATTTTTATACGCACAGAGAAAACCCAAGGTATATTCCGTTGATAAAAAGAACATACAATTTTGGAGGCTTATGTTTGGGTTGTCTAATTTAATTTGTATTCGATATTTCAACATCCAGATAATGATTTACTGTTTCAGTTTATCTAATCTTTATTTCTTTATTTGCGGAATACGAGTACAAAAGTTCATAAGAATTAAAATATAACGTGTCTTACATATTCTGCCTTGCAGGCGTGCAAACATGAAATTATTATAGAATTAATAAATTATAAAATTAAATCAATAAAAAAAAGAAAATCAAATTAAATTAATGTGTCAGTTTTATAAGCAAATGTCATGTCTAGATATCATAAACCACAATCTGCCAGAAATTTATTGTATAAATAATAACTTTATAGACTACTTGTGTATGAAAAATAATAAATGAGTAATATATATTGTATATATTTATGGTATACCTTTATATATACAAATAATACAATATATTTTAATACGTAGAAATTTATAACATTATCGTATCATTTTACACCTATTTGTTTTTCGATTGTTATCTCGACTATTAACAATTGTTTCTGAAAGAAATGAAAAAGATGTATATGCAAAGATTGAAATAAAAATATATATATTTGCGTAACAATAGTCTAAGAGCCAAAAACTGAAGGAAACAATACTTTAAAGTATTAATTACTCAAATTCAAATTCAAAATAAAGAATTATTCAAGTAAACTTGTTAACAAGTGCTTTTAAATCGTCAACTCTACTACTGGTTCGGAAAGTTGTTCTTACATCGAAAAGCTAGCAAGAAACTCGGCGGTTGCTCTTTTCAAACTTATAACTAGTTACAGTGAGTCATTACTATCTTGTACAGGGTCGAACAGTAGCTATATTCACGCATTCTTATCACCTAAATAATCATGACCAGTATAGTATCCTTTTGTATCAGCCTTTAACAATTTTTTTAAACTGCTGTAATGGCAAAGCTAAAATTGATCGTTTTTACAAATCCTGCATGTATCAGGTATGTAAACGGATTGTCCACTCTACATTTAGCATTATATATATTTTCTATTTTACTTCATCGCGGATTATAGCAAAATAATTTTATTATTACTTTTGTATTATAGATCTCCACAAAGTAAACGCCTAATTCTATAAATTAAATTAACTAAAATAACCGTTGCGTGAATTAAAAATTTTGTATATCTCAATTTCTCACTCTCGTATATATTTTTAAGATCAGTTTAAGTTTATTGACGACAACATGCTTGCAATAGCGCCTCGAAGAAGATTAACTGAATAGTGAACATTTGTCAGACGTCCTGTTGGGGTGCAGATAGCTATTAATAATGAATCTCCATTCATCTTAGTTCACAACAAAACAATAGACAATATAAAATATTCTGAAATACGACTTTTGTGAACTGGAGATTTATTTTACTTAAACGTATCAATTGGAAATTTAATGACTAATATATAAGATTCTTCTCCTTCTTGGTCGATACACTCTTGGCAGAGCGGTCGAGGTAGTCAGTTGAGGGTTGGTGCTACACTTAACAATTTGACGCCATTCTTTTTGGAAGGCTGCCATTCTGGTGCATTTATGAAGAGGGCAGTCAAAGGCAGCTTTCACTTGGTCCGTTTATTGCATCGGTGATCTGCAGCGCGGTCTTGTGCCTTCGATATTCCTTACACTACAAGGTTCTACAGACGCATCTCCCCGACGAGACACGTGTCCGAAAAAAGTATAATGGCCGGGATTCGAACCCACACCTCCATTCCACCTGTATGCCGGAGACTCCACCTCCGGGTAGAGACCTCTCAAAAGAGAAGTCCCCCTTCGCTAACCAGATGCACCGAACGCTTCGGGGACCTGTAAGCCAGGCGTCCAATATACCCCATTCAGAACATCCGAAGGTCCCCAGTTAGGACGGCAGACGATGGGCTTGGGCAAATCGCTAACATCTTGACTCACCAGCAGCAGATTGGATCCAGAACAACAGTTCTGCCATCTCCCTCCGCCCCCTCCGCACAGCAAAAGGGGGCCATCGCTGTCCACGATCGCTCCCTGCCCACCGTGTTTCCCAGCATCTATCTTTACCAGTTCATTTAATATGGCTGTCTTTAAAGCAATAGTGAAATGGCATCAAGCGCGTTCCATCTTAGATTGCATCATCGCTTACCATCAGGCATGGTTGCATTCAAGCGCTAGCCTATTATGCAATAAAAAAAGCCCACGAGCTCTCGATCATAAGTCCGTTAACCTGCATATATGAAGCTTTTAATCGTAATGAGATAAAAATTGATTCTATGATTGAAAATTCAAATTAGTACCCTGTAAGGAAAGGCACTCAAAATATTCGCTCAGCCACTCCCATATTACTGTCGGATCTGTCGATATGTCTGGGGTATCACCGAGTACAAAGGAAATTTCTCTTCCAAATATTTTTAGTGGATACTCTATTCGTAGATGTTCTATAGAAATACACGTCATGAAAGGCTTTAGGTCTGTTCTTTTGAAAAGGAAAGGTTTTATGTTGGTAGTAAAATGAAAAGAGTAAAATAGAAAGATGACTTTTTCGTTAACGTAATAACAACTAAACCAAACAGTTTTTTTAATTTAAAACATCGTGAGTAGTATTAATAGTTAATGTATAGAAACCGGCTATACTCACGTGTTATTCTATCGAAGTGCCCCGGATGGGTTTGAAACTAGTCGGACTAACCCGATAGAATAATAAGTGGGTATAGCCGGTTTCTATACATTAACGACACATGTTTGACTCTTAACTTTTTAAGTATTTTGGGATAGCCATAATAGCATGAGATCTTTCCACAGGAAGGGTAGTTCCCGGTATTAATTTGCGGGTAAGCATTAAAATAAACTTATGCGACTGTGCTTAATCGATATTTAGAATTTATCATGTATGTTGTACATTTAGGAAGTTAAAAATATATCTACATAACTTTAATAGTTAACAAACCAATAAAATCAAAAACCTTTTGAAAAAATAGCTAAACCCCGTAACCGAAGCATTATCAGGAGATATAATCCATGGCAAATGGAGTGTCTTATTCTACGTCCTATTTTGTATTATGGATCATTACAAAGTAACGCCTAATTGTAAAATTATTTTTTATATTTGTTAAGAAATACGAAGTAGGGCTTCAAAATTATGTACTTATTTGTCTATTTTCGTAACAGGCGTGAATAACTTAACAAGTCCAAAACGTAGTTTAGTATACATTTATAAATGAGTTATTTAAATATTTACGAGTTTGTGTATACGGTAGAAAATGCCGTATGATATCCGACTGAGTAGAATAAACCACCCTTATTTTTTACCGAGGTGTCTTAAAAGGCGACTAAGGTAAATCGACCCGCCGTGTGGTATCCGCCTGAGTAGATTACCACCCTCATTTCTAAACGAGATGTCGCAAAAGACGACTAAGGTAAGTTGATCTACAGTGTGGTATCCGGTTAAGTAGAATTGAACACCATATTTCTTACCGAGCTGTCGTAAAATACGACTAATGGAAGTTGACGTCAGGCAGGCCGGCGGTCGTAAAATACGTACCGAAATCATGTGACGACTTGTTTATAACATGTTGTGCTGACCCCACTCAGTTAAATAAGAGACTGAGGATGATGTATATGCGATTGAAAATACTTATGATCTTCAGTGAAATATTCACAATATAAATTAGGCTATCATAATATATGTTATGATTAAACATATAAAAAAAACATAAGTCGACTTATCAACGTATTCACGTCTGGTACGTATATATTCAATGTTATTGCTTTACGAACGGCGTTTTATATGTGACACCACGAAAAAAAGGTACGAGTAATAATACCCATCAATAAATACAAGGAAATGCGAGTCCGAAATAAAATCCATCGTAAACGGATAAGTACGGTCAGGATAGAAAAAAACAACTACCATCCGTATTCCTTGAACCATTTGACAAGCTATTTTACTTGCGTTGCTCAATAAATGAATTCATGAGCATCGAACTGTATAAACGAAATACGATTCCCACTTATTTCCATTGGATTCCAGCGTATTTCTGTTGAACGAACTAGCCGTAGTGACTACTTACTATTTCATTGCAAAAACCTCCTTGGGAGAAAAAAATAACGCTCAATCCGATGAGTAGTTTATTTAATCATTTCTTTTTATACATATATTTAGAAAAGAGAAAGAAAAATTAAAAAAGTACATGTATTAAGGCGGACTTATCCCTAAAAGGGATCTCTTCCAGTCAACCTTTGAGTAATAGAAGGAAAAGGACAGGAGAATTGAAGAAGAAAGAGAGTACGGGTCATATGGAGAAAAAGAAAAAGTTTATATAAATTTAAGTATATATTCTATTAAATAATTTTGTAGTAGTTTATATACATATAAACTACTACAAAATTATTTAATATTTACACTACTGATAATTACACATATTATTTATTAATACACATTTCATCACTTGCTAATGAAATCACTTATTCTAATCAAAGTGTTTCGTCACAAGATGTTTTATACATATATGTTGCTACAAGTTTTGGCAATTATTTTACAACCGGCCGCCTGCCCGACGTCAACTTAACTTAGTCATATTTTACGACACCTCGGTAAGAAAGAGGGTAGTCTACTCTACTCAGCCTAATACCACATGGCGGGTCAACTTACCTTAGTCGCCTTTTACGACACCTCGGTAAGAAATGAGGATGCTTTAATTAGCTGGAAATAACACGGCATTTATTATTAATACACATATTTTATATTTATAAAAATATCATGATGAAAGCAATACCATACTTCTTTTTATATTGTCGGCGTTTTAATCCAGTAAGAAAGAAAATTTTGCTAATTATTCTGATATTTTGATTTTGATATTTAACACTTTCAATACTATAAATATCAATTTCGTATTTAAAAATTGGTCAATAGACTGTGCGCATCAAAAAAAGCAATATCGTAAATAATTTATATCGTTGAAAGTTCGGCTTTACGTTTGTGTCATTTATATGAGACCAGAATGAAATAAAAGTAAAAGTCTATCAATAAAGGGAAATACAGTCGACGATAAATCCATCGCAAACTGGCAAGTACGGTTGTCAATGAAAGACTTTAGAACTTCCGTATTCTTTGGAACATCCGACACCGAGTTATATAAACGAGTGCTTCTAACAAAAAAGGAATCGATGGGTGTTTAATTGTCAAGTAAAGTGACGGTTTGTATATATTATTTTAAATAGAAGTAATTCGAATATTATTTTGCTATTATTAATATTATATAGAGTTTCTCTAAAGAAACTCTATGTAATGCTCTTAAGAAAAACTATAAATATAAAGTTTATACTAATTACGATAAAGATAATATAAGATAATTACCAGAAGGTCGGCAACCTTTCAAGATTAAAATTCAATACGTGATAATTTATGAATTTTCCCGATTTTCAGTGCCCGTAGTAAAAAAAATCTTTTGACGACAGTATAGTTTAAATATAGCATATATATTTTGGCTTTTATATGGGTGAATTTTGATTTAGAGTTAAGCAAAACCAGAGCAATACCTATCATACCATCAGAACGTCGGAGGAGGGAAAAAGAATTGCACCACGTTTTTGTGTATGGGGAAAGAAATGAAACGAAAGAAAGAAATGGCGTTCCAAATTAAAAAAAAAACTTGCATCAGTTATTATACTAGAGTGGGAAGGCCAACCTAAAATATTGAAAGAAAATGAGACACTTATCTGGTTGTATTTTTTGCGCGTGCGTAACGTTCCAAGGATTTAAATTAAAACGCGTTGTACATATTTTTCTGCGCATGTGTGATTAGACAAAGATAAGTATATGCTTCTTATCTTCCTTCTCTTATTATTTGTGAACAATCGAACTGAAATTATTTGTGAAAAATCGAAGTGAATTGTTGAACAATCGGATTCATATGGCTCCCCTATTCTAAAATAATAACTATATGTCTCGCATGCAATAACAAATAACGCTGTCAACATGATATGAAATGATGTCTTAGCTATCTTTAATACCTTTATTTCAAAATATCCTGCACTTCATTTTAGGGTCATCGTTGAATATAATTGTCATCTACTACATTATTGTAATAAAACAATTAAACTCTACAAAGAGTTGTAATTATGAAGAGAAATGGACGTCCAATTAACTAGAAAAAATGGCTTTGCTTGAGACGGTGGGTAGCTTGAGTTTGCGACTAACAAAGACGTTTCATTGTGATAATACATTTCGCATTCTTTGTTTTCAAGTCAGAGATTAGGAAGAATTTTTAATCAGGAAAAACGAAAATAACGCAGTTTTGGTTATATTCTTTTTATATTCAATATCAAATTTTTCTTTATTCAAGAAAACTTGTAAATAAGTGCTTTTGAATCAACTCACCACTACGGACAAGAGCCATTATACATTGCGTTTTTGCTATTATTATATACTAGCAATCGCCAGTTGCTCCGCAGGGAAATATTAAAACCATAATATAGTATTTTGATAACCAAAAAAATGGTTAAAGTGGGTTAACCTTAAAAGCTAGACATATTCTGTCGCGTACTTTTATTTAAAACTTTTAGAGGGGAACAATTTTGTAATACATGATTTTTGAATAACTATTACTCAGCGCACGCAAGGAAAGCTTTAAATTTTGCTGTTTTCGTACTATTTTTTATTACTGTTCCTCTCCTATTCATCTTAGCATGATGTTATTAGCCTTTAGCCTTCAAATAATTTATAGAATTAGGCGTTACTTTGCGGAGATCCATAATACAAAAGTAATAATAAAATTATTTTGCTATAATCCGCGATGAATCAGGATTTTATCGCGGATTATAGCAAAATAATTTTATTATTACTTTCCTTTAGACTTCCTCAATAAATGGACTATCTTACACTGAGAGAATTTTTCAAATTAGTCCGGTAGTTCCTGAGTTTATACAATCGTGCGCGTTCAAACAATCAAACACAGAAACTCTTCAGCTTTGTATATTAGTACAGATAAAGGCTGTAAAAAATAGCTGTGATGGCCTAGCGGTGCGACCGTGTGAATCTCTAAAGACGATCATGGGTTCAAACCCGGGCAAACACCAATGAGTTTTTCTATATAAAACTTATGTGTCTAATTGATAATTGCAATTTATCACACGCTTTTCGGTGAAGGAAAACATCGTGAGGAAACCTGCATATCTCTAGAGAATTCTGGAGATATGTGTAACCTACCAATCCGCATTGGAGCAGCGTGGTAGGTCTTAGCGCCAATCCTTCTCTCTTATAACGGAGAGAAGAGGCCTATTCCCAGCGGTGGGATAATAACAGGCCGCTACTTTTACAGATAAAGGTAGATAACATAAGTATATAATTGCGTTTCAAAAATGTTATTTGTGTGATTTACACGTATTGTATCATGATAAGAAGCTTAAGTGGTTATATATGGTTATGGTTAGCTTATGGTATAGGATTGTTTTTATTCAATGAAGAAGCTGATATCCAAAAATGGACTATGATTTTAAAATAAAAAAAAATATATTTTCTATTTATTAAAAGCTTTTATTCAACTTGCAATGTATATATGTGGAGGTGGAATCTTGCAAGTTAAATTTGACCCACTTCCCCAGTTCCGATTGAGCTGAAATTTTATGTACTGGTCCAGTTAATAATGATGCTTGTTTATGATAAGCATGACCTGATGCTGTTGTTAGAATTGGCTGTAGATGAAGGGAACTGCTCAACAGTTAACAGTCATCCATCCATCCATCCATCCATCAGCCTATCACAGTCCACTGCTGGACATAGGCCTCCCCATGTCTGCGCCAGACATCCCGGTTCTCCGCAATGCGCATCCACCTAGCCCCAACAACCTTCCGGATATCGTCGGTCCAGCGAGACGGTGGATGCCCTACACTGCGTTTGCCAAGACGCGGTCTCCACTCCAGGACTCTTTTGCTCCAACGGCCATCAGTCCTGCGACAGACGTGACCGGCCCAGTGCCACTTCAGTTTGCTTATTCTGCTAGCTATAGCGGTTACTCTGGTTCTCTCGTGGATAATCTCATTTCGGATTTTATTCTTGAGAGACACTCCGAGCATAGCTCGCTCCATAGCACGCTGAGCGACTTTAAACTTGTGGACTAGTCCCGCCATCAGTGTCCATGTCTCGGCGCCATACGTTAACAGTAGGAACATGAAATTCATTTGAAAGCTTTTTAAAAGCTAACATAAACATTCAAGAATGACTAAGCAAAAAAACCGAACTTGAATATATTTATCCTGAATATCAATAAATTCGCGAGGAGCTCACAAAACATCGTGTCAAATAATACAAAGAATATTACGGCTCGAATATATATATTTTTTTGTTCGCGATCGTATTTCCATTCTGATCCGACGTTTTAGATGAGTTTTTATTTGCGTTTTATACACATTCTTGTATCTTAAGTTTTTTGTAACAATAGTATCAATTATATTTTTACTGACCTCTATTTCAATTTACTTTTCTTTGTTATCTTTTCGTTCCGATCAAGTGAATCCGTATTTTTATGATTCAACTTCAAATTCTATAAAGATTTATATAATATTAATTATATAATAATTGATATACTAGTTAATGAATAGAATAGAATAGAATAGAACATTATTTATTACACCACATTAAATTACAATATACATTGTAAAGAAAACGATATAATCTTAATGCAGATACAATAACACACAGACAATAAGCAATTTCTTCTAGGCAACCTTTGGGCTAGAGACATTAAATTAAGGGTAATAAGGTATATGGTGCAATGTATACAAGTTCTAATACATAAATATATCTACATACATACATGCATGTTAGCAATTTATCACACGCTTTTCGGTGAGGGAAAACATCGTGAGGAAACCTACATATCTCAAGAAATTCTAGAAATATGTGTAACCTAACAATCCGCATTGGAGCAGCGTGTTAAGTTTTAGCTGCAACCCTTTGCTCGAAAAATAGAGAGAAGAGGCCCATGCTCAGCAGTGGGTACAGTAATAGGTCGTTACTTTACTTTTACTTTATGGAACAATTACTCATACGATTGTCCGTATGAGTAATTATTATAAAGTAAGTAAAAACTCAAGGTAAGTAATTTAATTTTTGTGGTATGAATGGCAGATAACTGGTAAATACATACTTAAATACAAGAATACACCCAAATTCGACAAACCAACATATTGTATTTAAATGATGTTGAGAATCGAACCCGCGACCCGCGAAGCTAAAGTCACTGCCAACTGCGCCAAGGGCCCATCTTGCTTTTATAAGTTGTTCAATAATTATCATTTTTTGATGAACAATTCCTGGTTTTGAGCAACACCGGGTACATCAACTAGTTCACTACAATGGTATATCAGGAATACATAGGAAATACCTAGTATACAAAATAAAACCCTTTACATCAGTACGGGAACTAGAAAAGTTTGATCCGCCATACCCTTTGCAACATTCGACATAGCATTTTATGAGCGTATTTCAATAAAAAGGCGTCTAATATAAAACGCAGAAAGATATTGATACTAAAATTTCTTTTCGTGTCGTTTAGTAGCCGTTATCACACTTTGTATAGATACGGTCCTGGGTTGGCGTCCTTGGTAAGTCGCCAAACAAATTGCAAACAAGTACAAATTTATTGATTGATTTTGTTACACTAACATCATTCAAACACGTATTCTATTATACTATTACACCACGTTTAAATGTAAAACTACTTAAATGTAAACACCACATGCAAATGAAACTCAAAACAGTAACTAAAACAATACAATAATAATTATTACACTTACTGCAACTTAGAATTGATTAAGATAACAATTTTGTGCCACTACACTAGCGAAAATAAACACTCTGTATAATTATCTTACTAGCGGAAGCGTGATCCCCGATTTTTGACATCGGTTGGTCATGGCTTCCCCCCATATAAATGACGGCATCATGACTAGTCACAGTCACATCATTCACCATTATTAGACACCCTCGTAATTGATACTCTTCAGGGGCCCTTGCAACTGATTCCCTTAGAACAATGTTTTCTTTTAAATGCATTATTAAAGACTTCTTTATGTAAGCTGACATTTTAAATTATCTGGAGCAAGACGCGCTCTGTCATTATTGAAAACAATTTACATCTTGAATTTGTTGTATAAAAAGTGCGACCTTATTTGTGTCGGATATTGTTACAGAAACCTGTTATAGCCGGGTCATTAATTAAAAGAATATCAAAGAGGATTTTTTATAGAACTCAATAAAACGTGGTGAGAAAAAAACGTTTTTTTGATTCGTATAATACGTTCTCTGATTTTATTTTACATTTTTTCTTAATTATAACTTCTAAATATTTCTCCATTGAGATTTTTGTTATAATTTTTGTGATTCGACAAATGCCATACTATGGCGAATTTTGCCATAGGTCGTTATTGTGGTTAGAATAACGAAAATATGCGGAACTTAACATAACCTTGATGAGAGGCAATATATGAAACTCATGGCAATAATGCTCAGAAAAGTAGCAGTAAAGTAGCTGTTGCTGTGGTATTAGTAGAAGATTTTGTTCAGAAGTGAGATAATGCCTCGTAAAATCCTCGTCTTCCTTTTGAGAGAAGGGTTGTAGTTTTATACCTACAGTGCGAATTAACAAGTTTAAAATCAAAATCAAAATCTATTCTTTGAGAATATGCTGATTTTAGCTGGGATTGGCGATTCTTTTGAGGGGTTACGGATTCAAACCCCAGGCCAATTAATTTTTCTATTAAAAAACTACAAAAGTAATGAGAATATTATTTTGCTATAATCCGCGATAAAAGGAAATATATGTAATGCTAAATGTAGAGTGTACTATTATTCATCAAAATCGCAAAGCCGTTTTGTCGTGGAGTCTATCTCCTGACGATGCTTCGGTTACGGGGCGAAACAATTGTTGAGATTGTGGTGGTAAATGTGTGCAGTGCTTGTGTATTGTTGTGCCATCGGTGTCGGGTAGTGCATGAGTTCTTACAAATTCTGCATGTATCAGGTATGAGAACGAATAGTACACTCTACATTTAGCATTACATATATTTACTTGAATCGCGGATTATAGCAAAATAATATTCTCATTACTCTTGTATTATGGACCTCCGCAAAGTAACGCCTAATTCTATAAATTATTAAAAAACTAATATGTCTAATTGATAATTGCAATCTATTACATGCTTTTGAAAAAAACATTATAAGGAAACCTACTTATCTCTAGAGAATTCTAGGGATATGCGTAACCTACCAATCCTCATTGGAGCAGCGTGGCAGGTCTTATCTCCAATCTTTCTTTCCAAGATTTGAAAGAAGAGGCCTATCCCCAGAAGTGGGATACCGTGGGATAACAGAAATTAAGCAGATTATTCATCGTTTCCCGTCTATCGATAAATGCGATAATAACTATAATATATAGTCATACCATAGATATGTTTTGTACCACTAAATCGGTTTATAACCAGCCTCGATAGCCATGAATTCGTATTTATTGAAATTAGCTCATAAAATTGCGTGTCAAATGGTCCAAAGAATGCGCGGGGTTGAAACTTTCTGCGTTTGCGACCGTACTTATCCGGTATAATGTTTTGGATGGAGTTTTATTTTCCATTTCAATGTTTATCTTTAGTATCTATAGGCGTTTTATTTTCACCTTTTTAAATGTACATACATATGAAGTATGAAGTTCGTCCTGGTCTGTCCTATTTTTCTTGATCAAAGCACATCTTTTTTACGAATTTGCCAATGTAATTCGTATCAAATGTCGTTAATTTTTTTTATACAATTGTTGATTGTTTGTGATTACGTCTTGGAGTCTATCTCCTGATGATGCTTTGGTTGCGGGGGCAAAAAGTTTGTTGAGTTTGTGGTAGTGAACGTATGTAGTGTTTGTGTATGGTGGTGGTGGAGGTTTGTGCATGTGTTTTTACGAATCCTGCATGTATCAGGTATGAAAACGGATTGTCCACTCTACATTTAGCATTATATATGTTTTCTATTTTACTTCCTACTTCATCGTGAATTATAGCAAAATAATTTTATTATTACTTTTGTATTTTGGATCTCCGCTAAGTAACGCCTAATTCTATAAATTACAATTGTTGACTTTAAAATTTCCTAAAATTTTTCACTAATTCTACTAAACATTTTTGAGGGGACTGTTTATCCAATATCTTTAATTATGTCGACAAAAAGACGTATGTTTTCAAAAAAAAACATTAATACCATGCACACATATCCAAAGAACCACAGATATAGACTGTATTCTTTGTTTGTTCTTTCTTCGTTAACTGTATTGTTTTCTTTAATTCGCTAATTGTATCTACTTTTTGAAATGAAGTTGGTATTAGAGATGCTGCCAAGAGATTTGTCCTCAGTTATGTATTTGTTTATAGTACTGTAACGTAAAACGCACATTTATTTATTTATATATTTATTTAAACCTATATGTGTATAGTTTATTATTTAAAAAAGGTGCGGCCCTAGGTGCGGCGCGGGTACATTAGCCCGTCAGCCCGGCCTGTTCGTGTCCTAAATCGACGGGATTCGCACGTTCACAGGCATTATGGCCTGTGACGCCTATCGTGCGTGCCCTTCCCTTCTAAGAGTGTCGAACAGCCTAGATACAATATTCATCTAGTATTTTGTGTTTCATCCCATGTATTGGGGTGTCATAGCTGGGTTATAGCCAGATACATTTTACCCCATCTCCGACTAGAGGCAGACTTTAGTGGCCTTAAGTCCGGGCCCAACATCATCAGGTCGGCGCTCCACTCTCTGGGCGTACGCTGCACGGCCTACTCCGCAGCTGGACAAAACCCGGGCAGTACCTAGTGCACACCTACCCTCTTACGGAGCATTGCATAGACGGACAGTAGAGTTTCACGACCCAAATAATTTTTTTGTCTACTTGGTGAGAATTTATCATTTGCACCCAACATCATATTACTGCTATTTTAATATGTTGGTTGGGTACTCACCTATCCAATTGTATTGTGTCCTGTGTGTTCTGTGTACAAAAAGACCCAAGGAACGATATGTTGTCGTCAATTACTTCCGCTTTGTAGTTTATAGCAACACAGTCATGAAACAAGAGTATCGCGCCCTATTTCATTAAAATGGTGGCAACACTGTCCCGATGTTGTTTTCGGTGGAGTCTTCTTTGCTAAAACGTGTTCAGTGGCATTATTAGTGGCATTAGGTATCTCGCAGCGGGAATTGTGTAGTTTTATACTATATCGTGTGTAGAAAGTGTGCGCTAACAGATATATTAATATAAAAACATGAACAACCTGATTAAATCTCAGAAAAATCTCTAACATTTCAAACTGGGGACGGTCGGTTTATTTCATCAAGTCCCAAAATAAGCGGAGTTTAAAGAAGCACGGAGGGATAAAGGACGTTGCCGGATTTTGACCTTTGTTTCTATTCGAGCAGAGAAGATTGCTAGCCTGATGAGCGCCCTCTCAAATTGAGTGTCGTTACATTCTATAGCCTGAATAAAATCCTCATTACGGCGGGAAAAAGGCTAAGGAAGACACGCGTTACTTTTTTAATAAAGTACAAACTGAATAAAATGTACAAGGAATGGATTATATTTTGTGTATTTGAAAGAAAATTATATCCCTCCCAACAAAGAGGTAAATGTCTGTAAAACAAAAAAACGATACATATAATTTGATTGAGTGATGGTTTCTTATTTGCCTTATAATTATGCAAGTTGTTTTTGATAAAAACCGTCAGAGCTTAACGAATATAGAAATAAGAATAAGAAATAGGTCTATCTGTTGTCTTGAACTTAGCAACCCAGCGATACATATTTATTTGTATAGACAACTCGTCATCATCATCCTCCTGCCCTTATCCCACTCTAAGTGGGGTCGGCACAACATGTTATAAACATGTTATCTCATGATTTGGCTGCGTATTTACGACTGGTCGCTTGCCTGACGTCGACTTACCTTAGTCGTATTTTATGACACCTCGGTAAGAAAGAGGGTGGTCTATTCTACTCAACCGGATACCGCATGATGGGTCAAATGACCTTAGTCTCTTTTCACGACACTTCGGTAAGAAATGAGGTAGGTCTATTCTACTCAACCGGATACCACACGGCGGGTCGACTTACCATAGTCGCCTTTTACGACATCTCGGTAAGAAATGAGGGTGGTCTATTCTACTCAGCCGGATACCACACGGCTATAATTTGTATAGACAACTACAGCCTTTAAATTACCCTCTTGTCTACCTTTGAACTTGAGCATATTTTTTTCCTAATCTTTTCTAAAGTAACTTTCAATTTGCTTTTAAACATTTTTTATATTACGATTTGTTAAATGCACAGAAGACCTAGATAATATTGTTTCAGCCTTGGATTAAAGTAAAGCAACGCGAAAAATGTACCATTGAAATGGTTCGAGCTTTTCGAGTCTAACATATTTGATGAATGCCATTTTTCATCGAATTTTTGCTCGAATACCTGGATACTAGAAATTCTTTTCGTTCTTTACTTCATAATAGCATAATGACAGTTGTAAAAGAAATCAGCACGAAACGATTTCTCTGTTCGCGTGCGTATATGTAGGAATTTGATGGTGGGCTAGTGTGGACATAAAGAGACTTTTGTCCAGCAGTGGACGTCAATTGGTAGAAAAAAAAGACGAAGTGCATCTATGTAGGAATTTTATGGTGTCTGTTATTTTTCGTAATTGTACAGGATATTATCGCAGATTATAGACTAACCGTTTAACTCAGGCCTCGCCTGAGGGCTACTCGTACATGTAGCTGCGACAAGAACGGGAAATGAATAGGTGCGGATGGTCACGTCTTGTGTATTGCGCTGAGGGCGTCGGGTCCTTGCCGCTCACACCTACCAAAGTCCCCCTTATTACCCCGCCGGCGAAGTCTGAGTTAAACGGTTAGCCTATAGCAGTTTGTTTGCTGCGGCTTCATTGCTACTATAAAACAATGTTATAACTGGTTTTTCCCTATATTTTATAAAACAACGTCCTCCAACACATTATCTTGCTGTATTCTGTCTTGTTCGTTATAAACTCAAAAACTACTGAATAAATTTTTATGCAGTTATTACGTTATTGAAGTGATTAAATTTATTTTTTTTAAATGAAGTGATGTGAAATTGAAGTGATTATATTGTGATAATTGATGTTGAAAAAACGTTACTTGTTGTGCAGAATAAAGATATTTACTACAAAGAACATACCATATTACGAACATACCATAGCCGACTGCATGGCGAAGCTTAGCCGGATTTGGCTGATAGTTCTATAGTTGGTAGATAGATCTAATATAAAAAATAATAATGTTATATGTCCTGTATAGACTCCGAAACGGATAAACCAATTATAATGAAATTTTTAGACAATCTTTAGCGGATATTTCAATGACCTAGCGGATAGTCATGTAGTGTTTAGCTGGTTGTAAGATGAGTTTCTTTTTAGCGTAATTCGAAACCAGATTAAGCCACAGCAATAGCTGAAGGCCGGACAGCTAGTAAAATATATAAAATGTCATTGTTATTATCGAAACGTATATATTTTACTCTCATATGAATAAATTTATTTAAAATTTCGCGAAACAAAAAGATTCTAAAAGCTTTTTCGTAATACAAATGTTACAGTGTGCTAAAATTACCTCAAAATTTCTGTGGCTATGAAATTCAACATTGCCGTACAACGCTTTGTACGGGCAGTACACCGCCGAGGCATTAAAACCGGAAAATGCATGTCAAATTTTCCCGCGAACCCGAAAACTCAAAAGCAAATAGACAGTTTAGAAAAGTTTTATTCTGAATATAAAATTTTGCAGTCATATATTTACTTTGTACGAGAATGGAAGATGAAGACATGTGCCGACCCCACTTAGAGTGGGATAAGGGGAATGATGATTGTTAAATTTGATTCATATATAACTAACTTAACATATCATTTCACATAATAACATAAAATTTGAGTTATATATAACTAACTTAAGTTATATATAACTCAAATTTGACAATCATCATTCCCAAAACTAGCAATCGCCGGTGGTTCCGCCCGCGTAGAAGGCTTAAAACCGTAATATAATATTTTGATAATCATAAAAATGGTTAAAGTGGGTTAACCTTTAAAGCTAGACATATGCTATTTTTGACTTTTATTTAGAACTTTTAAAGGAGAAAAAATTTGTAATACATGATTTTTGAATAACTCACCGTTTACACACACGCAAGGAAAGCTTAAATTTTGCTGTTTTAGTAATATTTTTTATTGCTGCTCCTCTCCTATTCATTTAAGCGTGTTATATAGCCTATAGCTTTTCTCGATAGATGGACTACCTTACACTGAAAGATTATTATAGATTATATAAGATATAGATTTTATATTATAGATTATATAAGATTGAGATTAGCGCGTTCAAACAAACAAACTCTTCAGCTTTATATATTAGTTTAGATATTCCCTGTTTAAAGCACCAGGTACTTTTGGTAGAAAATATTGCATGTGACGACAATCGCTTAAATATACTCAAAGGAAATAACTTTTCCTTAAACTTTCCGAACGCAAAGCGGCGCAAAAGGTACGGGAGTACCGCAAAGTTTTATGTAATCAAAGTGAAACGGAGTTAGCTAAGCTCGAATAGTACCTACCGACGTATTACACATTACGCGAGGGAAATTAATTAATAAAGATAGAACTTTGAACATTTCAAATCACACACCTCGGTATCTTAGATATTTATACAACTTCGCTACCGAAAGTAATTAGAAATTTATTTTTCTTATCGATATTAAAAGTCTACGTAACCACTTAAGTGATGACTTGAAGAATGATTACTCTTCTGCCTTTATCCCACTTTAGTGGGGTCCCACAACATGTGTTAACCATGTTGTGATGTGATTTCTATAGGTATTTTACGACCGGCCGGCCTACCTGACGTCAACTTACCTTAGTCGCCTTTACGACACCGATAAGAAATGAGGGTATTCTTCCCTGTCCACCATGACACGAATCACGGTGGGCAGGGACAGATCGTGCTTCACCTCTGCCACAAGCAGTCTGTGAGCGTATGCAGCGCCGTGTCGAACTCAGAACAACACTGGTGGCACTCACTAGACGCTTTGCACCGGGCCACCTTCCACAGATACCTCCTGAAACAACCATGTCTGAAAAGCATCTGTGTCAAATGAGGACCTCATGCCTTATGGCGAGCTAGCTCTATGGAATGGATTATATGGCTGAAATCGTCCAGAATCCAGTCATCTCTTCCATTGGCGGAGGACCTCCACTTGAGCTGTTCTTCGCAATCCACCTTTACCGCCGAAGAGTTTACCCCCGATAAACGAGCTTTGACTTTATGGTGGAGGAATTGTTAGTCTTAACTTTACTATACTGAAAAACTATTGTTAGTGTTATATTCAATCATAAATAAATATTTGTGTACAGTCGTCAACTCAATGTTCACGTGCAAGCATTTGAATAGTACTTTAAATAGATTGGATCAGAATAGGGAATAAGTTTGCTTCGCTTCCAGAGATTTGTAAATGACATGCCTTTATGTCGGGAAATGTTTGTATGATGCAAATACAAATACTAAACTCTTATCACTGTGTACAGCCTTCTTATAAAGAAGCTGTGATAGGTAAGCACTGAGTTGTGAGACTCTTTCTAAAAGGTCGCGGGTTCAAACTCTGAGTAGACACCAGTGACTTTATAGTAGTTTTTATTAAAACTTATGTGTCTAATTGTTATTTTCAATTTATCACTCTCGGTAACTTTTCGGTTAAGAAAACGTCGTGAGGAAGCCAGCATATCTCTTAATATTATATCAGCATATTCTCATTCATTCATATTCATTCCTCGAATATGTGTTACGTATCAATTTGTGTTAGAGCGTGGGGTGGATCTAACGCTTCTCTCCAAACGCCCAGTAGTGGGATAGTAGCGAGTTATTATTTTTTAAACTTATATTTAACTTGTCGTGTTGTATGTGAAGGTTGAATCTTGCAAGTTAAATTTGACCCACTTTCCGGTGTCCTATCGAGCTGAAATTTTATATACTGGTCCAGTACCGATGACAATGCACGTTTATGATAAGCATGATTTTAACCTGCTGCCAGGATTGGCTCCAGACGAGAGAACTCTTCAACGGTTGACAGGACATGAAATTTTAGTAAAAGCTTTTTAACTTTATTTACTGGTCCGTTGGTGCAGTGGGTGACCCTGCCTTCAGCTTCGATGGCCAACATTTTCTATAAATGAATTTGTTTTTTCTTCAAGCCTGGGTGTATATTTGTATTTAAGTATGTATTTAAAAGTATAATTCCACCAGCTGACTGTCTACCAAGTATTAAGTTACTTACATTGGGGACGGACAACCGTGTGTGTAAGTGTAACATATATTTATTTATTTATTTGTTACTTTATTAAGAAGGACATGTAACAAGCGACCTCAGTATCTCAACACCTCATTTTGACTTCTCACATTGTAATTTTAAATTCGGAGTCACATTATTGAAAGAAAAAGATAATACATTACTATTCATCAAAACACAGCGTATTTTAACTAAGTCATTCAAAGTTTGTAATCAAATGACTTCCATCAAAATCAATAGGCATAAGCTTTAAGAACTCTTTAATGGGCTGTGACTTTCCGGATCTCAACTCGACGAGTTAATAGAACAAAGAATTGGAAACTCTTAAGTAGTATGTAACTTCTCAAAAATTTCCATCATTAAAGCTTTGAACGGTACGTAGTATAGAAAAGGATTAAAAGTATGGTATCAGACAGTGTCTTAGGAATGCATTAGTTGTATCACCCAATCGGTATATATTATGCTCTATATATATATGCTATATATATATATATATATATATATTTTACCCGCAACTTCGTTTATGTGGACTGTTGTCGCGTGATAGCTTGATAATACATGGCACTTTTCAATGTCATATTCCTGTAGTATAAACAGGATTTCTATAGCTTATATGTTAACGATATTGGTACATCGGTTTCGCCGTGAAAGAGTAACAAACATACATCCATACTCACAAACATTCGCATTTTTTTTTATTCGCATTTAGGAAGAAGTAAGATAAGACTATACAAGATGAGCCTGCGGTTTCGCTCAAAATCAGTGTATTTGATCGAAATTTCGAACATAAAAATAGTTATTGCAAGGTAAAATTTTCGTATTTATAATATTCGTAAGAAGTAAGATAAGACTATTCAAGATGCTCGCTCGACATCAGTGTATTTGATTGAAATTTTGAACATAAAAGTAACATGGTAACCATAAGAGATAGAGACATGCTGTCGCGAATTTTTTGGTTTTTAAATTCTTTAATACTTTAATGTATCTCTGTTGGTTTAAAGCTCCTAGCAGGTCAGCTGTTTTACAACTGTGCGACCTCTTCAATACAACTTACATGAAACCGTAATTTACCTCAACCATCCGGAAGAATTACATTAAATTTTAGTAAAAACTATACAAAATTTTGTTCAGTAGATTTTGAGAAATCACAATCTTATATTATAATTGTCACTAATATTATGAAGGCGAAACGAAGCTATGTTGATGAAATATACTCGTAGTACGATTGGTGAACAAACAAACACTCGCTAGCACACACACAGTACGTAGTCCATCAAGATTTATTCTTTTAATGAAATTTCACAATACATCCTCGTATACGCAGTATTAGCGCAACTCCTGTCATTCTCCCCGCATTGGATTTCACTTAAAGTGTTTGCCAAAGCCTTCCTTCATAAAATCCATCGTTTGCCGTGAGCCACTCCAACTCACTCAATAGATTGAATCCAGATCGGAAATACGGTGTCGAGTGCGGAATCACTTTAGTGTACTCCGAAATCGAGTTACGCGAAAATGAAATTCACATCTATGAGGATTTTTACAACCTTTCCTAACTAAAGATTTTTAAACTTAGATTCAAAACTCTGTCTTAAAAGTTTGAATGTTTTTTTTAATTAACTAGCTGTGCTTGCGGCTTCGCACAAGACACGAAAGTAGTTATTGTGACTTATTCATAAGAGATAGAGACATACTGTTGTAGACTTTCTTGTAGTATTTTTGTAGATCTTCAATTCTTTAGTATATTGCTTCCGTGTATATCTGCTAATTTCCGCGGCGCACGCGACTAAATCTCCTAAAAAGCGAGTCTTTTTATAACCACGTTACCTCTTAAACACAATTTACGTAAATCCGTAATATACTGTTAACTAAACTTTCCGGAAAAATTACACTACCTTTAATTTTCATTTAAAAACCGGCCAGTAGATGCTGAGAAAATTGATCACATACAGACAGACAGCTTTTAGGGATTTGGTTTTACAATAAGTGTAAACTATTGTGTGGAATTGACTCCCTCATATACCCGACATAAGCTTAAGGCTCGTGCTTTGCGCCTTGCAAATAAATGTAAGTCGTTTGTGGGTTTGGGTATAAGACTCTACAATATAATAAAATGTCGCAATCAATTTTAGCTTTGACATTACGGCAGTTTAAAAACACTATTAAATAAATGCTGATGCAGAAAGCCTACTATACTGTTGAGGATTACTTAGATGATAAGTACGCGTGGGTATAGCTACTCTTCGACCCTGTACAAGACATTAATGACTAAATGTAACTAATTATAAGAATCAGGACTGGAGGAGTTTTAAAATTTCTGCTCAAACGAAAATGGGTCAAATTTATCTAAAAGTAATAATAAAATTATTTTACTATAATCCGCTATATACTATAATTCATTCGGAAATTCATCGCGGATTATAGCAAAATAGTTTTATTATTACTTTCGTATTATGGATCTTCGCAAAGTAACGCCTACTTCTATAAATTATTCAAATTTATCGTTGAAGATTCCACCTTCACATACATACATTGCAAGTTTAATTTATTAAAGCTTTTAATTAAAAAATAAACTTATTTGCCGAAGAATGAAGATTTTATTAAATCCCACATGTCCATAAACTCACGATGAAATAACCTGATTCGTTTTCTAAAACAAAGTAAATTGACGCGTGAAAGTTGAGCACCAAACCATAAATCATATTTGATCCGCAACGCAATTTCCGACGTAATCGAGGTTCAGCACGCCACTATTATGGGTTAATTTTTGTCATACAACATTATTACTTCGCTTATAAGGTCTTGTATAGTACACCTATATATAAAAAAGTCGATTCAAGGGCTCATCGTAATAACCCGACTAAAAAATTTAGTTTCTCTGCCAATTTACTAGAAAATTTACTTAATCTTGAACGCTTTGTGGCTATCAAGCAAGTCGATTGTAAGTGTATGTGATTTTAGTTTGATAATGGGGTATATTATGTTAACCATAGATATGGGTGATGTGATTGTAATAAGGATTCTATGTAGCACCAATAATAATACTGGCAGTCACCAGAATCTTGTCGATTCATTGTCTGGGTCTATTGAAATGAAGACAATTTAAAATCCGTGTGCAGAAGTCATGTTATATGAATCACTTTTAGTATTTGTTTTTAGTCATAACCCAAGAATAACTGACTAAAAAGCAAGTATTTAAAAGTGCCAAAATTGATATGTTTTTAACATATTCAAAAATAATTATTTAACATCATCATCTTCCTGCTCTTATCCCACTCTAAGTGGGGTCGGCACAACATGTTATAAACATGTTGTCACATGATTTGGCTACGTATTTTCCGACCGGCCGCCTGCCTGACATCAACTTACCATAGTCGTATTTTACGACATCTCGGTAAGAAATGAGGGTGGTACTATTCTATTCCGCCGGATACCACATGGCGTAATTATTTAACATCGTAATAGCTAATATAACATCTGAATTTAAAAAGAAGAAAATATAATGTTAAAAGAAACATAAAAGTAACTTGTTAAACATCGCCAAACAAATACATGAATAGAATTGAGTACCATTTTTCTTTTAAAGCCAGCTTCTTCTTTTCTTTTCTTTTCTTTTCTTCTTTTAAAGCATTTACAAAGTCATCCCCTTACCGACGGTATAATCCAATTACAGAAATTGCGAAAAATTCAATGGAGACGCTCATTTTTCATTATAAACAAAGACATTTCTGCGACCTTGGCAAATCCAGCCATCGTTAATTATGAAAACAAACGGAAATTCGTGAGGAGCAACGAGATTTTTTTTACTGTTGAAAAGGCTAATTACGCAGTCTCTAAGACTATACGATTTGCATTAATATTGTCAACGTTGAATATTAAGATAGACTTTATAATTTAGAGGGTGTGAGGTGAAAGCTTTGGTTTATACATTGGCTTAGACAGTATATTTTTTAGCAATTTAATTTTTGTACATAAAAATAGAAAGTTAAACAAAATTGGTGATGTATATAATAGACAAAGTAGGTTCTGCTTTGTGGTGGCAGTGGTGGAGGTTTGTGCATGTGTGTTGACGAATTCTGCATGTATCAGGTATGAAAACGGATAGTCCACTTTAAATTTAGCATTATATATATTTATTATATAATTCCCCGAATAAGCTATTTATATATATTTATTATATATTTCACCCGTTTACCGAATAAGCTACGCTGACTTTGCATTTAACGGCAACAATTTAATAATAATAAATTCAATGTAAATTTTAATATTTTTTAATGCCAAGAAACAGGGATAAAACGTTTTTTTTTCAAAAGAAAACCTAGCTAGATTGATTTTTCTCGCCCAAAACCACCTGCATGCTGAATTTCAGGAAAATCGTTGGAGCTGTTTCCGAGATTACGAAAATATAAATATACATATATACATACAAGATTAACTCATTTAAATATTAAAGATAAGTAGATTGAGCTATATTAGAAACTGATTTTTTTCCAAGCACATTTATAATTGCGGCCTATTATTATCCCATTTCTGAGTATTAGCCTCTTTTCTCTAATGAGAAAATTCTTAGCTTAGACACGCGGCACTGATTTATAGTAATATGGAACTCTTGAGGATAAACATGTTCTATAGGTGTCATACCAATATTTTTCTGTAAATTAAAACACATAACTCATTGTAACTTTTTGTTTATTAATTTGTATATATATATTTTATACTAGCTTTTACCCGCAACTTCGTTCGCGGAGACTGTAGTCTTGGAATTATCAGTAGCTTCTGTCACTCTCCAACTGCAAATATCTCTATAGAATAATCAGAATAGTCAGAGAGATTTATAGTTTTATCAAGAGCATAGTTTTATTATTTTAGTAAATAACCCGTACATGCAACAAATATTAAAAGAAGATTTCCTAGATTGGGCTTATCTGTTACAATAAACTCCATATATGTACATAAAAAATTCTTAATTTTTTTCTGGTATTAAATATCACTATAAATATTATAAACTAATAACGTGCAAGAAAACTTTAATAATAACATTTATATGCAACATATGAATTGTCAACCTGTTTTTTTAAAATTACCTATATAGGTTCAGCGCTGGACTCCAAGTTTTTAGTATAAATACGAAAAAAAATATATTATTAGAATTTTTAAATTATGTTTTTGTGACCATAGGTAATGTTTTAAAATAAGTATCTGAAAATATATTAAAGTCTCGTTATTAATTGTAATGACTTTTCAGATATTAAAAATGGTGTTAAAAGTAAAAAATACATGTCAATTATTAGTATTTTTTTTACTTGTTGCCATAGACTACTATCTAAAGACTTATTCCGTTTTGACGTAAACCGAAAAACTTGGAATCTAAACACTTCTGTAAATTCAGATTTGACTTGATTTTGACACATCGTGAATAAAAAAAAAACTCCATAGTTTTATTACAGATGGCGTTTTGAATGTCATCCTATTTAATTCCTGTTGAATTAAAATAATTTCTATAGCCTATATGTTACTACAGTGCATAAGGAATAATGTGCCAAATTACATCGATACTGGTTCAGGGGATTGACCGTTAAAACGTAACATGTATGTTACGTGACAGATAGACAGACAGACAGGCATACTGATAGACAGACTTTCACATTTTGTAATATTTGTAAGAATAACGATAGATTAACAATTTAGAACCACTCCATATTATGAAACAACAATGTCCCTGCAGCTGTCTATCTGCTTAAAATAAATTTAACAGCTAATTTACGGACTTAATTCAATAGAAAGAATCTATACTAATATATAAAGCTGAAGAGTTTCTTTGTTTCTTTGTTTGTTTGAACGCGCTAAGCTCAGGAACTACTGGACCGATTTGAAAAATTCTTTGAGTGTATTTGAACAGTAGCATTTTTAAAATGAATAATCCCACTTCTTTCACTCCACTACCACTTAGTCCGGATTGGATTACCATGGTAGATATAGGCTCCAATCGCCTTCGTAAAGGAGAGAGAAGGCTTTGCCCACAATGGGAGATAGTAACAGGTCTTTATTTTCCTTACAGAAATAATAAATCATTTTTTTTTTTAATAATTAAAATGCAAAGCTCCATACAAATGGTCCGTTTACGTTTATATTTTTAGCACCTAGGATTCCATTTGATATTTCACCCCACTTAAAACAAAAAAATTGCTAAAAATATATCATATATTTTGTCCTAATATATATTGTTACATTTTCATTTAAAATCTATACTAACATATAAAGCTGAAGACTTTGTTTGTTTGAACGCGCTAATAACAGAAACTACTGGACCCAATTGGCCGAATTCTTTGAGTGTAAGATGGTCCATTTATCAAGGAAAACTATAGCCTATATAATATCACGCTTAAATGAATAGGAGAGGAGCAGCAAAAAAACGGCAAAATTTAAAACTTTCCATGTGTGCGCAGTAAATGGTGAAATTTATTCAAAAAACAAAATTGTTCCCCTCTAACAGTTCTAAATAAAAATATAAAAGTCTGTGACAGTATATGTATATCTAATTTTTAAGGTTAACCCACTTTAACCATTTTATGGTAATCATAATACTATATTACGGTTTTAATCTTTCCACGCAGGCGGCAATTGCTAGTTTCAAATAAATGCCTTCAAGGAATAAAAAGTTTCAAACAACATACACCCTTCATTAACAATGATTATATTAACCATATTATAACTTGGTTAGACGAAATCCTTACATTTAAATCTTACCTGTAAGTGTGACTCACCGTTCAGTTTAGCCCGTGCATTATAATGCTATCGATAAGTGTATGTTACACTATTGTTATGCTTAAAAAACTCGAATAAAAATGGGAATTTCCTAAAAAAATCAGCTTCAGACCCGCCTTCAGATTATTTCTCATAAAAAGATTTTTGTGCTTCTCTTAGTAATATATATAATTCAGTAAGTTAGATCGTTTCAGGAACGGCGTTAAATGGAAAAAATGTAAGTACCAGTATTTGCCATTGAAATAAAAAATTTCCCTATATGTCGAATGAGGTTTTCTACTACATATTAGTGAAAAAAGCGTCCTAATCGGATCAGCGGTTTCTGAGATTAGCGGAAACAAATGCACAATGACTGAAAAGCTGGAATAAAAATGTAAAATTCTTCAAAAAAGTCGGCTTTAGACCGGCCTAGGTCTCCAAAAAATATTTGTGCTACTCGTAGACATTGTAATTTAAGTAATCCAGTATGTGAGATCCATTCAGGAATGGCGAAAAACTGAAAAAATGCTAGTAACAGTATCATAGTATACGACCTGTCAACTTAAAATTGACATATGTTTTTTATTTGCTGACCGATTCAAGTAAAACATGTCCTATATGTTGAGTGAGGTTTTCCACTACATTTTAGTGAAAACAGCGTCTACATCGGATCAGCGGTTTCTGAGATTAGTGGGAACGAAAGCACAATGCCTAAAAAACTGGAATAAAAAATGTGAAATTCTTCAAAAAAAGTCGGCTTCAGACCGGCCTAGTTCTCATAAAAATATTGGTGCTTCTCTTAGATATGGTAATATATGCAATCCAGTAAGTAAAATCACTTCAGGAACGGAAAAAACGGAAAATAATGCAAGTATCAGTATCATAGTATACGGCCTTTCAATTTAAAATTGACATATCTTTTTTATTTGTTGACCGATTGAAATAAAAAATACCCTATATGTTAAGTGAGGCTTTCTACTACATATTAGTGAAAACCGCGTTAAAATCTGATCAGCGGTTTCTGAGATTAGCGGGAACAAACGCACAGACATACAGACAAACAGACAAACAGAGAAACAGACAAAAATTTTAAAAACTATTGTTTCATGTTTAGAAGCGTGTTTTGAGACACCAACATTAACTTTTTCTTAAAAATATCAAATGTACAGATTTTAACACCTCTACGATTTTATTATATGTATTGATTCTCTTAAGATCGGGATTGACGCGGTTAAAACTTTGTAACTCACTGATTTCCAAACGGATAAATCTGCAGAAGCAGCTAATGATAAACTAAGACATTTTATGGTTATTACTTTGTATATATTCAGTAAGTTAAATCGTTTAAAAGTAGGAAAGAAAGTAGTGTTTATTATAGTTGACGATGAAAATTAATATAAGTTAGTTTCTTAAAAAAAAAAGAAAAAAAATACAGGCTAGAAAATATTTATCTTCAATATTTATCTTAAGTAATTATATATTAGTAGCATCTTTTCATCTATTTATTTTACCAAAATTTATTAATAGATTAAATAGTTAAATTTTTATAAACTTTTTCTTTTCCTGTATATTACCCGTTTTCTCTTTTATCTTCAATTCTAATCCTTTTCTTTTTGTTACTCAAAGGTTGCCTGGAAGAAATTCCTTTTAGGTATAAGTCCGCGTTTATACATTTGCTTTTTCACTTTTTCTTTCTCTTTTCTAAATATATGTTAAAAAAGAAAAAAAATAATAAAACAGAAATGAAATCATTAACCAAAAACGGATATTGTGCAAAGAACTGGAGTTAGGGTACAAGTTGTTAGAGTGGATACTCCAGACCAAATAACGTAACGTGGTTAGACTATTAGTGGGAAAAGTGACCCCAAAAAATCGTACAAAGCCGAGTGCATCCAAGCGACGAAAGATAGCATAGTGTGAAAATATGTAGTCAACTAATTGAAAGAAAAAAGAAAAAGACGAGCAAAGATTTTTAAGTTTAGAGTAAAATTTGGACGATGGATATTTGGAATTTGAATTATGAGTTTTTGGAATTTATATATTGCTAAAATCGAGATTAGTCAACTGTAGAGAATATCTCATAAACTGACGTAGTTCATGAGACGATAAAATCTTAAGAAAAAAAAATTATGACTATAAACAAACAAATAAACGGTCTATCCGATAGTCCGCTTGGACATGAAAATTACAAAAAACTACGTTTTGACATTATAAAAAGAACAGAATTTGGAACGTTATAGGAAATTTCGCTTTCTGTGGTTTGTGGATCCGGTTTGCAAAATTTCGATTTTGCGGTTCAATTCAATTTCCTCAAACAAGAATTTATGGAATTGCATTGGTTACACTTTTGATTTACCAAATCGCTATTAACAGCTTTACAATAACGTTATTATATAAAAGCCTTTAAACCCTTTTCAATATCAAATATGTTACTTTAAAATATTAAATAATAAAAAAGTAATTTTATCCCAACAGACTATCATAATAGATACGCCGTGTGGTATCCAGCTGAATAGAATAGTGCAACCCTCATTTCTTACCGAGGTGTCGTAAAAGGCGACTAAGGTAAGTCGACCCGCTGTGTGGTATCCGGCTGAGTACAATAGACTACCCTCATTTCTTATCGAGGTGTCGTAAAAGGCGACTAAGGTAAGACAACCCGCCGTGTGGTATCCGGCTGTGTAGTATAGACCATCCGCATTTCTTACCGAGTTGTCGTAAAATAAGACTAAGGTAATTTGACGTCAGGCAGGCGGCCGGTCGTAAAATACGTAGCCAAATCATATGACATGTTGTGCCGAGCCCACTTAGAGTGGGATAAGGGCAGGAGGAATGATGAGACTATCATAATAGGTAATATGTTAGTTCTGCCGCTCTCATGATATAAAGTTTTAACGAGACAGCATGTGTACCACATAGTGATTGTAGGGTTGCCATAAAGTCTTTGTTACTGGGATATTTTATTTAAATTTGCCTATTTAAAAAAAAAGCGGGTAACCTGCAGTTATCAACTCGATCGCTTTAAGGTCGTCTACCTAATAGAGGATATACACAATGGCAAAAATGTTCTTGTGCAATTGTGCATAATTTTCCCAGTCTTTGTAGTATGTAGATTCGTTTTACCAAGAACAAATATACGAAGCAGTTAAGTAAAAAATATAAATTTCGATATCTTACAGAAATTAGATCTATCATCTCTATTTATTAAATTCATGTATAACATTATACATTTTAGTTATTAAAATAAAGTATTGATTATATACATTTGAAAAAAAAACCTACTTTATCAATACCTAAAATTGATTTAGCCAATAACCATTGATAAGAAAGTTATAATGAACTTATTATTAGCTCGTAATTTATGTTATACCGACGATATTTTTCCTTTATTTCAATAAATAAAAAAGATTTTCTAAAAGTCAATCAATTTATTCTTCTTAACTTGACATCGCGCACAAATCATGACTACCTCAAATGACGCTACTACTCTCCTCTCCGCACCTCTCCTCTCAACGCGGCACCACACCTCTCCACTTGTCACCACACCTCGTCATAGCTATCTTCACATCTCTATGCTACAACTTCCGCTCTCCTCTTTTTCATTCCGTTACAATTAAGAGTAGACAATTTTTTGATTTCTGATTTATTAATACACTAGGGATCATTTTCTACCTACCCTTATCCCACACTAAGTGCGCTCGGCACAACATGTCATAAACATATTTTCATATGATTTGGCTACGTATTTTACGAACGGCCGCCTGCCTGACATCACCTTAGTCACCTTTTACGACAGCTCGGTAAGAAAGAGGGTGGTATATTCTACTCATACGGATACCACATGACGGGTCAACTTACTTACCTTAGTCACCTTTTACGTTACCTCGGTAAGAAATGAGGGTAGTCTATTCTACTCAGCCGTATACCACACGTCGGGTCGACTTACCTTAGTCACCTTTTAAGACATCTCGCTAAAATGAGGGTGGTACTATTCTATTCAGCCGCATACCACACAAAATAGGGATTGAAAATAAATTCAAACTTTATTAGGTTGAATTTCAAAAGTCTCTTGGGCTTTAGTGTGGACACCCTTTTCCATATGAGAACAGCTTTGTTGCATTGTTATCGCGTTTTCCTCTTGTGCAACGTTAGAGACAGGTGTGAATTTATTTATAGCGAGCATTACAAAGTAACACAATGTTTTATGCAGAATTGTCTTCGCTGTAGAGATCCTACACTGTTTGAAATCAACGTAAATATACGCTACAAGTCTATGTAGAGAGATGACACTTATCTAATACATGACAATCCGTTTGGTATCCGGAGGAATAGAATAGACTACCCTCTTACTTACCGAGTTTTCGTAAAAGGCGACTAAGGTAAGTCGACCCGCCGTGTGGTATCCGGTTTAGTAGAATAGACCAACCTCTTTCTTACCGAGTTTTCGTAAAAGGCGACTAAGGTAAGTAGACCCGCCGTGTGGTATCCGGTTGAGTAGAATAGACCACCCTCTTTCTTACAAGTATATGTAGAAAAATGAAACATATCTAATACATGACAATCCGACGTGTGGTATCCGACGGAGTAGAATAGACTACCCTCGTTTCTTATCGAAGTTAACTAAAAGGAGACTAAGGCAAGTTGGCCCGTCGTGTGGTATCCGGTTGAGTAGAATAGACCACCCTCTTTCTTACCGAGTTTTCGTAAAAGGCGACTAAGGCAAGTCGACCCGCCGTGTGGTATCCGGTTGAGTAGAATAGACCACCCTCTTTCTTACAAGTATATGTAGAAAAATGAAATATATCAAATACATGACAATCCGACGTGTGGTATCCGACGGAGTAGAACTAGAAGAATAGACTACCCTCGTTTCTTATGGAAGTTAACTAAAAGGAGACTAGGCAAGTTCGCCCGCCGTGTGGTATCCGGTTGAGTAGAATAGACCATCCTCATTCCTTACCGAGGTGTCGTAAAATACGATTATGGTAGGTTGACGTCAGACTGGCAAATCATGCAAAGCAAATCATGTGACAACATGTTTATAACATGTTGTGCTGACCCAACTTAGAGAGGGATAAGGGCAGGAGAATGATGTTGTATATACTTATTTCTGTGGTGCCGTAAAATTTAGAAAAAAATCGATAAACACTTTCCTACCGATTTTTTCAAAATTAATTTTGACGACAAGGATGAAATTGGAATGAAAAAATGGCTAAATAGTAACTTTTATTAAATTAATCCTCTAAGACGAAGTAATAATCTTTTTACTTCGTAAAAAATCCGTTGAACCTCTTATTTGTCGCTCTCCTTAATTAATGGTTTTTGTGTGCAGATTCCTTGTAATCTCTTCATTTACTTAGCTTTTATATAAATGTTTTAATTATAGATTATGTTCTAAAAAGCTATATGCTAAATTATATTAATTGATTGGTTGGATTGTCAATATGTTAGTTAAACCTTGACTAATCTATACGTGTTTATACCACACACACTTCTAACTTTAAAAAGTGTTTCTACTTATATTATTCTCTAGCAATGGACAACGGCTTTGCCCGCGTGTTAATTTAAAACCGTAATGTAGCATTTTGGTAACCATAAAAATGGTTAAAGTGGCTTAACCTTAAGAGCTAGACATATACTGTCGCGGACTTTTATTTAGAACTTTTAGAGGGGAACAATTTCGTAACACATGATTTTTTAATAACCTTCACCGTTTACTTAGCGTACGCAAGGAAAACTTTATTTTTTTTTAATTTAATTGCCGTTTTTGCAATATTCTTATATGCTGCTCCTCTCTAATCAGTCCAGTAGTCCTGAGATTAGCGTGTTAAAAGTCTCTGGCGACCTGAAATATAGGGAATCCTAGTTCTGGCGTCAGTTTCCTTCCATAGCAAGGTTAATCTAATAGGTAACTTATGAATCATCAACAAAGTATCTGTGTATTTGTTTAGTTTCTGCCGAATCGTTTATTGTTTCTTGTATGTAATTAATACATTAAAAAAAAACTCTTCAACTCTTTATATTATTATAGAATATAGATCGGATGTTTATTACTCCCAATGTATTTTATTTATCAATACAAACAACAGATAAGTTTAAAAAGTGAATTGACAGAAAAAAAAAAATATTATCCACATTCCTGTTGATAAACTAAAATTGAGATATAATATACTGTCAGACGTCTATTGCAAACTGTTTGTCCTCTCACACGCAGTAAAGAGAAATCTCGATGATATTTCCGCTTTATACACTGCGAGCTTTTAAAGCTCGACAGTTTCTTTAAAATGAAGGCTTGTTATTTCTCAGGCGAATAGGATTATTTATAGTGAACATTTAAAAACTACCACCCTTATTTCTTACCGAGGTGTCGTAAAAGGCGACTAAGGTAAGTCGATCTGCCAAAAACAAAATATATGCCCTCATTTCTTACTGAGTTGTTGTAATAAGGCGACTAAGGTAAGTCGACCTGACGTGTGGTATCTGGCTGAGTAAAATGGATCACCATCATTGCGTACCGAGCTGTCGTAAAAGGCGACTGAGGTAAATTAACCCATCGTATGGTATCCAGTTGAGTATCATAAACCACCCTCTCTTACCGACGTGCCGTAAACTACGACTAAGATAAATTGACGTCAGACTGGCGGCCGGTAGTAAAAAACACAGTCAAATCATGATACAACATGTTTATAACATGTTGTGCCAACCCCATTTAGGGATAAGGGCTGGAGAATGACGATGATTTAAAAATTATATAACGTGAAATTGGGTTATAGAAAAGTCATTTGGTAAATACATCAACGAAATCTTTGATGATATCCGAAACAAAGCGCTTTCTGTTTAAGAGTAGATAAAAGTTTAGGACTTTTGAACTGTGACGCAATCAAATACAATATGGTGGCTATTTTTGTCAAATATAATTTGAGAAAAGGAGAGTCGCATAGTGATGTAATAATTACTCTAAGCCAACAATTTCCAACCCAATTGCCTTAGTTTAAGGAAATTGAAGAAGACGACTAGAAGTTTGACACTGATATTTTTATCGTTAATCTTTCCAGCCCACCGAGTACTATGCTTACAAAAATAAAAAGACTGTGGCGACTGACTTACAATGTCACAAAAATGTTAATCAGCCTTTAAGGGTGTAAAAGCTGAGATCGCATGCGATGTGATTTGCAAGATTATTAATTTATCCTCAAAGAAAGCTTACAGTAGAAACTGTCTAGAAAGCACAGCAATAAATTTATATTTTATTCGATTATTTTTGTGTATAAAGTTTTCTAAGTACCTTTTTTTAACATAATCAAATCTTTTTTTGAAAACAAGTGCTTTTAAAAAATAATTCGACTATTAATTACCTTAATCTATTATATAAACTATCAACCAATTTTGATTTTTTAATGTGACGTTAAGAATTAAAGATTTTGATATGATTTTTGTTTATTCTTTTACGTCCGATCGGAGCAAATTTAGCTCAGTCACAGGCTGAACCTAGTTACAAAATACATCTTATGATAGCCAAAGTCGCAAGTATTAGATTTTTTTTTTTTTTTTTATTATACAGGAAAAAACCCCTTATGGGTACCGCCGCCCGACGGGGACAGGCGGCGGTTATGTCGGACTCGCACCGACTAAAACGACCTGTGTGCTCCACCACGCTGCCGATGGCAAGGACAGGGTATCATTGTACATTTTACCCCCATCCCGCCGACAGCTCTGATCCCAGAGAATAAACACCTCCAGGTAGGGGCCCCTCGAAAGAGAAACCCCCCTCCGCTAACCGGTGCATCGGGAGCACCAGATGCACCGACCGCCTCGGGGACCTGTAAGCCAGGTGTCCGATGTACCCCGTTCGGAACACCCGAAGGTCCCCAGTTAGGACGGCAGACGATGGGCTTGGGCGAGTCACTAACACCTGGACTCACCAGCAGCAGATTGGATCCAGAACAACACTTCGTGGAACCGCTCCGCCGCCTCCCTCCGCCCCCCTCCGCAGAGCTAAGGGAGGCCATCGCTGCCCACGATCGCTCCCTGCCCACCGTGTTTGCTATGTCACGGTCGACAGGGAGAGATCGCGCCCCAAGTAGGGGCCCCAACGCCTTGGTGGGCGTTTCCGCCCCCACCGGGTAATTTTTTATAGAGGTTTTCTTCCTCGCAACCCGAAGGTCCCCGTTCCCATTGCTGGGCTTCCGGGTTTCGCCGACGGTGGCCGTAACCATGTCCAGCCAGACTTAGAGTAAGCCCAACTGGACCCGTCGCTCATTAGGGACTTCACCCCAACCCCCCCGAAGTCCCCGGCCCGTCCAGATTGCCCTCTGCTAATCAGAGGGACAACTGGATTGGCCACCCCTCAGTGGTCCGTTCGCCAAGACTAAGCTTGCCCAGGGTGCGCCACGCCAAGTATTAGATAACCGATAACGACTTTAGGCAAAGTTTACAGCATTATTCGATCATACTACAATATTGTCGTGAAACGTTCGCGTCACAACGCAAAACCAATCTGACACCACAAACTTTGACTTGAGACCCTACTTGTACATGAAATATAACTTTTTAATTAGTTTCCTATTTGATTTAGACTGTGACGTTAAACTTCTTACAGTTCGTATTTCTCTGATGGGACTTTCTGGAAAAGCGTCGACGAACTCAAGTTACAGAGCTTTAAATAGTATTGCCACATCTATAGTAAATATTTTATTGACGGGTGCTTTGATTTATAAAAAATGCATTTATCCTATGTTTTTTTTTTTGCATGTTATCCTATTGCTCTAGAATTAACAGGATTTCTATAGCCTTTATGTTAATAATTGTGCCAAATTTCATCGATATTGGTTAAGCGGATTCGCCGTGAAAGAATAACAAACAAACATACATATTCACAAACTTTCGCATTTATAATATTAGAAGGATAGGATAGGATTAGTTGTACCCGCGACTTCTTATGCATCTACTCTAAGAAACTACCCAAATTATTGATCAACATTGATATTCATATTCCCAAAGGAAAAACGAATAAAAATTTTCATTTGTTTTGTTTTTGTAATACTCTTTTAAATTAAACATGTTTCATTAAGATTTTATTCACTGCCTTGTCTTTATGAGGTCGTCTATCGAGCTAGTCAAGGTATATCACTCTATAATAATTATAATACTGCACATAAAATATATGCCACCTTCATCATAACATCGACTTCGTAGCTCATCGAACTATTTTGTTTAGCTCCTAGTAATTTCACTTTCATAAAATTTTACACTATGAGCGCTTTCAATATAAAGCTGTACGAACTATATCGTTCTATTCCTATGGTAAAGTTAAAGGTTAAAATTACCTTGTAACCACACTGTATAAATCACAGCTCACGTGCATATTTCAAATGCATTTACCGCGTTACTCATATAAAGTTCTCTTTTAGCTATTAATCAAGCGGCATGTTGAAACCGCCTTTCGTAGAAATGGAAATTTTAATAGATGTATTATAATTTTCATTCCTTTGAAAAATTGCTTAGATGCTTAAACTAGTAATTATGCAAATGGTGGCTTCAATTAAACTGGAATTATAGTGTTGGCGGCTAAATGCTATTGTCGATGGTTTATTGGGCGCTGTAGAGTTACTTTATGTGACCATATTAGTATAATATTGTTGCCATTATAAAGTAGTTTTGGTTTAAGTGTGGTATCCGGTTGTGTAGAATAACCACCCTCGTTTCTTACCGTGGTGTCGTTAAAGGCGACAAAGGTAAGTTGATCCGTCCGTGTGATATCCGGATGAGTAGAATATACCACCTTCTTTCTTACCGATGTGTCGTAAAAGGTGACTAAGTAAATTGACCCGCCGTTTTGTATCCGGCTGAGTAAAATAGACCACCCTCATTTCTTACCGATGTTTCGTAAAAGGTGACTAAGTAAGTTGATCCACTGTGTGATATCCGGCTGAGTAGTAGACCAAACTCATTTCTTACGATAAAATACATTACATAAAATACGACTAAGGTAAGTTGACGTCAGGCAGGCGGCCGTGATAATACATAGTCAAATCATGTGACAACATGTTTATAACATGTTGTGCCGATCCCACTTAGAATGGGATACGGGCAGGAGAATAAAGAAGCTTATTTTATTTATTTTGATGGTTTGAAATTACAAAATTAAGTATTGAGTGAAATAGTTAGACCTAACAAATAGCCGTGTGGTATCCGGCTAAGTAGAATAGTACCACCCTCAATTCTTACCGAGGTGTCGTAAAAGGCGACTAAGGTAAGTCGACCCGCCGTGTGGTATCCGGCTGAGTAGAATAGACCAACCTCATTTCTTACCGAGGTGTCGTAAAAGGCGACTAAGGTAAATTGACCCACCGTGTGGTATCCGGTTTAGTAGAATAGACCACCCTCCTGCTTACCGAGGAGTCGTAAAATACGACTAAAGTAAGTTGACGTCAGGCAGGCGGCCGGTCGTAATAACGCAGCCAAATCATGTGACAGCATGTTTATAACATGATGTGCCGACCCCACTTAGAGTGGGATAAGGGCAGAAGGACGTAGTTAGACCTAACAAAAATGGTGTTTTCAAATAAATGTTGACAGGGTATATTGTTTTGTTTACATTGATAAATCAGGAACTAATAAAGTTATTAACGTATTTCCAAATGTTCGTGCCAAACTTTTGCATTATCATTTCCTTTTTTGTGTTGAATACGTCGAAATAGTCATTAGTCATTTCCATTTACAAATTGTATTAAATGTTTTCGTACCTTTCACATAGTCATGCTTAAATTTGATTTGTAATAATATGTGAATAAAAATAATAACTGTGTGGCATTGGGCTGAGTAGAATAGACCACTCTCTTTTCTTACCGAGGTATCGTAAAAGTCAACTAAGGTAATTCGACCCGCCGCTGAAGCTGAGTGGAAGGGAGTGCTGAATGCTGCTGAATGCTGCTACACATATCCCCATAATTCTCTAGATAATTGCAAATTTCCTCCGATGTTATCGTTCATCGAGAAGCGTGTAATTAATTTGCAATTATCAATTAGACACATAAGTTTATACAGAAAAACTTATTAGTGCCTGCCCGGAGTTAAAACTTGTTACTACCTTGAAAGAGTGGCACGGAGTCAACGAGTCTATCACAGATAGAGAATAATCAATTGCTCGTAACTCATCATTATATTCCTGCCCTTATCCCACTCTAAGTGGGGTCAGCACAACATGTTTAAACGTGTTGTCACATGATTTGGCTACGTATTTTACGACCGGCCGCTGCCTGACATCAACTTACCATACTCGTATTTTACGACACCTCAGTAAGAAAGAGAGTGGTCTATTCTACTTAACCGGATACCACGCGATGGGTCAACTTACCTTAGTCGCCTTTTACGACACCTCGGTAAGAAATGAGGGTGGTCTATTCTACTCAGGCGCTCACCACACAACGGGTAGGCCCTTCCTCCGCTAGACGATGCATCGGGAGCACCAGATGCATCGACCACCTCAGGGACCTTTTCAGATGGGCGTTCGATAAATCCCGTTCGGAACGCCCATAGGTCCCCGTTAGGGCGGCATACGACGGGCTTCGGCGAGTCGTCTGCGCTCCGCTCGCCTGCGGCGGATCGGATCCAAGGTCTCGACTTCCCGGATCCGCCCCGCCGCCTCCTTCCGAGAGATTACGTCCTCGCAGAAGGAGGCCATCGCTGCCCACGATCTCTCCCTGTCCACCATGGCACAAACCTCGATGGGCAAGGAGAGATCGTGACGACGGGTCGACCTACCTTAATTGCCTTTTACGACACCTCAGTAAGAAATGAGGGTGGTACTATTCTATTCCGCCGGATACCACACGGCGTAATCAATTACTAGTAACTCTAGCAAGAAATAATCAATGTTTTCAAAAACTTGCCAGAATTTTCATCAGATATCATGACCGTCATAATTGTAAAAACTTTTTATATTTCGTCCTCTTAAAACTCGTAAGTCATTAAAATGATAACTTGACGGGAATCACGCCAGTGAAACTTCGGAGAAATTTTTGATTAGGTGAGATGCAATAAAAAGTTGTTCAAGTTTACCTCGGTCTAATTAAAGGGTCTTCTTGCGAGGATGGCGAATTCATTACTGGTTAAATTAAAAAAGTATTTTATCTCATTGTTTATTTTAAACTACAAAAAAATTCAGATTTCATTAAAGAATGAAATGTATAGAAAAAAATATGCCGCATTGTATTCGGATCAGTAGAATAGACTACCCTCATTGCTTACCGAGGTGTCGTAAAAGGCAACTAAGGTAAGTTGACGTCAGGCTGGACGTAAAATAACTAGCCAAAACATATTTAAAACGTGATGTGCCGACCTAACCAAAGAGCAACAGCCGAGTTTCTTAAATTCAAATTCAAATTCAAAATATTCTTTATTCAAATAAACTTGTAAACAAGTGCTTTTGAATCGTCAACTCTACTGCTGGTTCGGAAAGCTGTTCCTACCGAGAAGAGCCAGCAAGAAACTCGGCGGTTGCTCTTTTTTAGAAAATACAATTCTTAATGCTAGTTACATTTAATGTTTCTATCTGGTACAGGATCGAACAATATTTATATCCACGCATTTTTATCGTCTAAATAATCCTCAACAGTATAGTAGGCTTTCTGTATCAGCCTCTCCTTAATAGTGTTTTTAAATTGCTGTAATGGCAAAGTTAAAATTGATTGTGGAATTTTATTATAGAATCTTATACCCAAACCCACAAACGACTTACGTACTTTTTCAAGGCGCAAAGCAGAGGCCGCTTGCTTATGTCGGTTCTTCGGTTCGGTCGGTACTTTGTCTATTATATACATCGCCTATTGTTTTATAAATATTCTTTATTTAAATAAACTTGTAAACAAGCGCTTTTGAATCTTACTTTTCTTTTCTGGGTAAGAACAATTTTCCTAACCAGCAGTAGAGTTGGCGATTCAAGAGCTTGTTGAAAAGTTTACTTGAATATGAAAATTTTGAGTTTGAGTTATTCAATTAATGAAAATAATATAACAAATAAATATAAACATTACTCATTTTTTTAGAGTTATTCAATTAATGAAAATTCATACAAAAGTAGATATAAATTACTCATTTTTCAGTCTCTATTCATTCATTAGCATAGTATATCGTTAGTAATTTGGTGGTAAAATCTTTTTTATTTCATTTTATACAATTAAGTGAATTTCCTCGGTTGTTTTCATTTAGTTTCGGTGTAAATGTTTATTAATATGAATGGCTGTCGAGCTCTCTGGAGCGTCGCTGCTTCTCATAATTTTTTGCACTTAAATTCTTTCACGCGAAAAATTTTCCACGCCTCGCTTAATTCGGAGACGAGTTTAGTTACGTTGAAAAAGTTATAAAATAAACGTTTTATTTGTAAGTAAATGTAGTAAGGTGTGGACTTTTAATACACCAATTTAAGAAAGGTTACAAATTAGTATCTGTGTATACTAATGTTTGTTTGTTTGTCCCTTTTTAACGAATGAACGGAAAAATAACTCGAACAGATTTTTACTACGGCGATAGTTGAAAGATTGTTGAATGATATATATGATGACTACTTTTTATCTCGGTACTGAAGTCAACAAAGTATAATAACAACTTTACTTTTTCACTACGCCGCTAAATAATTATAAATTCATTAAAAAAACATACGTCTCATCCCAAAATTAAAGCAAATAATATTTTCTACATAGCGACATATCTAACGCGTGCGCTCGTGGCTTTATTTATAGTCGTTATTTATTTTCTACCCACATTTTTCTTAACACCAACACCACAGTAAACCTTAATAATCATTTCTCACCATATTAAAACAGAACAATAATATGACCCCACACTTAACAATAACACTTTCAAATCCACGGACACTGGTGGCCAAATTTAATTTCTTTACGAGCTTAGCTTTTGTTTCACACAGCGTAGAAACGGGATTGGGAAGGCAATAAAGAGACTATAAATACCGGTGAGCGGTCTTTTGTGACGTCATTTAGGGAATTTTTACCTGATACACCCTGTATAGCTCGGCAATAAATTGTTTACAACCACAAAATTGGCCTTTTCATTTGAATTATCACAGTCGTATGAAAGCGTTCCATTAATTCATAAATCGGTATATTTTCAGTGCCATTTCAGTATTTCATTTTATATTTGAAATTGAAAGCGCGATCCTTTCACAAACCTAAATGTCCTTACAAAACACCTTCTTGAAATAAAGATTGTCAATATATTACTTTTAAGTATCCTACTAATATTATAAATGCGAAAGTTTGTGAGTATGGATGTTGGTTTCTGTTTCACGGCGAATCCGCTGAACCAATATCGATGAAATTTGCACAATTATTCCTTATACACCAGGGTAACATATAGGCTATAGAAATCTTGTTAATTCTACAGGAATAAGATGACATTGAAAAGCGTTATCTATTATCAATCTATCACGCGACAACATTCCATGCGAACGAAGTTGTGGATAAAAACTAGTCAAATATAACAAAATGTACAAGAAATCTATTAGAGTAATTTTGTATTTTCTCTATTGTCTAGCAAATATGCTTGAATTTTACTAATGCAAAACAAATCTTACCATAAATGGAAGACGTGATGGCCTGCCAGTAAAAGATTTTGTTTTTTTTTAACTTATTTAATATGTACAATGCATTACGCAGTGCTTTCAGTCATCACGAAAACTAAATATCTTTTGCGAATAATTCAAATTCAAAATATTCTTTACTCAAGTAAACTTGTAAACAAGTGCTTTTAAATCGTCAACTCAGAGCCAGCAAGAAACTCGGTGGTTACTCTTTTCAAAATATAATTTTTATTACTAGTTATATTTAGTCATTACTGTGTTCTATGTATAACCTTAAATAGAGTGAGTGGTAGAACTAAGCTCGAATTTGTCATTCCAAAGTGGAAGGAAGTCGGGAAAGTAACTGAAACTTTATTTAACCCTTACTTTGTTATCGGTCAATCTATCACTTATTTGTGTGAAAAACTCCATCGCCGCGTGAAGTCCATAAAATATGATATCATTTATAAACGTCCGATAAAAAAATCCCCGTCCCTATATTTGACGCGAAATCCCTCGGGATAGGCAAATTAGCACGTTTTGGGAGTGGCTTACGTCAGCCGCAGTGATTAATTATTGTGAGCTAATTGTGGTGACAGAGTTAAAAACTTCGCAGTTAAAATTTTGCTTTAATAATTACGTTCTTTAATTAATGGATATCGCGGGTGAAACGAGTCGTAAATATCTTTTTTGTTTACCAGCAAGACCATTTATGAAAATGAATACTTAATCCCTTTAGGTATACTTAGATATTTTCTATAGTAACTTTAATAAATAATCATCATTTCTGCCCCTTTCTCACATACACAAAACACACAAACGTTCACTATTACAAACTTAATAATCGTTTGGCCCCGCAACAGAAGCATCATCAGGAGTTAGGCTCCGCGACAAAATTGCATTACTTTAGGATTTTATCAGATAGTCCACCAGACATTTAGCATTATACATATTTTATATTTATTTTATCGCGTACTAAAGCAACATTATTTTATTATTACTTTTCATTCATATTAAGTTTAAGCAAATGTGATCATAACTGCAAAATTATCTTACCTCGAGTGGCCCAAAGTTTGCTCACCATTGTGTATATTAATTACATTTCCCTGATCAGCACTATCCTTACGTTCTTCATGTATGTACTCAAAAGTTACTATTCAGGCCACAGAACTTCGCTGTGTAAATATATTCGTAATATAATAGATATGTTTTTTATTTAAATTTACGTATGTATTTAAAATTCTTTGGCCACATCATGAGAAACGCTAAATATGAATTGCGGCGGCTTATTATATAAGGCAAAATCCGTGGAAAACGGAGTATGGGCTGACGAAGAATTGCCATTGAAACGCTATTGGTTTGGCAAAAGTACTCGTTCCCTATTAAGAGCAGCGGTATCAAAAGTTAAAATTGCCTTAACGATCGCCGAACTTCGCGAGAAGATAAGAAGAAAAAGATGCATTTAAAATGATATAGGTATGTATATATTTACCAGTTGTCTGTCAACCATAACACAGGTATTAAATTACTTTGGTGACTTATGACATGTCCGATATGTGTATGTCCGATATACTTATTTATTTATATTAATATAAACATTAGTCTTACCCGACATTCTTTTCAAGCTTCTTAAGCGTTTAAGTACCCTCAATAAAGCAATATGTTTTTCCCCCATTTCTGATAGAAAAACGAGAACTTTGGTCTTATATTTGATCCTGGTGTATAAGCTTTAAATGTGGATTTTTTTAAATATTGTTTCAGCGGGTTAGCCGCGAAAGCGTAACAGACAGTCTTTCACGTTTATAATATTACTATGGATGTTTTTTTCAATTATCATATATTAATAGTACACACATAGTATTAATGTAGAATTTAGATCTCTCTCATTTGATTATATGCAGGTTCGTGACATTATAAGTTCATATGCGTTTATGACTTGTACGGGTTGTTCAAGGCGAATATTTTATTTTATTTTTCATTTTGGCAATATCACAAAAAAAATTCAACCTCGCTTTCGCTTGTTCAAAAATGTCTAGCGTAATCAGTACATGCTTTCCAAGTTTTTCTTCCGTTCAGTTTTTTTTGAAGTGGTTCCGTGAAGTTGAAAATCGTTTGATTACTCAAGTCATACTCGTATTTTGCAGGTACGCGGGTAATTTTATAGCTACATTTTGTAGTTTAAGACTAGTTTATTTAATTAATGCCCGGTTCACATTATTCCAGTCGACCATTCGAGCGCTGCGCTGGAATGCTACTGGAATAATGTGAACCTGCACTGGAATGTACCAATCCAGCGATCAATCCAGTCCAGTCGACTGGATTGGCGTTCTATTTTTTATTCCAGCTCGCCCATTCCAGTGCCACTGGAATTATGTGAACGCCAATCCAGTGCTTGACTACCACGCTAAACAGTGAACACGTATTGTTTTATTTGTAGAATTCTATTGGTATAGATGTGACAGCTTTTAATGACTGGAATAATGTAAACGATATAATCCAGTCCAGCACTGGACTGGATTGACTCGCTGGATTATTGGACTGGAATAATGTTAACCGGGCATTAGACTAGTGATATCCGTCACTTAAACTTCTAGTTGGTAATAACATTTTTTCCTCTTCTTAAAATTCTGGTACATACAACACTCTTTAATTTCAACCCTTCATATGTCACATATATAAATTCAAAGAAAATGCAAAATTCGTGAAAATAAAATTACACTCATTTCGTAAATAACACGCACACGCTCGCCGCGTTATATCGGTAGGCGTTAAGCGAATAATTTTAATAATTAAAACATGAAGTATAAAGCTACGTCAGCGACAGAATATGTCGTGCGTTTCTGCTGAATATTTAATTCATTTTTTCATATATCACATTTTACGTATTAATTAAAATATAAATGTTGTAGCCTCTATTTCACTGCGTCGTCAGAGAACTTTTCTAAAATAGACAACGAGTTTTTTAGCTCATTACGCTGTTACATAGAAAAATGTTGGATTACGCATACTTCATTTTTTTCCTTAAAAAAAATGTTACAGAAAATTATAATTTCGCTTTGCGATTTTATCGTAGAGTCTCTACTGACGATGCTTCTATTATAGGGTGAGACAATTGTTGAGATTGCGCTGGTGAATTGTTTATTGTTTTGTTGATGGTACTGCATGAGTTTTTACATATTCTGAATGTATTAGGTATGAGAATCATCAATCTCCTGCCCATATCCCACTCAAAGTGTGGGTGGCACAACATGTTATAAACAACATGATTGTTGTTGTAACATGTTTATAATATTTTCATTACTTTTGTATTATGGACCTCCGCAAAGTAACGCCTAATTATAGAATTAGGCGTTTATTATACTGAGAATTATTTATATAAATAAGTCTCATTATAATAAAATCTTTAAATACCCAGTATACTATTATGCTTGTTACTAATTCGTGGAAATATTAGATCAACGTAGGATATACCAATTTTCTCGACCGAATATTTGCGGTTTATCGACTCACATGGAATATTCGTGTGAGAAACGGATACCAAACACGTGCAAATTGTAAATGCGACATTTGCACATGGGTATATATTATATATACATATATTAGCTTCTTATTTTTGCTCAAAAGATTTAGTATTCAAGTGAGTGACTTACTATTTCTTAGGTTTACATTTAACTAAATGTTTTGGCGAAAAGGAAAAACTTCTGTGTTCCTGATTTAAAAAAATGATAGCAATCAAATTTTAACGAACAAATCAATTAATTTACCTTAGGCACCGTATAGACATTGCGAGGCGTGCGTCGCGAATAGTTCGTCACGCATGTCTCAACCTGAGTCATACGAGGGTAAATTTATACATGCGTCCCGAATGACACACGCTCAATCTGAGCACACAAACAACCACGCATGGTATTCGTCAGTAAAAAATTCTGTATGGCTCCGACAAGGTGCCCTGTATAGTAATTCATAAAATATTTAAAAAAAAAGAAAAGAAACTAGTGGACAAAACGATTTCTTATGAACCGATTACATTATGGAAATTTATGAGCTCTATGACTCATGAGCATGCGATAAAAAAAACCTCCGTCTACATAGAGCGCACGGCTCGCACTGAGGCAGCGTTCGCAAAGATCGTATGACGCGAACGCTCAATGTAAGTACATACGTCCACACAACTCAAGGCATGCGAGGCGAACCATTCGCAACGCATGCCTCGTGATGTCTGTACGCACTTTTAAATAAATATTTAGTGTAAAAGTTTTCATGGCATGCCAATTGCTTATGAAGTTTTTATATGAACTTTTAAGCTCTTCTTGTCTAACTCTAACGACATGGGTTATAGGTACACTTTATTATTGTACCAATTGTCTTCCTATGTCTTTATTTTTTTCATTTATATATTATATACACGTGGTCATGTGAATGTAAATTGTGAAACTACCCTGAATCATATATTGATCTATCTTTTCCTGTTCCCGAAAAAACTGGGATTGTCTATTGTTGTTATAATAAATTTGGTATTTAAATATACGAGCGAATAAACTTTTTCATTTCTTAAGTGTAGTACTTCTCTGTACTCACTTGTAATCTGTACTCACTCTGTATTTACTTAGGGTAATGTGACCACTTCTACGTCCAGTGACCAAGTGTCGAACGTCTATGCCTGAAGCTATTACGAACCTTTCGTCCCCACTCTCCGTGTATCCAGAGACAATATTCTATTAAAACCATAGACAAGTAATACCATAGATACAAAGACAATGGATATATCATAGATAAGGAGTACAATAAATACACAAACACTACATCCCTTCCTTATTTAAATTATTTTTATTCTAACAATCAAGTAAACAAATTAAACAATCCTAATAATCTAAACAATTTTACAAACATTTATTGATCATCGATTTCAATTTGTGTTTCTACATTTTCTTGCTCGTTTTGTTCGTCTTGCTGGATTTTCCATTCACCTTCGACTTTCTTTAAATGAATTACATTACGCCTCAGTTTTTGTCCCGTTTCTTCATTCCTGACAGTCACATCGCCACCATCAACTCTTTCGATAATATGAGGAGTTGGTTTAAAGTTAGCTGATAGTTTATTTCCTTTTTCTGTTTCTTTTACGTAAACTTTATCACCTTCTGTTAATGCTGATTCTTGCGCCTTTCTCTTTCTATCTCCATATTCTTTACCTTTTTCTTTTTGTAACCTGTCTCTGTCCCTTATATCCGAATCGTCTATCCTGTATTCATTATTTAACAATGAAGGTATTTTATCCTTAATCTGTCTCCTAAAAAATAATTCAGCGGGTGTCTTGCCGGTTACTGTATGTGGAGTAGAATTGTACATCATTAAGTACTCCCATACACTTTCTCTTAAATCTTTTTTATTAAGCTGGGCGATTTTTAATCGTTTTAAAATGTCACGATTTTGCCTCTCCACTTCTCCGTTCTGCTGGGGCCAATACGGAATTGTGTTAAACAATCTTATGTTACATTGTTTACAATATTCCTTGAACTCCTCACTAACAAATTGGCGGCCATTATCAACTGTAATGGATATAGGATAACCCAGACGACTGACTATTTCTTTAAGAAGTTTTATGATTTGAGCACTATTAATTGATTTGGTAAATTTTATCTCTTTATATCTGCTGTAATAGTCAACGATAACAAACAGATAATCGTTATTTGGCAATGGCCCAAGTAAGTCTACTGCCACATCCTCCCATGGTGCTGATGGAAGTTCGCGTCGCTTCATAGGTATCGGAGGAGCCGGCATTCCTACAAGCGTACACCCTTTGCATTGTTTAACGACCGCCTCAGCATCCTTGTCGATACCTGGCCACCAAACTTTAGACCTTAACCGACTTTTCATCAACACTATGCCCGGATGTCCTTCGTGCGCCGCATCTAAAACGCCTTTTCTTAATTCTTTAGGGATAACGATTCTATTACCTCTCAACAATACATTGTCATAGAAGCAAAGTTCATTTTCAAATATTTTATATCGCCTGACAGAATCATCCCAATCGTTGCTGTAAATACCTTTTTTGACACTGCAGATTTCTGGATCTGTTTCAGAGTTTTTAATAATAGTTTGCATGGAAGTTGCACAAGGGCAGGCATGTTCAACTATTTGATGAACGTAGGCTTCAATGGAATCTGGCAGTACATTGTTATATTTACATAGCCGAGACAGTGGGTCGGCTATGTTTACTTTACCTGGCCTGTATTTAATTTTAAAGCGATAAGCTTGAAGTCTTAAGACCCAACGCTCAACACGCGCACAAGGTTTTGACTTTGGGCCAAATAGAAATTCCAATGGCTTATGGTCTGTGATGAGTTCGAACGTTTTACCATATAAAAATATATTGAAATGTTCGACCGCCCAAACCAAAGCAAGAGCCTCTTTTTCTGTTTGGCTGTACTTTCGTTCGAGTTCTGTTAACGTTATATTACCATAAGCGATGATTCTTGGTCCGTCTTTGTCAATTTGTATCAAAACAGCCCCTAATCCAACCGGGCTTGCATCGGCGATCACTTGTGTCTCATCTTCAACATCATAGTATCCTAATGTCTTAATTGTAGAAAGCGCTTGTTTTAATTTATCGAATGCTAAGTCTTGTTCCTTTTTCCAAAATTCTTTTATACTTGTCTTTTTCCCAATTTTTTGTCTGAGTAATTTCTTTAGAGGTTCTGTCATCGTTGATAAATTAGGTAACCACTTATTTATATAGTTAACCAAACCTAAAAAGCTTTGAAGCTCTTCTATTGTTTTTGGTACTCTAAATCCTGCAATACTATTAATATATTTATTTAATGGTTTTGCACCTTTTGATGTCAACTCGTGTCCAAGAAAATTTACTTTTTGTACTTTGTATACACATTTTGTTTCATTTAATAGCACATTATTTTCCTTTAACACTTTTAAAACCTTAGACAGCCGTTCATCATGTTGCTTATTATCTTCACCGTAAACCAAAATATCGTCAATAAAATTTATTACACCTTCTAAACCAGTCAACATTTTTTCTAATATTTTTTGGAACAATTCTGGAGCGCAAGTGATGCCGAACATCAATCGCTTATATCTGTATAATCCTTTAGATGTAATGAATGTCGTTAAATGCCTTGAATTAGGATGAATCTCCACTTGGTGGAAAGCATTTTTAATGTCTAGTTTAGAGAAATATTTACTTTTGTTAATCTTAGTTAGTAAGTTATCCATGCAAGGTAGAGGGTGGTTTTCCTTCAAAATTGCGGAATTGGCACGCCTCATGTCCACACATAAGCGCAGTTCATTATTATCTTTAAGTATCGGCACCACCGGAGAAATCCATCGGGAAGGCCCCTTAACTTCTTCGATAATATCATTCTCCAGTAACTCCTTTACTTTATTCTCTACCTTTCTTTCTAGCGGAATTGGTATCCGTCGATATGGCTGTGAAACTGGCTTGCAGGTCTCATCAATCGAAATTTCGATAAGAACATCTTTAAATTTTGGGAAGGGTATTTTCGTTTCCGTAATGCCGTTAACCATTGGACCCAATTTTAAAACACCTAAACGGATGGCAGTATCTTTACCCAATAAATCTCTGGTTCCTTTATTAATAACGAAAATAGTAGATTTTTCCGATCGACCGTTTACACTAATCATGGTTGTAAAGGTTCCTTTAATATGTAACGGTGTTTTACTTCCATAAGAGTATAAAGTTTTATTTGCTCCTTTTATTTGATTAGATACGTTGATTTTCTTGCTTTTTAATATTTCCCACGTTCTATCCGTGATTAAATTAAATTTACATCCTGAATCTATGAGTAAATTTAGTTTAACCCGTCCGATTTCACATTCTACTGTATCATCGTCGTTCATATTGAATACGTAATGAATGTCTTCAGTACATTCACCAATTTCCACACTATTCACCCCGTTCGTATCACGACGTCTTTTTTTATTGCCATCTTTTTGTTTGTATTCAAATTTCCGTTTTTGTGGCCTTGTTCTGCACAGAGCACTAAAATGACCAATCCTCTCACATGTGTGGCATTTTTTCCTCTTAGCTGGGCATTCTTGATTCGGTAAGGTATGCGAGCTGTATCCGCATCTACCGCATTTACTCGTTCCCGGTTTGTTTATTACGTCATCCATTTTATCCATCCATTTTAGATCGTTTTTATTTTTACTATTAATTTTATGTGGGTATTCTTTTACTGAATTTACATCATTTGGTTTATTTTTGTTTCTTCCATATTCTTCCAATTGATACCCCACAGCTTCCAAGATATTTGCCTCAACTATAATTTTATCCAAAGTTACGCTGTCCCCTAATGTCAATATTTTTTTCCTAAGCTCTGACGATGAACACTTTTCTACAATCTGATCTATTAACTGTTCTTCAGGACACGCAAATTTACACTTCCCTGCTTGGTTTCTTAATTTCACTACAAATTTTTCAAATTTCTCTCCCTCCTCTTGTTTTATTTGACGAAACATGTGCCTCTCATAAATTTTGTTTTGTTTCGGAAGGAAGTAATTATCAAGCCTTTCAATCGCTATATCGAACACGTCCTGGTCTTCTTGGGGGTTAGATATATAGGCTCCCGGTAAGTTATAAATAATCTCCTGCAGTTCTGAGCCACCCAAAAGTAATAATGTTGCTCTCTTTTTCTCCGCATCCTTAATTCCTGTGGCTTCCAGAAATATGTTTAATGATCTTTTCCATCTCTCCCATCGTAAAGCAACTATCGCATTGTCTCCTTCCAAGTCTAGCTTTTCCGGAGATGGGAGTAAGTTTGTCATACTGGCGTCAGATAAAACACAACCTGTAATAAATAAGACCTTATTATTCTAATCTATACAAGTATCGTACAGATCTTTTACTGTCACGGTTTTGCTACCGTAACATAAATCTGTACGATTTAACAATTTTATGCAGCTCTTACTGCCATTAATACACAATACGCACGGTTTACAACTTCATGAGGCCCGTACTGCCATTACACACATATCTATACGCACGATTTACAATGTTATGAAGGCTCGTGCTGCCGTTACACACACACGTACGATTTACAATTTCATGACGGCTCGTACTGCCGTTACACACAAATACGCACGATTTACAATTTCATGAAGGCTCGTACTGCCATTACACATACACGTACGATTTACAATTTCATGACGGCTCGTACTGCCGTTATACACACTTACACGCACGATTTACAATTTCATGAAGGCTCGTACTGCCTTGACACAAACGTACGATTCACAATTCCATGAAGGCTCGTACTGCCCTTTTTACATATTATTTTAAATAGATCATGAGGTCACGTTTTCCTCAATTACCTTTTTTAATTCAATTACCTACTAAATTTTTTTTTTTTTTAAAATATATATGTACCTTTTAACTCGTCGCCAAATGTAGTACTTCTCTGTACTCACTTGTAATCTGTACTCACTCTGTATTTACTTAGGGTAATGTGACCACTTCTACGTCCAGTGACCAAGTGTCGAACGTCTATGCCTGAAGCTATTACGAACCTTTCGTCCCCACTCTCCGTGTATCCAGAGACAATATTCTATTATACCATAGACAAGTAATACCATAGATACAAAGACAATGGATATATCATAGATAAGGAGTACAATAAATACACAAACACTACATTAAGTGTTTAATTAAAAGTGAGGTACCTATATCAAAGATTCGTGACATTGTCAAGTCTTTTATAAATCGAAAATTATAATTTCTTTCACAAATGAACAATTTCGAAAATTCTAGTCACTATTTCATGTTATTGAATACCTTTATGAAAAACTGAATACAAATAGGACTAAGTATTATCATAATTTATGTCATAATGGTAAATTCATTGTCAAAGTATTTCTTTTATTATTTCCGCGCAAAACTCGTGACACTTCCTGATTTATTCACTTCCTCAGCAACACGCTAACTTTTTAGAACTTGAATGCGATAAATCAGATTATTATCTAACGAGCTTATAATTTACGACAGACATTTCTTAATAAAAACAAAGCCAAAAGTAATGATAGATTTGTAATGCTATATTTTTGAAATAGAACAATCGTAAGCGTATAAAAACCGGCTATACACACGTCTTATTCTATCGGATTATCCTGATTAGTTTTAAACCTATCGGAGTCTTTATTCATGAGCTCTTTGTAGGGACAATATAACCATTATTTTAGCGATATTAGCGACAGTCGTTACCTGCGCAGCGCCGTTCAGGCGCTTCGGTTTTAAACACGATTAAATATATTCCACCAACAACTTAGTTTCCTTCAACCTGTTTATTGGGCATCACAAAGAGCTCACAAATAAAGACCGCGGATGGGCTTGAAAACAATTCGCTTTACCCGATATAATAAGTCCTTTAAGACATTACGGTCTTACGGACCCGAAGTATACCCGAACTCTAAGCGTTCCCCGTTTGTTAAGAAAATCTATGTTATGCTAAGTGTAGCTCATACCTTATACACTAAGGATTAGAAACAACAAGTATCATAAAACTCTACCATCACACTACACAAAATAAAACACATTAAACCAAAGACTTTGCTATTTTGTTGTGGATCATATCTCCTGATGATGCTTCGGTGAATGGGTGAAACGATTTTTAGATAGTCGTATTGAATGTTGTGCTACTGTGGAACGGAAGGCATCACGCCTACATCTATAAAAATATTTAAAAACAAAGCTCTTCTTAAACTTGAAATAACGTAAATAACTCCGGCTAACTTTGTATGAAGCCTTTAAATAATTTATAGCTCACAGGTAACACATGGCTCTGAGAAACTAGCTAAAGGAAATCACGTTAGACGTTTGATGCTGGGAACATTAAAGCGGCGATGCGAGGAACCGTTACATGAAAGATTTGTATTCAGCGAGAATTTCTGTCTTATTTGTAAGCAGATGTTCGAAGTATCGCTTATTAAAAAATAAAAACATATTTAGTATTTTAACTGGTATCAATTTCTCTGTGACATGGTTAATAGTAGAAATATTTTATTCATGTAGACATAATATAAGAATCATATATAATTTATAGAATTAGGCGTTAATTTGCGGAGATCCATAATACAAAAGTAATAATAGAATTATTTTGCTATAATCCCCGATGAAGTAAAATAGAAAATATATATAATGCTAAATGTAGAGTGGACAATCGGTTATCATATCTGATACATGCAGGATTCGTAAAAACACATGCACAAAACCTCCATCACCACCACCACAATACACAAGCACTACATACGTTCACTATCACAAACTCAACAATCGTTTCGCCCCGCAACCGAAGCATCATCAGGAGATAGACTCCACGACTAAAATCGCAAAGCTTTGCAATTTTGGTCAATAAAAAATAAATTTATTAATTAATAAAAATAATTTAAATCATTTATTTTTCTTAATCCTAACTTTTTACATTTTTAAATATTTCTAAAAAAAAAATTAAAAAAACATTTAAAAATATAAAAAATTGTCGTCCGCCGGGAACGGGGAAATATCCCGAGTTGCCGGTGGTTAGGGATCCAAAGTGAGGAACTTCCTCACAATGCGCGCCGTTTCAAGCAATACCGCCTTCTGCATCCGACACTTGATCCAACTGTTAAGCGAAAGCCTCTGAAGATGTTGGTCGAGGCTCTTCGCAATCAGACCGTTAACCGACACAACAATAGGAACAATTATTGTTGAGTCAACATTCCACATGGCGGTTATCTCATAAGAAAGGTCTAAATATTTAGTTAATTTTTCTTTTTCGGCTTTTATGAGATTATCGTCATGCGGAATGGTGACATCAACAATAATTGCACGGCGCGCTAACCGGTCTACTAACACTATATCAGGTTTATTGGCAGCAATAAACCTATCAGTCATAATAGACCGATCCCAGTAGAGCATAGCACGACTATTTTCAAGAACTGACGCAGGGTCGTACCTGTAATATGGTACCTCTTCATCAACCAGAGAGTATTGAAGAGCAATTTGTTGATGTATTATCCTGGCTACTTGGTTATGTCTGTGCAAATATTCACCGTTAGCAAGATGAGAACAACCGGAAATTATATGTCTGAGGGACTCCCCAGGACGATGACACGCTCGACATACGTCTACAGTGCCATCTTTCATAATGTATTTCCGGTAGTTCTTCGTCTTGATAACTTCGTCCATAATCGCACAGACAAAACCTTCAGTTTCCCCAAAGAGATCCCCGTATTGTAGCCAGGATACAGAAGCAATCTGGTCTATGTCTTGCCCCATTAAAGCCTTGTAGAATCTACCATGCAATTCCTTGCTCTTCCATATCTCGATGCGATCAGAGATACCAACTATTACAGGTTTGCGCCAATTCTGTTTGCCTAAGGCAAGCGGAGTAAAGCCCTTATCAACTGCGACGACATTCCTATGCACATCACTGTCCATCTTGAGAAAATGATCTCAAAATAATTTTATTATTACTTTTATATAAAGCCGTTTTTAGTAAAGAAAGAAATCAAAGAAGCGTTAAGCAACGCTTAGTAGGATAAAATGTCTGGATATCACAGTCATATCGATATTGAAATCTAGGCTCCCGGTTTTAATTTTAGATATGCCAAGCTCAGAAAGCTTGAAAATATACCGCTTATGATATATTTTTCTAGTTGCTTTTGTGGCCACTGAGTCGGGGTACTGCATTATTTTTTAGGACTTCTAAATAGTAAAAACTACGGCTCGTTATTGCACCTTATTTATCGATACTAGTGTATGCGCATAATTAATTTAATAGTTTTTAAAAACTTTTATTAACGAGTATCTTTCCTTGTATGTATGTGAAGGTGGAATCTTGCGATTTAAATTTGACCCACTTCCCGGTGTGTGATTAAACTGAAATTTTACGTACTGGTCCCGATGACAATGCATGTTTATGATAAACATGACCTAATGTTGCTGCCAGTATATATATATATTTACAGATCAACTCATTTAATATTAAAGATTCTATACATTTCTCTTTAATATCCTTTTATTCTATCCTGTTATATGTCAATATGTCAAAGGAAACATTAACAAACAAACTTATTGTAAATAGAACATTTTACATCGAACAATAAAACGTTTTATATTCGATTGCTTTTACACTCGTGGGTTACAATTGTCACAACGTTCAGAAAAATTTAAATTCCCACTGTTTTAATACCGCATTTATTGTCTACTACAACAAAACACCTTTTTCTGAATAAAAGTCTGCATTTTGCATCCAGGAGCGACGTTTCCTGTGAATGAACTGGGACACGATTATCGATGGTTTGTTGCAGGGAAATAAACACGTAAAACCTTTCTAAGATTATTATTACATTACTTTGAAGACGGATGGATATACCATGATTACATGGTTTAGTACTGTATTCAAATAGCGATCGTGTGTTGGCTAGTATAATGTGCACAGAGTCAAAGTTTTACAAAGTATAGTATTTTTTACCTTATATCTAATACTTAGCCGTAGTGGCTGGTTTGATTATATCAGAGCAAAAGTTTTGTTCCAGTTACCGACACACTGTATAGTATCATTACATTTAAACAAACTGATTGATGCCTACCCGGTGTATGGTATCAAATTGTAATAATTTTTTAAAAGATTAGCCGCCGAGATTCTTGCTGATTCTTCTCGGTAGGAGCAAACTTCCGAATCAGTGGTAGCTTCTTTAAAACATTTGACGATTCAAAAGTACTGTAAACAGTCCACTTGAATAAATAATATTTTGAATTTGAATTATGAACCCGTGTCGCTCTTGAAAGAGTCGCAACGTCTCACGTCTATCACAGTTTTTGCTATATCCGTACTGGACATTTATAAATCCATTTTCACCCCATTTTAAACAATAAAATGTTATCGTCAGGGCTTACACAATGTTCATTGTTGGCTTGATTGGCTCCCTTTTGTCATCGACCTACATAAGTCGCAATGCATAGCATAGCCTGGAATACTTTCTAGTCATGTTGAATACAACAATTTGAATTGCTTTTACATTGTCAATTCCCACAATCGTCAATTGTATACAATGTTTATTACCGTCATTGTATCTCTATTCCCTTTGGTCTAGATATGTAGCAATATAATTTATGATATAGGAAAACGCATTTTAAAGCATTTAATTTTACAAAAGTAATAATAAAATTATTTTGCTATAATCCGCGATGAAGTAAAATAGAAAATATATATAATGCTAAATGTAGAGTGGACAATCGGTTATCATTCCTGGTACATGCAGGAGTCGTAAAAAACACATGCACAAACCTCCACCACCGCCACAACGATACACAAGCACTATTTTTTTTATTTATTTATTTATTTATTTATTTATTTATTTATTTTACAACAATGCACATGTACAATTATTGTGTCCCTGGCTCCCAAGCTAGTTTAAACTGTATTTTGGGAACCAGTGCCCACCTTAACTTGGTTCAACTTATATATGTATGTACAGGAGTAAAAAAATATAAATTAAGATGACAACTAATTACAATTAATAAGTAAAATAGAAAAAAGGGATTTGAATTAAACCTATAAGAACAACATTCTAAGGTTATTGATTGAAAGTAAAAACGAAAAGAGAAAACTAAAGCTAAAATTAAAACTAAAATTACAGCCGTGTGTGTGTGTGCATGTGGATGTGTGTAGTGAGAGTGTGTGTCATAAAATAAGTGATTTGCATATAGGTATGAGTGAGTGACTATATACGTTCACTATCACAAACTCAACAATCGTTTCGCCCCGCAACCGAAGCATCTTCAGGAGATAGACTCCACGACCAAAATCGCAAAGCCATAGGCTTTGTGATAGTGAACGTATATACCTTTTATATCTTTTAAAAATTACTGAGCAAGGCTCGTTATTAATTTATATAATAACGAGCCTTATAATAAAATAATGTTATTATTTTATTTTATTTTATTTTATTCAATTTAATTTTCTTTTTTGTGTTATAGTTAAAATTATGTATTCTTTTTTGTTTGTGATGTACTGTGTTTAATTAGTGTAAGTAGATCATGTCCGTTCTAATTAAATAATAAATAAATAAATAAATAATTTAAAGCCATTAATGTTTTGATAAATGAAATAAAAATGTACCTAGTTCTATAGTATATGGAAGTTAACTCGAACAATAAAATGTTTGATGTAGATTCGATTTGCATAGTCGATTGTTTCAGCCCTCAACCGGCACAGCGTCCAGTAATGTCTTTATAGACTTCCCATGGCCTGGATAGCATACAGTGTGTCGGTAACTGGAACAAAACTATTGTTCTGATATAATGAAACCAGCCACTAGATACAAGGTAAAATAGTATACTTTATAAAACTTTGACTATGTGTACATTATACTAGTATCAAAGACTCGCTGTCCGCGGAACAATAAAATGTGGAAACAGGACACCATCTGTTGCGCTCTCTATCACGCTTACGCGCTTTACGGCAAGCATAGTGACGAGCCACTGATGTGTCGATATTTATGTTGTAATTTATTGAAGCAGACGTTCCTTTACGTAATCCATAGTAAAAATTATTATAGAATATTTTCTTATAATCCGCGTTTAAGAAATCTGTGTGATGTTAAGTATAAGAAGCAGGCAACCTTCACATACCTTACATGCAGGACCAGTTACTGCACGTATCGCCAATGCCGTCAACAACAGCACACCACACAAGCACTACATCACTACGACAATCTCTACAATCGTTTCACTCCGTAGCCGAAGCATCATCAGGAGGTTATGCTCCATGACAAATAGCAATGCATAACGATTTTGTTGCATTACAATTATTTATTCTTTGTCCAAGTTCCTATCATGAAATACACTTATAACAAGGCGATCATATAAATATGCTTTCTGCAAATCTTGAAAAGCCACATCACGTAAAACACATTTTCACCCATTCACCTCAGTTTGGTTTACACTTATCGATAAATGACTCACCGCCTGTCCCTATCGCACTGATGATGATGTTTTTTTAATTAATTTAAAATAATCTTCAGTCAAAAAAGGATTTCTTTGAAAGGTATTATAACATATCTTGTTACTTTGCAAATCGAAAGTTAGTCCTTTCATAAAGGCACTATATAAACCTTATTACGTAAATCCTTTTACATATTCAATCTTTATAAAGGTTTTCTTTGTTCGCAGTAGATTTGTTTACGTTAAGTTATATCAGTAAATTCCAAATTACATATGGAGTTACGTGCAGTAGAGAAATACAAACTTACTTCTGATACCAGAGATAATACACACACGCACATACACACACGCGCACGCGCACTGACATGCACACACGAAAGCGCGCGCACGCACGCACAAACGCACAATCACACACACAAGCACACGCACACTCAAACAAGATAAGGGAACTTATGGACGCTAAAATAATTTCAGTTAAATTAATTTAAATGTCGGAGGCCAAGAAAGTAGTTCTGGCTATTTTATTAAAAGCAAATAGTTCTGGCTATTCTATTAAAAGCAAATAGTTCTGGCTGTTCTATTAAAAGCAAATAGTTCTGGCTATTCTATTAAAAGCAAATAGTTCTGGCTGTTTTATTAAAATTTTATCGTGACTGGACAGTTTTATTCTGTTCTATAGAGCCCGGTATATAAGTTTCAATTCTACTAAAATTTATCAATACCGATCTAGCGGATTTACTGTAAAAGCTTGATAGATATATAAACAGATAAAATTGTATTAACATAGAAAGACACCATTGAAATATAGTGTCAGGATAACGTTACTATTACAATTTCAAATAAGATTTGCCATGCAGTACCGCTATTGTAAGTCAAATATATGTGCGGAGAATACCTGAATACGAACTGATTTGATATTAACATATCTAGCCTCAGGCTTTATTCATAAAATAAATATTGTCTTCATTTATTACTTATATCAGGGTTATTCAAATTCAAAATATTCTTTATTTAAGTACACTTATAAATAAGTGCTTTTGAATCGTCAACTCTACTCTACCAAACCTTTTTATATAAAAAAAACCCCTTGTGGAAGCCGAGAAGAAATAATCGAGTTTTACCTAAAAAATCTAACTTAAGTTTTTTTATGTTACTAATTTATTATATTTATCACGCTTTTTTTTAAACAAATAAATCTTGAAGAAAAGTTTGTTAGAGATATGTAAATTGCTTATTTTGAGATTTCCTGCTAAAATTGTTTACCTTTCGGCATTGGAGAAACGTGGAATCGCGGAAGATTAAATTCCAATCTTTTTAAATTCAAACTCAAAATATTCTTTTTTCAAGTAAACTAGTAAAAAAGGTCTTTTGAATCGTCAACTCTACTGCTGGTTCGGAAAGCTGTTCCTACGGTAAAGAGTCAGCAAGAAACTCCGTGGTTGCTCGATTGAAAATAGAATTCTTATTACTAGTTAGTTACATTTAGTCATTAATGTCTTGTACACAGTTAAATATAGCTATATCCACACATTCATATCACTGTTATATTCATAAAAGGTGTAAAGAGGCTTTTCTCGACCCTCTTTAAAAGCTCGCGGTCGCATATACTATGGCTTATTAATATTGTTAAATACGTTATCTATGCAAAAGGTCTGTTAACGATCCGCCATCTTGGTTTATTTACACCTCATTTTGAATATAACTATACATATATATAATGTTATCTGTACAGCAAAGCTTAAATCAATACACAGATTATTTGAATGCGATTGCAATTTATTTAAATCCAATTTCCTATTTCCTACAAACGTTCGACTCTATAATATCACTCAATATTGCAACACTGTTTCTGATTTGGGATTTTGTTGTTTGTACTACATAACTCTTATAAAAATCATCATTCATCATTCTCTTACCCTTATCCCACTCTACGTGGGGTCGGCGCAATATGTCTTCTTCTTCCATTCTCCTCTATCATTCGTCATCTTTTTTTCGGCCTCCCCCTAGCCATACATCCATCCACATTCATATTTAAAACTCTTTTGGTCACATGATTTTCATCCGTCCTCATTACCATACCAACTTAGTCTTGCACTTCTCATCTTTTCTGTAATGGGCGCAACTTTCAGACTTCCCCTGATATACTCATTGCGTATTCTATCAAGTTTTGTCACACCACACATCCACCTTAACATTATCATCTCATTCACATGCACATTTCTTTCATCCTTTTCTTTTATTACCCAACATTCTCCTAACTCTTATAAAAATGCAAAAGGATTATATGATCTGTATTTAGCTTTAGAAAAGGTCAAGTTCTTTTCGGAAATTGGCTAAACTCGCCGCCACGTATTTATTATTATATTTATTTATTATTATCAATGCGTGACTCCATTTTCTCTTTCTTTCCGAGGTGTCGTAAAATTCGACTATGGTAAATTAATGTCAGGCAGGCGGCTGGTCGTAAAATACGTAGCCAAATCATGTGACAACATGTTTATAATATGCCGACCCCACTTAGAGCTATTTAGGGCAGGAAGATGACGATTATAAATGTATGCATGTTGCCCCACGATGTTTTCCATCACCAAAAAGCAGACAAAAAACTCATTGATTTGGATCGTGGTATGAACCCCTACTCCTCAGTGAGTATCTCACTATTAGGCTATCACAGCTTTACATAATAGCATTTATATCATTAATATTAATTTTTGAAAATAAAAGTATATCAAACCCTGCTCAGTTAATAATCTTATATCATTACAAGAAATAAGTAATTATTCATAACAATAAAGCCATTCGTCCTGTTAGTATAATTTCATGCGTAAATACAATTATGCGTGGTTATGGAAATAAAGTTTAGCTGTCACTTAATAAATCACTTTAATTAACGCCATTTTTAACATTACATATTTTTTTTATCAAAGTAGGTCGGGCGTCCATTGAATTTATGGCTAGTTATAAAATGATTCAATACTTCTTGATAGCGTTATTTTTGTTAACAACCTTTCGTTTCCTAAGAGTTGTTTGAAACCTCATGCTTATTGTGCTTGGGTTTTTAAGCCTATGTTACCCTGTTGTATAGCTTTGAAGAAGTAAAATAACAACCTCTTACCGTCTTATTATTGGTGTCGCACTCCTCCCTCCTTGTTTGGAGAGAAAGGAGTAAGGGTTGAAGGTAACATATCTAGGTTTCCTGTATTGTACACCCGGCAATTATATATATATATATTTTTAGTAAACGGATATTGTAAGAGGTCGCTGCTATAGTGCGTATTACGTATTATAGCTGATGGATAGCGAACTCGCCTCGGCTCCCTGTCATCGAGCGTCCTATGAACACACCCGAGTGCCCGCTTAATACGTAATAACAAATGGAGGTTGCGATGGCAAAGGAACAACAAGCCATCTCGTGTGAAGTGACGTTAGCTAGTTACTATTTTATAACCGGCCGCCTGCCTGACGTCAACTTACCTCAGTCGCTATCAACGACACCTCGGTAAGAAATGAGGGTGGTCTATCCTACTCAGCTGGATACCACACTGCGGGTCGACTTAGCTTTTTGTCACAAAAAAGTTTTAAAAAACTCTAACTATGATGTTCGCTATCAGAATAACGTTTTCAGGCTATCAAAATTACAATGAATATCTGGCGATCGCTAGTTGTTTTAAATGTTTGACGCTCAGTAAATTCACACTTATTTATATTTGTTGTGTGAAAATTTAACAAAGTTAAATTAAATCATTCGCTCCGTTCAACAAATGTGCACGCGCGAGCGTGAAAACACGCTCGGCAGGAGTCGTATGTCGGATAATTAATTTAAATATATCATTTGTTGATACTTATTACCTTTGTGTATAAAGTGATCGTAATTTACATAATTACGATTTTTATTTCACCCTACCTACAAAATAAATGATAGAGTAATGTTGAATCTAGTATAAATTGTGCAAAAGCGGCAGTAGCGGAATGGTTACAGCAAAATAATCGGTCGTTATTCATTTCCAAGGAAGGAATCAATGAGTTTCTATTAAAAAATTATGTGTCTAATTGATAATTGCAATTTATCACACGCTTTTCGGTGAAGGAAAACATCGTGAGCAAACCTACATATGTCTAGTTAATTCTGGGGATATGTGTAACCTACCAATCCGCAGTGGAGCAGCGTGGTAGGTCTTAGCTCCAATCCTTCTCTCCAAACGGAGAAAAGAGGCCTATTCTCAGCAGTGGGATAGTAACAGATCGTACTTTACTAAAGTGTGCTTTACTTTTATACACAAAAATGAAATTGCTAAAAACGAACTGTGCAGCAAATGTAAGAATACCTATTCACTTAACTTATCTCTAATCTAAAATTTATCTGAAACTTATACACGTACTTTCTCTTTTATATATATGGTATCTGTTATTCTATTTATGTTGGATAGCTCCGTGTCTACCTATATTAACTGTTCTGTGTTATTTCCTATCAATACTAGAGGAGTTCACAGATGTTTATAAACATTGGAACAGAGTTTAATGGAAATATAAACTAACTTCAAAGCTGGATTCGAGTGGCGCGTTGTGTGATTGCCATTCAATTGAAGCTCTGACACGACTGTAATGGGACTATGTATTTTGCATGCAATTTAATTGGATTTTGAGGTGTATTTGCATCACACAAGTTAAGCATTTAATGCCTTATGTATCTTATTATTATAGATGTATTGAAGAATATGAACATTATCGATATAAGTCTTGTATCTGGTTTAGTAGAATAGACCATCCTCATTTCTTACCGAGGTGTCGTAAAAGGCGACTAAGGTAAGTTGACCCACTGTGTGGTATTCGGCTGAGTAGAATAGTTTACCCTCATTTCTTATCGAGATGTCGTAAAAAGCGACTAAGGTAAGTTGATCCGCCGTGTGGTATACGGCTGAGTAGAATAGACCACGCTCTTTCTGACCGAGGCGTCCTAAAATACGAGTAAGGTAAGTCAGGCAGGAGGCCGGCCGTAAAATACGTATCCAAATCATGTGACAATATGTTTATAACATGTTTTGCCGATCCCACTTAGAGTGGGATAAGGGCAGGAGGATGAACAATGAAAATTATCGATATATTAACTAATATTCTCAAGAGCTTTTTGGTTATTTTTTTATGGAATCACCTTTAATCCTGTTTTATTTACATCATAAAACCACTACTTAGGGTTTGTTCTGATGTGATTGAAAAAGGTTATTGTTTAAAATTTCATACAAAAACAACAACTAGTACATAGTCAATTACTAGTGCCCTTACCTTAAATATACCTTGAATTTACCGCACTTAATTTTCATCTCCTGAAAGTTTTTCAGTTGTAGAAAATTATTAATAGGTTTCCTTTTCGACAAACCAAATTAAAAAAGTTTATGAAAGCGCGTCATTAACGCGTTTTATATGAAATGGTAAAATTCAATCTAAGGTTGATAATTGACTCATTGAAAATGAAGGTAAAAGTATAAGTTTTGTTAAATCTCCTTCTTCTTCAACGATGGTCGTCCACTACTGGACATAGGTCTCTTCATGGGATCTCCAGAACACACGATTTTGTGCCGCTTGTATCCAACGGCTCCCCGCGACCTTTTTGAGGTCGTCAGTCCATATAGTAGGGGATTTTCCGATACTGCGCTTTCCGGTGCGGGGTCACCATTCCAACACTTTGAGACCCCAACGCCTATCGGTATCGCCTATGTGCCCCGCCCATTGCTACTTCAGCTTCGCGACCCGCTGAGCTATGTTGGTGACTCTAGTTCTTCTACGGATCTCCTCATTTCTGATTTGATCACGTAGAGATACTCCGAGCATAGCTCGCTCCATCGCTCGCTGAGCGACTCTGAGCCTTCTTATGAGGCCCATAGTCAGCGACCAAGTTTCGGATCCGTATGTCATACCTTTGTTAAATCATTTGACCAAAATTATATGCTGCCATATATCCACATTTAAAATTTACTAAAGAAAGATTTTTCATTGATTTCTGTCATCGATGAGTAATGACTTGGCTAAACGCCAATAATTCTTGTATAAATCGTAACTGCTGTTGTTCGATGGATTTAAATCAACCCTATCTGAGGAAGATACGCATACAAGTGACTCGGCAGAAAGAGACGCACTAAAGTGATCTAAGTCAAAAAAGTTGTTTTGTTGCAAAATACTGCTAAATATTGCTATATAGCGCAGCTAACGCCTACTTGTACATAACTCTTGGTGTTAAAGATACCCATAACTTGGAAGAGCAAAAACCACTAGTTTTTTAAATAGTTTGTAGCATTATATCATAGATTGACACTAAAACAATCTGACTCAATTAAGCCTAATTTTGAATTAAGTCACTTTAATACTAAGCGGGTAAAATATTCCAACTATTTATTTTACATTATTGTTATTAACTTAGATTACAAATATCGAGTGCACTTCTATAAACATGTTTTTATACAATGATTGTCCAAATATCACGATTTTGAAACGGATTTAATCGTCACTGAAACATCAATGTAAATTTACTGAGTCCGATTCAAATATCAGTGCGCAGTAATAACCTGATCTATCATTCGATTATAAACATTATTTCGCAGAGTTAAGGCTTATATTAGTCATTATTTTTGAAAATGTTAGAATATTCGATCAGTAAATACGGTGCCGGTATTTTAACTGTTTAAATAACCGATATTAGGTTAGTTGAAACTGTTTGGATACTAGAATTAGTATTGTTATTATTTCTGTTTAATCATTTTAATAAGGTACTTTTGAGGTAATTATAAAATTATTTTGCTATAATTCGCGATGAAGTAAAATAGACAATATACACATATAGTGCTAAATGTAGAGTGGACAATCCATTTTCATACCTGATATGTGCAAGATTCGTAAAAACACATGCACAAACCTCCACCACCAATCGTTTCGCCCCGCAACCGAATTTCAGTTACGATGCGTAACGATTGTTTAGTTTGTGATAGTGAACGTATGTAGTGCTTGCGTATTTTGGTGGCGGTGGTGGAGGTTAATTAAAATTCTAGAGGCATAGTATAAGTGTCATTAGTTAATTTCGCTTGTTGATTCAGTTATTATTATTTCCATTTTTATTACAATTAATGTATAAAGAGACTTGTTTTAACTAAACCCATATTCATCTTAAAGTAAATCATTTATTATGTTTTCATGTTTCTGTTGGAAAATTTATAAATGCACATTTGAGTCGGTATAATTATTTGTAATTAAATTTTCAATTAATTATCGGAGCGTTCATTCACACCTGCTGTTGCTTGAACCACAAAATGTTTCATATATTTTGTCGCAATATCTAAAATATTGCGTTTATCAGTGGTTGGTTTTAATATTTGACATTTTTTTTTGTTAAAGTTGTTATTTAATGTAATACATCCTTACTAATATTATAAACATGAAAGAATACCGGTCCTTATGTAACTCTTTCACAGCTAAATCACTGAAGCAATATTGTAAAAATTTGTCACAATTGAAGCTTAAATAAAAAATTCCGAATCTTCCTTGGGAAAGAGGAAAAAAACACATAGAACTACTATTGGAGATATTTGAACATTTATGATGATAAAAAAAATGCGTAGTACCCGCAACTTTTTTTACTCTTACCCCTTAGGATAACGTTCTCCAACACTAGTAGAGCTTTTACGCGCTGTTGTCCACATTTTGCAACCTTAATAATGCTTCTGCGCTCGCTTGTCCAATACAGTAACTCTGTCAAGGCAACTGATTGCTGACAGCATATAGAGAGTTCGAAAAAAATCCTATGTATCATAATTATCTGAAACCATCAAATGTCTTTCGTTGTTCGATTGATTTTCTCTCGCAGATCCTACCTTTTCCATTCAGTCAGTCCTAGTTTTCCGTTTTCAGTCTTCGTAAAAAATCCTCCAACCAAACAAATCCAATCAACATTCACGAAGAACTCCAGCTATTTGATGTGTGTCAAACTTTTAATTGGGTGACGAAACAGAACAACTGCTTCTGATTGTTCAAATAAGGTTTAAATAACGTTTGTGCGAATCGGAAAATGGGATTTAAGTTTATTGATCTGGATAAATCTATAAATAGCATTATATTAGAACCTTTAATTAAGCTTGTATCTTTAATATTTAATTGAGTTAATCTTGTATATGCTGCTGATTTTCATAATGATTTTCATGAAATCATGCTGAATTTGAAGGTTTTGGAAGGGATAAATCGATCTAGCTAGTAGCTGTTTTATTAAAAAAATATTGTTTTATCCCTGTTTTCGGGCACTGAAAAAAACTTCTATTATTTTATGAGAAAGCAAAGGATAATTACGCTGTCAATTGCAAAGGCATGATAGCTCAATTGGGTAACGGGCGGTCTCAATTTGAGAATACTAGGATCGATTCCAGAAAAAAACTATTTTTATATATTTTTAATCGAAAATATCATTTTTTTAATCATCGTGCATTGGTTCGGTCACCCAGACACAGGATAGCGTATAATTTCTAGGATAGAATTCCTTGAACAATTTTCATGAAACTTAGTATGTAAGTTGTTTTCTGGGGCCATAAATCGATCTAGCTAGGTTTCATTAAAAAATACGCTATACCCCTCTTTTTAAGCACTGTAAATTTGCTTAAATATAAATAAAATGCAAAAGGTTAATTTTCATCTCATTTATAAGTTGCAATAGCTCGGTTGGGAACGGGCTGACTAAAGAAGTGAAAATACCAAGTCCCAGATATCACCAACCTTTTCTTTCTTTTTTTAATTGTATTTTTTATCTTTTAATAAAATTATGATACAACATATTTATAGCATGTTGAGCCGACTCCACTTAAAGTGGGATAAGGAGAACGATGATAAACTTCAATTCGCAGACGTATAAAACTGCTTAAAAAACGTGCACTAAAAATGTCTGAAATTGGCATGCCAATAAATAAAACACGTTTCGTTTGGAAATGCAGGTTGCATGCAATTTCAACTTCCATAACCAATTTATTTATGAAAAACCGTTGAACTGTTCTCGTTCATATAGTAAAACCTGCTTTTAGTTTTATTTAAATATCCGCTAATATATTATCACTCTAGTGCTCTTTAACTAAAAAAGTATACTAAATTAAATCTATACGCTATACTTATATCCAAAGCTAACGAGTTTGTTTCTTGTATGAACGCGCTAATCTCAGGAACTACTAGACCAATTAAGAATTATTTGAGTGTAAGATAGTCTATTTAAGGCCTGTAGCCTTCCTCCATATAACATCAGGCAGATATAACATCAAGCTAAGGTCAATAAGAGAGTAGCAATAAATAAATATTACGAAAACGCAAAATTTCAAACTCTCCTACGTTCGCTTAGTGAAATTCAAAAATCATGTAATATAAAATTATTCCCCTCTAAAAGTTCAAAATAAAAGTCCGCAACAGCTTGTCTAGCTTTAAGGTAAACCGACTTAAACCTTTTTTATGGTTGTCAAAATACTATATTACGGTTTTAATCTTTCAACGCGGGCGGAATAACTAGCGATTACTAGTTAAGAATAAAAGGATAGCCCGGCCGTGAGACAGGGCGACTGTTTCGAAAAGGTCACGGTTTCACACCCTGGACAGTCAGTAATGAGTTTTTTTTCGCGTTCGAACAGCGTAGTGGGTTTAACTCCAACCTTTCTCTCCAAAAATGGAGAGAGGATTGGAGAAAAGAACCGTGGGATATTAACAGGCCGTTATTTTCCTTTTAATCCAGTCTCCTTCATTTGATTGCTAATACCGTTTTATTTTCCAACACAGTAAATAATAAAGACAAAAGAAACAATACAAAATATCGGGGAAATATAAACAAACAACAATGGCGTGATATTTCGCGTGATCGACAAATGACAAACAATTTGCTTTCAAAGCCCGTGAGTTCGTTCACATTATTTGGTTTAATACTAGGGCGCCTGATATTACAATACCCTCGCAAGATAAATTTCTGTCGTTTATTTTTCACGTAGGAAGATATAATTATCAAAATGGCTGTGATATTAAAAAGAAATTAAATATGGCAAGACATCTTGGAAATAAATGATTCTAGGGTTTAACATTTGCGAGGGTTTCTAGCACCATAAGATTCACATCTATCTATCTATACTTATTATCTTCTTCTTCTTCTTTCTCAACCGGTGGACGTCCACTGCTGAACATAGGTCTCCTTAAGGGATCGCCACAATCCACGATTTTGTGCCGCTTGGATCCAGCGGCTCCCCGCGACGTATACTGGAGTGTAAGGGGGAAACTCGTCCCAGTCAGTTTCCTCAAATGTCAACCTCACCTGCACGTGGTACACCCTGCAAATAAACCGACGGGGCTCTGGCGACCGACCAATGGCGGTATAACCATTCCCAAGCTGACTTAAATGGGCTCTGCGGACAATTACCGTCCGATTTCTTTGGGTACTGTAATTGGTAAAATCTTAGAACGTTTGATACAACCAAGCCTATCTGATAATATCGTTATTGATGATGCGCAATTTGGTTTCCGTCCTGGTCTCTCAACGGATTCCGCAATCATTAGCTTAAAACATGTTATAAATTACTATACAGCTCGTGATACATCAGTTTACGCATGCTTTTTAGACTTGAGCCAAGCATTCGACCGTGTGAATTATGATATTCTGTGGGAGAAATTGTATCGATCGCACGTTCCATCGGAAGTTGTGGATCTGTTGAGATACTGGTATGGGAACCAGATAAATAGTGTTAAATGGGGCGACACGGCCTCTGATATTTATAAATTAGATTGCGGGGTACGTCAGGGTGGTATCACCTCTCCGGATCTCTTCAATTTGTATATCAATGGTTTGATAGAGGAGCTGCGAACCACCAAAATCGGTTGTCATATTGGCGAGACATGTATAAATAGTATTAGTTACGCGGACGACATGGTGATTCTCAGCCCTTCTATCAAAGGACTTAGAAGATTGCTTTCGGTCTGTGAAAATTTTGCTAATGCTCATGGTCTGAAATACAATGTCAAAAAAACCGAAATGATGGTTTTTCGTGCAGGTAAAGGTCCCGAAAGGATACCAGAACTTATTTTGAATGACTCGGTGGTTCGGGTTGTATCAAAATTTAAATACTTAGGTCACGTTTTGACAGAGTTCCTAAAGGATGACCTTGATATTGAGAGGGAAACGAGGGCACTCTCGATTCGTTGCAACATGCTGGCCCGTAGATTCGGTAAATGCAGCCATTCTGTTAAGGTAATACTGTTCAACGCGTATTGCCAGAGCTTCTATACGTGTCACCTTTGGACAAATTTTCTTAAAAAATCATATACTGCAATACGCGTTCAGTATAATAATGCTTTTCGGATATTAATGGGGTTACCGAGATACTGTAGCGCATCCAGTATGTTCGCCGAGACGGGAGTTCCTGATTTTTATGCAATTCTTAGAGCCCGAGTTGCATCTTTCTGGGATCGACTAAGATCTACATCAAACAGCATTTTGCAAAGAGTAAACGATGGGATGCCGAGTGTGATCTTAAAGTATTGGCTATCTGTTCATCGTAGTAACAATAGGAAATGATTGTTATTTTATTTCCTTGTGTAAGTTGTAAATTTAATTTTCTTGTATGGGTTATAATGCCTTTAAATAAAAATATTATTATTATTATTATTATTATTAAATATAACTGACCGACAGCGGGCAGCAGCGTTGTCGGTGCGAATTGGTCAGCACTGCGATCACCAACCCGCATGCCAAGCGTGGTGATTATTGGCAAAACCCTTAATGGATACACACATAATACTTATTATAAAGACCCCAAAACCTGTCTGTCTGTATGTAATCGATTTTGTCAAAATCAACTGAATCGATTGGTAGATAATTTTTGTTTTATTGCATCAAAATAGTCAGGGCGGCACAACATGTTTTATACATGTTGTGACGTGTTTTAGTTAGTTATTTTACCGGACACCAGGCTGACGTCTGCTTACCTTAGTCGGCTTTTACAGCAACTCGTTAAGAAATTAGGGTGGTTCTATTCTATTCAGCCGGATCCCATACAGCGTCAACATATGGCAATACGTCTTAGAAATAAATGATTCTAAAATTTAATATTTGCGAGGGTTTCTAGTACCATAAAATTGACATCTATCTATACTTATTATAAAGCAAATACCTCAAAACCTGTCTGTCTGTATGTAATCAATTTTCTCAAAATCTACTGAATGGATTGGTAGGTAATTCTTTTTTATATTGCATCAAAATTGTCATCATCATTCTTTTTCCCTTATCCCACTCTAAGTGGGGGCGTTATAACATGTTTTACACACATTATGTTTTAGCTACTTATTATACGACCGCCAGCCTGAGGTCAACTTGCCTAAGTCACCTTTTACGACACCTCGGTTAGAAATAAGGGTGGTCTATTCAACTCAGCAAGATACCTCACGGTGGGTCAACTTACCTTAATCGCCTTTTACGACACCTCGATAAGAAAAAAGGGTGGTCTATCCTGCACAGCCGAATACCACACGGCGGGTCAACTTACCTTAGTCGCCTTTTACGACACCAGCTACCCATGTATTAAATATCAAATAAGATATATTCATCATATAAACATTGCCTTATAAATATGACAAAACTTCGCCATGTAAGTGATAAATCAACATTATCTAGCAGCGACATAAATGCTATCGAATATTAAGGAAGTTTGATCGAAGAAACAATGACGAAGCGTTATTTCGCGTGACCGACAAATGACATTTTACTGACAAAGCCTGTAAGTTCTTTGATATAGTTTTCTATAAAATCGAACGCGTCTGCTTATATGTTTTGGCAAAAGCGTCAATAATAATCTGTATATATTTCCCACGTAACATAGCAAGGAACTACGAAGTATATTTTCAAATTACATACAATCAAATAACATTTTGAAATTAGCAAAACGATAAAAGCTACAAAGTTTCCACAAAAACCAACCAAAAAAAGGTAGGCGTATTCGAACGTACACAACAAACACGTTTTAGATATGTTTTCTTTTAATCAATCAAAGAACAGAATGAAAGATGCTACAATATATATATAATATCTGGTAATTTTTTACAAAAAAAAACTTAAAAAAAGAAAAAACAATTATTTAGTTGGGGATCGATCCTTGGCATTCACATTTCTCGAGGCTGCCCGTCACCCGAATAAGCTACGTCGACATGACAGTCAATCGCGAAAATTCAATTCAATATAAATGTTATATTGTATATGTGTTTTTTAATGCCTAAAAACAGGGATAAAACAATATTTTTTTTTACATAAAACCAAGCTAGATCAATTTTTCTCCCCCAAAACCTCCTACATGCTGAATTTCAGGAATATCGTTGGAGCCGTTTTCGAGAATCAGAATATATATATATATATATATACAAGATTAACTCATTTAAATATAAAGATATAAGTATGTGTCAGTGTCAGTAATCAGTAAATGGAAATAGTCAATAAATAATTTTTTATCTTTATTGCACTATTAAGATATAAGTACAAAAGGCGGACTTAACACTAAATTAAGCGTTCTCTACCAGTCAACCTCAGGGTCAAACGGAAAATCTAAAAGAAAATCTAGGCAAATAAGAAATAAATAAATGGATAACAAGATAATAAAAAAAGATGGTATAACAAAATATTTACCAGTTAAAGAAAGAAAAAAAAAATTATTAATTGTTACAGATTATCAATGAGGTGTTTTTTAACAATTGCATTAAAAGTAAGACGACTGGAATTTTTTACAGAATCAGGGAGATCATTCCACAGTCGTATGGCTTGCAAAGTGGAAGACTCTGACAAAAAAGTGAATTTTTATCTTAAATTCTTTACAAACGAGTAACGGTATTAGTCCATAATGTTAATTTTATAATAAATGAATATGATTTATCTTACAATATATAATGTAAAAGTAAAGTAAAGTAGCGGCCTGTTATTATCCCACTGCTGGGTATAGGCCTCTTCTCTCCGTTGTTTTTTTTTTGGAGAAAAGGATTGGAGCTAAGACCTACCACGCTGCTCCAATGCGGATTGGTAGGTTACACATATCTCCAGAATTCTCTAGAGATATGCAGGTTTCCTCACGATGTTTTCCTTCACCGAAAAGCGTGTGATAAATTGCAATTATCAATTAGACACATAAGTTTCAATAGAAAAACTCATTGGTGTCTGCCCGGGTTTGAACCCATGATCGTCTTTAGAGATACACACGGTCGCACCGCTAGGCCATCACAGCTATAATGTATTAGAGTTGAATTCATATAACAATATCTGAAACAACAGAATCAACTGTGTTATTAGTGTACTCAGGGCTATAGCGTGGCACACTAATGATCACGATCTCAATTGAGTTCGTGATCCCGCATTAATACCACTGGATTCCACCGTCTTATGTAGCCGCGCTATAAAACGTGAAGGGGTGCGCTTCAACTGGGTCGATGTGTCGATAACCTAAGATAAGATTAAAATCAAAGATTTTGTCCCCATTTTTGTATATAAGGGAAACTTGTATCTAATTGATATTTACAATTTATCGCACGCTTTTTGGTGAATAAAAACATCGTGAGGAAATCTGCATATCTCTAAAGAATCATGGGGATATGTATAACCTACCAATCCGCATCGGAGGTTCGTGGTAGGTCTCAGTTCAAACCGTTCTCTCCTAAAAACTAAGAGAAGGCCAATGGCTAGTATTGGGAATTAAAACTAAAAAGAAAAAAAAATAGATTATTTCAATAACTTAACTTAATAACTTATTTCAATAACTTTTAGAGTAGTTTTTCTCATATTCCTTTTTACTTTTAAGTTAAATCGAGAAATAACTTTTATAAAGACGATTTGAGGCCACTATATTGCCGTTATCGTCGTAAAAGAAACTCTATCTTGACACATTAATGATTGCGGTCGCAATTGAGTTCGTGATCCCGTAATAAAGCCGCCAAACAAGAATCTCGTATTAAGAACTTATAACTTACAGCTGATCTTTATGTGTAGAGAAGCTTACTTCAATGAAATCGGTTGGTATATCTATTATTATATTTAGATTTTTAATAATATAAATTTTACAGAGTTTTTATCTCTATTTATGTCTTCTTTTTATGTCTTTTATTATACTACACTAAGTCATAAAACACATTTCGACGCTACACGTAATACGCGACGCTACGCCACGTGACTCCACGTGACGCTACGCCACGTGACTCCACGTGACGCCACGCCACGCGAATCAACGAGACGCCATGCCACGCGAATTCACGCAACGCCATGCCACGCAACTCCACGCGACGCCACGCCACGCGAATCCACGCGACGCCACGCTACGAGCACATAGTCTACGCGACGCGACACTGAGTTACTCTGCATTAGACAATAGACCGTACTAATACATAGATAAATGATAACAGTTTAAATGTTAAACTATAAAAAAAATTAAAAAGAAATGCAAGGACGGATAACTCTCTCGCTTTAATAAAACAGTTCTTGTAAACGAAGTGCAATCTTGACATAGTAATGATCCGGTCACACGGTCTCTCATACTCAATGTATGACCTTATTACGAAGAGACCAGTAAGGTCGCTAAACGATGAGCGCTGAACTGATGTAAAAGACTTTATACGAGTACTTATTTATACTACGAAGTTTAGAACTTAGTTGAATAACTAGAGATAATATCATATTTTTCCCCATACTTGAAAGTATTAGTTGCATACATGCTTATTAATAAAGTAGCCGAATTAAATAAATATGTTTGTGCTAAATTGCAATAAAGATACACTTTTTGTACAGGCTACGAGTTTTGTAGACACTACGCTACGTAGCGTCTACAAAACGCGTAAACGTGCCATTTGTACCTATAATTTAACTTTTTGTAATTTATTTTAATTGTAATTACTAGTTTTTACACGCGACTTCGTTCGCGTTTACTTTAGTCGCCTGATAAATCGATAATGATGGTGGGACTTTTCAATGCCATCCTATTCCAGTAGAATAAACAGGATTTCTATAGCCTATATGTTATTCCGGTGTGTAAGGAATAATTGTGCCAAATATGATCTATATTGGTTCATTGGTTGGACAGAGTAACAAACCTACATCCATACTCACAAACTTTCGCATTTATATTATTAGTAGGATTGTACAAGGTGTATCTGCAAGGCGATAGATTAAATTCTGAAGTTCTCTTAAAAAACGTGGATGTTTTGTAGCATTTTTGAAGATCTACAATTCTATACTACATTACTTTAGTATATTTCTGTTGATTTTGTTGATTTACGCGACGCTCTCTATTAATGATCGTAGTAGGCGTGTTTTTCTACATATTTTCACAAAACCGTCATGTATTATTAACTCAAACCTTTCGAAAGAATTGCACTACCTGCAAGTAAAAACCGTACGACAATCCATCTATTTGGGGATTTTGTTTTATAATAAGTACAGATACGTCGCGGAGTATTAGGCCTTGAAAATGAATCAAAAGACACGTTTTCAGTTAACGTGCACCAAATATTGGTATACCAAACAGTACGGCGTCGAATTTGAAAGTAAAAAATCGCGAATATCGGCACGGACGTGGTCCTATCTCGCCATGTTAATGTGCGCGATCTCAATTGAATTCGTGATTCTGCATCGAAGCCAAAATAAAATAAAACTTTGTGATTTTGGATAGAATTAAATGTTTTTCGTCCTTAGGATAGTAGTTCTAGAAGGCTAGATGTATTGTTGGAGAAGAATAATGCACAACTCGTGCCAAAAGAATTAATTTATCGATACTTTCTTGTTTGTAAAAAGGAGTCTCTGATTATACACAGACATTCAAAAGCACAGTTAGGGAAGTATATGAAGCGACGATGCGACACGACTACGAGTCCAACTCCTGATGTTGCTTCGGTTGCGCGGCGAAACGATTGTTGAGTTTGTGATAGTGGACGTGTGTAGTGCTTGTGTATTGTGATAATTTGTGCTCGTGTTTTTACGAATCCCGCATGTATCGGGTATGAAAACGGATAGTCCACTCTACATTTAGCACTATATATTTTTTTTTCTTCTACAATCAATTAGTATCGCCAATAACTAACAGAATAATTCAATTTTTTTTTATTATGGAAATCCCAAATTTTATTTTTTATCAAGTCGTTTTGCTTTACGATAAATGCATCATGAATTGTGAATATCAATTAAGGACAAGTTATGACTAGGTATGTGTTTTTTTAAACTGCCTGGGTTTTAAGCCTGCGAATGCGAACCCACGTCACACGCTCTCATTGTTAAGCCATGACATTTGTGGAATATTTTTATAAATATAGCTCTCCCATAAAATGTAGCACTTTAAAGTGGGAAAAGTTGATCACAAGAGTCAGATTGTAACGCTTATTCGTTCTAGCTTTGAAGTAAATTAAAAAAAAATGTCGTTTTATTCCTGTTTTCAGGCTCTAAATTTTTTTTGAAATTTACGTTGAATACAATCACAATTTTTCGCTGTCAAACGTAAAGTCATGGTAGTTCATTTGGGGAACGGGCGGTCTAGAGAAGTGTAAATACTTAGCATCGAGCCCCACCTGCCCTATTTTTTTTTTTATTTTTCTTTTCAATTATTTTTTTAATTTTTTTTTTACATCATTTTTAAGAATTACCGAGCAAAGCTCGATCACCCAAGTGCTTAGTATTATACGTTAAATTCAAGCGAGTCATAATAAAGGATTTTGTTATATTTAAAATTAATTAAAAACAATGTTTAGACAATTCCAAACGCGGAATACGAATTCTATTTAGAGATTGTTGCCGTCAAATTTGTTTGAAAATATTTGCTTAGGATATTTGTGTTTAACTGTTTGATGGATCTTTTGTGGCAGCTTCCCTTCGCGTTTTGTAAAAGTCAACGAAAAACGAATATTCAATCAGGGATTATTTGTTTTGGAGCATTTTCGGGAAATGAAAATATATTAAAATAAGCAACTGTATTTGTTCTGGAATTTTTAATCTTTTGTCTTTGTCGTAAGATATAGAACCGAAATACCATACCATTACACGATGCATACATGACATAAAAATATATGAAACACGGAAGATTAGCTTCGGCTTAGTAGAATAGTACTTAATCGATTTATAAATAATTTTGAACAGAGTTGGGAACTCCTTGAGAGATTCTCGATTTGAGAAATCGATTTTATCACTATTATAGAAGTAATGAAAATATTATTTTGCTATAGTCCGTGATAAAAGAAACGCGAATCTTTGCGATTTTGTCGTGGAGTCTATCTCCTGACGATGCTTCGGTTACGAGGCGAAACAATTGTTGAGATTGTGATGGTGCATGTGTACAGTGCTTGTGTATTGTTGTGTTATTGGTGGCGGGTAGTGCATGAATTACAAATTCTGCATGTATCAGGTATAAGAACGAATAGTACACTACATTTAGCATTGCATATATTTTTTTCTTTTACCGCGAATTATAGCAAAATAATATTTTCATTACTTTTATAATATGGATCTCGGTAAAAAAAGCGCCTAGTTCTATAAATTAGTTATCACTATTTCAAAATGTATCGAGAAAGTTAGATCTTTAATATATATAAATATTTAATATATTCATACTAATTTTACAAATGCAAATATGTGTTTGTTATCCACATTTCACTTCTGAAAGGAGGATGGAAAAGTCAAACAGAAACGTAAAATTGAAATTCCAATTATCCTTTATTTAAGTTGGCTTTTACAAGCAGTTCCAAAGCGTCAAAAAAAATAACATAAGAGCCTAACAGCCTCGTATACTATTTTATGTCTAAGCAATGGGCTCGTAGAAAGTCTCGCATTTGAAAATTTTTTATAAAAATATAAACTTTATTTTCTTCTTTTTCGATTGTTACAGAACGCCTCAATGTTCTCTACGAGCGTAATTGGACGAGACTCGTCCATGAACAGTTGCGAAAGTTCGAGACCTCTATAGTGGCAGCGGCGAGGCAAGCGGACGTACAGCCCACCGAGTTGCTCGATACTAAATGGACATTCTCGGGCGCCCTTATATACTGCATTACCCTCATTACCACGATAGGTAAGTGAAATTTTTTTAATATTGAGTAATTGAGTTATGGATCTACGTAATTGGCACTTTGTTACTCTGTAGTGTTCGTTCAACAAACATATGTAAGGGTAACGTTCGCGATATACGTGCTACCGCGCCATTCCGCATTACCCGCTTGCGCTGCTTTACCTAACGCTCTTTCCGTGTTATCTAAAGTTCGCTCCGCTTTACCCAATGCTTACCCTACGCTCGCACCGCGTTACCCTAAGCTCGCACCGTGTTACCTTACGCTCGCGCAGCTTTACCTAACGCACTTACGTCCAGGCATCGTGCAATGAAGCACAATGTATATTACAATGAAAAAACGTCATTTACTCCGTTACTTTTATGAAAATACGTAAAAAATTGAAATTTATAAATAAATAAAATGAAAGCTGATGAACCGTGAAGACCACGTAAGTCAGAAAACAGCCAGTGGGATTGCCACCTTTTAATCATATAACATTATAAAAGACGTTAATTTTTTTCACATTTAATTGTAATAGCTAAACAATAATTTAGTAATGTAAAGTTTATAAATCAAATATATAAATCGACCTACCTTACCTTTGTTATTTTTATTTATACTCCTTAGCCACTTAAAAGAGCTCAGGTCCTTTGCATAATACTTATACCTTGTCCTCTTGAAAATCTTGACGATTCAAATGAAGCTGTAAGGGCAATAACATACTTTAAATCGTATGGTCATACAGCTTGTTAGTTTCCTTTTTTGGGCTAAAAATTTGAGAACAACACAAAAACAAACATCGATCAATCAGTGTCGAAATTTTTTGTTGAGCTTAAAGTGTTTATTATAATGAATTTAATTAATTACGTCAGTAAAAATATCGTTAGAGACAGACCTCGCCTACTTTCAACGTGATCAAATAAAGTATTCATTAATCACAAGATTATAAAATACTAGCTGTGCCAGCAGCTTCACCCGCGTGGGATTCAGTATCTCAAAATTTTTCCCCAATTCAAATTTTGATCATAAAAATACTTATCGTGAGTTATTTATAAGAGTAATTTGAATAAATTTCGCCGTTTAGTTAACGCACGCAAGGAAAGCTTTAAATTTTGGCGTTCTCGCAATATTTTTTAGAAGAGTTTATTTGACCGACAAGCTTAAATTTTACAACTAATTGTTTGTACACAAGCATTGATGGGAATCATTTAAAAGTTCCATTGCTTGCAGGGCGAAATTAGCAATAAATATGACTTGATGAAATATTATTTACTAAGTTTTGAAAGTCAAAGAGCGTAGCAACATATCACTCATGGGTTGCAACAGTGGCACAACTCAAAAACCTATGCATTGGACTAAGAATAATTGTATTTAGGTGAATGTCAAAATACACATTATTTTAGTAGTAATATTGGCAGAGCTCATAATTTAATAGTACATTGTTTGTTTAAGCCATCTAACGCATTTTTGATGCATTTTCCTTAACAATAGAAACTATAAACCCATTTATCACAAAACATGATTTTTTGAGTAGTGCCACCATTGCAGACCAAGAACTATATAGGTTTTTGTTATTCGGGAAAATAATTTTAAGAATAATAACAATTTTTTGCCAATAATAGCCTTAATTCAAATTATAAAATAAAATCCTTTTTTTATTTTAATTTCTACTCTGTATAAATGATTTCTATTTTCAGTTTTTTTTCCATAAACTACTTAAATTCTCTAATACTCTCTCTAAAAGGTTTATTTATCTGAAATGAATCCATTTTAGTGCTTTTTATAATCTAGGTTAGTCACTTCGCTTTTTCTAATGATCTCCTTATTCCTGATTCGAACACGACCATTAGGTATAACGTTGTTGCTATAAATATTAGTATAAGAATTAGAATAAAACTAAACATTATTCATATTTCAGGATACGGAAACGTTTCTCCCCGGACTGCTGCTGGCAGGGCTGCAACAGTAGCATATGCAGCAGCTGGCGTGCCATTAACGTTGGCTTGCTTGGCAGGCCTAGGTGCTTCATTGGCCCGATTGGCCAGGTTGGCATGGTTGCGTGCCACTAAAAATAAAGTACCTAACACTTGGAGAAAAGATGGAGAGGTGAGTCTAAGATATGAATTTTTTTCCTAGGATTTATAAATTAGATTAGCAAGTATGGATGAGCTAGGACGTTAAGAGAGCGTTTCAATTGCACCAATTTCTATACCTTTTTACGGTGTACTGTAAGAAGTATAAGTCCGATAGAAAACCTACATATCTCTAGAGAATTGTAAGGATATGTGTAACCTACCATTCCGCATTGGAGCAGCGTGGTATGTCTTAGCCGAGAGTAGGCAGTGGTATAATATAATAATAGGCTGTTACTTTACTTTTCCTTTTACTTGAAAAATATAGCATTACTTTAGTAAATAAAAAAATAACTTAAAAACTGATTTGATTGCAGTAATAAGTAACAAAATGGCAAATGAAATATTATTGAAATTTTATTTATATTACCATTTCACGTTTCAAAACTTTACGGATTTAACAGATATACAAATTTCTTATATCGAAATATATTATATTCGTATTGCAGTATTTAATATCAAATTATAATCGAACAGTGGTTTCAATATAAATGAATAATATTCACGCAAAACTATTCCATAATTTGGTTCATCGGATATGTTTAGTTAAAGCTTATCCAAGGGATCAACAGATAATTTATTTTGTAATTGTATTGGATTTCAATTATTACATTTAAAATTAGTCGTGTATATTAATTACTAATTGGAAATTAGTTATTTATTTATTGAAGTACAATTGTTTAAAAAAAAGTACTAGTTATGTATGTCTTTCTTAAATTAATTACGCGTTACTACTTTACGAATCATGTCCACGTGAAATGGTCCCAAGATGCAGGCAGCGTTCCGCGTCGAAACACTAAGCCGATTTTTCGTGCGGAAAAGGAGCCAGCCTTACCTGACAGGCACTTAACCGAGATGTTAAAAAGGATAAAAAATTGCACTTTAACTCATTGGTTCTAAGGTCTCAACTGCAAACGGCCCAATTATATAATCTTGTCGGATTCGGCTATTTCCCTGATATGCGACGAGGCTAACGTATCAAAGCGTGTTGCATTTCATATTAGGGCCCGTCCTTGTTCCCAAACAACCAGCGTCAAACCGTCTGGTCTCTTTCTATCATCCAAAGTTATCCCCGAAAGCTCGAGTTATTAAAGTATTTTATTTTTATTTATTTATTAAACTATTTTTATTTTGTTGTTATTTGAACCTCCCAAGGTAAAATCTAAATAATAATTATTTCTCTAAAGAGGAAATTAAAGATTGCAGATTTATCACAAAAGTAAAGTTAAGGCCTGTAAAAGTAAAGTTAACTTGCCTGATAAATAAATAAAGGTCTATTAGTATTTCAAACTACACTACCTCACAATAGACGTGTTTGCAATCAAATCAAATGTGATACTAAGTATTTTTCGATGATCTAAACTATAAAAATATTATTATGTTTAGCATTTTATATATTACGTTCCAGCTATAGATAGCTGGAAGCTGGTATATAGATGGATAGCTGGTAAGATTAGAATCTTACTTTGCTCTGAAGCTACGTTGCCGGGATTAAATGCATAACTGACCTGTTTATAAGTTTAGTTTACTTTTTAGATGGAGAATCATTTTCAACTTCACGAGCAACAACGTCTCCTTCCTCAGCTGACAGAGCACAATCAATACACATCATTTCCGCCAAGAATGCACAAATCACCAGGAACAGTAAAAGCAAGAGCCGGAGACAGGGGACAGTATTCTCAAGTGTTTGAAAAAGCACCAACAAGTCCGCGAGCAGCAATCATGGGGCGAGTGAAGCGTACTGCATTGACTGATGGTAAGCAAGATGAAGTTATACTTTTCAGTGAACAAGCACCAATCAATTTCTTGACTACAGTTCACTTCACAAAAATTACGGTATCATCATTACAAACTTATGAATATTTCAATAAAATAATTCACTTAAACGTATACTAAACATAAACCTATTTAGTGCTGACTTGAAAAAAGTGCGTTTTGGACTTGTTATTTTATTCACACCTGGTACGGGTATAACATAAAATTTTATTAATGTGTTCAGTAAAGGATAAGTAAGCATTGCATAGATAACAGTAAGAATAAACATATTGAAAAACAATCATCCACAGCAATTTTGTCAAATAAAATTTGCTCTACTTTTTGAATTATTATTTGGAAACAATGACAGTCATGCGTATAACTAGCAAATCTTACGTGAATGTAATAACTAATTTAATATTTGGCAGAAGCACAATCGTCATCAACATATCAAACACAAACACTTGATCGCAAGAAAACAGTTACCAATACGAAATGCCTCGCTACAGTGCATGGACCTGTGCAAGGAAGAGGGAGGGGGTTGATACAAAGACCACGGGGCGCAGCTATTGAACAGCTGATCGCTGAGGAGTGTGGGGAAATATACCTTAATAGAAGTCAAGAGGAGCTTGATGATTCAGAAGATCCTGATGAAGGGTTTGTACACTTTGTAAATATGTAATACGATAAATTTTTGGCTAGAATCAAAATTGCAATAAATAATAAAGAGAAAGAGAAATGGAGTATGAGTCGTAAGGGAAATGGATTATGTATGACATGCATATAAAAGAGTAACGTCGAACATGATAGGAGAGAAGGAAAGCGAAAAAAATATTGTGTTACTTAGATTGGAATAACTGCATGAGACTGATGATATTAATAAAAATTCTATAAAATTTGTTTACGATGTATTTAATCGTTTCCATAGAAATGATTACAGTTATCTAAGAATATTTTGAAGACTGCATAAATGTGGTTTGCAATTATTTTTACTAAACTGTGTTTTGATTTTTAATCAACAATCTTTTCCATTGCATACTTTTTCAAAAGCATTATTTACTTTTACCTCTTATACATCTAATCTGATCGTTTTATTTTTTTCTTCAGAATATGTCCTCACGACACACCATCAAGAGTGCCTTTGATATGGAATGAAGAGAATAACAAGATGAAAAGCTGCGCAGTTCCCAGCAGCAGTGCATCAACCAGTGTACATCACCAAAACCATAGCATTGAACATTGCCATATACCCGTTGGTATTGTCTTATTTCTCCTTATAGGATACATTTGCGTTGGAGCCGCCATTTTCTCCGCATGGGAAAACTGGAGTTTCCTTGACGCTGCTTACTTTTGCTTCATTACATTAGCCACTATTGGCTTCGGCGATTTTGTACCTACAAGTTTCCTTACAATGAAACAAAGCTCCGAGAATTCAAAGAGTGAATATATACAGATGATCGCGTGTTGTGCTTATCTTATATTTGGACTTATATTAATAGCAATGGCGTTCAGCCTCCTACAAGATGAAGTAGTCGCTCGATGTACTCAGTTAGCTCATAGTTTAGGGCTCACGAGGCAATGACAATACGAAAAGAGCGATTGTAGCTCAACAGACAAACATTTAAGGATGTTATGATCGTTATTGTAAGAACATACTAAGGATCTATATCTTCTGGGTCCACTTTGTATTTATTATTGCATACTGTATCTGATGTTACCACTGTATAGACAGATATAATTATTTTCACATGTCTACGTAAAACTCGGATGGATGACATTTGAAGGTTTTTACGGAATTTGTACTAAATGAAATGTTTTTGTGATGTAAATAGTGTAAAAATATTGTTTATGAAAGCAAGGCTGAAATTGTAATGAAACAATAAAATTGTGTGAGTTGTATCAAATGTTTTATTCGCTACAGAATTTCTGTCTTGTCCTAAACCTAATCAAGGAAGAAATTGTTGAAAATATTCGTTACCCAGACAATTTTGTGATATGTATTCTGGAATTACTGTAGAAGAGAGAAGATACTGTAACTAACTAACTAACGGTAAAAACAGACTACTATATTATATGCCACTTTAGAATAAACAAATAATCTAGACATATATTAAAGGGTTTTAAATACGTGAATGTTTTTATTTAAGTAGATTCATTACTCACCGGCTCGAATAGTGTGTCAACAGCAGCCAAGATACCGGAGAAGGTCTCACAGAATCAAATATCAATTCTTGATGTATAAAGTGCTTGATGTCTATCTATTTTAACTATTTACAAAACTACTGCATTTAAAAAAGTTAACTATGTTAGTAAATCAAATTTACTTGATCTATAAGCTAAGAAAGCAGAAAAGTATTTTACTATTTAATAAGTAGAGTTCATTTCAGTCAGGAATTCGGTGTATGATGGTGTTATCTCGTAAGTACTGAATTTACGTTATTTGTCATTGCATATAAAGGTAATTGTTGTCATTAAGCTTTTGCCGATACAGCACTAAGACGAAGCATTAAGATGCTAAATGTGTCAATATGTATAGAAGCCAACTGAAACAAATGACATGTTCACCGTACAATATACAATATCGGGATTACGTGAGCTGCAACAGAATCGTTCACTTTACCTGTCGCCCTTACTATTTGTTCATGTATCCTCTAAATCTTATCTGTAGTTTTCTGCTATGTAATAATTATTATTTTAAACATATGTATCACTCGTTCTGGTTGTTTATTTTTTTCTAACTTCATGTGATTCATGTTTTATGAAACTATGAATTTATTCATTTTGATTAATTCTAATTAATAACAATTCTGATGAACTCCATGTGAGTACTTCTCTTTGGGTTTAGCGCAGCGATGAAAACTACGGAAATATAATATATTATTTGATTTGGCGAATTAAGCCGTGTGGTATCCGCCTGAGTTGAATAGACCCACCCTCATTTCTCATAAAGAAATAAATAATATTATTTATTTTGTTATTTATAAAAAATGTTACTTTATCGAAAAACTAGAAAACAAATTTAATTATAAGATTAAATTGTTTTTAAGTTACGGAGTATCGCGACCGTTGATATTGTCTTATTGAATGTGTGCAGTGCTAGTGTTGCACTCATTTTATACACAGCATTGTACAAATTAATAATTTTATAATTATCACTTTCAAATAACTTCAATTTTCGTATTAAAAAAACTCGAGAAGACGTTCAGTTGCATTCAAATAGCCTATTCAAACATTGACGCCTGGGCTCCTTCATTTAGATGAATGTATTCACGGCAAATGAGCCAAACTGTACAGAAGTTATTTATTCAAACTAGTTGCAAGTCGAAATATAGCCTTTGAGCCACCTGCTCGGTCCTTTGACAGAGCAAATTTAATAAAACTTTTGAATGCCAACTCTGGTGAGACAAATTTATTCTGTGTTCAAAAGAATAATGGCGGTTTATACTATAACAATGAAGCACTTGATGGAATTGATGTTTGGACTTGTTTTTGTTTTTGCTTTTGCGGTTTTGTTTTTGCTTTGAACATTAGACTAGTACTAAAATTATATTTATTTTTATTTTTATTTATTATTTATATATCAAGTAACAAAGACTCATTAGTTAGTAACTTAATCTATATGTTAGTACCTTAACCTACACATAATTTTTGTTTTTTACATTAATTACATATATATAAATATATATATAAATATATATACATATATATACATATATATACACATATATATATATATATATATACACACACACACACCCACACACACATACATCTACCTGAACGCATACATACACATCTATAGACATATTTAAAAAAAGAAGAAAATAATTTGGGTCATTGCTGCACTATTCCATTCGAAATAGCGCAGCAATGTCTTATATATCTGCAGTCCAGTCTGCCAGCAATTAATTTCAGGATGCTGTTAGAGCTGTCTCGCAATCTGCGCACCAGGGATCCACATCTCTTTCGCATCGTTGCATAAAAGCAGTCTACTCGCGCTGCTGCGAACATCCCTGATGCGCTGCAAAAACGAGGCAACCCCATCAGCACCCTGAATGCGTTGTTGTATTGCACACGGAGAGCGTTGTAGGCCTTTTTGGTGTACTTAGCCCACAGATTGCACGTGTAAAATGTAGTGCAATAGGCTCTGAATAATGTTACCTTTACGTTGCTTGAACAACGTGCAAACCTGCGAGCCAACATATTTGCTCTCACTGACAACGCCCTCCGTTCTCTTTCAAATCGGTGTCATCATCTTGTTTTAAAATTTCTTGTCTCTATTTTAAAATATTATTTTATTTATTATTCACAGTAATATTATTCTAAAGATATATTTGCTATAAAATAGTGGGTCAAATTGCATCGAGGTTTTATCGAGGATTTACGAGCACAAGGCGATGATAGACTTTATTTCACATTGTCTGTCTTAAATTAAACGTTAAATAAGAAATTGAAATGTGAAAGTGAAAGTGTTTAGTTAATTCTAGACTACCAGATATAATTGTTATTAGTTTATATCCATGCTAGTTTATAAAAGTTAAAAATTTTAGTTTAATCCATGGCCGATATAAAATTTCAGTAAAAATCTGTACCATTCTCTTGCATATCACAAACTTTATTAAAGAAATATTTGTTAAATTAATTTATTTTTAAAGGAGATATCAAATATAAGTTAGTATTTGTTAAATTAATTTAATTTTTTGGAGAGAGATATTTTTTACGTTCCACTATACCTCTAAGAGTCATAATTTCCTGGTTGAAAACAAATATATTAAATCTTCGGTAGGACGTGACTGTTAAACAAGTTAAAAATTACAAACAAGTGAAATATAAAATCGGATAAAAACGAGATAAAGTTAAGCTGATGTAACGATGCAGTAAATAAAAACCACGTTTATTTTTCATTTTTGACACTTACGGATATATTTATCACTCAAGTTCTTTCTTTGCAATTGTTTTTTATTATTCTCAATACAGTAAAATGGTAGGAATGGTTTCGAAGTTTCATCTATTCTCGTCAAAAAGGAAAGCCGCAGTAAAAACGTTGATCGATGTGGGCCGCAAACGAACACCTGCCACATCAAAATATATTAGGCGTTCAATAGATGTCACTTGTTTCCTTCAATTTTTTGTGCTATACCTCTAATTACTGTTAGGGATTGTTTAATACCATTTATTTTATTACGCTAGGACTATACAAATCGTGCCCACGTGGAATGGCCCCAAGAATGCTGGCAGCGTTTCCGCGCTGAATCGCTAAGCTGATTATTTGTGCGAAAAAGGAGCCAGCCCTCTTGTCACCTGAAGAGGCAATTAACCGTAGTGTTAAAACGGATTTAAAAAATTTGCACTTTAACTCCATGGCCCTAGGATCTCAACTGCTAACTCTCTCTCTAACTCTCTCACTAACTCTCTCAACATTTTCATTCGCAGCAGTTGAGATTTAGCAATCTCAACTGCTGCGAATGAAATGATAATAACGTTAAAACGAATTGTGATTTAATCATCATAATAGAAAAAAAATTTAATGTCGGAGTAATTTTGTACGAATTTTCATTTTCCTTCAGTAACAAGGCAGAAATGAAATGATTGATGAGGCACATCTGTATACTCCTGCCTAATTTTTTACGCTTGTTGTTTCTGCTTTGTTGATTTTCTAGTCTGTTAGTTACAACTTCACGACACCATACTCCATATATTTAAACGGTTTTTGAAGTGTGGTACAAATTAATAGATATTTTTGAATTTAAACTATCGTGAGTGGAATTCAGAATTAATGTATAGAAACCGGCTATACTCACGTGTTATTTTATCGGATGAGCCCGACTAGTTTACTAGTAGTTTACTAGTATTAGTAGATTAGTTAGTTAGGCTAGTAACTAGTCGGGCTCATCCGATAAAAAAACACGTGAGTATAGCCGGTTTCTATACATTAATTATAAAGTAATAGATAATAAAATATCGATACGACAATGATTTCGGAATTCCGTATACGAGTATGTGCGATAAAAGCCTTCTAGTTTATCTTAGAACAACCGGATCTAATAAAGTACAACAAACCTTTTTATTTAATTTAATTAAGTTTATAGAAACAGGCAGGTTAATGGATGTCCTTTTATCTTGTATATTTGTTATTAGCTTTTAACCGCAACTTTGTGCGCGTGGACTGTAGTCGTGGTATTAATAGTAGCTTCTGTCACTCACCGACCCTGCAAATATAGTAAGTAAGTAGCGGCCTGTTACTATCCCACTGCTGGGCATAGGCCTTTTCTCTCCGTTTTTTTTTTTTTTGGAGAGAAGGATTGGAGCTAAGACCTACCACGCTGCTCCAATGCGGATTGGTAGGTTACACATATCCCCAGAATTCTCTAGAGATATGCAGGTTTCCTCACGATGTTTTCCTTCACCGAAAAGCGTGTTATAAATTGAAATTATCAATCAGACACATAAGTTTTACTAGAAAACTCATTGGTGCCTGCCCGGGGTTTGAACCCTAGACCTCCTCGAAAGAGGCGCACAGTATTACCGCTGGGATACCACAGCCTGCAAATATATCTATCAGAAAAATAGGAAGACAGAGAATTATCATTTTCTCTAGAGTATAATTTGATAATTTCAGTAAAATAAGGTGTATGACTTACATTAAAATAGCTCAATAAAATTTATTAAATAAACAAAAAACTAAAATGTATAAAAATACCTTTTTTTAAAATTTCTTAAAACAACTATTCAACGATTTTTATATTATCTCGGTATATAATCATTAATTGTGCCAAATTTCACCTATATTGGTTCAGCGAATTGGCGATGAAAACGTAACAGACAGGCTTTCACATTTATAACATTAGTTTTATATTTATTCCCGTATTACTTAAATTAATTATACATTGTATTAGTTCTGTTAAATTTATCCAGTAAACAGAAACCAAAATATATAAAAACTTTTTTCTACAAATTACAGATTTCACTTGACTTTGACACATCGTGAATGAAAAGACTGATAATAGATGGCGTTTTTTAATGTCATCCTATTCCTCTTGAATTAATATGATTTCTATAGCATATATGATACCGCGGTGTATAAGGAATAACTGTGTCAAATTTCGTCGATAGTGGTCCAGCAGAATGGCCGTGACACGAGAAACGTAACAGACAGACAGACTTTCGCATTTATAATATTAGTAAGGATATTATTACTTTGGTATGTTTATTTTCGTTAAGTGCAGCCTCTTCTTTAAATTACTTGACACTTTATTTGAAGTAAATGTAAGATACACTTTGTATAATTAGATATCAGGTGGTCCTTTGGTATCTAGACACGCGCTCTTTGTATTGTAAACTATGTAGTCAAACAGTATCTTCAATTATATCAAAATACAGGCATTATTTAGTCAACTACAAACCAATAATGAATAGAATAGAGAAAGGCTATATTATGTTCAATATTAAATTAACTATATTACTTACTAGCTTTTGAGATTAAAGTAGTATGGACATATAATGAGAGATATAAAAATCATGTGACCAAAAGAGTCTTAAAAAATTGATGAATAGATCTAAGAATTCAAATTCACATTCAAAATATTCTAAAATACTCAAGTGGAATTTTTTAGGAATTTTAAATCGTCAAATGTTTTTAAAGCAACCACAGATTCGGAAATTTACTCCTACTGAGAAGAACCAACAAGAAACTCGGTGGATAATCTTTTTATAGAAATTATAGAATTTTATTAATTAATTACATGTTAATCATCGCCTGGTGCGTAGCTCAGTGCACTTAAAATATGCCTCTATCATTCAAAAATAAGTAAGCTTTATGTAGCAGCATCATTTTATGATCATTTCTAAAGGCAAGTTCAGATAATCTTGAGGAAAAGAATAGAAATTTTGACAATTTGAATTTGAAATCCTTTCCGACTATTTAATTATGTGTATGCAATAAAATTGAAGGTCACACCACTTTGCTTGATTATTTTTTGTGAGTACTTTTCGTGTCATTAATTTTTAAAATTTTATTTTAGATTTGTGTTTGATAAAAACCGCGCATAACACAAATCACGAGTGGCATATGCCATGAACAAACTCGGTTTTAGAAAAGTTTTATTAACGTTTAGGAAAGTTTGATACATGTTGGGTTGTTTGCAATGATGTTTCGAGTTTCAAATAAGGATGTAGGAAAATATTGCGGGTCGTGCCTCAAAACGTCACCGGCAAATGTGAAAGTCCATCTTTCTGTCTGTCTGTTACGGTTCCAAGGTTAATTAATTGAAGTAATATTAATGAAATTTGGTACAATTGAAGATTATTGTATATCGGGCTAACATCAACATCATCATTCTCCTGCCCTTATCCCACTCTAAGTTGTCTCGGCACAAAATGTTTTAAACATGTTGTTATATGTATTTTACGACCAGCCGTCTGACGTCAACTTACATTATTCGTCTTTTACGACACCTCAGTAAGAAATGAGGGTAGTTTATCCTAATCAGGTCAAGGCGGGTCAACTTATCTTAATCGTCTTTTAAGACACCTTGGTAAGAATCTCAGTTGTTACCATCATGAGATCATCCTCAGATGGTCTATGCTAATCCGGATACCACACTCCGGGTCAAACTACCTTAGTCGGCTAAAATATAGGATATAAAAAATCCCGTTTGTAAAAAAATATTATTTGAGGGTATTTTAACACTAAAGACTGAAAAAACACTAACACTAAAGACTAAAAAAAACAAAGCAATAGAAGTCTTGGGTACTAGTACAATATACACATGGAAAAGCTAAACATTCTGATCTAATATCGGAGACTTGCATGATGATTTATGTACGAGATAATTTTGTAGGTATAGATATCTTAAACACCTAAAGCTATGTAAATAATGCAGAAGAATTCGTAGAACAAAAGATTTAATACATTTCACAAAGAAGCTATCATAAAACAACTTAGATGTAAGGTCCAAAGAACAATCTACTAAGGGATTTGTGGGGTTTACAATCGAATGAAGGCTTCCGATCGGATACTTGAGATCTATTCGACAACGGTGTCCGTAATCCTTTTGCAATTTAGCTCTTTACTTTTAAAAATATAGTTGTTTGAAAAATATATCTATACCAATATAAAAAGCTGAAAAGTTGTTTGTTTAAACGCGCTAATCTCAGAAACTACTAAATCAATTTGAAAAATTCTCTTAGTAAAAAGATATTCCATTAATGGAGGAAGGCTATAGGCTATATGACATCACGCTAAGCTGAATAGGTGACCAATATTAAAATATATTACGAAAACGGCAAAATTTAAAGCTTTTCTTGGGTGCGGTACGTAAACTGTGAAAGTTATAAAAAATTATGTATTGTAAACCATAAAAAAGGTTAAAGTGAGCTAAACTTAAAAGCTAGACATATGCTGTTGCAGACTTTTATTTAGAATTAATAGAGGGGAACAATTTTGTAGGACATGATTTTTGAATAACGATTACCGTTTGCTCAGCGATCGCAATGAAAGCTTTAAATTTTGCCTTTTTCGTACTATTTTTTATTGCCGCTCCTCTCCTATTCATTTTAGCGTAATGTTATATAGCCTATAGCCTGGCAGTCCTGATAGTCCAGTGACTATCACACGCTTTTCGGACTATGGACTATCTTACAATAAAAGAATTTTTCAAATCGGTTTAGTGGTTCTTGAGATTAGCGCGTTAAAACAAACAAACAAACAAACTCTTCAGCTTTATATATTAGTACCTATAAAAACGTCATCTTCCTACCCTTATCCCACTCTAAGTGGGGTCGGCACAACATGTTATAAACATGTTGTCACATGATTTGGCTACATATTTTACGACCGACCGCCTGCCTGACGTCAACTTATCTTAGCCGTATTTTACGACACCTCGATAAGAAAGATGGTGGTCTATTCTACTTAACCGGATACCACACGGTGAGTCAACTTACCTTAGTCGCCTTTTACGACACCTCGGTAAGAAATGAGGGTGGTACTATTCTATTCAGCCGGATACCACACGGCGTACCTATAAAAATGTGTTGAAAAACAACAGAATGTTGAAATAAAGAATAACATAAAAGCAGTAAAGTATCATGTTAACTTAACGTATTCAGTAACATACCACTTACCCTCTTATCCAATTTACCTGAAACACTCCCGCCCAAAAAGGTACTCGTTCCATCTAAACTATTGCAATATCGTGGTGTATAATTCTGTTTCCTCAACGACTTTTACAAGAACTCATTAGATTGTCTTTTGTAATTTCGCTAAAAGGGAACTTTGGGTTGAACGGACATTTATATGTAAATCGCGATTTCGCGCACCTCTGACCTTAGGATGATGTTCCGAATTACTCGGACAATAAGGTATATGTATTTTAATGCGTTGGTAGATTCAGCCATATAGTTGTGTGGTATCCGGCTGAGTAGAATAGACCACCCTCAATTCTTACCGAGGTGTCGTAAGAAGCGACTGAGGTAAGTAGACCCGCCGTGTGGTATCCGGCTGAGTAGAATAGAACTCTTTCTTACCGAGGTGTCGTAAAATACACCTAAGGTAAGTTGGCTTCAGGCGGCCGGTCTTAAAATATGTAGTCAAATCATATACATGTTCGTAACATTTCTTACCGAGGTGTCGTAAGAGGTGAGTAAGGTAAGTTGACCCACCTTGTGGTATCCGGATACCACAATCGGATACTCAACCGGCTGAGTAGAATAGATCACCCTCTTTCTTACCGAGGTTTTGTAAAATAAGACTAAGGTAAGTTGACGTCAGGCAGGCAGCCGATCGTAAAATATTGTGCAGATCCCACTTAGATAAGGGCAGGAGAATGATGACATTCAAAACAGAAATGTGACTATACAAATTGGCTAACTCACATAAGCATTGAGAAATATTTTATCGCTGGTTTTCAGTGACAGTGGTCGTAATAAAAATCCTGAAGAGTTACAAGTGACAGTAACAAATAGTGCTTAATGTAACAACGCAGCCGTGTCGCTACTGTAAGCAAGCAAGCAAGCAAGCAAGCAAGCAAGCAAGCCAGCAAGCCATGACGTCACTTCTTACCACAGCCTTTCGCGCCATTTTGACGTGGGAGATGTGACAGCCGCTGTCATTAGCAGCTAGCCCGCGGATAGCGAATGAGAGTTTCCTTTAATTTCATTTTAGCATTTTTTTATGAAAAGAATAAAACTGATTTAGTTACTTCTTTTATTAATACAAGTAGTTTTGTAACATTATTCAAGTAAATTTTTGGAATTTGAATTTAAAACAGTGACCCAAATCGTTGTAGAAACAAGACTTACGCCATTTCCCAGCGGAGCGAGGTAACGTCGTTACTCTGATCGTGCCAATTAGTCCGATGACCCGCGCTAGGCATGTAGGGCGTACGATTTCGGTTAGTTTGAACGTATAGGATCATTATAAAGTATAGCCGTGTGATATCCGGTTGAGTACAATACACCACCTTCATTACTGCGGATATCACACGACATATTTCTGTTTTGTAATTTATAGATAGTTTTTTTAAAATATAAAATAAATATATTTCCGCCGTGTGGTATCCGGCTGAATAGAAATATTACCAACCTCTTTTCTTACCGAGGTGTCGTAAAAGGTGACTAAGGTGAGTCGACCCGCCGTGTGGTATCCTTCTGAGTAGAATAGACCCTCAGTTCTTACCGAGGTGTCGTAAAAGACGACTAAGGTAAGTTGACCTGCCGTGTGGTATCCGGTTTAGTGGAATAGACCACCCTCCTTCTTACCGAGGTGTCGTAAAATACGACTTAGGTAAGATGACTGCAGGCAGGCGGCCGGTCGTAAAAACGCAGCCAAATCATGTTACAGCATGTTTATAACATGTTGTACCGACCCCACTTAGAGTAGGATGAGGGCAGGAGAATGATGATGACCTTACTTCTAACGATGTCTAATAATCAATACATAGAACAAAATTTTATAGTTTCTCTTTCACCCTATCACGTCATAACCACCCTTGTACCCGATAGCATCCGAGTGTTCACGGGCCATTAATTTTGTTCGTAAGGATGACCTCTACAATGTTAAGTGACCCGAAACGGTTTACCTCAATAACGTCCCCGACAAGAGTATCAGATTTAATTAGGAAACCAAAAAAATACTAAATACTCTATCTAATATATATCTATGACTAATGGCGTGTTCATGTTAGTGTTTTAGTACTAATCTGGACTCAAAATCAAATTTGAAATCAATTCTTTTAGTTTATTAGTCTTTATGTAAAGCACTTGTTCCTTGTTCAGTAATTTACAAAATAAAAAAATAAACTTAAAAAAAAAAAGAAAAAATAATGGCTATCCTATTATAAGGTTCGATCCTAGGTAATTTCATTTCTCTAGACCGCCCTTTCCCGAATAAGCTACGCTGACTTGACATTTTATGGCAAAAATAGTGTTTTATATTAAATTTAAATGTTAATTATTTTTTATCCCCAAGAACAGGGATAGAACGAATTTTTTTTAATAAAACCTAGCTAGATCGATTTTTCCTCCCAAAACCTCCTGCATGCTGAATTTCAGGAAAATCGTTGAATAATACAAGATTAACTTATTTAAATATTAAAGATTCTTAGGGTTATTGCTTTCTTTTTACTAACGTTTCGGAGCCAATCTACTGAACTGATATTGATAAAAATTTACGCGATTGAAGCTTATATATTGGACTAAATTATAGGACAAAAATTTTATTTACTATACTTTTAATTAAATAATTGAAGGTATTTTAACACTAAGTTGACGCGACGGAATTGTGGGGAGGACTAACTTAGAATATGTTTTGCAAATATGAACATGAACACAAGTAGATTAAGTTATGATTTACTTTAGAGCTACTGAGGCAAGTGACAAGTTTTTAACTTAATTTATAGCTCAAGTTTCTACTCAACGTCCAAAATGTACTTAGAGGATGCGATGAAATTGTTCCAACTTAGGCCATTACTTTCGCGAGATAAGTTTCAGTCACTTCATAAATATGAAATAATAAACTCCTTACAGTATGATTTAATTGAATATTTAACAAGAATAAACTTGAATGTTCCTAAGCTAATGAAAAAATCTAGCAATTATGAAAGTAGTGTAAATTTAAACTTAATAAAATTATTATTATTTTAAAGACTTAAATGTAATATAATCTTATGAGATAAAATTATTATTAATTATTATTTAATGACTTTTTAATGACATTGAGATTGATATTGTTGGTGTACGGTAGTTTTAATTATTTTTACGAATGACTAGATAACCTGTATGTAACCTGTAACCTGTAACTGTATTTAATGTAATTAGATCAGAACAATTTAATTTAATGTCCATTGAATAAATAAATCACTACTGGGCACTGCCTGTTAAACAGACACTTGACAATAATTAAAAGAAGCTGCAGCGTGCCCAGAGTGTGGAGAGGAAAAAAGTCTTCACCTTATGGCTGACTGCTCTATGTACTCGCTAGTAAGATGGGCAACACTAGGTAAGGATGAAACAAATATCCCCTTCAGGGATATTATCAGGTTCATAAAAGCAACAGGCAGGTTAGGTGACACTGTCGGGACGGCAGTGAGACTCTTGTCCTAACATGGGGAAATGGGTGGAATAGTCCAGAACAATAGCTGACAGGCGTCCCTGAGATTAGATAGATAGATAGAAACTAACGAAAGTTTAGGAATCAGATGAAGGTCTATTTACAGTAGACTCAGAATCATTCATATTCATAGCTGTTTTGATGAGAGTATAAAATATAGAAATAAAGTGGTGTGGCTTGTAGTAGTGGCTTTGTAGTTTAGAAAGTGAATATGTGTAAAAAAAATAGTCGTTCTTCAACTATTTCTTACACCTAAGATCAACTATTTCGCAGAGCCTCGAAGATCCTCTGAGACTCAATGATTATTACATGTAAATAATTTATAAAATTAAACGTTACTTTCAGGTACCAGATCAACTGCGCCAACGGACCAGTAATATCGTAAAATACTCTGTAGATATTAAATCTTCCGACTGCGACGTGGAATTCCGAATTTAAGGGTTACTCGATCGTAAAGTGTAACGCCGTATAAAATTCTAATTTGTAACTTTGGTTTTAGAGCACTTATAAAAATTTCGGTATTTTATGATAAGCGTTTCTCTTGTAAAAATAATGTATAAAGTTTTCAACCAAAATATATAAACCAAAAAGATGAACATTGAACGTGCATAAAGTACTATATTTCTTTGTTACTCATAGATACTGCTACAAAATTTTGCTACATCATCATCCTCGTGCCCTTATACAACTGTAACTGTAACCGGAAAAACATGTTAGAAACATGTTGTCAAATGATTCGGCTACGTATTGTACGACCGGCCGCCTGCCTAACATCATCTTACCTTAGTCGTATTTTGATACAGGATCATTAGCTAGATCATCTTTAAGATTGTCTGAAAATTTCAGTAAAATTGGTCGAGCCGTTTTGCAGTCTATAAAGAACCTACAAACCTTCATTTTTATATATAACTATTTTATTCTATTTCATTGTTTTCTATACCTAGTGGTATAAAAAAATATAAACATGTGGGAATGAAACGTTATGTGTGAAGCATGGAAAGGAACGGAAAGCGTGTGAGCGAGAAGGAAGAAAGTGTGCGAGAGAGAAGGAATAAAAGTAATATGGAAGACGGATATACGAAGGCAACACGATTTAGTTAAGACGAGTTATTAATTAAATAAATCAGTGAAATAATAATTGTGTTTTTACTTCGAACAAATTCCCACAAACATAAAAATAAAATTTCTCAACGCATTACTATAGCCACATTTTACATAATATCTTCACGGAGTATTCAAGTGAGAGATTTCGAGGAATGAAAGATGTGAAATGGAGCGTAGCACTTGATATTCGTACGAATACTGCTTTGCCGTTTTGAATTTTATATACCTCAGTATTCTATAGATTTATTTTTGTTTTGCAACACACAAATACTACTTGAATCTATTTATAGTCTGACATTTGGACTTTGAGTCCAAAGATATTGTTTATTTCTGGAGACTGGATGTTTTGACGCAATGGTAGTCTGAAAGTTGCACCCATTACAGAAAAGATGAGAAGTGCGAGACTAAGTTGGTATGGTCATTCAGTGAGGAGGGATGAAAGTCTCTGACCAAAAGATTTTTAAATATGAATGTGAACTAGGGGGAGGCCGAAAAAAAGATGGATGTATTGTGTTAAAAATTATATGTATGTTAAAGGAGTGGCTCCAGAGTTGACGAATGATAGAAACATATTGTGTCGACCCCACTTAGAGTGGGATAAGGGTAAGAGAATCATGATGATGGACGTTTTGACTGTTATAATAGTCTTTGACGTAATTGGTCATTACGCCTATATTCACCCCATTGTGATACCGTTTACCAACCGCCTATTAACTCTTCTTAATTATGGTTCTTTTAATTAGTTATGGTCCAAATTTTACAATGTAGCAAAAATATAAACTATTCTCCGCGAACAATACCGCAAGCAGCGCATCAATAACTATATAAATATTTTATTTTCATTCATGCTCCTGCCTTTATTCCATTCTAAGTGGGAATGGCACTAATTGGCACAACATGTTATAAACATGTTCTCATGATTTGGTATATATTTTATGACCACCCACCTGCCTGACGTCAACTTACTTTAGTTGTATTTTATGGTACCTTGGTAAGTAGGAGGGTGGTCTATTCTGCTCAACCGGATTCCACACGGCGGGTCGACTTTTCTTAGTCCTCTTTTTCGACACTCCAGTAAGAAATGAAGGTGAGCTATTCTACTTAAGCGGATACCACACGGTGAGTCAAATTACCTTAGTCGCCTTTTACGATACCACGGTAAGAAATGAGGGTGGTCTATTCTACTCAGTCGGATACCACACAGCGGATCGACTTACCTTAGTCGCCTTTTACGACACCTCGGTAAGAAATGAGGGTGGTACTATTCTGTTCAGCCGGATACCACACGGCGTATCTGTTTAAAATGTAAAATTGCTTTATAATAGCAGCAGTGAAAATATATTATTACTACGTATTTAACAGATAAAATTACGAACATACAACGACAAAAATTAAAGTGTTAAAACCGTTCATTCTTTGTTTTTACGATTTTCGTTTAGACAGACTAATATACGTAAATATTAGAGAACATTGAAAGTCAAAGTTTGGGAGAAAATTTAATACTTTACGACCCTTTTTACGATAGGAATCGCCTTGTATAATATTACCTTTTGACAAAAAATCTTGAAAAATCTTTCATCAATACAATGTTCTTTTTGGTTGTTACAAGAAGATGGAAAAAAATTATTTATAATAGATGATTCTTTAATGTTTTTGTCGCCTATTTAAATGTATTAAACTGTTTTTTTTGGATAATCACATGCATAAATAATGTTTTCATGACCCATAAAATCTTAATTTTTATTTTATTATTATTTTTTATTTATGAAGTGACTGGTGCTTATCTTGGTAATGAGCGAAGTTGGAACTTTCTCGGACCCTTTCCTCTGAAATTTAGATGTCGCCTCGTAAAGTTTTCATGTAAATCAACTTAAAAACAGACTTGTCATTTACCGTTAATAGCTTGGAATTATTTATGTAACAGACTAAAATATAATTAATAGCTGTAGAGGTTTATTGTTTTTCATACATATTTGTAAAAAACTACTAGATTTTGACCGCAAATTTGGCTGCAAATTGAGCAGCGATAAAATCTTGGTATCCAGGTTGTGAACTACATAGCCAAAAATAACATAATCTTTAAGTTCGATTCGTGAAAGGTTGACTCACGAACTAACCTATATAATATTATGGAAAGCCATTTAACTCCATAACCACGTTGTTATAATCTTATATGAAATTATTGTTTTGCCTTATTAAATATTGTTACTAGAAAAATTCGCATACGACTAGTGTAGATTTCTACAGATCTTTTAAAATCCAAAGATAATATTCTGGCCCTGTACGATAAATGAATAATTTAAGTACTAGCGTCTTAACTTGACTGAGCCTGTAACTTAGGCCTTAACTTATCTATATTCATCTCAGTACTATGTATCGCACACTTAGTATTAAAGTGACATAATTCAAAAAAGTTTTGTGGCAAATTAAATAAATAAAGCATAAGTAATGTATAAAATAGATAAAGCGTTAGCGCCTACAAAACTCGTGAGTATTAAAGAGACCTATAACTTAGAAGAGCAAAAAAAACACGTAGCATGATTTCATAGATGGCATTAAAATGAGTATTACAATGTATCTAAACAAAATGTAGCCTAATTTTGCATTCGGTCACTTTAATACTAAACATGCTATATTTTCAAACAACAACTTTATTCAAAACTAAAATTAACCAACTTTATCATTAATGTGATTCAAACACCCACTGCAAACAAAGGTGTGAATGTATCAGTAAACACAATAAACCACGTACAAAGCTTGCAAGTTATTGACAACTGTTCTTCGTATAAAGCAGAAGTCTCTGTTAATGAATAGAATGAAAAGTTTTGCGGGAACGTTTGCCGTGGACAGCATACGTATTCAGAGGGATAGCTGTAGAACAATAGACCTTAGAACAATTATAGTGCCGAATATAAACGGATACTGAAAGTTCTTTCATAATCATTTTGTTACAACATATTTTTAGTACAACCTCCTTCATAGAGTTGGTCATTAATATGAAAAAGTATTGTGACTGTCATTATGTGTCTTGAGTTGTTGTAAGTAGCGGCCTGTTACTATCCCACTGCTGGGCATAGGCCTCTTCACTCCGTTATTGGAGAGAAGGATTGGAGCTAAGACCTACCACGCTGCTCCAATGCGGATTGGTAGGTTACACATATCTCCAGAATTCTCTAGAGATATGCAGGTTTCCTCACGATGTTTTCCTTCACCGAAAAGCGTGTGATAAATTGCAATTATCAATTAGACACATAAGTTTTAATAGAAAAACTCATTGGTGTCTGCCCGGGTTTGAACCCATGATCGTCTCTAGAGATTCACACGGTCGCACCGCTAGGCCATCACAGCTTTTGAGTTGTTGAGAAAGAGTAAATGGGTTGACTTTGGGAAAAATGTTTTTTATTTATTGAATAAGAATAAAGGAGAAATATCGTTGTTTGTTATAATTTAGTACCTATGTGACATAGCCTAACTCGGTAATTTTTTAAAAGAAAAAAAAATTTAATAAAATAATGATAAAATAGTTGGGCAGGTGGGGCTCAAACCTAGGTATTTTCACCTATCTAGACCGCCCGTTCCCCAAATGAGCCATGACTTTACGTTTGACAGCGAAAATTGTATTTTGAATTCAACATAAATTTTAGCATTTTCCCGAAAACAGGGATAAAAAGTAATTTTTTTTTTAATAAAACCTAGCTAAATCGAATTTTTCCCACCAAAACAACTTACATGCCGAATTTCAAGAAAATCGTTGTAGCCGTTTCCGAGATTCGAAAAATATATTTACATAATACAAAATTTACTTATTTAAATATTAAAGATAAATAAGTAAATCATCATTCTCCTTCCTCTAATCCCACTCTAAGTGGGGTTGACACAAAATGTTCTAACATGATTTGGCTAAGTATTTTACGACCGACCGCCTGCTTGACGTCAAGTTACTGTAGTCATATTTTACGACACCTCGGTAAGAAATAAGGAAGATTTATTTTACTCAAACAGATACCACACTAGGGTCAACTTACCTTAGTCGCCTTTTCCGACACGTCGGTAAGAAATGAGGGTGGTCTATTCTACTCAGTTTAGTCTATGCTAGTCTAATCTAAACTAATACCAGCCCTTTTCAGGAAAATATTCGCGCTAATAGAAAATTATATAAAAACTACTTAGGCGTGTCTATTAAATGAATTAAATAAAATTATACTGCAATAAACGCTTCATAAATCCTTCAGCAAAATGCTCTTCATGCAATATTTACTGAATATGCAAAAATAGACTCTTCCAAGTTGAATAATCGTTAGTCAATGCAGAATAAAGCGTTATTTATGCGAGTTAACTGAGCTTTAGGACGTGTTATGAGTTATTGTATTCTGACCTAGCTCGTTTATTGCATAACTTATGTTATTGTTTCTCACAGTATAATATTGGCAATGTAATTTTTGTGCATAAGAATATACATAATTATAAAAAGATTGGCGATGTATACAGAGTGGTACTGACGATAAGACATTAAATAACTTCACTGCTCCCTTGGAAGTAATACATTATATTAATTCAATGTATTTAAATATAGAATTTAAGAAATATATATATTCTATACACTGTCCATTATATTAACCATCTTTTGACAGATTGACGATAGTGATGTCCTAAAGATTCTCGTATGCGATACCATTCCGATTATAGTACCTACTATCATTAATCGAATTACGTACCTAAGTAATTCGATTAATGATAACCTACGTAAACTAGATTACTACTTGAGAAAAGAAATTCCAACTTTGAGAAAACTTATTGTTTCTTTGAAAAGAAGTGGTCTATTTCATGGTGAAAAATCTTCTTTGGTCAAAGTTTTGAACACAATTGGCTTTTCATATAAAAAGTTAAATAAAAGAAAATTATTAATGGAACGCACAGATATAGCTATAGCACGTTGTGATTTTTTAAGAGAGGCAAAGAAAATACAAGATTGGGCAAATATTGTTTTCACGGATGAAACATGGCTCAACGCTAACCACACACTATCTCGTTTCTGGACTGATGATACTGCTGATTCCACTTCCTCAGTACCAATGGGAAAAGGTGAGCGCCTAATCATTTGCCATGCAGGCACAGCAAAAGGATTTGTACAAGACGCACTGTTGGCATTTAAATCGAAGAAATCAAATGACTACCACGAAGAGATGAATGCAAATGTGTATGAAGAGTGGTTCAAAAAAATGCTCATTTCATTGGAAGAACCATCAATAATTTTTATTGATAATGCGCCCTACCACTCCCGTCAAATTGACAAAATGCCAACACAGGCTAATAAAAAGCATGAAATAATTAATTGGCTTCGGGACAATGGAGAAAATGCGGACGACTCAATGTTAAAAGTTGAATTAATAAAAATATTAAAAACCAAAAAGAGAGCAAAACGCTATGTAATCAATGAAATGGCAGCAGAATATGGCCATACTGTTCTTCGGATTCCTCCATACCACTGCCAGTACAACGCAATAGAACTTATATGGGCACAAGTAAAAGGGCATGCTGCGAGATGCAATACAAGCCCCCCATTCACAGCGAATAAAATGTTGCAATTGCTAAAAAATGCTTGCACCCACGTAACGGCCGAGAACTGGGCAAGTGTGGTGGAAAGAACTAAAAGAGTAATATTCTCTGATTGGGAACGTGATATTGCGTTTGATAATATATTATCTACACAAGAGCTAATAATAACTGCTACTGAAGACTCCTCATCGGAGGAGTCTAGTGTTGATTATCATTCCGACGACTCGTGCTAATAAAATAAATTAAAATATCCTGATTGTTTTATTTGTATTCATGTATTAACTAAGAAGAAAGTAAAACTTTATATAATGTTATTAAATGTCTTTTAATACTCGTAACATCGATTTCTACCGATTATTTTTAATCTGTGGCATAATCGTAGTAACCCATTATGTGTGACATCACTAAGTGGGCGGTACCCATCCATAAAGTACAAATATTATTTGTATGATATTTGTACGTAAGCAATACAAAACTTAATGAGCGTGAGCTGTCAAAAGACTGATAATATGATGGACGCAGTATAACAAACTAAATACGTTTAAATTGCGAAACACGCTCATTCATTAGAGTTCACTCACCTTGTAGTGCGCGCGTACGGCGCTCGGTGTAGATATCACGATCGCCGTGAAGATCAAACGGACCGGTGAAATACAAAGGTCGCGGCGCGGTGACCGCAAGGCCAAGGCCATTTTTACATTTTTGATACACAGGAGTATAATATTGTTTATAGGGTTTATTTTTGTATGGCATGCTGTCATCGGTCATTGATCCATATATATCATGCAATTTTTCAAAATGAAAAATAATATCCTGTGGCTGAAGTACTTCATTGAATTAACTGAATTTTTTTATGTAGGCTGCTAAGGTGCGTAGCTATCTAGATTTAAATTAATGTCGTATCGTCGGCACCACTCTGTATAATAGAAAACGTAGGAACCTAATCTTGTGGCTCCTGATATGCGTATTGTAAAAATACGTAAGTTTGTGGGTTTGGTATAAAATTCTATAATAAAGTTTCCCATTATTTACTTACAAATACATTTTGAATAAGATACGATTTGAATAGGCGGTTCTTTCTTAACACGTCACGCCTACATTGTTATATGTCATTAAGGATCGTTGAGATTTTCTCTTACCAGAAAACTGAGAGTTCTTCAACAAACAGCTTCCATTTTCTCGGGTTTTACTTTCAGTGGCAATCCAATTACTTAACCAAGAACAAATAGTCTTACTTGAACGTCTTTAATATCGGAAATAATAATAAAATTATTTTGCTGTATCCGCGTTTGTTAAGAGAATATATGTAATGCTAATAAGTTCTTTATTAGTCACTTATAATAAGCTACATATGAAACGTAAAAGCAGAGCAGTAATTTCAATAAAAATATCAAATAAAAAAATATTAAAAAATATCAAAAATCCATAAATGAATATGTCAATATCTCACGTTCTCCCTTTTCATTTCATTTCATCACTGTAATTAATAATTTCAACTTAACTTTTGTACTCTTATTAAATCAAAATACGCACTTAGAGAAGTGCGAGAATAGCATAATTAAAGTTTATATAGAGAAGTGCAAAAAATGAATATAAATAAATATAAGAAAATAAAATTCATGATTATTTTCGTAAGTATAAACAAACAAACAGTATTGTTTTCCTAACATTTTAATGTTTAGTTTTTATTATTATCATATAAAATTTTGATTTTTGTCTTTGAAAAGATATAATTTTATCATATGTACTGCAGATTGAGCTCTCTAGTAAGGAGAGGGTAACTGTGTATAACTTTGAAATTTTTCCTTGTTAGGAAGACTAATGGTCCTCAAACAAACTGCCTTTATTTCCAAGACTACTCGTATTCCGTGAATTGACTTTAACAAAGAATTATTGGCTCTTTTATAAGTTGGGCATATTACAGTTGAAGATTATTTTAATGGTATAAAACTTGCTTGGGTCTGAAAATCTTGAAAATCTTGTTAGCTTAACTTAGCTTAATTAGATAAATTTAAAAATATTTAAATAGTTTTGCTGCCAAGTTCCATATTGGTTATTCACAGTAAGGGTGAGGTCTCATAAGTGCGTTGCGTCGCGCGATCATTAAGGACATGATTTTTTTACAATCCTAATACAAAATGTGAGCGAACAAACGAATATTTTCGATTCAGTAGCAGAAGCAAGTCTAAGTTCGTGAACAACTAATTCGTATGCGTCAACGTGAGTCCACTATATCCTATGTGCGCGCACAAATGTCTTATAGATGTGCGCAAACACTTTTAAAATGTTCGTGCACATTTCGTAATGTTGCCTTGAGTGAGTAGACCGAGTAAACATTTATGTTGCACACTGTTCATTTACAGTTTAGCACAGTTCGGCGAAACAAAGCTTTGTATGTCACAGCTGTAAAAAAAAGCCTAAATGTACAAGTGGAGTTTTATAGCGTACGCGTGATGCGTGCATGTAAGTGCATGAATGTGTTTCGAGTCGGATCAGGATTGGTTTCAGTGTCAAAAACCCCAAATACTTCTTGCTAACAATATGAATTAACTTTGATTGTAACAATTCACCTGTAGGTTCGTACATTTAAGGAGCTACAGGTAAATTTCCTAAGCCTCCGTGTCCAACGAAGCGTTAATTAATTCTTAATCAGCCCCTTAATGCTCCCCGGGGAGAGATTGAGTTTTCCGCGGATTTTATGAAACTTCACGTTCGGAACACGTTTATAATCTCGAGAAGGTTTTTAATCGTAAATGTTAAAGCTTAGTGAAGTATTTGCTTTACAGTCCATTAATCAAATACTTTCAGGTAACAATAGACCTCAGTGTAAGTGGTGTTAGTTTTGTTTATGATCATTTAAATACATATCTATTAATTACTTTCAAACACTAATCATTACCCATAAAGTTATTATCTAAAGTAAGAGAGTTATAAGCTAAAAAAAAGTGTCCTTTAGACCACACAAGCGAAATCTTCACAAAGCGAGTCAACTTGAGCCGACTTTACCCGAACAAGCGTTACAAAGCCGATCATAATGCGCGATTTCTTTCAGTATCCACAATTAACGCGCCTATAGAAGTACACTTTCTTTGTCTAATTACACATAAAAAAGAGAGACAAATACAATTTCATTTGTTTTATCTTTATTGTGATAGAGCAGATATTAAGCTGACTTCCCTACACTAGTATAATAATTCTCCTAATCTCAATGACGGACAACTATCTACTTTGAAAACATTTGAATGACGAATTTTTTAAATTAAAAATTATATTAAAAACCCCGTGATAGCCAAGCGCGTAACCGCTAACAGGGCATTCAGGGCTAAAATTTTAGTAGGTTCATAATAATCATTTTTGTTAAGGAACATATTATGATTCAACTCAATATGCCTAAAGAATTTCAGGGATATGTGCAACGGATTAGTATTGTAAATCGGCTAAAAATCTTATTTCTAAGGAGGGATGGGGCATTTTCCCAGCTATAGGATCGTAGCAAATACCAACTTCAAACGTTACGTAATAAGTTACGCTTTTACAAGCACTTTTGATTAACTGTGTCTGGCATAATTAGTTTTAAATAAAGGAAGATTTAATATTTTGAAATCTGATGTAGATTGACTATGTATTTACAAGATCTCTTATTAAGTAAATAGATTAATTAATTCCGATTTCAGTTAACAAATATAAGTTTCACCATGTTTTTTAATCTTGCAAATGGAAATTATAATTTCAAAGAAGTCCACACAGTATTCTATTATACTAAAGTTGAAATGTATTTCTAATTTTATAGAATTCTTCATATTATTTGGCTCCACGTAATATTATTTTACGAACTAAATTTGTAGTTACAAAAACTTGCTCCCTGAACTCTAGCCAAGAAAAACTTTCGGTGTTATTTATATTATCTCATTTAAACTTTTTGAGTTACGTTGTCTATTATTATAGTGAAGACAAACAATAGTTTTTCTTTTATAATTTATATAAATTGAAAACGTAATGGTTGTCCTTTTCTTACGAAGTGTAAAGTATTTTAAATGGAGAAATTGAGAGAAGACTGGAGACACTCTATGTTAGGACTTTCATTTGCCGATTTATGAGACTATTTATATCTGTTCTCCCAATTACAAGCCATACCCGTTTGTTCCAAATGAGATGAGAATGTTAAAGTGTATGTGTTGCCAATGACTTCCGCTTTGTATTTTATAGCAACACAGTCATGAATCAAGAGTATAGCACCCTTTTTGATTAAAATGGTGGCACCACTGTGCCGCTGTTGTTTCCGGTTGAGTCTTCCTATTGATAAAACGTTTCAGTGACATTCATTTTTTATTAGGTATTCAAGAGATGTGTATCTCGGAGCGGGAATTGTGGTATTCCATTATATCGTGGTATTGTTGAAAGTGTGCGCTAACATATGTGTGACAAAATTGGATAAAATACGAAATGAGTGGAACATTAAGTCTGAAAGTTGCACCCATTATAGAAAAGACGAGAGGTACGACATGGGGATGGTATGGATATGTAATGAGGAGGGATGAAAATCATGTGACCGAGTGTTAAATATGAATGTTAATATGTGACTAGAGGCCTAAAAAGAGATGGTTCGATTGAGTGAAGTATGACATACATTTAAAAGGCGTATCACTAGAGTTGAGAAATGATACGAGAGAATGGAAAAGAAAAATGTCGTGCCGATCCCACTTAGAACCGGATAAGGGTAGGAGAAAGAAGAAGGCAACCCTTTTTGTTATTACATTTTGCATCCACGTTTATCAAGATATGACATATGTAGTTATATTTGACGGTGAAACAAACAGCATTGGAGCAGCGTGGATATTCTTAGTTCCAATCTGTCTTAATCCAAAAATCAGCTCAGAAGTGGGATAGTATCAGCCCATTTTACTTTACAATGCGTAATAAAAGTAATAAAGTAGTTCGTATTACTTATTTTTAGCGAGGATTTTTTTACCAACTTATTTTTCGTGTTGTTTGCTCGTAATAGCGGTGATGTGTAGACAATGCAGCTCTCTTAGTAATGAAGGCAGACACGCACTTTCTATAATGGGGCCCCGTTTAAGGGCACAATCATTATAGCGCCTGCTTTGTTGAACGGTCTGTACTGATGGCAGTGAGCACGAAAATAATAATTCAGAACTGTGCGCATTAAGTATAGTAGTTTTTTGGTAGTTTATCTATGACTAGCAATCGCCAGCGGCTCTGCCCACATGAAAAGATTGAATATGATATAGATGATAAAAATGGGTTAACCTGAACCTGGTGATGTCCACCTTGGACATATGCTGTCGGAGATTTTTATTTAGAATTTTTACAGGGCAACAATTTTGTAACATGTTTTTTGAATAACTTTACTCAGCGCACGCAAGGTAAGCTGTAAATTTTGCCGTTTTCGCAATACTTTTTATTGCTGCTCATCTCCTATTCATCTTAGCGTGATGTTATAAAGCCTTATTACCTAACATTATAATCATCATCCTCCTGCCCTTATCCCACTCTAAGTGGGGTCTGCACACCATGTTATACAAGTTGTCACGTGATTTGGCTACGTATTTTACGACCAGCTGCCTGCTTAGCGTCAACTTGCCTTAGTCGTATTTTACGACACCTCAGTAAGAAATAAGGATGGTCTATTCTACTCAACCAGATACCACACGGTAGGTCAACTTACCGTAGACGCCTTTACGACACCTTGGTAATAAATTGGGGTGATTACAGCCTTTTTTTCTTACCGGTATGTCGTAAAATACGACTAAGGTAAGTTGACGTCAGGCAGAACGTCCAGCAAAACGTCCAGTAACTAAAGCAATTATTTAACTAAGTCGTATTTTACATTTCTAAATTTATGTACCGCTACTAAATAATATACGAAACGATGTACGCCATTTAAATATTTTTTTAATCCATCTTTTTGATTAACAAGAAAACGTACCATGTTTAAAGACGTCGGAAATATTACCGCAGAAATCACTAAGGGTACTTCAGTCTAGAGCCTACGTTTACACGGTTTTTCGTAATGTTTTCATGAATTGCCTTCAACAAAATAAAAACTTTTTGTGTTCAAATTTTAAAGCATTATTATAACGAAACGTTGAGAATTGTTAAGACCTCTTACTCTAATAGGATATTTTACTTTTAGATATTTATAGGTTTATTTTATGTGACAGCTCAGATTTAAAATTACTTTGTATTAGAGAACCGCGCTGGTTTCAGTGGCTGGTAAATTAGTGTATCCCACAATTTTACCGGCGTAAATCCTGACTATTTCACCGAAATGTACTATTAACTTAAACCTTCTACAGGAATTACACTATCTTTTAGTAAAAACCGAACAAAAATCCGTTCAGTACTTTTTGAAAAAAGTCAGACAATTTTTGGGTACTTTTTTATATTACTTTGTATTAACATCCCCTTCTTTGAGTCCTTTGCTTACAACTTAGCATTGCATGCCCAATCTCGTCTATTGTGGAGTAACTGAGATCGTGGACATTCTCTTGGGAGAATAATCGCAGTGGTTAACACTTGCCTTATGCGCCGAGTTGTTTGGATGATACATGTTGTCGTGGAACTTTTTGTAGTACTTTCGTAGATCTACAATTATCTTGTATCATACTTTAGTAGGCGCACGCGAGTAAAGCTGGGAGCTTTACTAAAGCAGCCGAATTTCCTTTACAAAAAGTGGTTTCCTCTTCAAAAGGTGGTTTACATCTTTCGGAAGAATTTCCATAGCTATTAGTAACAACCGTATATAAACCTTTTAGTAGATTTTGAGAAAATCGATTACCTACAGATGATAGCTTTGGGACTTTGTTTTATAACACGTACAGATTATGAGAAACAAAGACGGTGTGCAAAATTCTGTCACAAAAATTCATATATTAAAAAAACATTTTCAAGTACCGTATCATACAGAGTGGGTTGATTAATACTTTGTTTGTTTGTAATCATTGTATTGCATTAATAATAAAAAAAAACATTTTGCAATGGCGGGCTTATTCCGGAATCAGAAACTCTTCCAGTCAACCAGTCTAAAATTAAAAAAGAGGAAAATATAAGTATAGTGAATTAAATTTAAAATTAACCAATAATAACAAACAGAATGGACCTTTTAATAATATCAAATAATAAAATAATATTACAGTATATCTAATAAATATTATAATATAATAAATACAATAGAATATATTTATACTTGATTATTTTACCAACCATATCGAGGTTTTGTTCCGCGGAATATACGTAAATTCATCTTGGTAGAAACGACTTTATCTCGGCGATAAAACATTTGTTCGCAATATTATTTTATTCATTGTGGTTGATTAAATTTTGTGAAGAGCTGATAAACTGACTTTTAATATTAAAACCATTTCAGTGAAGGAGCGAAATGCGAAAGTAGAGGTAATTGATTTCATTGTTATTAAAAACCATCCTTTTAAAAAATTAAAAAAATTTCCATAGGTTTATTATAGATGGCGATTTTGAATGTCATCCTATTTAATTCCTGTTGAATTAACAGGATATCTATAGTTTATATGTTTCCCCGTGTATAAGGAATAATTGTGCCAAATTTCATTGATATTGGTTCAGCGGATTGGCTGTGAAACAGTAACAGACAGACTTTCGCATTTATAATATTAGTATTGATTAGTAAACAAATAGAATGGAATTTGGACTATGGAATTCCGCAAAGTAACGCCTAAATTATTTAAATTTTACACTTAGCTGCAAAATTTGATGAAATTTAATTATGATAAATTAGTAAGTCATGAAACAATCATAGTTAGTAATAAACTACCGCAGTGCTGAAGTGAAACTGTGTTAAATACAATAACGGGAATACGAAGTAGTTTGCAACTAGTTATTTGCGTGTAATTATCACACAGCTCAAGTAACTAAGTAATATTTTGTATGAAATTATGTAAAATACAATACAAATTCAAATTCAAAATATTCTTTATTCAAATAAACTTGTAAACAAGTGCTTTTGAATCGTCAACTCTACTGCTGGTTCGGAAAGCTGTGCCTACCGAGAAGAGCCAAGAAACTCGGCGGTTGCTCTTTTAAAAATATAATTCTTAATACTAGTTACATTTAATCGTTTCTATCTTGTACAATGTCAAACAATTTCTATATCAACGCATTCTAAGCAAAGATTGACAAATTAGAAAATTTATAAACGTTCTACAAAAGTATTAATAAAATTATTTTATTATAATCGGAGATAAAGTAAATTAGAAAATATATATGCTAAATTTAGACGCCGTGTTGTATCCGGCTGAATAGAATAGTACCACCCTCATTTCTTACCGAGTTGTCGTAAAAGGCGACTAAGGTAAGACGACCCGCCGTGTGGTATCCGGCTGAGTAGAATAGACCAACCTCATTTCTTACCGAGGTGTCGTAAAAGGCGACTAAGGTAAGTTGACCCACCGTGTGGTATCTGGTTTAGTAGAATAGACCACCCTCCTTCTTACCGAGGTGTCGTAAAATACGACTGAGGTAAGTTGACGTCAGGCAGGCGGCCGGTCTTAAAAACGCAGCCAAATCATGTTACAGCATGTTTATAACATGTTGTGCCCCACTTAGAGTGGGATAAGGGCAGGAGGTAGGAGCGGCGTGGTAGGTCTTAGCTCCAATCCTTCTCTCCAAAAACGGAGAGAAGGAGGCCTATGCACAGCATTGGGATAATAACAGGCCGTTACTATTATAGCAAAAGAAATTTATTATTACTTTTGTATTTTAACTCTCATAAACAAGCCAGACATCCAATCAGCGGCTAAAGCAATAGCAATGCATAAAACAAAACCTGCTGAACAGTTTGCAAACACAATAACCCGCGTACAAAGCAGTTGGCAACTCGTTATCTATGTCTAGTTCTACCACATAAATTAATTTGTCGTGCAATACTGCACTTGAAAGGTAATTTTAACTTTACCTTTTTTATCACAAGCAAACCCGGCCACGCGGTGTTGTGGTTCAATCTATTCTTATATTCTGAATGCTACAAACCTATTATAATAATGCTATAATAATAAATATCTGTGTGGCAAGCCTTGCTCGGTAATTTTTTAAAAAATAAAAAAAAGAAACATCAAAAAAAAAGAAAAAAATAATAGGGTAGGTGGGGTTAGATCCATAGTATCTTCATTTCTCGCGACAACCCGTTCCCTGAATAAGCTGATTCGACAGTTAATGGCTAAAATTCAAATCAATATAAATTTTAGTATTTTTTAATGCCCATAAACAGGGATAAAACGATTTTTTTTAAATAAAACCTAGCTAGATCGATCTTTCTCACCCTACATGCATGCTGAATTTCAGTAAAATCATTGGAGTCATTTTCGAGATTCCAAAAATATATATACAAGATTAATTCTTTTAAATACTAAAGATATAGGATAAAATCAAAATAATTTTATAAATTTGATCTCCGCAAAGTAACGCCTAATTCTATAATATTTTTGATCCACATTAGTTTTAATATTACCATAACTTTTACCATATTCATTTATTCTCTTGCCCTATTCCCACTCTAAGTGGGGTCGGAACAATATGTTATAAATATGTTGTCCCATGATTTTGGTACGAGTAAAATACTCGTATGACCGGCCGCCTGCCTGACGTCAACTTATTTTAGTCGTCTTTTACGAAACCTCGGTAAGAAAGAGGGTGGTTTTTTCTACTCAGCAGGATACAACACGTATCTGTCTAAATAGTTTCTTTAAATCTAAGGCGTGACCATTTTAAATTCATCAAAGCTTTGCCTTCATGAAAATCATCGTGTCAAATAGTTTTTGCAGCGTTAAACCCGACCTTGCAGGATTTCAACGATATAAAGTAACATACCTATATTATAATATCCTATCCTACTAATATTATAAATAAATATAGATATAAATATATGGCACACTTACACACACGGTCGTCCGTCCCCAAAGTAAGTAACTTAATACTTGTGTTATGGTAAACAGACAACTGGTGAATATATACTTATATATTTATTAAATACATACTTAAATACAAATATACACCCAGGCTCAAAGACTAACAAATTCATTTATAGAAAATGTTGGACCTCGGCGGGAATCGAACCCGCGACCCGCGGAGCTGAACGTAGGGTCACTACCCATTGCGCCAACGGGCCAGTCAATCCTGGTCATTCTTTTTTTTTTTTTTTTTTCATTCTACGTCAATAGGATGACGTTGAAAATCGTCATCTTCTATCAACCTATCATGCAACAACAGTCAACGCAAACGCAGTTGCGGGTAAAAGCTAGTATTACATAGGTTACAGATAAGATAAGAATAAATAAACTGCTATAGCAATTAATATAACAGTTATTACTGTTTTATCTGGCATCTAAACGCGTTAGTTGATCTCTCGTCTATCTTGATTAGTCCAGCGTCCGAGTGTTTACGGACCATTAAATCCTCCAAAGATAACTGTCTTTATATTGAGAGATAAAAACAATGTTTCTCGACAAGCGGTAGACCGCATAAACAATTTGTACTATTTATTTTATGTTTTATCATAACATTAAGTAATAATTGAAAGAGGCATTTTGTTGTACCTAAAATTACACATTTTTTCTTAATTATTTTTGCTGACTTATCTGTTCTCAACTGATATCCATTCTCCTGTCCTATTGTGAAGTCGGTACAACATGATTTTCTCTTCTATTGTCTCCTATCATTTATTTTCGTCACTACACTATTTATATGCATGTCATACATCATACAATCCATCCATCTCTTATCAGCTTCTCTCTTGCCACATCTCCTTTAACATTCATTTTTAACTCTTTTTTGGCCACACTGAATCCGGCTGAATCGAATAGACCATCTTCATTTCTAACCGAGGTGTCGTAAAAGGCGACTAAAGTAAGTTTACCCGCCGTGTGGTATCCGGCTGAGTACTATAGACCACTCTTATTTCTTACCGAGGTGTCGTAAAAGGCGACTAAGGTATTCGACGTCAGGCAGGCGACAGGTCGTAAAATACCTAGCTAAATTATGCTACAACATGTTGTGCTGTCCCCACTTAGAGTGGGATAAGGGCAGGGGAATTACGAGAATATGATTATGATACAGGCTAAAATGAAAGAGCCCAAACCTTGAAGCACGACTAAGCAAATAAGATGTAAGGAGTCCCATCACTTTTAAGGTGCATAGTTGTTAATATAAACCAAAACAGCGATATTATTCACTCGGACTGATACTGATTAGTAATAAATTAATGAAGATTAACAAATATCACAGTCGAGTCACAATTCAAATTTGGACCTGACAAGTCAGGCCTTTAAAAATGGTATAAATAGAAGTAAAACAATATAAAATAACACTAAACTTTCTTCTAGTAACCTTTAGGCATTTTATCTTGACCTTCGCCCGTCTCGATTAATTGAACATCAATAATGGACCATTAGGTTTTAGGCATTACCTCTTAGCTAGCTAACATGAACTGCATAAAAAATAGGATAACAGATAGATGTTATGGATGCTTGAGTAAGTCCAGATTACTTGGTTTTGTTAAAAGAAACATTGCTATGAATAATAAGAAAAATTGCCAACCATGTACATAACTTAATCTTTTCGAAAATGCTCAAGCCCCGGGAATACATTAATTATACTTTGAGAACCTGAGATGCATCTAAAACTAATGTAACCTCTTAAATACACAACAGTTAGATCGATTCGATCGGTTCAGACTAACCAAATTTAGACTAAGAAGTAATCTATGAGACTATGACGAATAAAACGTGATAAACATCACAAATCCGCATAATATACGTACACGTCTTGACCGGCGAAGACTATATATAACCCAGGGGTCTGATATCTATAAGATCAGGCCACACATCAGGCTACACTATTTTTAGTCACAACCTTACTACCGACCATCTGTGTCAGATAGGGGATATGTTAAGCTATTTCCTTTAGATGACGTTCTCAGATTCTATTTCTTCTGCGCTAGGGCGTAGTTCTAACCTTTAATAGACTAAAACATATAAACTACGTCAATATTTAAAGAAGTATGAAGGTTTTAATATTACTTTTTATTCTATACTCAACATTATGCTGGGTACTCACGCAACGATTTTGATCGCCGTCGACTCGCTAGCGACTTCTAAGCTTCTGTGTCCACTAAGGCGATAGTTCATTGTCCATTTGCTAGTACATGTGAATGGACATCTACGAATTATCGATGAAATTTTCCTATTCTAGCGTGCTTCGTTATTTGTCTTTAGAAAAGCTTTTTCAATCATCCACAATGCCGCTGAATTTCTGTAAAGTTCAATAAATTCTACTCTAAACTCATGTGACTAATTACGAAAGTCCGCCATTTTAAAATTGTAACCATTAAGTAACGGCCTGCCATATATACTACATCTTGGAGCGATATTAAGTCGCTGTTAATATTCACGTCCACACACCAATTTTCCAGTCGCCAGCGAGTCGCCGGCGATCAAAGTCGCTGTCATGTATACTCTACTTTAGAGCAACAATTTTCTTTTAACCAAGTTTATCTTAATTTCAAGATAATTTCGAACACTCCTTGGTACAACGATCTCCATTTAATATTCTCAATAGCCTAACATTACAATTTAATCAACCGCAATATGAAATTCAGCTGAAATGATATGAAAAGTTATGTTCTCATCACAAACACAAAGGCCTTAAAACTGTATAAAGTATCATAAAATTTCGCGAACAAATCCGAATTTCTCGCTGGGGAAAGCTATAGAGACTGATTAAGAATTAATTAATTCCCCTATTCTGTTTTGATTGTAAGATTATATTGGAATTTATAGTTCTAATTCCAGTATTTAATTTTTAAGCAACCTCTTAAGTTCCAGTCTAGCTATCTACCCTAACCTGAATCCAGTGTACCTATTTCGTTACGATGTAATTTTTTAGAATAAGTCGTAACTTTGCGGAGGTACATAATACAAAAGCAATGAAAATATAATTTTGCTATAATCCACGATAAAAATATATATATATATATATATTTCTAAATGACTATTGTTATTCACTAATATGTAGTAGAAAGCCTCAGTTAACATATAGGGTATGTTTTATTTAAATCGATTTAAAAATTCCATATTTCCCTCCATCATTTTAGAAAAAAATCCACACAAATCTTAGTGTGCTTACTTAGCTTAGTCTTATATTGAAATTAATTAATCTTAACTTAATCAATTGTAACTTGCTTTTAGTTTAATAATTATTATTGTATTGTTTTAGTTACTAATTTTGAGTTACATTTGCATGTGGTCTTTACCTTTAAGTAGTTTTACATTTAGACTTAATAGTAGTACTTAACAGTGGAATAGTACAATAGAATACGTGTTTGAATGATGTAAGTGTTAAAGATGTTGGTAAACATAATAAATTAGAAAAAAAAGATATCAATTTTAAGTTGAAAGGTCGTGTACAACGATACTGTTACTTGCATTTATTCATTTTTCGCCTTTACTATTAGAGGATTTCGTGTAAATAGGTTATAATATAGTTCGTAAAGTAACGGCCTTTTGCTATCCCACTGCTGGGCATAGACCTCGTAAAAATATACTGAATTGTGTAAATGTAATCTATCCGTAAATTAAACAATGTAATATCGCGCTGTTACATAGCTGTATAGTACAGTAGATAATTCTAGGTTATAGTCGCTGAGAGAATTATAACGACCACCATTAACCCTAGTTGTGGCTAACTGCTGAAAGTAATTAATTCGTTACGTTGATCTTACTGTCTTCTATACTAATATTATAAAGAGGAAAATTTTGTATGTATATTTGTAATATTTTCACACAAAAACTACTGGACCGATTTCAAAAATTCTTTCAGCATTGGAAAGCTGCATCTTTACCATGCAACATAGGCTATATTACATTTTCAAAAAAAAAATAGGGTTTGGTAATAAAAATGTAATAAGCTGTAAAAAATTAGTCATCTTCATCATCGCGTTCGCTGCAAAAACTATCGATGATAGAACAAAAAATGTTCTACAGTATTAAAGAACGCATCGCCGTGTGGTATCCGGCGGAATAGAATAGTACCACCCTCATTTCTTACCGAGGTGTCGTAAAAGGCGACTAAGGTAAGTCGACCCGCCGTGTGGTATCCGGCTGAGTAGAATAGACCACCCTCTTTCTTACTGAGGTGTCGTAAAATACGACAGAGGTAAGTTGACGTCAGGCAGGCGGCCGGTCGTAAAAACACTGCCAAATCATGTGACAGCATGTTTGTAACATGTTGTGCCAACCCCACTTAGAGTGGGATAAGGGCAGGAAGATGATGAGTATTAAAGAACGCATATCTACAAAAAAGTCGGCGACACCATGTATCCAACTACTATAGTTATGCTAAAATAACTACTTTTAGTGGACTTTCCACTGGCATGAGATCAGTATGTACGTAGGTGAATACGCGGGATATTACTAGTAATAGATAAACTAACCTTAACTCAAATGTAGAGAGCAATGAGATAATCTTTTTTTTATATTTTTTTTTTTTGTTAGTCATACCAAATCAAGCAGAAAAGTAAAAAGCAAACGTGGGATTAACCGAGAAATACCTATCTTGAAATATTATCGTCTTCTTCAAAGACGGCTCGGACCTATTCGAAAGTTGCGATGAACTTTTCAAGGAAGTCAATCTAAGTTAGGAGCTTCTTGAAAGTAGGATATCATGAAACTTAATTTACAACTTGGAACTCTGTTTAATTTAAGTAATGACCCCAGTATTTGAGTTAGACGATTCCGTTAACGTATGTGATGAGATTAAACTTAATATTTATTCAATCACAAATCCAAATAAATAGAAAATTGCTGACCATAAAAATCTTAAGAGTGTGCTTGACAATTTAAACAGTAATCAATAAAATATGTCTGAAAGTTGCGACCATTATAGAAGAAAGATTAAGCAGTGCAAAAACAGGATGGTATGGTATGGTCATACCATAGATGGTATGATGGTATGATGGTATGACATAGATGATATCGATATCTCGCAAATTAAACTTAAAACCTCATTATATAATAAGGAATGATAAAAATGTGACCATGTGACCAAAATGAGTGTAAAATATGAAATAGACATATGCCTAGAGGAAACCAAACAAGATATGATTGGATTGTGTGAAGTATGGCGTAGGTACATATAAAAAATGAATCGCCAGGTTTGACAAATGAACGAGAGAATGGAAGTGAAAACATGTTGTGCCGACCCCACTTATAATGAGATAAGAGCAGGACAATATGTAATCAATAAAAAATATTAATTAATATATAAAAAGAATCTTATTTGTATATAAAACAGGTTTATTAAAAAATACGATCTAGTTGTCTACGAAGGTCAGAGGATTCGTCAATTTTAACATCAAAGTAAAAGTATCTTATATTATTTTTCAAAGTATCAGCTATGTAACTCAACACTGAAATAAACGGAAATTATTAGTATTAATTTTTATCAAACTTAAAAGAAATATCAATAAAAGGACATAAATAAATGAACAATAAATTTATATACTGAACAGAATTTCGATTACGGACACTAATTATGACAAAGCTCTTGTTTATAAATGAATTAGATCAGCACTAATTCTGAGTTCTAATTAAATTAAAGTGCTAGTAATTATTTATTACACGCATAAACGAGTTCACATAAATACATTTAGTGTTAGCCATTAGAGTGACCATAAGTAACTTTTCCAGAATTTTTGTCCAACATCCAGAATTTTTGAATAAACGATTATTACAACCTTACTTCACAAACTTTTGCAAACTCACTAAGGCAATTCATAATCGCACTGTATATATACAACTGTATATACAATTTAATATCTCAAATGTATCGGTAGATTATGATCTCGTATATTTGAAGATCTGCTTTTAATCTGCTTTTACATCAGTTTAAAAACACTGTTAAAAAGAGGCTGATACAGAAAGCCTACTATACTCTTGAAGATTATTTGGAAGATAAGAATGTGTGGATATAGCTCTCTTTGAACCTGTACAAGACAGTAACGACTTAATGTAAATAGTATTAAGAATTATATTTTTAAAAGAGCAACCGCCGAGTTTCTTGCTGGCTCTTCTCGATAGGAACAGCTTTCCGAACCAGCGGTAGAGTTGACGATTCAAAAGCACTTGTTTACAAGTTTATTTGAATAAAGAATATTTTGAATTTGAATTTGAATTTGAATTTGAATTAATTACGTTTTCTTATTTATATTCATTTATTCAATAAATAATGTTTTGCTATGTTAATATTTATATTACAGTCTTTTTATGACTTCGTTCAAATAATTCAAGTGAAAATAGCAGTTATATAAAATAAAATAGTCAGATCTAGAAAGGAAGGAGGATATCGTGGTTAAGGAATCTGCGTCAATATAATGGAAAAGCACAATCTTTGTTTGGAGCAACCTCTAAAGTTAAAAGGCTATGAAGTTTTGAGAAGACAAGTCTTCTTATATAGAAATTAAACAAAATCCTTCAGAACTCTAAATCTATCATTATCTATTTATTTAACTGGCTCGTTGGCGCAGTGGGTAGTGACCCTGCCTTCGGCTCCACGGGTTGCGGGTTCGATTCCCGCCGAGGGCCAACATTTTCTATAAATAAATTTGTTGGTCTTTGAACCTGGGTGTAATTTGTATTTAAGTATGTATTTAAAAAGTATATATTCACCATTACTTACTTTGGGGACGGACGACCGTGTGTGTCAGTGTCCCATATAATTATTTATTTATTCATAAATCAAAAAGCTAATCTCAAAAACATCGAAAAATAAAGAAACCGATTCTTGATAATTGATTTAGCTGGTCACACTACGCGTATTATGTGTGTATTAATTATTAGTAGATAATTAAATTTGAAATGTACTAGTTTGCAATTTTCTAAAATATAGTGTAGACTGTATATATATAGAACACCCTCTTTCTTACCAAGCTGTCGTAAAATACGACAAAGGTAAGTTGATGTCAGGCACGTGGCCTGTCGTAAAATACGTAGCCAAATGTGACAATATGTTTATAACATGTTATGCCAACCCCACTTAGAGTGGTATAAGGGCAGGAAGATGACATACAAATTTTAAATATTTAATACATTTTTTTACAACAGTTTAAATATCTTGGCCACTTTGTCACCGAGGACCTCAAAGACAATATAGATATAGATCGGGAACGCAGAGCTCTAGCGGTCAGGTGTAACATGCTGACTCGCAGGTTTGCACGATGTAGTGAGGACGTTAAAATAACATTGTTCAAAGCATACTGTCAGTCCTTCTACACGAGCAGTCTGTGGTGCAGCTACACACGTGCATCGCTGGATGCTCTGCGAGTCCAATATAATAATGGGTTTAGAATGCTGTTGGGACTTCCGCGTTTCTGCAGTGCCTCCGGTATGTTTGCAATAGCTCGTACCAACGACTTTTATTGCATCATCCGGAGAAGAATTGCTAGTTTGTTGGAGAGAACGCGGAATAGTGCCAACAGTATTCTAAAAGTATTGTCGGACAAAATGGACACCAAATTGTTTGCTCATTTTGTCCGAACAATTATTAGGTTAGAGTAGTATTAGGTAATTATAAGTTAAATTTACATTGTATTTACTAACACTTAGGCTTAAGGTATTTTACTAACAACTGGACTGACTGTGCAGTCTTAAATAAAGATGATTATATATATTATATATATTTGAGGTGTTAACAATGGCTTGATTTATTTCCTTGCTAGGTTTCAAGATAAACCAAATCCACCTGTCTACTCCATTGTCCGGGAATATATGTAACGGTGTAATATGAGTATCCAATGTATTCTTAGCGTGTATTGTATAAAATGGGCCCCATGGGATCCACGCCGGACACCGGCTCTGATTTATTACTCTTAATGCTGGAAATTGTATATTTAAATGGCCACGGCTATTTTAGATACTCTGGAAATCAAAAGTGAATATTTATATTTATAATTCCACTTAATGCATAAACATGCTTGTATAAATGAATGTTAATATTTTTATTAGCTTTTGCTTTTGACAATGTTTATATGACCTCAGTACCGAGATAAAAACTATTGTAGTAATGTTAGTTATAAAGTATCTATTATTTGTTTTGTCTACTCTGATACTATAATACAAAGATTATAAAACTGAAACCAAAATTCTTTGTTAAACATTACGTACAGGCCAAAAATTAAAAATTAAAAAGTTTTATTACGATACAGGTCTTGTATGGACACCTGTATCGTAATATAACTTTTTAATCATAATGATTCACCTATACAACCTCCAGCTGAACCAAGGAGGTTGATCCTCTACCTTTAAAAAAAAGGTTTCAATGAACGAGTCCGCGGTGACGCAACACGCATGCGAACACATGTTTGCGCCTTGGCGCTAACATTTGACATTAAAAAAATCTTTTCAATATTTGAACAAAGTTTGGTTTTTATTAACATTCATCATCTTTCTGCCCTTATCCCACTCTAAGTGGGTTCGGCACAACATGTTACAAACATGTTGTCATATGATTTGGCTACGTAGTTTACGACCAGCCGCCAGCCTGACGTCAACTTATCTTAGTCGTATTTTACGACACCTCGGTAAGAAAGAGGGTGGTCTATTCTACTAAACCGGATACCACACGGTGGGTCAACTTACCTTAGTCGCCTTTTACGACACCTCGGTAAGAAATGAGGTTGGTCTATTCTACTTAGCCGGATACCACACGGCGGGTCGACTTACCTTAGTCGCTTTTTACGACACCTCGGTAAGAAATGAGGGTACTATATTCAGCCGGATACCACACGGCGTAGTTTTTATTAATATTGTTTTACGTATTATAGTACGAGAGTAGATAAAGTAGTGTATGACACTGTACATACCTTGGTCTTATAACACTCGTGTGATACTATAAAAAACACACACACACGTGTTATAAGAACCCTTATTATGCAACAGTATCGTAATCTACTATATTTAATATTATACATGTACATGCATAGGCTTTACTTTCACGTATTTAAAAATAAAGTAATATTGTTTCAATAATTTCCCGTTTCCTTTAAATATGATACAGCACGGCCTATACACCGGTAGAGCGCCCGGTGATATCAAAGAGGCACCCCATTTCCTCCGCAACGTTCCGTCAAAGCCGAGCATTATCTTAATTAAATGGCATACCATTAGTGCCTTGAATTATCTACGCGGTTCACAAATCATCTTCAAACGTTATATATTTCCGTTTTTCATTCAGAATTTACGCTACATATAAAGCAATTTGAAGCGTTTATTTTTTTAAGTACAGTGAGGTACAAAAGTAATAATAAAATTATTTTTTTATAATCGTATATGCAGGATTCGTATAACACTTGCACAAACCTCCACCACCGTCACCACAATACACAAGCACTACACACGTTCAATATCACAAACTCCACAAACGTTTCGCCCCGCAACCGAAGCATCATCAGAAGATAGACTCCACGATAAAATCATAAATTGTTTTACATAACAAATGATTAAATATGACTTAAGTTAATATGAAGCTATCTAAAATGTAATTTGGGGCCAATCTTCTAGTGTCGAACACATTGACAGCAACTTCAGCACAGAACCTGAAACGATTAAACTATGACCTTGTTAAGTGCGGCCGTTCTCTAACCTCGTCAATAATTACCAGTACACTAACGTCTACATATATATATAAACATATAAATAAACATGCTTCGGTGGAACATCTGGAAAAAAAAATACAAAACAATAACTTTTGTTATCTATTGATAGGATCCAAAGTAGGATTTATAAAAAGAGAACTAAATTAATACATTTGTTAACCAAACAAACAAAATAGCTGACGTGAACAGATTAACTAACAGAGCTTTCGCACGCAAGTACCGACCGTAAAAGAGACCTCTGTTCTTGACCTGACTACTTTTATACTCTAGATGAGAGTGGATTATGAAGTGTTGCTAGCAACAATAAATTAAAACACTGATTAAAAATGTTGCTGTCTACACGGCCTCTCCTGACCGCATGTCGTCCTCGACCATAACCGTGTCCGTACCACCGGACCATTGTTTGCAGCGGCAGGTGTAGCTTCATGAGTGACTGATGGAAGCGTGGATGAGTCAGATGCACTGACTGATGACGCAAAGGCAGTGTCATAGTCCTCATCTGTATTTAAAAAAAGGAATCAGAAAATATTCAAATAAACCAAATAAAATTAACATCCTCTTTTTCACTACTTCATCATTCAATTAATTCATACTTCAGCTATTTCACTGAGCAAATAATCTCGTCTAGCATTCATCCCTTAATAATAATCGAGACGTCTCTTTAAAGTTTCAAACCATATGCCTAGGACTTTTACCCAACCATCGCCATGGATAATCATGACTCGGTCACGCGACACGCGCGCTTCGCCCGACGTAACACGTCACAGGCCACCTGATAAACAGGCCATAGACCGATCGTTCGATCAGCCTATTCAGCAACTTGGGACCCACCAAGCGCCAGGGTGTAGCAAAATGCTCGGGGTGACTAGCTTCCCCTCACCCTACATGACAGTGGTGCACGCCGCCAGAGTAGAATCACTCTCAATGAAGGCGGCGCATGCCTCAGACATGGCACTCCACTGGCCTCTCCACGGCGCCACGTACGCAGTCTGCGTAGCCTTGCCGCAGCCTCCGCTAAGCAAGCGAAGTGTACAGCGGTCATGGGGTAACACCTTTACCGCCACGTACTGACCACACATGCCGGGATTACCACCACGAATGCCGGCATCAAGCTTTCCTGCACACTGAGAAAACTTTATTACATAAAAACACCTTGAAATAACCTCCAAGACCGAGAAACTATCTCCTGTGCCTCACGGAGCTGCTTTTTTACGAGACTCGGCCTTACCTGACCTCGACAAACCATATTTTTTCATAGCCCCTTTGACATGAAACTACACGAGATTACAATCCTCGTCAGTTTACCCATTTACCGGTCTGGCACGGTCAACTTATTCACACTATCCCAAATGTTATTAACGGATTTATGAAAAGCTTGCGCAAGATTAGATGCCTCTGAACAAGTTGATTCTAAGGAGTGATGTAGGTACATGCGGTCCACTCAAGTCAGAAGTACCGACGCAGTTAGGAGAATTAGATCGCTTAAAATGAAAGCAAACGCAAGTCTCGCGACGTCGGGATGGTACCTATCATACGAGCGATAACGAAATTATTGATGTAAAGTGGAACGGTTTCTTCTTTATATATCAGACCGTGAACTATAATACAAGTGGGATCCTCCTTTCACACGAGCGGGAACACAAACTATGCGCGAGCATGATCGCAAAGTATAATAAGAGCTGTCACTACGTAAACCTTTTCGCGAACACTTATCAGAGACGCGTTTAATATTACGACCCGAATGTTGTCGTTCTCCTTCTGCCGAATAAGACTGATCAGACTGGTCACTTGAGTCATTTACTAAATTCTGCCGCTTCCGGTCGCTCGCAACACGTTGCAAGACGTTATTACGCATTTAAAACCAACCCTCTTTATTAAGTTTTTCTCGCGATAAACACAAAACACAATTTTCGATCTCGTTACGTATTCCAAACGAGAAGCTAATCACGACTATTCAACTTAGAACGCACTATTTCACAAAATCACGTAAAATACGAGCAATTACAACGAAATACACAAATACTTTGTCACAAATACGTGCAATTCAATCGAAAACAAAAAGTGGGTATGTCATAAATAAACAAAATGAATTCTACCAAATTCTACCACACTTTACTTTTAATTTATGCAGTGAGCTATGAGTTCTTTATCCCGCTTCGGATGTTAGGATCCAAAGTAGGATTTATAAAAAGAGAACTAAATTAATACATTTGTTAACCAAACAAACAAAATAGCTGACGTGAACAGATTAACTAACAGAGCTTTCGCACGCAAGTACCGACCGTAAAAGAGACCTCTGTTCTTGACCTGACTACTTTTATACTCTAGATGAGAGTGGATTATGAAGTGTTGCTAGCAACAATAAATTAAAACACTGATTAAAAATGTTGCTGTCTATACTATATTAATACTATCAATGCGAAAGTCTGTCAACGGACAGCCATGAAAACCTAACAAGGTTTTCATGGCTAATCTGCTTAAACAATATTGATGACATTTGGCACATTTTTGTTATATAACTTAAACCGGGCTAACTTAAAGACTATCAAATTCCTGTTTTTTTTCGGTTACAGAGAAAAAACGCATTGCGTCACTGAGGCTTTAATTGAGCGAACGACTACGACTAGTATATGATATAGGCTTACAATTGAAAAATGTCATCATCATTCTCCTACCCCACTCTAAGTGGGGTCGGCACAACATTTTATAAAAATGATATCACATGATTCCTTTCTTCACATTTTCCTAATCTGTGTTCACACATTGAATATGAAGAAATTCTTCTTTTTTATACGTTTTCCTACGGTAACATTGATGTCAAACTAATGTATTCAACCGAAGATTGTTGCTTACAAAACGGTTCCGGAGAGGGTCCGAAACGGCGGACAACGGCCCTGATTTATTACTCTAATGTTACACTGAACATTGTATATTTATGTGTGCAATTTATTTAAATACGTTGAAAGATTCAGCGACAATCTATTACGTCTCTGAATACAGAAGAAAGAGGAAGAATATAATTTGGCAGAAATGTGCTATATTTTTATTGAGAATGATATTTTGTTGTAGTTTTAGTTACAGATTTATTTTCGAACTCTTGACAGCTTTCACAACATCGCTGGGGCAGTAGTAATAATTAAAAAGGAGACATGAAATATTAAATGTGCATGAAATGAAATAATAAATGAGCTTCTGCACTCTACTTTCTGCATTTCGCAACCTCGACCATGCTTCTCCTCAGGCTTCAGGGCTAACAGCATTCAGTAAGTTTGAATAAAAAGAAGGTTGTTCTATCACTACAGTATAATAGCAATGTTACATTCACTAACACAATTTCAACAGTCGTGTCGCCTCGTAGCTGGTATAATTTAGAGATAGACTCGAAGAAAGAATCGTAAAGTGATTTTGTACTTACGTTTCTCAAGCATCTTGTCATACAACATATATTACTTTTGCAATCATTATAATTAGTTTGGCGACTACATTTTTATAATATTGTTGTTTTAATTCTATCACATACATATGTAGGAATGGAACGTTAGGCGAGTGCATGGAACGGAATACAATTAAGTGTGTGAGCGGGACAGTATGACAGGAGGGAGGGAGCAAGGAGAAAGGAAGGACGTAGAACAGAGATATATTTAATAGTTAATCTTGTATATATGTATATATTTTTCTGAATTTTGGAAACGGCACCAACGATTTTAATGAAATTCAGCAGGTAGAGGGTTTTGAGGGGAAACATCGGTCTAACTGGGTTGTATTGAAAAAAATGTTGTTTCATACCTCATTTCGGGCACTGAAAAAAACTGCTTTAATTTTATGAGAAATCAATCGATAAGTACGCTGTCAATTGTAACAGCTCATTGTAGATAGCTCATTTGGGTTACGGGTGGTCTCAAATTCTCTACACTAAGATCGATTTCAGATACAAACATTTTTTTTTATTGCAATTTTTTTTATATTTACAAAAATTACCGAGTACTATTCGTCACCCAGGTTCTAAGTTTAATACGAGCTTTGTACGAGGTGTTTTACTTTGTCTTAAAAGTCCGACACCTACACACTACTTTATTATCAGCATTTTGCTTATCCCCAACGTAGCTTTAAGAAAATCCATAAGAACCAAACAGCCTTCTAAATGTTTTTCCACAAAATGGAATGACGCCGTAATATCGATTACATTGAATATCCAGGATCGCTCGATTATCGTTTATTGAATGAGCAAATAGAATCTCGACAATTCCATCGCATTTAGGATATTAGGGCTGTCAATTGTGTTTAGCCTCTGTGAATATCGCCCATTATTTCCTCTTTTGTACAAAGAGGAAATAATGGGCGAATATACAGGTTTGAGTATTATTTTGTATTACATTACTTTATTTAGATAATGATACGATGATTTCGTTTGTTTTTATCGAAACATAATAACGAATTAAATCCTTATTATATACCACTGTATTTTCTTGAGTATTAGAAATTAATTGTGCATTATTTGTAGAAAGAGATGTCATTAAAAGTTTTAATTTAACTTGTCATGTATGTATGTGAAGGTGGAATCTTGGAAGTTAAATTTGGCTCACTTCTCTGTGTCCGATTAAGCTGAAATTTTTCATACTGGTTCAGACCCGATGACAATGCACGTTTATAATAAGTTTGACCTGATGCTGCTAACAGGATTGGCTCCAGACGAGGGATCTCTTCAAAGGGTAACAATATGAACATTAAATTTTGTTAAACAAGATTTTAAAAAACCTTTTTTAACTTGACTTGTTGTTGAGTTTAGATAATTGTTTCAATATTTTTTAAATTTATTAATCATATTTAGTGTCTTTATCATCTTTTTCACGTTTTTGGACGTTGCTGGGTCTTTTTAAGAAATGATCAAACCATATTATAATCATGTGCCGCCTAAATCTAGATTCTCTGAGACCCTTTTGATATTCATTCATTTTTGGTTTTCAAACATTGGTGGTATAGCATTACATATACTTTCTTAACAAAGGCGGATTACAATAAAATAATTTTACTGTAACTTCCATTCTGGATAACATATAAAAGGATACCTATTGTTAAAAAAGTTACAACGTAATATTTGGCCACTTAAATACTCTTTGTATGATATAAAATTTAAATGTCACTATATGTCTATAGAAAATTGAGAAAGAAACTTTCATCGAGAAAAATAAAATCCATAAGGTTGATTGAAAAAAATAAAACCATTGAATGTTTTAAAAAACAAAGTGAAGACTGAAAGCTCAGGTCTAAAAGTTATTACAAGTACTATATAATAACGAAATATTGCTGTAAGACATGAAGTAATAATGGTTGATGCAAAGAATCAAGACGACTTTGATGAGATAGACGAAGACACTGATTCGGAACAAACTAATATACGATGGAGCAACCTAATATTCTTACCCTTTCATCCGGTGTTCAAATTCCTCGTAATTACAGTGGTCATCATTAAAACAGTTCTGGTAATTTTGAGTATATCATTTTCATCCTCATCATCATCCTGCCTTTATCCCACTCTAAGTGGGGCCAAATCAAATTAAAATAATCTTCATTAAAATTAGCTCTTTCAAGCCCTTTTGAATCGTCAAGGATCAATATGATTAATGAAGCTACAGCTGTTTCGGAATGTTGCTCTTACCGAGAAGAACCAGAAAAAAACTCGGCGGTCAATCTTTAAACATTTTCAATTTTACACTATTAAATCGCAATCTTGTGTGAAGGTGAGACAGAGGATTTTCAAATCCACGGCCGGCACATGTTATAAGCATGTTGTCACATGATTAGGCTGCGTATTTTACGGCCGTCCGCCTGCCTGACGTCAACTTACCTTAGTCGTATTTTACGACATCTCGATAAAAAGAGGATGGTGTACTCTACTCGACTGGATACCACACGGTGGGTCAACTTTGGTCCCCTTTTACTTCGCCTCGATAAGAAATGAACCCTCATTTCTAAGTAATAGACCACCCGGTCTATTCTACTCAGCCGGATACCACACGGGGACTAGACTTATCTTAGTCGCTTTTTACGACACCTCGGTAAGAAATGAGGGTGCTCTATTCTACTCAGCCGGACACCACATTATCAAGTTTATCATTTTATAGTTAATTAAAAACAGACCACCCACATTTCTTACCGAGGTGTCGTAGAAGGCGACCCGCCATGTGGTTTCTGGCTCAGCAAAATAGACCTACCTCATTTCTTACGGTAAAAAAGGGCTAAAGTAAGTTGCCGTCTGGCAGGCGCCCGGTCGGTGCCTACCCCAATTAGAGTGGGATAAGGGCAGGAGAATGATGATATCTTGCTACTATTGATACTATTCATTCAAAATTGTCTTCCAGGGTCCAATTCAATCAGTATATCCAATCGTCCACTGTTGGGATACTATGAACTACGTGCCATTTTTAGTATTCATAAAAATTATGTATTTATACATATGTGATCCTATTTATGGTGTTGATACGTTTCTACATATTCTCCATAGGTTAGTAATTCGAAACTAATATTATAATGCTGAAGCCATATATGTCTATACTAATATATTTTCTTCACAGTATATTTTAAGCAATTTAATTTATGTACATAAAAATATAAATAACTATAAAACGATAGGTGATGTATACAATAGACAAAGCAGGAACCGACATAAGCTTGCGGCTCCTGCTTTGCGCCTTGCAAAAGTACGTAATTCGTTTGTGGGTTTTGGTATAAGATTCTATAATAAAATTCTGCAATCAATTTCAACTTTGCCATTACAGCAGTTTAAAAACACTGTTAAGTTTAAAAATACTCTTGAAGATTATTTAGAAGATAAGAATGTGTGGATATAGCTCTCTTTGAACCTGTACAAGACAGTAACGACATAATGTAAATAGTATTAAGAATTATATTTTTAAAAGAGCAACCGCCGAGTTTCTTGCTGGCTCTTCTCGGTAGGAACAGCTTTCCAAACCAGCAGTAGAGTTGACGATTCAAAAGCACTTGTTTACAAGTTTATTTGAATAAAGAATATTTTGAATTTGAATTTGAATATAAAGAAGAAAATATATATTGCAGTTTGTTAGTTTGATATTTTGAATGCGCTAATCTTAGGAACTGCTGAAAAAATTCTTTGAGTGTAAGATAGTCCATTTATCAAGGAAGGCTATAAAACATTACTCTAAGATAAATAGGAGAGGAGCAAAGGAAACGAAAGGGAGAAAGGTGGAAAGGAGCTCTTTAGAGCTGTTTCAAAAGATTGTATCAGATGGTCGTTTTTAAAGTATGCACCAATCTAGAGAACAATGTATATAAGTCCTTCATCACAAATTAAGATTTTATAAGATAGATCTAAGCGGATAAAATAAATACTAGTAATTACACAAATGATGCGTGCAAGTGCCACATATCATTAAAGTTTTATCAATAATGGTTATAAAATATATATATTTTTAAAGGACAACATTTATACTACATTAGCATAAGTATAAGTACATTTATTTAATGGTAGATTGTAGAAAGTGAATTCTATTGTTCCTTTAATAATAATGAGATAAAGAAGATTGTCCTACTGATCCAGAATCCATTATCCAGAAGTTTCAATTAAAGCTTTTAACGGCAAATGATAAGAGCTCAATGCCGCTTCATTATACAAAAGATAATCAAATGTACATCGTACTTTTGTTTATATTATTAGAGAAAGTAATCTATTCATTTTAAAAAATAACACCCATTTGCCATTTTATAGACAAGTTACGGATGAAGCTATGCGACGCGAATATTTGCCAAAACCAGCCTACCTGTTGCTACTCGATATCATATCTCTAATACCCTTTTACCGCCTTATGTCCGATGAAGTTTGCAATCCTCCAGACTTGTGGCCTAACTTACTTGCTTTTACTGAATTTTTAATGTGAGTAAATCTTTTATTTATATAACCCTTACCTAAATGATCTAGTTTACCAAATGTAAAAAAAAAAATTAAAAAGCTAACGTAAAACTTAAAGGTCTGGGACCTTTTTACTATTTAAGTATTATTTGTAGTTGTGGATTAAGAAGACGTGTTTTAAAAATATATTGTCACCAGAATGAAATGGGTTTTAGCCAATTTCATCAATAATTCTTCATTATTATCATCATATTATTATTTATTTTACTAGATTGTAATTTAGAACCTTTTTATTTAAATTTTAGTTACATGCTAAAATAATTTCTTATGCTACTTTCATTTTAGAAATAATAATCATAATTATTTTTTCAGTATCTACAGAGTTGCTGATAGCTTCTTTCTTATCACAACGCATAATTATGTAAGAATTATTTGCGGTTTTACGGTCGTTTTGGCTATAAGTCTCAATTGTATAACCAGTTTTTTGCTCCTTCTCACATTTAACGGTCTCTGCAAAAACTGTTGCAATGAAGTCTATGATTGGCGAATTCATATTATACACAAGGTTAGTAATTTTGCATACACTATATCTATCAAAACCAAAATATCTATATCACTACACACATACAGAAATATTTACGAAAAACATTGTTTAGTGAAAAGTCAACTATTTGAGGAAGAGCGGAACTTTGGATCAAAGTATTATTCAAACTCACCCGAAGGCTTTGCTATAGTCTGTAATATTTTTTAATGAATAAACCAGTTTTATTTTTTCGATTGATTTTAGTTGAATGAAACTGATCGCCATTATTCTACTTACGTATATGCAGCGTCAATCGGTTTATCCTACGTTGTTAACAAGCAGTACGATGAAATAAAACCTGCAACTCTATCCGAATACATTTTAATAAGCACTTTGATGATTTGTGGATATTTATTACTTACATTTGTAGTATTTCCCAAAATGATAGCGGAAGCTTTATTAAGACATCGCAAAATTTGTACTTTTTATCCACAAGTTCAAAGGATAATAGAGGAAACTCGAAGACGCAATCCATCGCCTAACGCTCACATTGAGGTAAAAAACTTTTATGCATTAATGTGGAAAAAGAGGAATGGTATCACTCATATTCCTGAAGTTATATCAGAGTTACCCAGATATTTAAGAGTTGATATCAAACAAGATTTAGTTTGGCCAGTATTTTATCATAGCCCGACATTGAGAAATACGTCATCTCCTTTTAAACGATGGCTGTGTGACTATGTGCATTTAGACTATAAATTACCCGGTGAGAAATTTTTCGCAGGTCTACATTGCCACTCCAATCTATACTATATTAAATCTGGAATAGTGCAGTTGATATCATCAGATGATGGCCTAACGCCTTTAATTTCCGTGACAAGTGGAACCATATTTGGAGATATATGCTTCATTATTCCACATTCAAAAAGAAAGACGCATGTGCGATGCCTGACATATTGTGAGATAATGTATGTTACACGCGTTGACATTTTGAACGCTTTACATAAATATCCTGAAGATCGTCGTATGATTATGGAACTAACTAAAGATAGAATTAACCATGCACGAACTCTGCACACGTGTAAGCAACACGTAAGAGGATTAGACAGAACTGAAGATGAAGGTGTCGCATGGGTTAAAAGGCGGTGGTGGGAGATTTCTGAAGCTGTTGCTATTTGGAGAAAAAAAACATCTAATAAAGAAATTCGAAAATGCGATTTACCTGCCGAAGAAGCAGTTTATCACTGTGCTAAGTATATCGGCCAGTTGGTGCTTTGCAGTGATATCGAACTGTTGACGAATTCAATGTTTGCTAACGTCTCATTTCCTTGGATATTTGTTCCTGAATCTATATTCGGTCGTATTTGGAACACAATTCTCATAATTACAGTTGTTCTCGTATTGTTGCTATATCCACCATACATAACAAGAAAGAATATACCAAAATGGTTTAACTTTTTCCAATTTTGGGCAGATATGATTTACATATTTGATATTTGTGTTTCACTTCTAACGTCTATAGTAAGACATGAAAATATAACTGATAATTTCGCTGCTGTAATGTTTGCTCGATGTAAAAGTACAAGATTTGCTTTAGACGTACTTGCAACTGTTTGGATAGAAAATTTGGCAATAATTACCGGAATGCCAGAATTTTATGCTCCATGTCAGTTTAATCGCTTAATAAAAATTTACGTTCTGTTTACTGATTGGGATCTACGAAAAGACCCACTTTATGACGTCTGCGGGAAAATTGCTTTAGTGCATTTTTGTTTTGTTTACATAGTCAGTTATATTTTGTTCATGATTGACAAAAGAGAAAGTCAAATAAGCACTTCATATTTTTTTGGCGAAGTATTCTGTAAAAGAGGATCATTAGATGAAGAATGTGATTTTGAAGGAAGTCCGCCATTAATCGTTGTACTAGCATGGTCTTTGGAGTATGTATTCTATGAATATCTTCCAAATACGTTGGCAGATATCTACGCAGCCGTTATAATAAGTTACATCGCATTTATTGTATACGTTTTTTGTAAAACAAACTTGGTAGCGTCACTGTATTTAAAATACCGAGAAATAGCAAACTTTCAATATTTCGTATCAAATATAAAGAGTCATTATAGTCATCACAAGATCCATCCAGATTTATTGAGGCGACTGAATAGGTATCTATTATGTCATTGGAAATATTATCACGGAATGGATGTAATGCATCCCAATTTATTAAGAAATGAACCATACGATATATATTGGAAAGTTCATGGTGAGGTAGCAGAAAAAGTGATTAGAGAATCGAAGGCGTTTGCTTTTGCAGATCACGCATTTATAAGAGAGTTGGCATATAAGGCTAAGTTTTTAATACTACCCAAAAAATCAACTGTTACTATTTTTGGTCTACATTGCAAAAGCGTATCTTGGATTGTACAAGTAAGTTGAGCCTTAAATTTCTATTACATTTGATTAATTCATCCTTTGTTTACGTTTAATTTACAATATCGAAGCTATTGTTAAGAAAGAATAACAATTAATCAGGAAAGTATTGTATAGTAAGTGCCCTGCGTGCTGTTCATGTACACATAACAGTTCTGTATGATTATGGAATTTGTTTTATAATAATTTGGTCTATATATGTGCAATATTTATAATTTCAGGGTTACATTTCTTGTGAATATCCAAATGAGAACGGTGAATTCCTGAAAAGAACCTTAGTTCCTGGTGAATTTGTAGCCTCTCTTGGTGTTTTCTTTGGTTCTGTATCAATGAGAACACTTACTGCGTATACGGAATGTGAAGTTAGTAGAATTTTGAATATTATCTAAAACGTTCATTCTTTACTTCAATCATTTACTATGCTGCACCAATATGGTTGCTACTAAAAAACTGACTGGAACTTATAGCGTAGCTGATCTCATGTTATCGTATCCAAATTTCTTATTACTATTCATAAAGCGCTCGATTCATAAAATAATATTCTTAAGTAATTATCATGTATTTTTCTACCCTTATCCCACTCGACGTTTGATCCACACAGTTTGTTTTCAACTTCCATTCTCTTCTATCATTCACCAATTTTTGAGCTACTCCTTTTATAAGTATATTAAACATTCCATATACTTTGTCTCGGCCTTTCTCTAGTCTTATATCCATCCACATTCATATTTAAAAGTATTTAAAGTAATATTTTGTTACTTTGGTTTTAGATTCTCTATGTAACACTCAAAGACTTTGTTAGCATTATAAAACATTACCCGCATGAATGGGCCCATTACCAAACCTGTGTGGAAGAGTTTTCTCCAGCTATACGCAAAACAGTTCACGATTACGTCGAAAAGTACAAAAATGTTAGTCACCTAAATAATTTTGTGCCATAAGCCTAACTATTTCAAGAACAATAACTTATCATTCTCCAGCCCTTATCTCACACTAAGTGGGGACGGCGCATGTTATAAACATGATTCGGCTAGGTATTATACGACCGGCCGCCTGCCTGACATCAACTTACCTTACCGTTTACGAAACCTCAATAAGAAAGTGAGTTGTCTATTCTACTCAGCCGGATGCCACACGGCGCGTCAACTTACCTTAGTCGCCTTTTACGACATCTTAGTAAGGAACGAGGGCAGTCTATTCTACTCAGCCAGATACCACACGGCGGGTCAACTTACCTTAGTCGCCTTTTACGACACCTTGGTAAGAAAGAGGATGGTCTATTCTATTTAGCCGTATACCAGACGGCGTTAAGAACAATAACTTATAGAATAAACGAAGATACTAATAGAATCCCTAAAATTTGGCTCTAGTATTGTAAAATAATGTTCAACAATTTAATTAAATAATTCTTGATTTTTTTAAATTCTTCATGCTTCATTCTTTATGATTTTTTTTATAAATCAGGTATTACAGATTGATGTGGCTTATTTTGTGAAACTCTTCGTTCCAAATAACACTATATGGATGCTTATAAAATTTTCACATAGTTTGTAATATCTTTTTACTGACAACTTTTGCAAAAGGAATTTTTTGAAAATGGGTTTTTTGTAATATTTCAGTATAAAAAAAAAGTTAGACAGCAAGTTTTTCATTCAAAAAGAATAAAAGATGTGACAACAAAACCAAATGAGATTACCAATAAGGATTTTAAAGAAACGACAACTCCCGATATTGGTAACGCTTGGATAGACCCTGAATCAAGGTTAAAAATGTTTATTGTTATGTACTTAACATCAGTAGGGACATTGCAATTCTGACATATTCATTCTTATCGACGAATATGGACTTAATGTGTCCGTTTCATTCAATTTTAATTTACTTCATTGAAAATATTTGTAGCACATACTACATATTAATTAAATTTTTGTGCACGCTATTACGAATTTTATTATGCACATTTTCCTAATTTTTAGTCTTTATTTTAGTTACATATATCAATATATAAAGATAGGAGAATTATATATATAACATTTAGAAAGTATTGATGGTTACATCCTATCCTAACTTTTAACTTTTAAACTTTTAAAAAGTAAGGATGGGATAAGTAAACGCAGTTTTTTTTTTCTATTGTGAAATTGCGTGACTTAAATCTTAAACTTTTATTATCTTTGTGGTTTCCCAAAAATCTCTAATTTTAGATGAATATTACAGTAATTCTTGTCCACCGCGTGGTATCCGGCTGAATAGAGTAGGACCACCCTCATTTCTTACCCAGATGTCGTAAAAGGTCACTAACGTAAGTTGACGTCAGGCAGGCGGCCGGTCGTCAAATACGTAGCATAATCGGCTGAGTAGAATAGACTATCCTCTTTCTTACCGAGGTGTCGTAAAATAGTACTAAGGTAAGTTGATGTCAGGTAGGCGGCAGGACGTAAAATACGTAGTCAAATCATGTGACAACATGCTTATAACATGTTGTGCCAACTCCACTGAGAGTGGGATAAGGGCAAGCAGATGATGATTACAGTAAATAATATAATAATAATAAATATATGGGACACTTACACACACAGTCAGCGTCCCCAAAGTAAGTAACTTAATACTTGTGTTATGGGTGACAGACAACTGGTGAATATATACTTATATATTTTTTAAATACGTACTTAATACTTAATACAAATATACACCCAGGCTCAAAGACCGACAAATTCATTTTAAAGAAAATGTTGGTCCTCGGCGGGAATCGAACCCGCGACCCGTGGAGCCGAAGGCAGGGTCACTACCCACTGCTCCAACGAGCCAGTCAGTACAGTAAATCTTGTGGTAGATATTAAATGTTTTGACATGTAAATTCCTTTATTTGTTTTTGCTCCTTTTTATAATAAAGTACCTTAATAAATTTTAATGTTTGCTTTATTATGCTTATAGGTCTGCTTAAAATCTAGTATTTTTCAGCTTTGTACAAAACTGGATAGCGTTTCGTGCTTTCCTTGTCGTCGTTTCCATATCCTCAGCTGCAATTCAAGGTCTATTATTTTATATAACAGATACCTTTGAGTGAATTGAATGTTTCTAAATGTTAAGATAATTAAAACAGTCTACTCTTACAATTTTAAGGTGGCAGCGGTGCTTGTTACAGATTGCCTTTGCAAATAATAGGAGAAATTTGCGACATTTTTGTTTTTATTGATATACTTTTCAAATTATTTGTTAGTATCTTTTAATTGTTTAAATAAGTATTGTTTTATACACCTGGTAGTTTTTTTTTTGTTACCTCGCTATTGACTGTTGAGAGTTTAATTGAATTGGTCGGCGATATTAAGATGAGAAAATTAATCTTTGTATTTCATACAAAATCTTTAATATTTAAATGAGTTAATCTTGTGTTTATATGTATATATAATATATTTTCTGAATCTCGGGAACGGCACCAACGATTTTCATTGTATTTTCAACGGTTTTGCGAGGATAAATTCTAGCAAGGTTTCATTTAAAAAAATAAGTCTTTTTATCCCTGATTTCGGGAAAATACTAAAATTTACATTGAATTCAAAAGACAATTTTTGCTGTCAAATATAAAGTCATGGCATCTCATTTGGGGAACGAGCAGTCTAGAGATGTAAATACCTAGGTTCGGGCCCTATCTGGCCAAATATATTTTCTTTTTTTTTCACTTTTCGTTTTTTCAATTTTTTTATATCTTTGAAAAAAATTACCGAGCAAGGTTCAATCACCCAGGTACTTTAATGTTAAATGTTAATATTAAATGAACGTTAATGTTAAATTTTCTTTTTTATCTTAATATTTAAATGAGTTAATCTTGTATATATATATATATATTTTCCGAATCTCGGAAACGGTTCCAACGATTTTCCTGAAATTCAGCATGTAGGTTTTGGGGGAAAAAAATTGATCTAGCTAGGTTTTATGTAAAAAAAATATTGTTTTATCCCTGTTTTGGGCATTAAAAAATACTATCATTTATATTGAATTGAATTTTCGCCATTAACTGTCAAGTCGGTGTAGCTTATTCGGGTAACGGCAGCGTCTAGAAATGTGAATGCCAAGGATCGATCCCAACTAAATAATTGTTTTTTCTTTTTTTTAAGTTTTTAATTTTTTTTGTAAAAAATTACCGAGCGAAGCTCGGTCACCCAGATATTTTTTGTTTAACTTTGTAGGAGTAGTTTTGTATTAATAAAAACTTAGGGATTAGTCAAGACGCAATTTTGTTAAAGTAAAAAAGAATTCAAAAATAAATGATTCTAATGATAATGCCAATGCCAAAAGAGCGTAGTAAATCTCAATAACTAATCCATTTATTTTATTTATAATTAATCAAATCATAATTAGTTATTTAAGCTTGTTTAGTAAATGATATAATGGTATACATACTATATAGGACTTTTTACAAGATTTTTTGTATTTTGTTTAATATAGCTATTTAATTTTCAGCTTGGTTTTTACGATGAACGAGGGCTACTTATAACAAGTCTAAAGCACAGTTTAAAGCATTATATGAGCAGAGGATTTATTTGTGACGTCATTGGATGCTTACCGTGGCCGGAAATGCTCAATTTATTTTTGACGACCCCAATTAATGAAAATGAACAGTTGCTTATACACACATTCAGCAAATATGCGCATTTGTATATTTTATTGGGCTATTTTAATTATATCGCCGATATGCCTAATGTTAATTTTGCATTTTTGATGGTTTGTATCTATAACCTGGTATTGACTTGTTTTTTTTTAAATTGTAGTTGATTTACCTATTTATCTATGTAGATGGAATTTCCAGCTATTCATATTTATCATCGTCCTCCCGCCTATAACTCACTCTAAGTGGGGTTCGCACATGTTATAAATATGTTGTCACGTGATTTGGCTACGTATTTTACGACCAGCCGGAAAGAAATGAGGGTGATCTATTTTACTCAGTCGGATACCACACGGCAGGTCGACTTATCTTAGTCGCTTTTTACGATACCTCCGTAATATATGAGGGCTGATCTATTATATTCTGCCGGATACCACACGGCGGGTCGACTTACCTTAGTCGCCTTTTACGACACCTCGGTAAGATATGAGGGTGGTCTATTCTACTGAGCCGGACACCGAACGATCTCCTAATATTCCACCTATATTTTACACATTTGTTCCCGCCGACTTTATTATTGAAATAACATCAAAAGTATCTTTTTTTCTCACGTCGCCGTCAAAGCGTATCAGACTAAATATGTTTTCACATAAAAATATGATTTAATTTTGTTTTATTTAAATAATTTAGATTATAAAGTGGCAAGTGGTGACATTGCTTATAATGCTTGGCGCTGGTCATTACTTTGTCAGTCAGTGTATTGAATTCGACTGGGATTCTAATACTAGACTCGTTGGGATGTCTCGTCGCAACCATTGTTGGTTGCCAAACTATTTCCCTTTAGACGACAGGCCGACAGTTGAACAACTGCATAAGGTATAATATACAATAGTATATATAATATGGTACATATACAAATAAAACAACCGAGGATTACAAACAGGCTGTGATTTATGCGTCGTAGAAGATTTCACCGATTTTAGGAAAATATAACGTGAAGCTTTTTTGAATTTAGTGCGCGTATATAAGGTTGACGTATGTGTAAAATTTTGAAATACCCGTCACGCGAACGACCCACGATTCACGTTCCTTTCTACCATTATTTTATTTAAAATATTATTGATTTTACAAAATGATATTATTTATAGGTTGACAAAATATTATACATTTCAATTCCGTCACCTACAGTATCGGTAAAGACATAAGGTTACAATAATCCTATCTCGGTACATAATAAAAAGAGCAGAGTTTTAGTCATACACAAGCTGTTAACGTGATTTTGCGTGGAAATCAGTGTGTAATAAAATTTTTCCCATGTAAATCCTGACCCTACGGAAATTCTAGGATATAAAGTAGCTTATGTGTTATAACGTTATAACACTATCGACTCTTCTCTTTTCCAATGAAAGTCCCATCAACATAAGTTGTATTAACATATACGTACCTACCTTTTTTCACGAATTGCACTATCGTATATATTAAATCGTATACTCGTACATATTTTTTATATTTAAATGAGTTAGTCTTGTATATATATTTGTAAATTTTTTGAAACGACTCCAACGATTTTCATGAAATTCAGCATGTAGGGAGTTTTGGAGCAATAAATCGATCTAGCAAGGTTTTATAACAAAAAAATGTTGTTTAACCTTAAAAAAACTGCTAAAAATGAAATACATTGTAAAGCTTGTTTGCTGTAATTATCAAGTTGTAATAGGGCAATGGTAAACGGGTGGATTAAATATGTGAAAATAGCTAGGTTCAAGACCCACATGTCATTTATATATACCTTTGATATGAGCAATTTATCACGCGCTTTTCGGTGAAGGTATTATCTCCAATCCCTCTCTCCAAAATAAGAGAGAGAGGGCTATGCCCAGTAGTGGGATAAGGGATCGTTATTTTATATATTATATATTATTATTTATTATAGGTTTACGCAGAAAGCTTAAATTTAGCTCAAAGTGGTTTCATGAGATTTAATCTCGGCAAGTTTCAAATTGATCGCCTTCACCTTGGCGTCGGGAGCATGCTCTTCGTACTTGGATTTATGTTTTGGTAAGACAAACATAAATCACTACACACTAGACTATACAAGCTTAGGGTGTGGTCGCATTTCATTTGTTTTATTTATATAGATTTAATTTTATAACTTAAATAGCAATCGCTAGCGGCTCCGCCCGCGTGGAAAGATTTCAACCGTAAAAATGGTTAAAGTGGGCTAACCTTAAAAGCTAGACTTATACTAGACAGTAACTTAATACTTGTGTTATAAGTGACAGACAACCGGTATAGAGAGGAGGCTTTTGGATTATAGATTACTAGCAATTGCCAGCGGCTCCGTCCGAGTGAAAAGATTAAAACCGTAATATAGTCTTTTGATAACCATAAAAATGGTTAAAGAGGGTCAACCTTAAAAGCTAGACATGCTGTCCCAGACCTTTATTTAGAACTTTTAGCAACAATTTTGTAATACATGATTTTCGTATAACTATCACCGTTTACTCAGCGCACGCAAGGAAAGCTTTAAATTTTGCCGTTTTTGGTACAATTTTTTATTGCTGCTCCTCTCGTATACATCTTAGCGTGATGTTATATTGCCTATAGCCTTCCTCGATATATGGACTTTGTAACACTCAAAGAATTTTTCTAATCGTTCCAGTAGTCCCTGAGATTAGCGCGTTCAAACAATCAAACAAACTCTTTGGCTTTATATATAAGTATAGGTACAAGATTAATTAATTAATTAAATTCAGGTATGTCATGTGTTATTCCCTGACTCTGCTTGTATTGAACTTTCGGGGAAACACGCTGTTCCAACATGGTGTGAATCAATTGAGAAGATTTTTGAAAGCCGAGAGAATAGATAAGAGTATCATTAATCGGGCGGTGGCACATTTTAGATACTGGTGGTCGAGGTGATGAGATTAATAAATAATTTATTACGACATTTATTTATTTGTGAGACTATTCACAAATAAAATTCAGAATTGTTTTCGAAGTATTATCTCCAGTCCAAATTAATAAGAATTTAAGAACATAACACTGGCAGGGTCATCATCCTCCTGCCCTTATCCCACTCTAAGGGGGGTCGGCACGATATGTTATAAACATGTTGTCACATGATTTGGCTACGTATTTTACGACCGGCCGCCTGCCTGACGTCAACTTACCTTAATCGTACTTTACGACACCTCGGTAGGAAGGAGGCTGGTCTATTCTACTCAACCAGATACCAAACGCGTATCTGCCAACTGACCTTAATTGCCTTTTACGACACCTCGGTAAGTAAGGAGGGTCTATTCTATTCTACACAACCGAATACAACACGGTGCGTCAAGTTGACCCACCTTAGTCGCCTTTTCTATTTTCAATTAATAAGTATTTAAAATATTTCCATTCTAGTTGTATTCTGAAATATGAGTTCATATGCAAAAGAAATAAAATACAACAAATAACAATTTCCTATAAATTTTAACGACTTATATCGCTATTTCGAATGCTAGTACAAATTTTCACTTCCGAAGTTCTTTTGAATTAAAAGTACACAGCAAACTATTAAAAGTTCATAAATAATTATTTTCAGAACGAAAGGAATAAATATACAAAGTTTGATGAACGAACGCATCGGTGTTATATTTAGACAGGATTTGAGTTATTACTTCTTTAAAAAGTAAGTAAACAAAAAGTAATAGTTAAAACTTTGAACTATTCGAGAATTTGATTCTAGAATTTGAAATATTCGAGATAAATGACAAATAACTCAGAGAACATAAGGTTACAGATATCATGTGTCAAAATCTGTCTTTGTGTTTGTCTGGTACGATTTTACAGCTCTTAATGACTTTTCATACACTTAAAGAATACATACTAGAAAAATATATAGATTAAAAATAAGGTTCACCTTACGGAACCAGGAAATTAAATTTAATTCTAAGACTAAAGGAGGCCAATGAATTTGCGGGTACAGCTAGTACTATAAATAAGTTTAAGAACTCGTCCAGATTTATATAATAATCAATTATTTCTGTAGTAGTCCTTAACTTTTATTCTTTTATGATATGTATGTTCAAAAGTACTGAAAGCAGTCTACTTGAATAAAAAATATTTTGAATTTGAATTTAGGACAGTAGAAGCTGCAGATACGTTACTTCATGGTGGAGAAGCTTTAGAAAGAGAGCTCGCCAGTGCTTCAACTCAACTTTACTTCCTTCCCGATGAAGTTATAATAAGAGAAATGGATTTATCTCCTTGGGTCTACATAGTACACCGAGGAAAGATAATGATTAAACAGGGAGAAGAGAATTTGGCTCTTTTGACTAAGGTAATAATATTTTAAATATTACAAATTGGTATCATTGGATGAACAAAAATTACCGATATTGCTTATCGGGAAACAAAAGAGGTAATTGGTGGAGAATATAGAACGATGTTATTAGAAAGAAGAAAACGCAGTGTTTGTATAACATCCACTAGCAAGATGTTGTATTAAGTTGCAGTACATTATGTGATTGACGATACCTAGATATTCAGATATTGACATCCATTGATTGCATAAAATAAAGAGGGTTTTAGAAACTTCTATAAGATGACAATTGAGATTAGATTACGAAGTGTTACATCAAAGAATTAATGATACCTTAATTAGATTTTATATTTCCTAACAGGGAGCTTTGTTTGGTCAGCTAGATGGCATTGCACCACGTCCTTTGCGCATCTCTGCTTATTCTGTTGATTATGCTGATCTATTACAAATTCCAATTAAAGAATTTCAAGAAATTATTGGTGACGAGGTAATTATTGATTGATTTTTATAAACCATTATAATCTTAATTTAAAAGAGGATTCCTCGTAAAATTCTATACTTATTAAATTTGATAAATGCCGTTTAGATGATATTAATGGAACGAATACTGATCATGATACATTATTTATTTTAATGATTTAATTTACGTTAGAATTTGTAATCACTTAGTTCACAAATTTCCAAGATTCCAAGTCTAATGACTTGGAAGAAACTCACATGAGTTTCTTATTAATGACTTGGAATCTTTAAGAAAACGATCGCTTCCTTTTTATTAATCTAATCATAGTGCTAGCTTAAATGTCTACAATTTTATTTATCTGATAGCTATTTTTGAGGTATACTGTTCGTCAAATGTTGATGTTTGTTCCAGGGCCGAGATACTATTGCACAAAACACTCATTCTAAGTATGATTATATGGCTTGCAAAAAGTTGATAGTCGAGAACCCCTATAACACAGTAAAATATCTGCTTCGAGGGCAAAAAGCTATTAAATTACCCGTAAGTATCGTATTCATACCAATCTCTATAATTAGGGAATGTGTCAGCTTCAATTATTCAATAACATTGTTACCATTAGAGATATATTTCCAACTTAGATGGATATAGCAAACAAACAAAAACCTTTTATTTTCAACATTGTGTCCTTCAATAATGGCTTTTGGAATACCTGAAGGACTTTTGGCGAAGCAACGTTGTTACACGTCAAATTTGATTAACGTTTATTTATACATGACGGCAAAAATGTCTTTTTTTAAACAACGTATATAAACGACTGATGCAAATTCTTTCAAGCTTTTTGGACAGATAGCGCCGCTCCACGTTAGATTTTTTTGTAGACGTGTATCAGAAGAAGAACGTCATTAGTCGTATTTTATTTTGTGTGTGATAATATAGTGGCATCCAACAAATATTTGAAAACCCGTATGCGCCGCTTTATGTGTTAAAATATAATCACATATCTCAGTATGGGTATTAAACTATCTGATAGTTTAATCTACTTTCACTCCTTCATATATAAAAGTCTTCTTTATAAGTATGTATATATTTCAAATGTTTAATATTAACTGGCTGTTGGTTGATTATTTCCAGTGGATGGAGTATCAAATGAATGCAAAAGGGTGGTACTCTCGTTGGCTGTATTTGACGTGGGTACTCGGGCCTGTAGTTACCGCAGTATCTGTGCTGTACCTTATTACTGTACCAGCAGAATATAATGCAGACGTTTTCTCCTTCTTATTATTGTTTGACGTTCTACATATTTTGCATATTATTACTGAATTTTACTCGGTAATTTATTATATATATTAAATGATGTAGCTAGTCTAGCTTCTGTTATAGAAATGTTCATGATTGAGATTTATATTCTAATAGTATAATAATTTGCAGCTTTTGTGTGGAATCCGGCTGAGTAGAATAGACCACCCTCATTTCATATCACCGCCCCCTCATACCATATGAGACCACCCTCATATTTGTTAACATAATTGAAATTTGATGTGAATTCATTGTATGAACGCTTACTTCATTTGGTATGTTAAATCTTCATATCCCTATTTTTGAATGCAAACAAAATAAACAGTAATGAGCTAACTAGTACTTCTAAAATGCTATTTACTTTATTTTTAGATTGAGCTAGTCGTTGAACATGGTATGTGTGAAAACAGACTTTTAGAATGGCGCATGTTTAGCAAATGTCAAACATATGTTGATATAGTATCAATAATTTTACCAGTCATAGCCCATTTCTTTGACTCTAGAAACTATGGGCTCTTTAGACTGCTAAGGCTCCGGCTGCTTTATGATTTCCATCAACATTTCTGCACAGGATTTCAGGTAAGCGTTGTAAGTTTTGTGCGTGCGATTAAAATTACTCGGCATCGTAACTTAATAAGCATAATCCAAAAAAATCTTGAAACTAAAAGTAATAAACAATATTTCTATTCTAGAGTACAATAGCTCCTATATTGCTGAAATTTATCATAATACTGTTTTTATTGCATTGTATGACGTGTGGATGGATATATATAGCTTGCCGAGGTAATATACAATATATGTAACGCCTGTTTCCAATATCGCTCTATCTAAAATTTTGAAATATTAAATATTTATATTTAGAATCTTCGCCAATGAATGAATCATAGACTACCCTTATTTCTTCCCGAGAGGTGTCGCAAAAGGTAACTTAGGTAAATTTCCAATAAAATAAATACCTTTAAGTAAGTTAAAGAACTTGGTAACTTCTTTTTTTAATCTTATCTAATAAATCTGCTTATATCTTATTTATTTTCTAGACCCGGAGTTTCCTTTACAAATACCAGAACTGCCAATGTTTATTAACGCCACGATTGATTATACTGAGTGGGCTTTACCTAATTTTCGAAATGGAGGTAAGCGAAAAGAAGAAAGAGTAAGAGAGAAGAAGAAAGGAGAAAAGTAAAAAAAGCGGCTTATGACGCCGCTTGAACCCTGTGACTTCTCAAGATGGTCTTTCCATTTAGTAAGGAAGAAGTCTATCAACAACCCGTTTTATTTTCTCCAATCTATGTCCCTGTCGATCGCTCCTTTAGCGATTGGTTGCATTAGGCAATATCACTACCTTTTAAACCAAAACCTTCCAAAAATCCTCGCATTTTTCAATACAGGAAAAAAGATTATTTTGCTCACAAGCGACGTCTTGCAATTTTGCCAATTCAAATACTATACACCGAGTTTCGAGTTGATACGTCATGACTAAATTTAGTACTGTTTAACTGTATTCATTTCTCTTTTCATGCAACAGGTTGCGCTAGACTTACAAAGAATTATATTTCAAATGATAAAGTCCAGTTCGGTTTCCTAGTACCAGTTCATTGGACGGCCGACTACATAGTGGCAATGATTTACATCATAATTATTTACACACATACAGAAATCGACGTTGTAAGTTATATGATTATTCCTAAACTGGTGGATTTCCACTATAACACATAAATCTCTTCAAGAGCAGTGATGGATATTCAATGAATCTCCATGTCGTAATTGCTGTAATTGCGTGCTGCCTTGATGAGCCGTTCCCTTAGGAGTTTATTGCTGGTTATTGAGGTATAAGTTTGACACTACACCTTTAAAGAGCTATTACGTCCATAGGTTCATATATCCACAGCTTAAGACCTTTAGTTTAGAGAAAATATTAGAAATATAATTCGCGTAATGCTAGAAGAGTAAAAGTTTAATACTCTCTCTTTACTCTACAGGTGGTGGCGTTAACCTTAAAGCAAATTTACTATAAAATTTTCATCAATTTCGTTATATATCCAACCGAGATTTGGATTCTGAGCATTGCCATCAGCGCAGTGTATACGAAGGTCCGTGAATTGTATGCCTATGATTATGATGTTAACAATCTAGCGACGTACCTTCAACGGAGTGGACTATCTCCAATGTTGTTACAATCCGTTCGGGAGTACACCAAGCAATTATGGCAGCGACAAAGAGGTACGTCAGGATTTTGTACTGTGTACCCGTAGAATCAAGAACCTTAAAACAATCAAATAAAGAGGATAAATACAATGGCACGTATGGTGCGTGACATATTTTTTATATGTTCGGCTCCTCCTCTTTCAATCGTATGCTTTCTGCTGAGGATTCCGATCGTTCCAATCCTTTCTGTTGTAGATTAACTGCTGCCAATTTTCCTGGTCGGCAACGCTATGTATAGCCACGCTCAGTCTGATGTTCAGATACTTAGACACCTGATCCGACCATCTTTTCAGACCCCTTAGTCTCTAACCGTCTAACGTCCAGTGACCATTAGTTTCTCGAGGTTGTCACTGGTTTTTCTAGTAATAGGGCCAAAATACTGTATTCTTCGAAGACATATGCTTGAGAGACTCTGCTTCACCTTCAGCTCATTGAGACGTTTGTTCTAAAGGCTGTTCACGGAAAACGCAAAATGCGCCACCAGCAGAATATTTCGAACACATCGATACGTTTTCTATCTGCAGCTTTCAGGATCCAGGACTCAATGACATATGTTCGGCCCAAAATAGGGCTCTTGATGGCATCTTGAGAATTATTTAATTCAAATAAAACTAACAAGAGAGACTTATGATATAAACTCATGAACTCTACTAGAAAACCACCATCATGCCAAAGCCTAACCTATACACTGACAAATAGTAAATAGTGCAGTTGATATTTGTAAAAAGTATACATATGTTTAGGAATTTAGCGTAAAGATCAAAACAAACAAATTTTAACCATTTACCAGTTTTTCTCTTGTTCAGGCAATTGGCTTCCAGAGCTAGCCCAACAGGCACCGCAGTGTTTGAGGGAAGATCTGTTATGTGCGCTTTACATCCATCACTTGCAAACAGTACCCTTGTTTCGGGATTTGCCGGAATATTTTAATAGGCAACTTGTGGCTCGGGTACGGAGAGTGGTTATTTTTCCAGGTAATTTTATGAACTGGGGCACATGATTCTACTGTATTACGCTATGTACATATTTCTAGAAAACTTATCCATGATTTTAAGAAAATTGCAAATGCCAGTTAGTTCGCCGTGTGGTATCCGGCTGAATAGAATAGTACCACCCTCTTTTCTTACCGTGGTGTTGTAAAAGGCGACTAAGGTCAGTCGACCCGCCGTGTGGTATCCGGCTGAGTGGAATAGACCACCCTCATGTCTTACCGATGTGTCGTAAAAGGCGACTAAGGTAAGTTGACTCACCGTGTGGTATCCGGTTAAGTAGAATACACCACCCTTTTTCTTATCGAGGTGTCGTAAAATACGACTAAGATAAGCTGATGTCAGGCAGGCCGGTCGCAAAATACGTAGCCAAATCATGTGACAACATGTTCATAACATGTTATGCCGACACAACAGAAGAATGGAATAAGGACAGGAAGATGATGATGCCAATACCAGTGAGCATAATATATATATTTGATTTAACAATGGTGATAATTTTTGTCTATTGTACTCGAATTTTCACCACCTTGTGTATTCAAATTTTTAAGCAGATCGATTTATTGTGTATATATGTAACGTACCAGGCAGCCTTCGAGCACCGTGTTGGGTTTAAACTCTAATACTTCTTTTCGAATAGAGAATAGGCCTTACTAATAAAAAGCGCCTTTTTTATACTACATATTGTAAAAATGATTATACTTTTATATTTTATAGGTAAATTCATAGTGCAAGAGGGTGATATATTTTCGTTTATGTGCTTTATCCATGAGGGCGAAGTTGAAAAATGGTATACGAACAAAAAGTAAGTAATTTGAATGATGTAAGTATTTTCAATGTTCATCTCAATTTAAGTTCTTATTTGACATTGACGACTTTATTCATAGACATTAGAGAAGCTTACCAACGATTCAACGCTTATTACGACTATTTTATTTAAATAATCTAAAGAAGCAGGCATTACTTTGCGGAGTTCTATAGTAAAGAAGTTATGATAGAATTATTTTGCTATAATCAGCGTTTATTAAGAAAACCTATGTAATGCTAAGTGTAGGAAACAGTTCACATACCTCATACATGCAGGACCAGTCACCATACGTATCACAAAACATTACCACCAACAACACACCACACAAGAACTACACACAACACTACGACAATCTCTAAGATCGTTTCGTTTCATAACCTAAGCATCATCAGAAGGATAGGCTCCACGACAAAATCGTGGCATTACGATCGTAAAGATTGTCGCAGTTTTTTCGCTGCCGAACATGAGTTTTTCTAGTAAAGTTAGTTATTTTTGTACCCACAAACAAACCATGTTGTTACACTAACCCGTACTAGTACGTGACGCATTTAAGTATCAATTGTCAGATAACGTACTAGTACGTGTCGCGCGCTCAAGTATCAATCGTCAGAAAACGTACTACTCGTATTACATATGTCACGCTCAATTAATAATCGTCAGAAAACGTCGTTCTAGTACGCGTCCCCCATACAATGTATTAATATTAATTGATTTATATTAATTTATATATTTATTAATTTATTTAATTTAACAAGCACTTCTCGGAACTTGTTGAAGATTAATTTTCAGCCCAAATTAATTCCCAGCCATCCAATATCACTTTTATCATAAACATTCATTTCATTATATAGCGATAAATCATTGACGCGTGTTAAATTTGGTGTCGATTACTAATATTTCAAATTTCATAGGTATAAGAGACTAGTCTCAGTGACTAGAGTCAGCTACTTGCCTCGATAACATATTTTGTAATTGTAAAATCTTACATAAATCAATTATAAATAGCTTAAAATCAGATCATAGTGGACAGACAATATCAGTTCCTGGTTTAGAACAAAAGTTCAAGAAAATAATCCAATTTAGACCTGTTACTACTAAAAAAATTAATACCTTTAGAGATAACATCTTAGCTAAGATACCTAAAATTAATACAGCTCAGAATGATCCGGATGAACTTTATAATTCTCTCTTTAGCTTAATCAACCTTGAATTTAACCGTGTCTTTAAGATTGTGGAAAAAAAACTATCACCAAATCTAAAGTTTAGTGATTGGGCAACAGTTGGCATTTACAAAAGCCGGAATAACTTGTTTGACTTGTATGCACAAAAGCAGTTCAATCAAACCCCCACATTCGCCGATTATGTAAAAAAATATTCTAAATTATTTAAAATTGTTTGCGTACAAGCTAAGTCATTATATATAAAAAGGAAGATCGCTACTTCTGAAAATAAAATAAAAGCAACGTGGAATATTTTGAATGATGAAATTGGTAAAAATAAAATTCAAGGTAATAATAATAACAATCTTGAACTTAGCATCAATAACAAAATTATTACTTCCAATTTAGAAGTAGCTCGCACATTTGAAAGTTTTTTTCGAGACATACCAATTACCACTACTAAATCCATCAATTCCTCGCCAACATTAGCACTTAATCTTTTAGAGGGGTGCGTCACTGAATGTAACGTTGTCTTTAATTTTAAACACATTACCCCGTGTGACGTTCTAAAAAGCTTCCAAACAATCCAAATGAAAAAAACGGAAGATTTATGGGGAATGTCAGTGCGCACAATTCAGAATATCATTGATGTTCTTGCGTCTCATTTAGCTCCAATTTTTAATAAAACTGTAGATTTAGGTATATTTCCAGATCTTATGAAACACAGTAAATTAATACCTCTGTTTAAATCTGGAGATAAAAAAGATCCAAATAATTATAGACCAATTTCAATACTACCCGCTTTTAGTAAAATCTTTGAAAAAATTATGCTTAATCAACTGCTCCATCATTTCAATTCTAACAAATTACTTCATTCGGAGCAGTATGGTTTTACAAAGGGTAGGTCCACAACAGATGCGGGTGCAAGATTGATGAAACATGTATTTAGTGCTTGGGAGAAGTTCCAGAATACCTTAGGTGTTTTCTGTGACTTGTCAAAGGCATTCGATTGTGTTCAGCATGAGACTCTCCTGCGAAAACTAAGCCACTATGGGGTAAAAGGTACTGCACTGAAGCTTATTGCCTCATATCTCAGTAATAGAATTCAAAGAGTGTGTGTAAATAATATAAAGTCATCCGGTTCAATCACGAAAATGGGTGTGCCACAAGGCTCTATTCTGGGTCCCTTCCTTTTTTTAATATATATAAATGATTTGCCATTTTATGTAAACAATATTTGTGACGTAGTACTTTTCGCAGATGATACATCATTATTATTTAAGATTGACAAAACCAAAACAAAAGTTGACGATGTGAACAGTGCTTTGTCACAGGTATCGCATTGGTTTACAGTAAATAATCTTCTTTTAAATGCAAATAAGACTAAGTGCTTAGAATTCACATTGCCTAATGTTGAAAAATTGGTAAATACAGTAAAAATTAATAATGAAATAGTAAAAACAGAAGACTTAGCTGTTTTTCTGGGAGTAACCTTGGATGCAAAGCTGCAATGGGGACCCCACATTACTAATCTTTGTAGTAAACTTAGTTCCGCTGCCTATGCCGTTAGGAAGATTAGGCAATTAGCTGATATTGAAACAGCAAGACTTGTCTATTTTTCTTATTTCCATAGCATAATGGCATACGGTAGCTTGCTGTGGGGTAAGGCAGCTGATATACAAAAAATATTCGTTTTGCAAAAACGAGCTGTACGTGCGATTTATAATATGAAACCACGTGACTCGCTCCGTGATAAATTTAAAGAAATAGGTATTCTCACGGTAGCTTCGCAATACATTTATAATAATATAGTGTTTGTGAGACAAAATATACATCTTTTTAATAAAAAAAGTGATATTAGTAATAGGCAAACCAGGAACCGAAATAAATTAATAATACCCAGGATACGGCTTCAGAAAGTTCGTAGATCGTTTGTGGGCCTCGGTATACATTTTTATAATAAAATTCCACAATCTATTTTGGACTTGCCTTTACACAAGTTCAAAATAGCAATTAAAAAGACACTGATTCATAAAGCTTATTATACTGTTGAGGACTATATTGATGATAAGAAAGCTTGGTTTTAAATTGCGACCAGCTACGCACTAGATTATATTGTAAATTTTTTAATTTGTTCTTAATTAAGCCATTATTGTAAAACTCAATTTTGAAAAGAGTGACCGCCGAGTTTCTTGCTGGTTCTTCTCGGTAAGTGCACCATTCCGAACCAGTGGTAGCTTCATTGTAATTTGACGATTCGAAAGTGCTTGTAAAGGCCAATTTGAATAAAGAATTATTTGAATTTGAATTTGAATTTGAATTTAGTTAATATAAATCAAATTGCCAAATACCTAAATTCAATACCATTAATATTATAATTTCAATATAATACGTTCAGCATATTCTGCGTCTGGCTAAGCCTATATTCAATTTACAAAGTAATTTCAATATCAATGAAAGTCAGGTCATAAGTCGGCCTTTGTCGTCATGCGTAAAATTAGAATAGACGTACAACTAAATGCACAGACGTTTGTTGATTTTGAATATATTGATTATATATTATTGGGTTTGATTTGCGTTTGACTGTCATATCATTTGATGGTAATATACCATCTTAGATTGAAACCTGAAACGGATTGATCCTTTATAATTTAACTAGCTATATCAGCGGCTTCGCCTGCTTAGTAATCAGTGTGTTGAACAGTTTTTCCCACGTAATTCCCTTTATTTTATTCTATTATTGAAAATTTGAATATAATAATTATTGTTGAAGATTAACAATAAGACATAGAGTCATGCTGTACCGAACTTTTCTGCGTAAAGAAGAAAGTTTTTTATTCTCCGAAAAGTTTGGCCAGGTTGCCGGGTTTCTTTACTCAACATGTCGCTAGTTACAACCATTATCAGTAAATAAATCAATCAGGCATCACCAGTAAGTAAGTTAATCTTTGTCTTTTGGTAAAGCCTCATATATCCCACCTGGAGACATGAAATCAGCGCTTTCTTTGAACCTTGCAACCTGTTCCTGCAAATAAACTGTCCATTTCCCTACGTAAATCTAAAACAATATCTTCATTTTAAAAAATTACGCAGATAATCAGTGATATTGACACTTTATTAAATTACTTTATTATATTTACTTTTATAAATATATTCTATTGTATTTATTAAATTATTATATTTATTATATTATTTCATATTATGAAAAGGTCCATTTTCTTGCTAGTTTCTGACTTTTGATACTTGAGCACGGGACACGTACTAGTACGTTTTCTGACGATTGATACTTAAGTGCGTCACGTACCTACTGGTTGTTGTTATTGCAGATTAATAATTAGTTAAGTTTTAAGTTTTTGGAATAAGCCCGCCCATTGCAAATGTTTTTTGTTGTTATTTTAATTAATGCAATAAAGAGATTACAAAAACACAAACAACCTAACTTCTAGAATCATCACGTTAAGAAACCTTTTGCTCTACTGCCTTTGGCTTTTGTATCATCTGAATTGTAAAGCTTTAGTTCTTGTTTGTTTTAGAGGTGAAAGAAAGATGGTGTCTGTGTTGAATACTAACGGATACTTCGGTTTAGTACCAGGACTATTTCCGAACGCTCCATTCCAATTCACATATTATGCACGAACGGTAACTTTGTAATGTTTATATTTTAATGTTTAATGTTTAGTGCAGATTAATGAACACATTAGTCGTTTAAGATAAAGTACCTGGTTGACCTAGCCTTGTTTGGTAATTTTTTTATTAAAAAACAAGAAACTTCAAAAAAAATAATTGGGTAGGTGGAGATCGGTCCAAGGTATTTCCATCTCGAGACCGCCCGTTCCCCGAATAAGCTACGCTGACTTGATGATTTATGGCAAAAATTGTAAATTATATATTTAATGTCAATTTTAGTATTTTTTAATGCCCAAAACTTTTTTTTAATTAAACCTAGCTAGATCGCTTTTTCTCCCCCAAAACCTCCTGCATGCTGAATTTCGTGCAAATCGTTGGTCCGAGATTCCGAAAAAAAAAAAAAATATATATATATATATATATATACAAGATTAACTCATTTAAATATTAAAGATATATTCGAATAAGCAACTATATGAGCAGTTGATTCCTATACAGTAACTTACTAAGTGTTACCAGGTAGTCGCAGGTTCGAAACCAGACGTCAAATCAATAATCAAAAGTCCTTATGGGACATTTATAGTTTTGCTTAATGTATATTTAGGCATGGTGTCACCACTGAGCTATCACACCTTAATGGTTAATATTATTTGTTTGTTATTCAGGTGGTAGACATCGTGTTCTTGAGATTCAAGGATTGGCAAGATTTGATACAAGGCTACCCAGAAGTGAAAGCTCAGTTATATGATGCTGCAAAGCAGTACAGAAGAGATACTGGGGTTTGATTTTTATATATAGGACGCCTAACTCGGTATTAATGATACAGATATTTACGTGGAAGTCACCGCTATAAACATGCAGCTGTGTTTAGTACTAAACGATTTTTATACGGCCAATAATTTCATAATTTTCATTCATAATAGAATTAGTTGTTACTTAGCGGATATACATAATTCAAAAGTAATTATATTATTTTGCTGAGTTTTTTGACGTGGAGATGCTTCGGTTACGGGGCGAAATGATTGTTGAGATTGTGGTAATGTATGTGTGCTGTGCTTTAGTATTGTGGTATGTGTTACAAGCGTATTTATATATCTTGCATATATCAGATGAAAATAGATGGTACACTCTACATTTAGCATTATATATATTTTCTATATTTATTTATTTATTTATAAGTTTCACTTACAACTACATACATTGAAGCATTTACAATTTCTTATTTACTAGAATTTATCTATTAGTTATTGAAAAGTAAACACCGCATTTATCATAAAAGAAGCTTACATATTAAAAAAAAAGTTACCTAATTGTAAAAAATATATAGAAATACATATAAATACATATATAGAAAATATACTTTTATAATAATAATACTTTTAGAATATATTATTTTTACATTGCCTATTATAATATGTTCATCAGAAAGTCAATAAATTTGGTCCAAATGTCGCTTCAATATCTTGAACCATAACTCTATACTGTCTACCAATATAATTCACAAAACCTTTTTCATTACAAAATACCTTTTGCCATTTCATTTGTTCAAGATGGAAATTTTGAATTATGTTTGGTCTATTACAAATAAAATTGAATTATGGCTGCTTGCACAGAGTTTCATTTGCGAAAAATAGATGTAAATTATATGTAAATTGTAATCTCGAAATTGCACGATAACCCTGAAATTGGGGTGGCTTTAATTTAATTCGGATCCCGGCCAACGATTTGCAGGAGATTAAGGCGAATTTTCTTACACTGGATTATTGCATACAAATATTATTTTTCAGGTAACGTCTTAGAAGTAAAGTCCTAGTACATCTTCATTCTTCTCCCTTATCCCACTCTAAGTGGGGTCGGCACAACATGTTATAAGCATGTTCTCACATGATTTGGCTACGTATTTTACGAACGGCCGCCTGCCTGACGTCAATTTACCTTAGTCGTATTTTATGACACCTCGGTAAGAATGGGGGTGGGTCTATTCCACTCAGCTGGATATCGCACGACGGGTCAACTTATCTTAGTCGCCGTTTACGACATCTCAGTAAGAAAGAGGGTGTTCTATTCTACTCAGCCCGTAACACACGGCTTAAGAAAAGTCTTAGTGCAAAACACATAAAATAGTAAAATAAAGTAACGGCCTGTTACTATCCCACTGCTGGGCATAAGACTTCTCTCTCCTACAACGCTGCTCCAATGCGGATTGGTAGGTAAACATATTCCTAGAATTCTCTAAAGATATCCAAGTTTCCTCACAATGTTTTCCTTCATTGAAAAACGTGTGATAAATACCAAATATCAATAAGACAAATAAGTTCTAATAAAAAAACTCATCGGTGCCTGCCCGGGGTTGTGATCCATGATCGTCTTTACGCTGGGCTATCACGGCTCGATAATTTAAAAAATATGACGCCGGTGACATGTGAGAATCGATTTTTTCCCCCAAAACCCTCAAACCTGCTCTCTATGTCCTTCCATTTTTTTCTATTTAAAGCTGTTCTATAAAAATATACTCGAATATAAATCAACGAGAAACTTTTAAAAGCTATATCTAAACTCAATATACACCTTTGCAAAACCTAATTATAATAATTTTCGACAGTCTCCCAGCAAGCGTAAAGTCGTTACCTTTGGAAAAGTAATTTCACTTCGTGTATTTTCCATCGTATTAAAGCAATAATGGTCTTGAATATTGCATCTCGACTTTTATGACCGATAATGATAATAAAATGTACTGAATACATTTACCAATTCTTTTTACGAAAGCTTTCACTTTTTTTCAATTTACCCAATCCAATTTAATGATGTCAAGTATCGTTATATTATCTTTCGCACCTCAAAGCAAATTGCTTTTATTGTATTTATTTTCTTCAAGAGGTATATACGGTATCCGTTTGCAATGTAGTAAATATAAATGTAACAAAATCATGAAATATGACGGTAGTCAGCTATTTATATTATCATCTTATTATTATCAATATTATTATATTATCATTTTTTCAAAAAGGTATTTGCGGCATTTATTTGTAGTGTATTTGATTGATTGATGTAATAAAACCGTAATACATGAAATATGTAGGTAGTCAAAGAATTTAGCGCCCTTTTAGTATCCCACTTCTGAAGGAAGACCTGTTTCTTAGATTCGAAGAATTTGAGAGATGGGTGTGTTGTATATTCATCGAGCCATATTTGTGTTGTATATTCAAGGAGCAGCACCTTTGTACCCCGTAGAGTGGAGGTTTTGGGCGAGAAAAATCAATCTAGCTAGGTTTTACGAAAAAAAATCGTATTATCCCTATTTTTGGGCTTTCATAAATACTAAACTCTCGAGAAAATACCTAGGATCGAGCTCCAGCTACCCAACTGTTTTTTTTCTTTTTTTGTGAAGTGTCTTTTTTTTATTTTGAAAAAAATTACTGAGCGAGGTTTGGTTACCCAGATACTATTAGATTAACTCATTTAAATATGAAAGAACGATTACAAATTGCAAATGTCACGGCGCCTAACTTTACTGTCGAATGTATATTTAAGAGAAGATGAAAAAATACATAACAGATTACACGCACTTCTTTTATTTAAGAAACATATATATCAATGTATAATAATAACCAGTACTACTACTATTCATAAGTCTGTATCGATCCATTCACAGCAATCAGTACCAATGAAATCGAACATCAAAGAATAAATTAAATTGCGACTTGTGCAAATTGCTCTCTGTAGCGACACTAAAAATATTCTCCATTTCTGCTTTCATTTCTAGTTCTGAAGTGCTGAACTTTTCGTTTTATATGAAATAGAAAATATACGATGCCGAGTTGTTTTGTCTGGCGTAACGAAGGGTGAAGGAACGGAATGTGGAGATTCTATATATGTATGTTCTATTATCGCGGCTATTATCAATTCACGTGCTTTAATAAAAAAATACTAAATAAAAGTAGTAAACAAAAGTAACAATAAAATTATATTATTAATCTTTAATATTTAAATGAGTTAATCTTGTATGTTTATATTTTTTTCGAATTCGAATTCGAATCTCGGAAACGGCTTCAACGATTTTCATGAAATTCAGCATGTAAGGGGCTTTGGAGGGAAAATCGGTATAGCTAATTTTCATTAAAAAATGTTTATCAGGGATAAACGACTTTTCGGGCACTGAAAAAATGCTAAAGAAATGAGATGAATAGAAAGTAAATCATAATTGAGCTGTCAAATGCAATGCTGTGGTAGCCTAATGGTAACGGGCGGAACCAAAAACTTGGTATCAATTCCCACATATCACCCGGCTCTTTGTTTTTTTTTTAATTTTTCATTGCATTTTTTAAAATATTTAAAAAAAAATTACCGAGCAAGGCTCGATCCAGGTAATAATTATTATTTATAATTATTAGTTTGTGATAGTGAACATATGTAGTGTGATTGTGGCGGCGGTGGTGGAGGTTTGTGCATATGTTTTTACGAATTCTGCATGTATTATGTATGTAAAAGGGATTGTCCACTCTACATTTAGCATTTTATATATTTTCTATTTTACGTCATCGCGGATTATAGCAAAATAATTTTATTAGGTATTACTTTTGTATTATGGATCTCCGCAAAGTAACGCCTAATTCTATAAATTTATAAAATACGACGATATTTCTCCTTTATACTTATTCAATAAATAAAAAACAGTTTTCCCAGAGTCAACCCATTTACTCTTTCTCAAAATCTCAGACATAATGACAGCCACAATATTTTTTCATATTAATGACCAACTCTATGAAGGAGGTTGTATTAAAAACATGTTGTAACATTATACTGGAAAATGTAATAGCTTAAAAGGTCAGTTTCTAAATGTGAAACTTTAGTGGCATATAATTAGAATTTCCTAGTTACCGTCAATCTACTCATGCAAAAGCTGAAATTATCACCACATATAAAACATTAATGAAGCCTTTGACTCGCTTAGTTCAACTAAGAGCAACTTAAAGTAGTGTGTGGGTTGAGTAAATATCAAAGCGAAATTGTGTTTGAATAATATAGAGCTAAATTAAAGAAGTTACAAATTTCTGTGTTGGTTAGGAAAACAAACATGGATTCCAAAAGAGTTTGTTAAAGTTAACTTTACCATTAGCACCTTAATCTTTTCAAGTATCTAATTCTGTTTGATCGAATTTGATAAAAATTTTATATCTAGTACGAGATTGTTTATGATTACCTAATTATCATTATCCCACTCTAAGTGGGGTCGGCACAATATGCTGTCACATGATTTGGCTTCGGATTTTACCACCGGCCGCCTGCCTGACGTACAACGTAACTTAGTTGTAAAACAGCTAAGAAATAAAGAGGGTTGTCTATTCTACTCAACCGGCTACCACACAGTAGGTCAACTTACCTTAGTCGCCTTTTACGACAACTCGGTAAGAATTGAAGATGGTATATTTTACTCGACTGGATACCACACGGTGCGTCAACTAACCTTACTTGCTTTTTACGACATCCCGTTAAAAAAGCGGATGTTCTATTTTACTCAACCGGATACTACACAGTAGTTCAACTTTCCCTAGTCGCCTTTTAAAACACCTCGGCAAGAAATGAGATTGGTCTATTCTACTCATCCGGGTACCATATTCTGATTACATAATGATATGAATAACATATTGCAACGCAGGGAAAATGTTGTGGCCACGGCGCTATCTATTCTGGCTCGGCAAGACATAAGCCATCACCACATTACTCATTTGCCCAGCACACGACACATTAGCTTAGCTCACGGCCTAAACATCAGCATCTAAAAGTAGCTCGAATCTCGGCAAGAAACTCTGTGACAGTATACTGAAAGCGTATAGGGCACAAGTAAGCCCATAATAATCGAGAGAGCCCAAAACACGCACAAAATATCACATTATCGGCAACAATGTTGTCCATATTATTGACCTATTTGAAGCACTTTGTATTGAAAACATGTAACAATATTATATAACAAACGACGATATTTTTCCTTCATACTTATTCAATAAATAAAAAGCAAAAAATTGCTTTTGGTAAAAATTGGATTTGGGAAAACCCAAATTCAACCCATTTACTCTTTCTCAACAACTCAATGACAAATAATGACAGCCACAATGCTTTTTCATATTAATGACCAACTCTATGAAGGAGGTTGTATTAAAAACATGTTGTAACAAAATATCAGCATCTAATAGTCACTCAAGTCTCAGCAAGAGACTTTGTGACAACATAGTGGAAGCGTATAGGGCACAAGTGAGCCCATAATAATCAAAGAGCCCAAAACACGCACAAAATATCACATTGACGGCAGCAAAGCTGTCCACATTATTAACCTAATTATTTGAATTAAGTTGCAATGAAAACATGTAACAATATTATATAACAAACGACAATATTTCTCCTTTATATTCAATAAATTAAAAGCAATTTTCCCAAAGTCAACCCATTAATATTTCTCAACAACTCAATGACACATAATGAAAGCCACAATGCTTTTTCATATTAATGACCAACTCTATGAAGGAGACAATGAAGGAAACATGTTGTTACAATTATAATTTGAATTTAAATACTTCGATGCTACGAGTAGCTATTCAATCCGGTATAACTACTCTCCCGCTGCCAATCAAGTACCTCTCCGCTTAATGGATTGATCTGGGCAAACGTATACTGTATAAAAGGTTTTCCTAAATATATCTACTTTACGAAATACTTTCTGTAATAAAAATGTGTTACCCAAGGATAGACTTTTGTATATAAAAATGTTCATCGATGACAGGCTTTAGTAAATAATGTCCACTGTGGATAAGTAGGCTAAAGCCGTGTGGTATCCGGCTGAATAGAATAGTACCACCCTCATTTCTTACCGAGTTGTCATAAAAGGCGACTAAGGTAAGTCGACCCGCCGTGTGGTATCCGGCTGAGTAGAATAGACCAACCTCATTTCTTACCGAGGTGTCGTAAAAGGCGACTAAGGTAAGTTGACCCACCGTGTAGAATCCGGTTCAGTAAAATAGACCACCCTCTTTCTTACCGACGAGTCGTAAAATACGACTAAGGTAAGTTGACGTCAAGCAGGCGGTCGGTCGTAAAATACGTAGCCAAATCATATGACAACAAGTTTGTAAAATGTTGCGCCGACCCCACTTAGAGTGGGATAAGGGCTGGAGGATGATGCTGTGAATTGGTATGTTACACATATTCCCAGAATTCTCTAGAGATATCCATGTTTCCTTAGGATGTATTCTTTGACCCAAAAGCTTGCGTCACCATTAGCAACCAAACTAAGTCTCGCTTGTATTCTTGGTTACTAGTGCGTATAGAAAGTTTATAGGATCCTGCCCGGGGTTGGAACCCATGAACCCCTGGACCCCTGGAAAAAGTAGCACCGTTTGGCTATCGACGTATATTAAGCACAGCTTTTAATTCCAAAATTAACATTATAGTCATGTTACAAAACAAATAGTGCAAAACATAGTTGCCGTATACTTCAAATATATGAGACATTCATATAATTGAAGTTGATCCTTTACCCCTTTTATGGGGCAATGATATATGTAAGAATTGAGGTGCTCAAATTTTGATGTAGATTATATCTACTTTACATTGCCAGCTTTGAGTTTATTACTTTAAATTTGAATATAACATACGGTTATATTGCTTTATATAACCGCCAAGGATCGTATTTCCCTGAGCAATAAGAATTATGACACCGAAAATATTACCTTAATATTGGGGGCAATTAGATATGCTCTGAATGAAGATTTACTAACGTAATATACGGGAATGGAACCCTCAAGGGATGAACATACAAAAGTAATAGTAATATTAGTTTAATTTCATTTTTATGCATAAGAATATACGAAATTATAAAAAAAAATCGCCTATTCATATTTATCTAAGCGTGATGTTACCTATAAAACAGAATTGAAAGTTCAGTTCAATGTATGAAGCAAAGTCGAACGAAAATAACATTATGTATACTTGAGTAGTTTTTTTTATTGTTTTCTATGATAGCTATCGCTGCAATTTACTTTCGATTCTCATTATGAGCGAAACAGAATACGTTAAACTCTATTTTATCTTATAATAATACTGGCCATCTTCCAAGAAACGATACTAATTTGCATGTTAATCGGAAAATGGACGGCGTAATTTTTATTAAATGAATTTTCCAAGTTCATTCTCAAGCATTCCTAAAAACACTATTCCATTTTATGGATATTTAAAATTAAGGTCAGATTATCCTGTTCAGATCAGGTAACTATGTTTTGGTAAAATAATTGAGGACGGTAATAATTTGTGACGAAAGTGTTCAAAAGTGAACAAACAAACTCTTCAGCTTTATATATTAGTATACATAGACTCTTAAATGTCATACTATGTTCGACAAGGCTTACAAACGTAAACAGAGAATATTTTATTACTTAAATCTATATTATTTGTTTGATTGTTTGAACGCGCTAATCTCAAGAACTACTGGACCGATTTGAAAAATTCTTTTAGTGTAAGATATAACATCACTCGAAGATGAATAAGGAGAGGAGCAGAAATAAAAAATAGTACGAAAACGGAAAAATTTAAAACTTTTCTTGTGTGCGCTGAGGCAACGGTAATAGTTATTAAAAAATCATGTATTACAAAATTGTTCCCTTCTATAAATTCTAAATAAAAGTCCGCGAAGGCGTGTGTCTAGCTTTTAAGGTTAATACACTATAACCATTTTTAGGGTTATCAAAAGAATATATTACGGTTTTAATCTTTCCACGGGAACCGGTGGCGATTGCTAGTGTTATATAATATTTAAATGAGTTAATAATAATAATAATAATAATAAAATACTTTATTGCACATAAAAAAAACATGAAAGTTACAATCAAACAAAAAGAAGTGCAAAGGCGGCCTTATCACTAATAGTGATCTCTTACAGGCTACCTAATTAAAGTTAAACTAGACAATAGAAATATAAATTAAGGTGCACAAAGTATTAATTTAATATATTCTAATAACTACACACTAAAACCAAATATTATATAACAATATATACTAAATACAAACGTATATAAATATATATATACATACATACATATACATATACAGACATACATATACATATATAAATACGTCATATACAAACAAATACACTTCTCAAATTGATATTAACCAAATATAATTATAATGAGAAATAATAATTTTTAAGACGATTTTTAAAAATGCTAACAGATTGTGCGTGTCGAATATCTCTAAGTATATATATCGAATATCTCGAGTTAATCTTGTATGTTTATATATAAATATATTTTCTGAATCTCGAAAACGGTTTTTTTTTGTATCTTTTAAAAAATTACCGAGCAAGGCTCGGTCCTGTTATATAATAGATATTCTGTTCTCTTGTTTCTTAAAACTTGGTGCGGTTTTAAGTTTGAGATTGTAAAGGTACGAAAAAATAACCTATAAAGGATAATTTCGTTTTTTGGCAGTAACCTGAAACCCCCAGTAATGAGTTTGAAAAGTTTTTAATAAACGTTATAGGATGCGCCTTCCAATTAACATGAAAATTAAGTACTGTTCATTAAAGGTTACCTTTATTTAAATAAAAATTGAAAAATCATTGCTTTCTTACCACAGCAAAAGTGGAAGTTTTCACAGACAATTTACGTTTTATTTTTAACCAATTAAATTCTGCTTTCGACTTAGGTACGTGTTAAAAAGAACATAAATATGTTCTATAGTGTGGTATCCGGCTGAATATAATAGTACCACCCTCTTTTCTTACCGAGGTGTCAAAAAGGCGAGTAAGGTAAGTCGGCCCGCCGCGTGGTATCCGGCTGAGTAGAATATACCAACCTCATTTCTTACAGAAGTGTCGTAAAAGGCTACTAAGATAAATTGACACACCGTGTGGTATCCGGTTTAGTAGAATAAACCCTCTATCTTACCGAGGTGTCTTAAAATACGATTATCGTAAGTTGTCTTCAGGCAGAAGATCGTAAAAATGCAGCCAAATCATGTGACAGCATGTTTATAACATGTTTTGCTGACCCCACTGAGAGTGGAATAAGGGCTAATGATATACGAATTCAGAAATATACTATCGTGTCGTTCATAAATCATAACAATAAATTCCTGTAATCGCACTCGTATATTGGGAGGAAGTGAAGCATTTCCAACAAAGAATCACTTACCGCGAAATCCCACAGGAACAGGGGGAGTAGATTATAAATTTATGCCCGTAGATAGGAAAAGGAACTACGGAGAATTCTTTTACGTGATAAAATGTTTGTGGAAAAAGTGGTGATATAAAATTATTAGAGTTGCGTTACATGTACTATAATATTTTTAGTATATTATTCCAAATATATTTTTAATATTTAAATGAGTTAATCTTGTATGTATATATATATATATATATATATATATTTTCAGAATTTTGGAAACGGCTCCAACGACTTTCCTGAAATTCTGAATGCTGAATTTTGGGGGAGAAAAATCGATCTAGCTAGGTTTTAAGTAAAAAAAAAATTTATCCCTGCTTTTGAGCATTAAAAAATTAAGCATTACGCGCAGCTTATTCAGGGAACTGGCAGTCTCGAGATATGTAAATACCAAGATCGATCCCAACTACATAATTATTTTTTTTCTTTTTTTTAAGTTTCTTTTTTTATTTTGTAAATAATTACCGAGCAAGTATCGGCCACCCAAATATTTTATATATAAGAGACAAAAGTGTGCAAAGATCAAGATGCAAGAGATTACAACAATTAAATCAATAATGATATTGATTTAATTGTTGTAATTAGATAAATTTATAATCTATATGTCTTTGGTCTTGTCAATTGTCAAAAGAGAATAAAAAGTATTATGTTGTATCCGGTTTGTAAATGAAGTAAAGGCAATATGTACTGATCTCAAATATAAAATAAAAGCTAATTATAAAATGTGTTTATAATATATCCTTTTTCAACATTAATAATGACAATCTTGATGTACGAATGATTTAATAAAAGCTTTTAACACAATTTCATCCTACAGTTAACCGTTGAGGAGTTCCCTCGCCTAAAGCCAATCCTGGCTTCAAAACAAATATTTCCCATGAAATAATAAATACAACATCGTGTGATATCCGGCAGATAGAATAGACCATAGTCATTTCTTACCGAGGTGTTGCAAAAGGCGACTTAGGTAAGTTGACCTGTCGTGTGTTACCCGGCGTGTAGAATAGACCACTCTACTAACTTACCGAGGTGTCGTAAAAGGCGACTAATGTGACCCATCTTGTGGTATCCGGTTGATTAGAATAGATCACCCTCTTTCTTACTGAGGTGTCGTAAAATATGACTAAGGTAAGTTGACGTCAGGCAGACGGCTGGTCGTAAAATACGCAGCCAAATCATGCGACAAAATGTTTTTAACATATTGTTACAACATGTTTTTAATACAACCTTCTTTATAGAGTTGGTCATTAATATGAAAAAGTATTGTGGCTGTCATATATATATATATGTGTCATTGAGTTCATAGATAATACTATCCTATATAGTGTATTATCTATGGATAATACACTATTGAGTTGTTAAGAGAGTAAATGAGTTGACTTTAGGAAATTTCCTTTTTATTAATAAATAAGTATAAAGGAAGAAATATTGTCGCTTTTTATAATATTGTGACGACCCCACTTAGAGTGGGATAGGGGCAAGAGGATGATGAAGTAATACAATAACCACAAATTTTGTATAGTTCACACTACAAAAATGACAAAATCACAATAAAATTATTATTCCTTATTATATAAACAAACGGTTCACATCGCGATTACCTCGACTTAACTTTATATAAGGTTCGACGTTTCGGCAGAGTTGCATCAACCGTGATCACGGTTGACGCGATGTGACCCGTTTGTTTATATACCTAATAATTACTGTAGTGTTCATAAACTAATGTTGTATGAATGTAGCACAGGTTCAAACACGCACTAACAAGTAACAACATGTCACTTCACGACCACTCTCACCAAGGGCTCTCGTGTCACTGTCGTGGTGCATCATGAGACTAGTCTGAGTTAGTGTGACTATGTTCATGTTTGTGTTACATATATGTGTCTTGTATATAAATGTACAAAGTACGTAACACACGTCAATCCGCATACACTACAATTACTATGAATTGCGAAAGTTTAAAATCTACCATTATTATTCCTTCATTCCCGAACCAAGCATCAGATAGATGGGATATTTTGTTTATACACTGTCCATTATATTAACCATCTTTTGACAGATTGACGATTTACATATTTAGTGATGTCCTAAAGATTCTCGTATGCGATACCATTCCGATTATAGTACCTACTATCATTAATCGAATTACGTACCTAAGTAATTCGATTAATGATAACCTACGTAAACTAATAACAGATATAGAAATCAACATTTTGATTTAATATTGCCTTAGTTTTTTGAAAATAAATGTTAATCCGTGTGTATTTATTATAATCATAAAAAATATATTATACATCAAAGGGAAAAGGTGAGCGCCTAATCATTTGCCATGCAGGTACAGCAAAAGGATTTGTACAAGACGCACTGTTGGCATTTAAATCGAAGAAATCAAATGACTACCACGAAGAGATGAATGCAAATGTGTATGAAGAGTGATTCAAAAAAATGCTCATTTCATTGGAAGAACCATCAATAATTTTTATTGATAATGCGCCCTACCACTCCCGTCAAATTGACAAAATGCCAACACAGGCTAATAAAAAGCATGAAATAATTAATTGGCTTCGGGACAATGGAGAAAATGTGGACGACTCAATGTTAAAAGTTGAATTAATAAAAATATTAAAAACCAAAAAGAGAGCAAAACGCTATGTAATCAATGAAATGGCAGCAGAATATGGCCATACTGTTCTTCGGATTCCTCCATACCACTGCCAGTACAATGCAATAGAACTTATATGGGCACAAGTAAAAGGGCATGCTGCGAGATGCAATACAAGCCCCCCATTCACAGCGAATAAAATGTTGCAATTGCTAAAAAATGCTTGCACCCACGTAACGGCCGAGAACTGGGCAAGTGTGGTGGAAAGAACTAAAAGAGTAATATTCTCTGATTGGGAACGTGATATTGCGTTTGATAATATATTATCTACACAAGAGCTAATAATAACTGCTACTGAAGACTCCTCATCGGAGGAGTCTAGTGTTGATTATCATTCCGACGACTCGTGCTAATAAAATAAATTAAAATATCCTGATTGTTTTATTTGTATTCATGTATTAACTAAGAAAAAAGTAAAACTTTATATAATGTTATTAAATGTCTTTTAATACTCGTAACATCGATTTCTACCGATTATTTTTAATCTGTGGCATAATCGTAGTAACCATTATGTGTGACATCACTAAGTGGGCGGTACCCATCCATAAAGTACAAATATTATTTGTATGATATTTGTACGTAAGCAATACAAAACTTAATGAGCGTGAGCTGTCAAAAGACTGATAATATGATGGACGCAGTATAGATATCGTTGATTAGATCAAATTTATATAGGTTTATTTCAGACTAAATCTCAAAAGGTAGTGCAATATATAATCTATGTGTTCTAAGTACTAGTCATACGGTGAATGTATAAAAACAAGAAAAAGAAGTTTCGTTTTTCCATGTTTCCGGTGCTATAAATAGCGAAATTTTAAAGCGAAAAGGCCCTGAATGCGCTCACTTCATTTAGCGTTCGCATCGCCTTTCCAGCGCTTTCAGCAGCTGCAATCAGTGCGGATTGAGATTCAATATCAAAAGGAAAATAAACTGCGACTCGGGCAAATTACTCGTTGAAACGACATCCAATGTATGCGAGCAATTCAAATTTGAATTGAAAATAAATATTAAAGAATGTGTGCACTCTAGGACACTACGGCTGAGTAGAATAGACCAACCTCATTTCTTACCGAGGTGTCGTAAAAGGCGACTAAGGTAAGTTGAGCCACCGTGTGGTATCCGGTTGAGTAAAATAGATCATGCTCTTTCTTACCGAGGAGTCGTAAAATACGTCTAAGGTAAGTTAACGTCAGGCAGGCGGCCGGTCGTAAAATACGTAGCCAAATCACATAACATATTTGTAGCATGTTGTGCCGACCCCACTTAGAGTGGGATAAGGGCAGGAGGATGATGATGATGTTGTGTGCACTCTACGACACCTAATTGTCATTGTTTGTTTATTATTTATAACTAAATATTAGAACGAAAAAAATAGCTGTGATAGCCCAGCGGTAAAATCAGACAGACACCAATGAGAATATCTGTTAAAACTTATGTGTCTAATTGATGATCACACACTTTTCGGTGCAAGAAAACATCGTGAAACCTGCATCATCATCTTCCTGCCCTCATCCCACTCAAGTGGGGTCGGCACAGCATGTAATAAACATGCTGTCACATGATTTGGCTGCGGTTTTACGACCGGCCGCCTGCCTGACGTTAACTTACCTTAGTCGTCGTATTTTTACAACACCTCGGGAAGAAAGAGGGTGGTCTATTTTACTAAACCGGATACCACACGGTGGATCAACTTTATTAGTAGCCTTTTACGACACCTCGGTAAGAAATGAGGTTAGTCAATTCTACTCAGCCGGATACCACACGGCGGGTCGACTTACTTTAGTCGCCTTTTACGGCAGCTTACTAAGAAATGAGGGTGGTAGTATTCTATTCAGCCGGATACCACATGGCGTATCGTGAAATCTGCATATCAAAGAGAATTTAAGAGACATGTAACCTGCTTGTTATCGCACACTTTCTTCAATAATACGATATAATATAACATTACAATTCCCGCTCCGAGATACACTTCTTTTGAATTACGAACACAGAATATATATCACTGAAACACGTTTTAGCAATAGAAAGACTACACTGGAAACAACGAGACAGTGGTGCCACCATTTCAGCCAAAATACTTTTGTTTCATGACGGTGTTGCTATAACATACAAACCGGAAGTCATTGGTGACAACATATTAATACACATTGTGTGAGTAGTCTTAGCTAAAACCCTTCGCTGCAAAAACGAAGATAGGAGGCCTATTCCCAGCAGTGAAATAATTACAGACCGTTACTTTACTACTGTATTATATGAGAACAGCTGTTGGTGACTTCACACGCCGTCTATTTTCATTACTTTCTTATTTATTGTACATGTTAGCGCACACTCATATCATCATATCATATCATCATGCAATAACACGATATAATAGAAATACCACAATTCCCGTTCCGAGATGCTCTTCTCTTGACGAACAAAGACTGGATGTAACTGAAACGTTTTATCAATAGGAAGACTCCACCGGAAACAACAGCGTCACAGTGATGGCATCATTTTAATCAAAAAGGGCGCGATACTCTTGTTGTTGCTATAAAATAAAAAGTAAAAGTCATTGTCACAACATACACATTTTCTTTCGTTTTTGAATTTATGAGTTTACCCCATTATTTTATTACTATAAAGTATTTAATCTTAAAGATTTTCCTTTTATATCAACTTGCTAGGAAACTAGAAAATAAATTTGCTTTCATGACAAAGTATCTCATGTTGGAATCAAACTCACAAAGACAAGAAAAATTTGTAGTTTTAACCTTATATTTCTTGGAAACGAGTTAGTATATAGAAAAATAGTCAGTATTGTCTTCTAATAGAGATTAATATCGCGTACAATGAAGTCAGTTGAAGAAAATGCTAACATTTAACTCAATCAGCTTAAATTCTCGCTTCGCTTTGTCTACGTGCGGTGTATCGTTAACAGATATTGTGTGAACTGATTTGTAGCCGTACTTCAAACGGTAACATATAATATCTTTAGATATTTAAGACAAAGGTATAAAACAAGCTAGAAAAGATTCCGGTTTCAAAAAATTATAAAAAAATTGACATTTTGTTCGACACTTCAGCTTTCAGAAAAATTTTCGTTTTGTCAACTTAACTCAATAGGCAGTTGTTCTCTTGAAAATCATTGGGTCATCGGTCACGAAAACATCGGTTAGATGTGATTTTTATCGTCCATAGCTCCATAGATACTCCAAATTCTTACCTCAGTACTAAAGATCACGATAAAACTTAAGGAGTAGAATAACGCAAAAGGTTTTTAATTAAAATTTTGCACATGAATTCGCTGATAGAAGTTCGAAATTCATAAAAGTAGGCTTTGCTAAGCAGAATTGCATACTAAAAAGAATAATAATAAATCCTTTTTCAATTTCAATAGCCGTCAACCGCTAAACAAATTACCTTTTAATGAAAATGCGTATAGACTGTGTTCAAAAACGTTTCTTGCTACTATATCTTTGAAATACATTCTAGAATCTAGATTGTAAAGCAACGTCGACTTCTATCACTTCTTCTATTTAAAAAATAAACTTCTTGAAATATATTGTATTCAATTAAACATTGTTATAACAATCTCAGTACTGAATGCTATGTAAATCACCACCATTACTTGTCGGCCGAATTGAAATAAGTCCATTCAAGTCAATATTTTAACAAAATTGCGAAAGGTGGAATGGTAATTTTTCATACTCTTCTCACAATGCAAATTGAAAAAGTAAATGCCGTTACGAAGATCCAAGTGATAATTGAAGTGGTTCGTTTTATTAGCATCGTCGACCATTATAGTAGCGGAGTAGGTCGTTACATTTGTCAGGATATGAGTACTTAAAAAAATGGTATTAGAAATAGATCTTAATATTATTTAATATGTACGTAACATTTTTATAACAAGGTTTTTACTATACTACCTGCATGCTGCGATTAGATTAGATTAGCTACTGCGGCTTAGTCACCGTATAGTAAGAGACCTTCTTGTTTTCTCTGCGACCGCATATTTAATGTAAATAAAGAGAAACCTATGTATTATTCTATATTAAAACCTACCATTACACAATTTTGTACATATTCCTCAAAGCGATCCAAACACAAATGTATTCAAAAAATAAAATTTTATCAACCAAAACTAATAATAATGTATCCAAAATGGTCTCACCTAAGTGCATCTGACAAACAGACACATCTGGACTCACTTTTTATAACTCTTTATTTCGCATAAAGCATATTATTTTTATCGCAGATAAACACAAGAACACAATCGCGTGACGCACAATATTTTTCAATAGCTTTATTTTTTTTTACATTTTTTGTTGGCCAAACTGGCTTGGACTCAGTTTGTTGCCAATATATTTAAAATTGCAATTGCCAGTATATTTAAAATTACAATATAGAAAGGTTATTATAATAATAGATTAATATTTCTTATGTATTCTTTTTCTAACCACTTTTCACACTAGTCTCTTGACCTAACGGTTGAGATGAAATATCTAAGACTTTTATTACTTCCATAATACGATGAAAAATTCACAAAACGGGATTGCTTTTAAGGAGGTAACGACTTCACGATGCTTGGAGACAATTGAGATATTGTAGTTACCGGATTCAAATAATGGGGTCTAGAATAAACTTGGATAGCAGTATTTTGTCCTCTCATTTAGACGACACGATTCGACAGGATTATCTTGTCTCTATAAAAGTAAACGGACTTTTTGATGGACTTTTTCCTACATAGGAAGGAAAACAATTGCAAAAAGGTCACAGTGAGCATTTGGAATAACTGTTTAATTTATTATTTTGTTTGTTGGTTCAATAAAGTATTATTTAGACCTTCACGGATTCAAACCCCGGTCAGCCACTAATGAATTTTTCTGTTAAAACTTTTGTGTGTAATTAATAATTGCAATTATCACACGCTTTTCAGTGAAGGTAAAATCGTAAGAAATCCTGCATATCTCTAGAGAATTCTGGGGAACTTTTTAAACTAGCAATCGGCATTAGAGCAGCGTGGTAGTTATTAGCTTTAATCGTTCTATCCAAAAATGGAGAGGAAGGCTTATGACCAGAAGTGGGATAGGCCATTAGACATCTCGTTAGTTTTGGTTATCTAGAACAAATGTATCAGGTTTTTATAGGCATAAGCCATCGTTTAAGACCTATTCAATTTTTTTAGATGATTTTTTCGTTGCTTGATCCATATTATTAACATAATAAATGTAGAAATGACTTTCAGTGTGCCTATTTTAGCTTGCATTTACGGCTGATCTACTTGACTGGTGTTGATGAAATTTGGCACAAATAAAGCTTATAAACTTAGTTAAAATATAGGAAAAATTCTCGTTTTTCCAAAAAAAAATCATAATCGATGGCGGCTTAAATGTTATGGATAATGCTAGCAGAAAATAAGTTTTAAAATCTCTAACTATAAATGACTTTTTAATTTTTTTTGCACAACTTTTTGTATTATCATAAAAAGGTATAGCGCAAGATTAAAAAACCGAATTTACCTTTACCGGCGTCGTCCCGTAAAACGACGGCCATTATCTTAATTAAAATTTGAACCGTTATTGTATTGTTTTAAGAGATAAATTAAGATCCGTTAAACTTATGCAAGCTATGGTTTTCTATTTTTAAAAAGTATTTTTAGTAAAATAATATCTATAAGAAATAATTTGGTCTATTGAGTACTTAACATTTAATTATCTTTTAATGATACATCTCTTTACACTATATACAATCGTAACAATTACATACCGAAATGATAATATGAATATAATATAGAAGCAGGTGTTACTTTACCCTACCCGCTGAATAGACCAAATAAAATCTCATACCCACTTACCATTATCTGTTGCTATTAGAACAGCCACAGACAGACCGAAGTGGCGGAATGTTGTGCAAAACGTGGTGGAATCGTCATTTCGATCCTAATACGAGGCACGACCTTAGTGAAGATACGACCAAGCAGAAGGCGTTATTTTGAGGAATTTCATAGTACAGAAGTTATGATAATATACGTTTGTTAAGAAAATATATTAAATGCTAAATAAAATGTAGTAACTACAAATACTATAGTCATTTACGGTACACCGATTCACTGGAACAGAAAGTCTAGTGCCTAGGTGTCACCTTCCAACCTTTCATAATTTTCCACGAGCACGTACGCATATTCTGCAATAAGGCTGCTTACCTATGTTATGGGATGACTTTTGATGTTATGCAAGAAAAGTAAGATGTCGCTCCGCATCAAAGTAACACTCAACAAAACTTGCATAAGACCAATATTCTATTCGGGCATTGCGTTCGCGCATGTTTCAAGGGTCAGATTGCTCACGCTCCAAAGATTGCAGAACCGGTTCATACGGACAGCTACTGGCTGTCCGTGGTTCATGCAGAAATTTGACCGCTAAAGAGACCTCGACCTCCCTCACCTCTTTAAACCTCTTACTTCGAGAAATCTGAGGTACACCCGAATCCTATCATTTCAGTTGCTTCCACCTACATCCTAGTTAGGTCTTACCACCGAAAATATAGATGTCCAAAAAGCGTCCTATATGACCTTGACAATCAAATACACGGTCGCAAACAAATACACACACACAGCGTCAGTTTTCTGGCGTTGGTTGGTCGTGGCTTCTTGCCACCCTTCCGTCGTCGTAATAATTAATCAAAAGCAATACCATCAGCTCACCACTACACGTAGACCTAAGACGTGGTCCGGCCTCACAAGAGGCACCCTTAGGACGACGTTCCCAGACGCTAGTAGAGCTTCTATTTATCGCATTTCGCAACTTCGACAATGCTTCTGTGCTCGCCCGTCCCGCCCGTTGACGCTGTAAAAGCCGTTAGTGCTAACAGCATACAGTCAATTAAAAAAAAGAACTATAATTATTTATTTATTATAGCAAAATAATTATATCATAACTTCTGAGTTTTTTTAACCTGGAAATAAATCCAACACATTTATTTATGTAAATAACCAGTCCAGATTTGTGTGAAATGTTTTAGAAGGTTCACGTGTTCTTACTAATATAGGAAATGTTGACTCCTAGCCAATTTCACCATCGGCTTACATCGCAAGCCCCCATAACTCACAAGCAATCAACCGTGAGATCGTGCTATTTCCTCCTGCATGTTCAGAGGTAATACGGCTATTACATCCTCATATAATGGCACTTTGTGATTGGGCGATTTTCTATAGCGAAAAATTGCGACGCATCAGTACAATTCATTTCACGAACAAGCACACAATTTTGTGACCGGAACAATTATTTAGACTTTTGTTGAAGGATAGAAATGATATTAATGGGACATTATAGTTTATAGAATTACGGCGTGTGGTATCCGGCTGAGTAGAATAGACCAACCTCATTTCTTACTGAGGTGTCATAAAAGGCGACTACGGTAAGTCTATCTGCGGTATGGTATTCGGTTCAGTAGAATAGACCACCTTTTTTCTTACCTAGATGTCGTAAAAGGTGATTAAGGTAAGTTGAAAAAAAAAGTTGACCCGCCGTGTGGTATCCGGTCGAATAGAATAAACCACCCTCTTTCTTACCGAGGTGTCGTAAAATACGACTGAGGTAAATTCACATCAGGCAGGCGACCGGTAGTGAAATACGTAACCAAATCATGTGACAACATGTTGTGTGGACCACACTAAGAGTGGGATAAGGGCAGGAGGATAATATCGTAGAATTAAAGCCCTGACTGCAAAGATCGATGGAAAGATCTATGTTTTGATTATTTATGGGTGATCGAATCAAGACGAGAACAAAATGTGGAGATTCGTCCAAAGGGAATTACATTTTAATTATTTCAATGGTTGGCCACATAGTTTTAATTATGTTTTTAAATAACAACAAAAAGGTCCATTATGACCAGATAATCGCTTGGAGAGACCAATTTATGGAATCGCTATTGGATGGAATGTTTTTGGGTCATTTAGTTCAGACCGCAGACATCTCAGGCAGAGGCAGAATTTAAAGCCAATAGATATCAGATAAAACTAGTCCCTTGATTTTAAGCTTTTTATTGAGTTTTGTTCTTACGCATTTCTCATAAACTTACCTTGTCACGTACATATAATAAAGGTGAACAATTACTTATTACGAGATGATGAAAATAAAGATTTTATTATATCAAGTTACATTACAATTTGTTCATAGAAATTGACTGCAATTACTAATCATGAATAGCAAGTATACAATACTGCCTAATGTTCTTTATCAGAAAGATTTTTTATAATGTTCTTATTGTATCAATTTCAGGTAGTCTAATTTTGTCGCATGTTCGATTCTGTCAGTATAAATAATGGGGCCTTCGCTACTCCCACAGAATCGGCAGAGAGATAACGTTATTTCCTCTTGCACGTTCGAAGTTAATATGAATGTCTTCACATAATGACACTTTGTGAGATCAATTTATGTTGCGTTAACTTGAGCCATCAATCAGGTGGACAATTTCAAAGAGTTATTGTATAAGAACTAGCTTTGCCTGCAACTTCGCCCGGGTTGAATCTGTGTCGTTGTATAACTTAATATTTTTAATTGAAATTTTGAATATAAAAGTAGTTATTGTGAGTTAACCGTAACAGATAGAGACATACTGTGGTAGACTTTTTTGTAGTATTTTTTTAGATCTACAATTCTCTAGTACATTACTTTAATGTATCTCTGCTATTTTACGCGATGCACGCGAAGAAAGTTGCCCAGCAGTTTTTAACAGCTGCGTGACCTCTTTTATACAATTTAAATAAAACCATAATCCGGAAGAATCGTACTGCCTTTTAGTAAAATCATACAAAAATCCGTTCAATAGATTTTGAGAAAATCTATTACATACAGACAGACAGCTTTTGGGTACTTTGTTTTATAATAAGTATAGATGAGCAATAGGCAGGACTATAAGTGACAGTGTCCCAACAAAGTAAGGTAAGTGCACTAGTAATTGACCATGTACTAGTAGTTGACCGTTTTGTATGAAATTTTAAATAAGCGTTTTGTTTGTTGTTAGCTATTAAAAAAATTTAATTAATAATAGTTAATTTTAAATATTAAACAATGGGTTATATTAAACAGTTCTGAGCTTTTGGGCAGATGTTTTGGATGAAACGGCGCGATACTCGTTTCATGACGGTGTTGCTATAAAATACAAAGCGGAAGTCATTGGCGAATGGCGATAACACAAATTCAAAATATTCTTTATTCAAGTAAACTTGTAAACACGTAATTTTGAATCGTAAACTCTGGTTCGGAAAGCTGTTCCTACCTAGAAGAGTCAACAAAAACTCTGAGGTTGCCATTTAAAAAAATATTCTTATAACCAGTTACATTTAGTCATTTCTATCATGTACAGGGTCGACCAGTAGCTATATCCACACATTTTTATTATCTAAGTAATAGTAAAGTAGCGACCTGTTACTATACCACTGCTGAGCATAGGCCTCTTTTCTCCGTTTTTGGAGAGAAGGCTTGGAGCTAAGACCTACCACGCTGCTCCAGTGCGGATTGGTAGATTACACATATCCCCAGAATTCTTTAGAGACATGCAGGTTTCCTCACGATGTATTCCTTCACTGAAAAGCGTGTGATAAATTGCAATTATCAATTAGACACAAGTTTTAACAGAAAAACTCATTGGTGTCTGCCCGGGTTTGAACCCGTGGCCTCCTCGAGAGTCGCACGGTGTTACCGCTGGGCTACCACAGCTTACAAGTAATACTGAGACAAATATTCTATTCCCTACAATCAAATCCTTCCATTACCAAAAAAAAGTTTGGTTACGCGGCAATACGTCCATGAAGCTTCACTCAGAGGGATTCAATTTAAACTTAGTATACTCAGCAAACTAAGCCATTGTTGTTCAAATCTATTGTGGAAATGGCTTCCCTCGTTAACTACAAACGTTTCATAACATATCAAAGCATTTTGCTACCTTATTTTTGAATAATTAATAGAATTATGAGTTACTTAGCGGTCCATAACACGAAAGTAATTAAAGTATTATTTTGCTATAATCCACGATAAAAAAAAATATGTAATGTTAAATGTAAAGAGTGATTTTTAACACGCTTTGTTACATAATTTATAGAATTAGGCGTTACTTTGCGGAGGTCCATAATACAAAAGTAATGAGAATATTGTTTTGCTATAATCCGCGATAAAAGAAAACATATGTAATGCTAAATGTGCACTCTACACTATTCGCTCTCATACCTGATACATACAGAATTTGTAAGAACTCATGCACTTCCCGACACCGATAACACAACAATACACTAGCATTGCACACATACACCACCACAATCTCAACAATTGCTTCGCCCCGTAACCGAAGCATCGTCAGTAGATAGACTCCACGACAAAATCGATGCGATTCTGTCGGGTAGTGCATGAGTGCATGAGTTCTTACAAATTCTGCATGAATCAGGTATAAGAACGTATAGTACACTCTACATTTAGAAGAAGAAGAATAACTTTATTGCACAAACCAAAATACAAAGTGAAAAGAAGACATAGATAACAGATGCAGTTAAATGTGCAAAGGGCGGTCTTATTACACTGTTGTGATCTCTTCCAGACAACCCTTAGAAAGAGAGGATCTTTTGTATAATTATCTACGGGTTGACAAATGCACGCAGATAAGTAAACAAGAATAAATAAATACAACATTACATATATTTTCTTTTATCGCGGATTATAGCAAAATAATATTCTCATTACTTTTGTACGCTTTGTTACATATATATATCACTGTGATAACCGGAAAAATTTATTTATGGTTACTTATTTGTTTTTGTTAACAAAGAAATGTTGGAAAAATCCCTTGTTAATGTTGCAATATTAAAGTAACCATTCTAGGCGTGGACTCGACGTTACTAATAGAGTGAGTATACATCGATTATCATAACAGATAACAATTAATTTAAAATGGTCTAAGTAGCTCAAAAATAATGACAAAAACTAATTATAATAAAATTCAACATAAAAGGAAATATGCCCATTCACAGAAATTCAATTTAAACTTTTACGGTTTCGCGAAAACAGCCATTGTTATTATAGTCGATGGTAAAGGAAACGGTGTAATTTGTTTATTTGTAATATTATAAATCTTTATTCATAATATTTATTTGATCATCAACAATCTGCTCCTGTCCACTGTTGGACATATCAATCTTTCAAGTACTTTTAAATCGTCAAAGATCAATATGATTAATGAAGCTACAACTGGTTCGGAATGTTGCTCTTACCGAGATGAACCAGAAAGAAACAGCGGTCAGTCTTTAAAACATTTTCAATATCACATTATTAAACCGCAGTCTTTTCAAAGGCTTTTTTCTTGTAGAATTAATACGATTTCTATAGCCTATATGTTTTCCAGTGTATAAGGACAGATTGTACCAAATTTAATCTATATTGATGTAGCGGATTCGCCGTGAAAAAGTAACAAACATACATCCAAACTCACAATCTTTCGCATTTATAATATTAGTAGGATTGGTAAAATATTTGTGTTGATGGAGTGCCTTATTGGATACAATATATTTAGGCAGTAGAGACAACTTTAAAAGCTAAGTAAATATTATAAATTTCGGGAAGGAAATTCGTGAAAGTGTGAATGAATTATGAATTTTATATCGGTAGTTTTATAAGGATCAGTTACCCTATTTCAATTTGCCAGTGTTTAAAGTTTAACGATCTTCTATCTGCCTGCCGATACATGGAAACTTTTTAACTGGAAATGAAAGATTTATTAAAGAACTATTTTTTTTATTATTGAAAGATAAAAGCAGTAATGAAATGGGTAAAGAAGTTGCACATAGAGCCAGCGGGTTATCACATTTCGCTTATTTGTAAGTTTGTCATGTTATGTAATTTGGAGGTAATTGTGTATTATTAAGTGTGGAATTGATCGTCATTTCTTAAAAGGTAAAACTACAGCAGCGTTCTATAGAAGAAACATTTCTGTGAGTATAAAACTGAAAGTAGTTGAATATAATGGTATAATGTCAACAATAGCGAAACAACACAAAAGAAAATCATTTATTGGTGGTCATAAAACAACAATTACACAAGAACATAGAGGAAGATAACAATGTGTCACGTATAGAATAAGACGCCATTAGACGATGTCAAAATTTAACGACTCCGATGTTCTTCGCATGGTAGTGTCGAAAGCGACCGCTTCAAGCGGTCTTGAAATTTTAATGGATATTTAAAATGACATTTCGAATGAATAAACAGCATTGATACCGTATTCTTTATATGTTCATTTTTCTTTGACTAATTCATTAAAATTAAAAACTTTAGTTGTGAAATTTAACACTCAGATGTATTATTGTAGACCTATGCTACAGAGACTTTCTATACCTCATTAATGTATGGCTAATACGAGTATATAAGGGGAAGTCTGAAAGTTGCGCCCATTATAGAGAAGTCGAGAAGTGCAAGATTGAGATGGTATGGACATGTAATGAGGAGGGATGAAAATCATGTGACCAAACGTGTGTTAAATTTGAATGTGGATGGATATGTGCCTAGAGGGAGGCCTAAAAAGAGATGGTTGGATTGTGTGAAGTATGATATGCATATAAAAGGAGTGGCGCCAGAGTTGACGAAAGATAGGACAGAATGGAAGAGAAAAACATGTTGTGCCGAACCACTTAGAGTGGGATAAGGAGAGGATGATATATTAATGTATGGCTAATGTGTAAGCATTGATACGTTGGCCTCGTCCTATATCAACGGTCGAAAGATCCCTATATCAAGATCGAAATCAAAATCTGGAACTGCGGTAGAAATTGGGCAATTGTGATGCATCTTTCGTTATGAGTTACATATTTGTTCCATTTGCATTTGAAGCCATGGAGTCAAAATGCAAAAATTCTTATCGATTTTATATGTTTTTTATTTGTAAAGTAATGTTTAAGTAAATAATTTAAAATAAGTTGTATATTTTCGTTGTCAATGAAAATTGATGTCCACTGCTAGACATAAGTCTCTTCATGGGATCTCAACACTACACAATTTTGTTCCGCGCCCTTTTTGAGATCATCCGTCTTTAATTGATCATTTCATTTATTTTAATATTCAATTTTAAATTAGTAGTGGCAACGAAATTTTGATACAGCTTTAGAAAATACGTTAAGTACGACCGAGAAATAGAGCTGCTGTATAACAATGTCACTTCTAGATAAAAAGTATATCCATAATTTCGAAGTAGCTAGAAGCGAATAATCACGGATAGCTTTTATTCGACGTTTCAATTGCTATCGCCCTGTGTATTCGTACTGTGAAACTTATCTGTAGTCAAATGAAAAACAAGTTATCTAGAACTTTAACTATCAAGTTTTCCGGGAGCGATGTAAACTTTTCTCAGTACGTTCAATTGCATTCAATGAATTTCTGATATTATATTAAAGTTGATAGTTTTGTTTTAACATCCTTCAAAATAGTCATTGAAGATGCTATTTTTTAAATTTTTAAAGGAAAAATGGCTATTTCACCATGTGCATGTGGCAAGACTAGATAAAATACGAAATTAATATATAAAGGGAAGTCTGAAAGTTTTTAATTATAGAATAGACGAGAAAAGCAAGATTAAGATGGTATAGACATATAATGAGATGGGATGAATATTATTGTTGATTGTTGATTAATGTTGATGGATATGTGACAAGACGGAGGCCTATAAAGGGATGGTTGGTTTGTTTGAAATATGACATGCATATAAAAGGTATAACGCCAGAGTTAGCGAATTATGGGAGAGAATGGAAGAGAAAAACATGTTGTACCGACCTCACTTAGAATGGGATAAGGGCAGGAGAATAATGAATGATATGGCTACTTTACCATAGTGCAAGACAACGTTTACTTTTACTCATTTTTATTTAAAGATTGCTGATTAAATTACCAATCTTTTAAACTATATACCAAGCGTATATTCGTTAACCCGAAAAGCATATTAATGCCTACAAACCCATTCTTATGAAAAGTCAGTGTTTGCCCATCGTTCACAACTTACTATGACCTGTTCTTGAAGTCATACTTCCAGAACCAATTTATGGTAGTTGCTTTCACTTACTCATCTTAGAGTGACGCACCGAAAATATAGGCATCTCAAAAGCGTCTGATTAAACCTTTCGATTAAATCACGACCGACAATACAAACAACCAAACATCGTCGCACATATTGGTTTGTCCTCTGTATTTGGACTTGATTTGGGGATCCGAAAGTTTATATATTATGTCTAGGTTTGATGTAACAAATTTACGTTATAATTCTCGATTTTTTTGTAACGTCCTCGTCTCAATTTTAGTATGGTGGGTCGGCACAACATGTTGAAACATGTTGTTACATGTTTTGATTGCAGAGTCGCCTTAGGTGTCACAATACGTACACAAACAATAGTCAATTTTTTTAATGGGAAACAAGTCGTAAAGTGGTGTAGGTGAAGTTGATACGTCTTTATGTAACGTTGATTTTCTAATACCAAAACTATTATGTACGGGACCTACTAATATTTCAATAGTTCTTGCTTTATAAGCTCTCGGTCGTCTTTACTTTGTCTCTTGAACAGACACTGATTGTGAGTGCGCCCTTAGGCAGATTCTTTCAGCATCTGCATTTCAAACTACACCTTACGCTTGGGTACAAAGAATAGTGATGTAAAATTTATATAGATATTCTATTGGGCAGATGTGAGAAATTAAAAAATAAATCATATTCTCATACTATGAATTGTTTCTTTGTTTTGAAAGATAAAGAAGATGTATTTTTAAGAACTATGTTAATAATGTTTGACAGAGCATCGTAAATCGATAATCTTTAACAGGAGACTTTATCGCATATTGTAGCGAAATAATTTTATTATTAATTTAGTATTGTGGATCTCCGCAAAGTAACGCCAAATTCTATTACTTTAACAGGAGGTTTGTAATTAGCCCTCCTAAATTCCAGTCCGGTGAAGAGCTATTAAATTATCTTATGCGAAACTACCTATATACATATATAATCATGAGCTAAGTTTGCTCAGGCCTACAGCTATTAAGACGATGTCGTTTTTAGGATTTAAATTTTCGATGATAGCTTGGCAAAATTTAGCAAATAACAGCGTAGATGGAACTCCTGTTATAATAGAATGGAGATAATTATATACGATACGAATATATATCATCTGGTAAGTATGCTACAAAGAAGATCCTGGAATGTCATGGTTGTAGTGCCACTTTGGGTATAGTTCTGCAAAAAACATATCTCAAAAAAGCAAAAGGAGCAATAACTGTTGTTTCCTAGGTATGCCGTAAATATAGACTGGTCCTTTCACTGGCGGGATTGCAGATACGATGTTATTGGTATTATGTAACCCTATAACCCTATCGCCTCTGGGATAGCTTAAAATTTACCAAATAAAAAAACTATGCTGTGTAGGAAAGCAATGATGGGATCCCAAACGGTTAGAGACAGCGAAGTACCTAAGTAGTCCAAAATTAGAATCCCATCTGAAGAACTTATGGTCTAAGTTTGCCAATATCTCGCTTGTAGAACAAGTAATAAGACGTCAAAGCTACAAGCGTCAAAATACTGTTATTAGGGTTATAATTTCCTAAGCTATACACTAGCCCATTCATAAACATCATTATAACTCAACGGGTCACTAATTCGGAGGTCGTGTTATTTAGGTTAATGGAAATTCCAAGTAAGTGGTTTTGAGGTCTTTAAATTCCCATCTATTCAATAAACAAGATTTCTTGAAGACGTTTGTGGACATTAATTAATGTTTATGAACATATTTACTCGTAGTTCCTAGAAAATAAAGTATTTTTTGGTGGATGGAGTAGGCTGTTTTTAATCCTTATTTGTTTTACGACCGGCCGCCTACTTGATATCAACTTACCTTAGTCGTCTTTTTCACCTCGGTAAGAAATGAGGGTGATCTACTCTACTCAATCGGATATGACACGGCGGGTAAACTTACCTTAGTCTTGTTATACGTCACCTCGGTTGGTCCTCAACACTACGTCCGACAACACTAAGTTGTCGCAAATAGAGTCGACAGTTATATATGTAGTATATATGTATGTAGAGTCTTTCACTTTGTTTGCGTAAACTAAAGTAAAGTAGCCTATACGACTTTCCAAATATGGTATAAGATTCTGTAAAATTCCGGTGTCTAATTTATCTTTTTTGTCAGGAAAACCCATTATGGGTCGTCACCGCCCGATGGGGATGAGCGGCGGGTATGTCGGACTCGCACCGACTAAAAACCTGACAGTGCTCCACCACGCTGCTGGTGGCGGAGACAGGGTACTGTTGTACACATTGCCCCCATCCGATAAATTTATCTTTGCCATTACAGCAACTTAATAAAACTATAAAAAGGAGGCTGATGTAAAAAGCCGATGTTAAAGATTTCATAGATGATTGATAAGAATATTACTCTTAGAATTTTGAATTAGATAACAACTACATAAAAAAATAACTCCTTGATCCGTTTAGACGTCAAATACATACAAACACCTTGTCACACTTATGATATTAGTATGGACGAAAAATTCGGCCCTAAACTCTAAGGGTTAATGACTCCAGAAAAATGGCACGTCGACTTGCCTAGCAATTATAAATAAACAATGGCCGCCTTACAATAGAGTCCTGCACTTATGTCGGCTAGACGTTATTTTATTTTAACGTATTGTTGCAGACAGTTTTAATTAGATTATGGTAGTTTAATATTTTTTTTAGTACTATTTCGTTGGAAGGCAAGATATATACTTTTCCACACATTAACTCAGCGGTCTTTAGTGAATTTTCGTTTATTCTGTTTGTTTATTATAACTTTCTAGCTTTTACCCGAAACTTCGTTCGCATGGACTGTTGTCGTGTAATAGGCTTTCAATGTCATCCTATTCCTGTAGAATTAACAAGATTTATATAGCTTATATGCTATTCCGGAGTATAAGGAATAAACGTTCCTAATTTCATCGATATTGATTCAACGGATTCCCCGTGAAAGAGTAACAAATATACATCCATATTCACAACGACCTTAAGGTTATTTTGTCGCCTTATATATGATTCCTCATATTATTATTCCTAATAGATTAAGTTTCTATTAGTTTGGAGTTTATACAATCAGTAGTCGCGATTGGTAAATTTGTATATATGGTAAAATTTTCGTATATTCTTATTAGCTAACCTTGCATCAAATTTACGATTTGTATTTTTATTTTTGCCTAAGTCATCACATATCCCAGGTAGCTTTTAATTTATAGTCTATATTTCTTTTCGATATACAACGATGTAGACGCAATTTTAAATAGATTAGAGTTCGAGTTCAAAATCAAAATCAAAAAAGTTCAAAATCGAGTTCATTTATGAAAAGGCGAAGTTGTTGGATTAAACTAAAAGTTTCTTCAGCTTGAAAGAAGGCAATATAAGTTAGTAAGTTCAAAGGTCAAAAACTTTATTGTTTCTAATCTTGCGGAACCATTGTCTTTAATTAAACTTGATCAATAGCATAAAGCTGAGCGTCCACTTGTACCGAGCATAAATACAAAAACAAGATCAATGTAGCTCTGGCTCAATAAGGAGATACTCAGAAGAACCGAAATTACCAATATAACGTCGACCAATACCAATATAACCAATATATGTCACAAAGCCAAAGTAGTAATGGCCGGGGCATTTAGTATGCAAAAAAAGGACGTTGGTCTCCCTAGATACTGGAATGCAATTCCACCGGAAAAAGGTAGCGTTGGTAGACACTGCACGAGGTGGACAGCCGATAAAAAAGTCGCAGAGAGCCCAAAGGACAATCTGAAAAATCTTTAAAAGACCTTTTCGGCAAAGAACAGACGCTGATCTATTGATTGAGAAAGAAATAGAAGTGGGAGTAGAATAACGTGAAATATATTAAGCCGAGTTAGCAATAATGCTAAATAACCATGAAAGAATTGCTGAATATCTTCCACATTCAGATTATCATAAACGAACAATTGTATGCAATTTAAAATAAATACCACTTTGAGGATATTGTTAGCGTAACGAGCAAAATCGGATTGGCACCTGCGAACTTTTGTTTGTTATACCTGTATTAGGTGCAAAAACTGTTTTATAATTCCGATAAGTTAGACAACCTATTTAATTTAGGCTATCAACTGAGTGCCAGATTTTATCAGAATCGTTTAAAGGAATTCCAACAAATAAGTGTACTTGATTGCTACGTATACTGATTGAGCGTATTTTGTATATGAGAATGTCACGTGTCCGAACTTAGTGATGTGTGATAGCTCTGAAATTGTACGACCAATGAAACGGTCACGCCACAGCCGCCATTACGGTTTTGTCGCACTGCAACCGTCATTGTACACTGCGGCGCTTTGACAGTCGATTGCGATAAACGCACCGCTTGGCCACGCCGCCCCTAATTCGGATTCGCCCAAATGATTTGGGGCAGGCTATTATTATTCCGCTATTGTTAACTTATTATAGCTATATACGCCTAAGGGAAGGGCATAACAGCGCGTAGAATCGCCTCACTAGTTTTACCACCATAGCAATTATATGCAAATATTGGAAATTAATAAATACCCTCTAGTGGTTTGAATCCGCGAACCCCCACTGAGAATCTCACTATTTCACCATTTGGTCAACAGTTAATAAAATTTAATAAAGATTGAAGCACGACACAAAATTCACAGCTCTAGTTTAATAGCATATAAAGCTAAATTAAAACATTTTCGTGTTCAACTTTAGGCGGCTAATTATCTTGAACAGTGGAGAACAGGTGTATAAATCAGAATTCATTAAATTTATAGTCTGTTGTAAGTTTGGGTAATTTATATAAGTACTTGCATATCTTATTCTGTTATAAATGTATTTCAAGTTCAGTAGTTAGATACTCTTTTGTTGATTTTGTGAAATGAGAAATAATTACAGTGACTTCTTCATTACCGATTTTTGCTATATATAACTTATAAATATTTTAATTAACTTACAAAAGCCGTATGGTATCCGGTTGAGTAGAATAGACCACCCTCATTTCTTACCGAGGTGCCGTAAAAGGTGACTAAGATAATTTTACCCATAGCGTGGTTTCCTGTTGAGTAGAATAGTCCACCCTCATTTCTCACCGAGGCGTCGTAAGATACGACTAAGGTAATTTGATCCGCTGTGTGATATCCGGTTGAGTAGAATAGACCACTCCCATTTCTTACCGAGATGTCGTAAAAGGCGACTAAGATAAGTTTACGTCAGACAGGCGACTGGTCATAAATTAACAAGCCAAAACATTTTACAACATGTTTAAGACATGTTGTGCCGTCCCCGTTTAGAGTGGGATAAGGGCAGGAGAATGATGTGGTGGTATTATTAGAAAGTTAAATAGATAGTGTTTTTTTTCCTAACCATTTTTTTTGTTAACCATGATACGATATCACTCGTGTGCTCAATTTACATTTTCGATGTTTTCAAAGTAGTAGTTAATCTTCAATCTAATTAAAATCTTTTACAGTTTCCTTATTAGCCTAGTTCAAAAAGTACCTTCATTTTAATTAAACATCGTGTCCACAGCCTTTCAACTTTTGTTCGGAGTACCAAAGCGAGTAAAAGCTGAAACTTTATCTTTGACATACAGCAAAGGTAATTAGCTTAGGATGTTAAAGCATTGAGTTTTTGGGAAATGGATATTCTTATATACATACATTACCAAATGTTTTCTAGTTTAAGTCTTTTTCCTCTACTGGAAAGAATATATATGTTTACACAACGAAAATCTTTAATGCATAATAATCTACGTGAAGTAGGCTCTTTGGCTAACTTTTTAAGTTTGTAATCTATAGTGAATCTTTTTAGTTATCATTCGTCATTGGCCATTTGTCACAAATTAGCTTAGCACACGACCTAGATATCAAGGCATCTACTAGTCGCTCGAGGAATCTGTAGCTCTGCCAACCTGCACCGCTCTTTATATCTATACCTCTAAGCGACACATGTTTGTTTCGTAGGGTACAAACGTTACGTTAACGTACCTTATATTTTGTACCCTCAACAAAATTATCGATTTTTTGGCGGATTTTCACGCAATACTATCTTGTATCGCTTGGGTATAATTTGTAATTAAATATCATTTGTAAATTCACAAATATCAAATCCTTTTATTAATAACATCCCATTAATAACAGAATAACAATAACAGAATAGTAAGAAGAATGTTACAAATTGGAACACCACTAAGCTTAAGTTGATGTGTTCCGCAAATCTGGTTTTCAATGTCGATCATTGTTTCTTAAATCTAAATCTTAAACTAAAGACAGTAAAAGGACAGTAATCAACAGTAAAAATAGAGTAACTGGGTGACCGAACTTTGATCAGTAATTTTATTAAAAGATATAAAAAATGCAATTTAAAAAAAGAAAAAAGGGCCGGTGACACGTGGTACTTGATCCCTGGTATTTCAGTCTTATAGTCCGCTTGTTGCCCAAGCTATTACAACTTTACAAGTAAGTAAAAAGTAAGTAAGTAGCGGCCTGTTACTATCCCACTGCTGAGAATAGGCTTCTTCTCTCCGTTTTTGGAGAGAAGGATTGGAGCTAAGACCTACCACGCTGCTCCAATGCGGATTGGTAGGTTACACATATCTCCAGAATTCTCTAGAGATATGCAGGTTTCCTCACGATGTTTTCCTTCACCGAAAAGCGTGTGATAAATTGCAATAATCAATTAGACACATAAGTTTTAACAGAAAAACTCATTGGTGTCTGCCCGGGTTTGAACCCGTGATCTTCTCGAAAGAGTCGCACGGTGTTACCGCTGGGCAACCACAGCTTAACTATGCACTACAAACTTTACAAATGACAGCAAAATTAAGCTTTAAATGTTTAAAATAAGGTAATTTGTAGTAAAACTAGTAAGATATATATTCTTAAGGAAAGTATATAGTAGAAGTTGCCCCGAGAGAAATCAAATGGTTACAATTTAAGAACGTACTACAGAAAATATTATAAATAAGTGGCTGGAAGATTGCGAGCATAGAATATCTCCGGAGGGTTAGATCTTGATATTATCTTCTATATTGAAAGTTACTAAGACGTTATTGGATGTACGATAATCTAGGACAAGGATAATGAATTTCAGAGGAGGTCATGTGGCGTATTGAATTATTATCACCATTAATAAGGAAATACACCCGTAATCTTAAGGCGATATGATACTTTTAATATTTATTATACTTCATTATTTACTATAAATATATGCCGTGTGGTATCCGGGTAAGTAGAATAGAACACCCCTTAATTCTTACCGAGGTGTCGTAAATGCGACTAAGGTAAGTTGACCTGACGTTTGGTTCTGGCTGAGTAGAATAGACCACACTCACTTCTTGCCTACTTCATTATTTACTATAAATACATGCCGTGTGGTATACGGGTAAGTAGAATAGAACACCTTCAATTCTTACCGAGGTGTCGTAAATACGACTAAGGTAAGTTGACCCGACGTTTGGTTCTGGCTGAGTAGAATAGACCACGCTCACTTCTTGCCGAGGTGTCGTTAAATGCGATGAAAGAAGTTTACGTCAGGCAGGCGGTCAGTGGTAGAATACCTAGCCAAATCACCTAACAACATGTTTAAAACATGTTGTGCCGACCCCACTTAGAGAGGGATAAGTTCAGGAGAATGATTATTTACTATATTATATATGCCGATAAAGGATGGATTTCCTTATTGTATTGCCATGTTTTCTTTGTGACCTTTTTTGATTTTTTCTTGGTTCAACCTTGATTTTTCTGTTGAGTTTGTAATAGCGAATGTGTGCAGTGCTTGTGTATTGTGGTGGTACTGGAGATTATTAATGCATGCGTTTTAACTAGTACTGCATATATCAGGTATGAGAACAGATAATACACTATTTATTTAGCACTACATATATTTTCTTTTACAGCGAACTATAGTAAAATAATATGATTATTATTTTTGTATCTATGCAAAGCAACGCCTTATTCTATCATCATCTTCCTGCCCTTATCCCACTCTAAGTGGGGTCGGCACAACATGCTATAGACATGATGTCACATGATTTGGCTACATATTTTACGACCGGTCGCCTGCCTGACGTCAACTTATGTTAGTCGTATTTTACGACACCTCGATAAGAAAGAGGGTGGTCTATTCTACTTAACCAGATACCACACGGTGAGTCAACTTACCTTAGTCGCCTTTTACGACACCTCGGTAAGAAATGAGGGTGATCTATTCTACTCAGCCGGATACCATACGGCGGATCGACTTTCCTAAGTCGCCTTTTACGACATTTCGGTAAGAAAAAAGAGTGGTACTATTCTATTCAGCCGGATACCACACGGCAACGCCTTATTCTATAAAGTATGTAAAAGAACACGTTAAAACTTCATCGTTAAAGGGGAAAAACACCATTAAAATATAAAGAACTTTACACTTCGCAATATACCAACATCAACATTTTAATATTACCTATTAATATTCAATCGAAACTTCGAGAACCAATCACGGAGAAATATCGAAGTTATTTTCTAGAAGCTATGAGCTTGGACTTGCATATAAAATATTCCGTGAAGAAAATTGAATAACCTTATAATATACTAAAATGTAGCTTCGTATTTTCTCACATTAAGAACATGAAATATTTCGAACTGTTAGTATAAAACATTTGAAATATATGTATTTTAGATTTCAATGGGTTAAATGTAATTCTAATTAAATTCTTTATCATAAAGAATATAGATTTAAAACTATTAGAATTTCAATTAAAACGTACATTAATTAGTATAATCAATTCATTAAATGTAATTCTTGCGAAAGTAAATTAGCGACAAGAATTTGTAATTTAAGTTAAATACTGAATCATGTAGTCAATACTCAAATGTCGTTGATTAATTTTTTATATATTTTTAATTAAATAATCTGTTCCAATGAAAATTTCAACTAAAGGAGTTTTTGTTTGTGTTTTTATATCTACTAATATATTCATCTCGCCCTATCCGAAGAATAAAGTCACAGGTACCTATCATGTTTACCTATACAAGATACATGTGACTTTAGGACGGATAGGACGATCCGTTTGTTTGCCCTTTTTTTAAGTCTGAATGGAGCAGAGAGTATGGGGCAATGCGAGTGTTGATACATACAGAGAAAACACACAAGAGCGAGTTATTTAATAAAATAGAGTTAAGTAATAAAAGTAAAAAATATATAAGTAATGTAAAATTGATAGTCTTTTAACAACTTAAATAAAACACATTTATATTTAATAGAATTTAATTTCATAAAAATAAGAACACGAATACAAAATTTTAAAGTGAAAAAATTTCAAAGGACATTATAGTCTTAAGGATAACTTTTTTACTTAATTAACTTACTTTAACTTAAGGTTTTTAGAAGTACATAAACTCATTTGTATTATATTCAAAATTTATTGAAGGCAACTAAATTTTACTGTAGTTAAAAAAATTAAGAAGAATAAAGAACTTATTTAAAATAAAGAACTTCGACGCCATATTCTTTGCACAGTTTGTTGACATGGTGCGCTGTGACCGCAGCACGTCGTGGCAATGTCGCGATATCATCGCCAGTGGCGACTCGTACGCTAAATGCCTGTAAGCGATTTGTTCCCGGCATCATACGGCCTACAATCCTAAAGATAAAGATGTGTTAAATAAAAAGTGTAAAAGTAGTAAATAAGATGTGTAAAAGTAGTAAATGCTGTAAATAAAAATGTTAAAGTAGTAAATAAAGCTGTGGTAGCCCAGCCGTAACACAGTGCGAGTCTTTCGAGGAGGTCACAGGTTCAACCGGGCAGACACCAATGAAACTCATTCTGTTAAAACTTATGTGTCTAATTGATATTTGCAATTTATCACACGCTTTTCGGTGAAGGAAAACATCGTGAGGAAACCTGCATATCTCTAGAGAATTCTGGAGATATGTGTAACCTACCAATCCGCATTGGAGCAGCGTGGTAGGTCTTAGCTCCAAACCTTCTCTCCAAAAACGTAAAGAAGAGGCCTATTCTCGGCACTGGGACAGTAACTTACTTACTTTTTTTAGTAAATAAAAAGTGTAAAAGTTGTAAAAAAGTGTAAAAGTAGTAAATAAAAAGTATAAAAGTAGTAAATAAAAATTGTAACTTAAGTAAAATTGCCCCTACTTTTGGCAGAATGATTTCAAAGTCGTTTTATTGTATACTTTTACCTTATAATACTAGGAATCTTTATTTCTGGTAGCAAGAAATCGATTTCGTAGTAAACGACTTGGATAGCGGGGCCATTGTCATCCCTTACCACAAGGGTTTTAGCAGTACCTTCACCCTCTCTGACATTGACACACTTACCTATAACCATAACATTTTCATTACCGTTGCACTAATACGACAATCTCATTGTAAAAAATATTTATTAATTAGCTTTATATTGTTATATAATTTACAAAAAATTTACACTTTTTAAACTCTTTCAGCTCTAAATTTTAATAAATTTACGTAATTAAGTTATTTTTAAGTAAGGGAATAAGAAACTTAACAGCACTATTTCTTCACGAGCAGAATTTTATATATCTGTCTACGAAGGACTTTTTTTTTGACGTTTTCGTCATGAAGACGGCCACAAATATTGAACCCTGTCCTTTTAACGTTGTATAATTGTTAAATAAACATATTGGACACTTACACACACGGTCGTCCGTCCCCAAAGTAAGTAACCTAATATTTGTGTTATGGTAGACAGAGAACTGGTGAATATATACTTATATATTTTTAAATACATACTTAAATACAAATTGTTGATGATAAACTGATCAAATCATCAGGCGTAAATGATAAAAATTCGACGCCATGCAATCTTTTTAAACTAAGTCATTGGTGACTCTTAAGATTGTCATAACATTGTTTTTATATTTATTAAAAAAAAATTGTAAAGATATGGGATCGTATTCATGGCTAAAAAGAGGCCCTAAAACTTGTTTCAAATGTGAAATTATTAATATAAAAAATGAATAAACATACATGAAATATAACAAAGAGAGACCTACCTCACAATACTTGTACATAATCTGGCCAAATACATAAATACGCCCTTATCATCTTACCTACAACTTCATATAATACCGTTGCACCTATATCCTTGATAGACTTATGCCACTGAAGAATTTTTTCGACAGGACCAGAAAATACTTTCGTGCCAATCGCATACAATTCCTATGAGAAAAAAAAATTCCAGCTAGTTGTTTTTTCATTGTCAATATAGTGTATAAATAAATGATAATGGTGAGTGTGTAAATCGTAGTGGTTCTTAAAACGTCATCAATAAATATCAACGGAACAATATAACAAAAGAACTCTTACAATATTAGGAATGATAATCCGACTCGAAGGACCATTTACCACATTGTAATCAACATAAATATAAGTAAACATCATCATCTCATCATCTTCCTGCCCTTATTCCACTCCAAGTGGGGTCGGCATAACATGTTATTAACATGTTGTCACATGATTTGGCGTAGTCATGATTAGTCGTATTTTACGACACCTCGATAAGAAAGAGGGTGGTCTATTCTACTCAGCCGGATACCACACGGCGGGTCGACTTACCTTAGTCGCCTTTAACGACACCTTGGTAAGAAATGAGGGTGGTACTATTCTACTTAGCCGGTTACCACACGGCTAATGAATATAAGTCAACGTTACAAGAAAAAGAAACATAGATATTGCTGAACAGTAAAAAAAGACATTTCAAAAACATTTCATCCTATCCTAGGCTTCGATCATTTTTAGTCGTTCGTAGTACAGATCATTCCACGGAAGCTCCAGGTTTTTTAAGACAAAACGACGGCCGGGACGGATATTGCGCCCCGCCATCGATGTCCCCAACAATCTTTATTTACTGGCGGCAAAATCACTCGTTATTACTTGGACGACAAAGGAGAAAAGTGATGCATTTACTTTTATGACGGGCAATTCCTTTAAGTTTTCGTTTTATGACAAGAAAGCACCGCGATATCCCTATTCGTGCCACCGTCACACGGAAAGGTAAAAGATTTAATTAAGATCTAACCCCCGTATAAAGGCGGCTCAGATTTTCATTTAATTTATCGCGTATAAAACTAAATTGAAGCAGTTTTCATACTTTACACAGCTAATTAGTTTGGATAGACGGGACAGGCATATTAAATTAATTAAATCTTAGTGCGTTATAACTTTAAGGCTCATTTGTCTTAAAACTAATATAATAATCTGCCCTTTCTGAATATGACAAAATTTTCATTAGTATTCTTTGGTGTCATCCCACTATTTTTTCTCTTGTGCCAGTATGTATTTAACTATATAGTAAACGACAAAAGTGTAAAGTCTATTACTTGATAACATGTCTTTAGAACTTTTTAAAGCAATAAACGATAGATATCTGCAAAATGGAATCTCTTTATTGGTAGCCAAAGATAATGTTTTAAATTTCCCTTCTCGAAGTTTTGGCTTCTCCTTTTCTTGTTATCGCGTATTTATAGTTTCTGAGTGCAATCTGACTTTAACATCAACGCTTGTCTTGTTTTTGTTATGGAGTGTTCTTACTTTTACTTAATTAAATCATCCCCTGATACTTGAATGAATAATATGCTCGTATGGAGTCATAGTTTGGGAAGTGCAGCTAAACTTTACTTTCTATTACCAGGATAGCGACATACGTAAATTTTGTTGCCTACAAATCTACGCCTTCACTAAGATTATATCAATGAGGTTAAACAAAGATTTGTCCAATTTCTGCAACGAGTTCCTCAGTGGATTTTTACTACAAATATATACTGGACAATGTTCTTCCTTAAAATTAAGCTTCAGCTATCGGTGAAGATACGAAAGCTTAAGCATAGCAAATTACCTATTACTACTGAATATAATATAATACATAACAGTAGGGCCTTGTATAGTCTTCAAAATCTTGAAATCTTGTCAATCGTTTGTCATTGGCCGTATCGTTTGTGAGAATAAATATAAATGTAAGTATAAGTAATTCCTTGGGAACGGGGGCGGGCCCTAATGTGGGACGCAACATGCGTTGATACGTTAGCCTCGTCCCATATCAGGGAAACAGCGTCAAGACCTGGAGCTGCGGCGGAAATGGCCGAAACCGGCAAACGGCGGAAGTATGCATCTCTCATCGAGAGTTATATATTTGTGCCGTTTGCAGTCGAGACCCTAGGGCCATGGAGTCAAAGTGCAAAAAATTTTTTATTCGTTTTAACACCTCGGTTGATTGCCTCTTCAGGTGACAAGAGGGCTGGCTCCTTTTTCGCACAAAGAATCAGCTTAGCGATTCAGCGCGGAAACGCTGCCAGCATTCTTGGGACCATTCCACGTGGGCATGATTTGTATAGTCCTAGCGTGTAAGTAATTTAAGATATATATAACTTGTACATTTTTGCTGTAAATAAATATATATAGTATAAGTATATTTATATTTATTATTTATACTTCGGGCTATCAGTGATAAGTGCTGATCTCAAATCTCGGTTTTTTTATTTTTTTTACAGGTTGTATTAATTTTCTTTTTTATTAATTCTTTATTTTTTTTTAACTTAACGATTATATAAAATTAATATACTATTATCATATCCCTCAGTTGTCGTAACTTAGTTTGAAATTTGTTATTACCTTTAATTAAACTACTACTTATTTTAAGTTGTTCAATGTATTAGATTAATGTGAAGTGTGTATTTTGTTGGTGATCTATAAATAAAATATCATTGTCATATCTAAAAAAATTCGCATAAATTCAAATAAATCCAATCTGAAATAAACCACATCTTGCAGTTGAGTCGCTGTTTATAGCAAAAGTGAACATGTGAAAATTTCAAAATTTGTTTCATATAAGAATAGACGAAAGTTCCAAAACTAAATTATAGAACTTGCTTCTATTATACTTACTTTTAATTTATCCACCCTTGTTTTCATTTGTCTCTGCTCTTCAGGCTTTGATGAATCATTTTCCTTTTGTTTCTTAAAAGCTAGAATTAAATTGAGTTTATTGTTAGTAAAAACAATATAGTTCAATTACTTTATATTATTTACTTTATCTATTTTTTCTTTCTTTATCCCACTTTAAGATGTCGCACAAAATGTCACTAACATGTTGTCAGATTTGGCTACTTATTTTACGACCGGCCGCCTGCCTGACGACAACTTACCTTAGTCGCCTTTTACGACACCTCAGTAAGAAATGAGGGTGTTACTATTCTATTCAGCCGGATACCACACGTTATTTATTTATTTTCATTTAAATATGTTACATATTTGCCCGGTTATTAAAAACTATTTTGTGCCAACCATTCTTTTAATTTTTTGGATCTATATATTACATACATGATTATTGATGATAAAAACACATATAATAAGTAAAGTAAGTAGCGGCCTGTTGCTATCCCACTGCTGAGAATAGGCCTCTTCTCTCCGTTTTTGGAAGAGTTGGAGCTAAGACCTACCACGCTGCTCCAATGCGGATTGGTAGGTTACACATATCTCCAGAATTCTCTAGAGATATGCAGGTTTCCTCACGATGTTTTCCTTCACCGAAAAGCATGTGATAAATTGCAATTATCAATTAGACACATAAGTTTTAACAGAAAAACTCATTGGTGTCTGCCCAGGTTTGAAGCCGTGACCTCCTCGAAAGAGTCGCACGGTGTTACCGCTGGGCTACCGCAGCTTAAAAAACACATATATGATTATGGTATATGAGGATTAAAACACATGAGTTATATATTACAATATAAAAAATACTTATTGACTATGCATACCTGGAGCCATAAGAAGGCCTTTTTGTTGAATTTCGAAAGATTTTTTTGGAGTAGGCATCTTACAAGCTAGCATTGGATCAGGCTTTGGAACTTTGCGTTCAACCACAGTTTTTGTTAAAACAAGAAAAAAATACAATTAATAGTGTAACGGAAGTAATGACGGGGGTCAGATAGATGTAGTTCGGAGAGGTAGGGTGATCGGCGGAAAGGCGCAGAGAGCCGTTATTAATTTTTTTTTAATGTGTTCAAAGCACGAAGGTTTTATAAAGTCAAACAAAGAAAATAAAATTGATTATGACTTATGAAAAAACGCCACTTACTTCTAAAGTAAAAAATATATAGTAAAATCGTATTTTAATAATAGTTAATGATAATATAATATTATAAATATAATAAAATATAATAAAATATTAATTAAATTTTTAGTAAATTTTCGTTCTATACACCCAAAATAAAATAGATTATAATGTCATGTTTTAACGATTATTATACGCAAAACTATTTGTGTGGTTTATATTATACAAAAAAATACTTTTTATTTGGCAAACCTATTATAAAAAGTTTGAATTAATAATAATTAATGTTATTCTGGATCCAAACGGCACTTTATCATGTTTTATGAAAATCATTGCTTCCCATGGCAGTGAACTTCTATAAGGTGAGAAAAAGAAGAAGAATATTCAGTTTAATCATATCATCATTCTCCTATCCACTCTCCACTTTAAGTGGGGTCAGCACAACATGTTGTTACATGTTTTGGCTATTTATTTTACGACCGCCAGCCTGCCTGACGTTACCTTAGTCGCCTTTTACGTCATTTCGGTAAGAAATTAGGGTGATGTATTCTACTCAGCCGGATACCACACGGCGGTTAGTTAAATCATATGTAAGTTAAAAATCGTTTTTTTTTCGAAACTTACTATCTGGTGTTCTCTGTGCTGCATAAAATTTATGAATCCCTTCATTTTTTGTATAAGTTGCTTCAGCGTTGTTAAAATTACGAATATTTACTTCAGTTGCTTTAAAATTGCGTTTATTAGGCTCAGTTCGAATGAAATTGCTATCATTCGGACGGTTTGTTTCAGTTACGTTAAAACTACGATAAGCTGCTTCAGCATGTTTGAAATTCCCTTTGTTTAGTTCAGGTCCCATGAAATTGCGATTTTGATAATCGCTACCGAAAGCATTGAAGGTAGATAATGACTGTTCTCTGTGACCTGATAGAGTTGATAGTTTATTTTATTTTATTTATTTTTATTTTATTTTATTTGAGAAACAAACAATGGTTCTATTACTAAATAAATATTTAAATATAAATATATAAATAGTTAAATAGTTAATTAAATGCATAAACAATTTGATATAATATGTATGTTAATATTGTAGTTATATTAGTCGTCCTGTTATTCGCTGCATTTTCAAGTTAAATTTTATTTTTTTATTATTTTATCTTAATTAATAGATGGCGCTTTTTAGTGTCATCCTATTCATGTAGTATTAACAGGATTTCTAAAGCTTATATGTTATTCCGGTGTATAAGGAATAATTTTCCATTTTCATCAGTTTTCATTCGCCGTGAAAGTGTAACAAACATACATCCATACTCACAAACTTTCGCATTTATAATATTAGTAGGATAGGATAGGATTTACACATAACTTACTTGTTGGTGTAAATGCAGTATCACTGTTAAAGTGTGCTGATAAATAACTTGGATTCATGCCAGGGACGATTTGACCTTGTCCTTGAATAGCCTGAAAATTTCTAACATCATCCTACTGCCCTTATCCCACTCTAAGTGGGGTAGGCACAACATGTTACAACATGTTGTCACATGATTTCGCTACGTGTTTTACGACCGTACACTTGTCTGACGTCAACTTACCTAATATTTTACGACACCTCGGTAAAGAAAAGGGTGGTCTATACTCAGCCGGATACGACACGGCTTCAATTAATTAAATTAAATTCTTTTCTTATTATTTTAAGATGTCTTTTATTTTATTTATTTATTTTGCATCAGCGTTACAGATAATACTTTTAGAAAATTTCAAACAGTACAAAAGGCCATAACTAGATTACAATAATTATGAATAGATTATCTTTAATATTTAAATGAGTTAATCTTGTATATATATATATATATATTTTCAGAATCTCGGATACGGCTCCAACGATTTTCCTGAAATTCAGCATAGGGGATTTTAGGGGAGAACAGATCCAGATAAGTTTTATTTAAAAAAAAAATGTCGTTTTATCGCTGTTTTTGGGCTCCAAAATTATTTTCACGTTGTCACGTGAAAATAATCATTATTTTATCGTGGTCACGACGGAACTGGTTCCGTCCATGCAATCCATGCAACTGGGTCGAAATATCGGTGAATCAAAACAAATTACCGTGGTATGTACCCGAAACTAATAATTTATAATTATATTTTGAAATTTACGTTGAATACAATCACAATTTTTCGCTATTAAAACGTAAAGTCATGATGGTTTATTTGGGGAACGGGCGGTCTAAAAATGTGAATATACCTAGGATCGAGTGCCACCTGCTGTATTATTTTTTAATTTTTCTTTTCAATTTTTTTTAAATATATTTTTTTTAATCATTTTAAAAATTACCGAGCAAGGCTCGGTCACCCAGGTACTTTATATTAACAGAGTAAATAAAATATTAATATGCCTAGTAACAGAACAAAATATCTTTAATATTTAAATGAGTTAATCTTGTATATATATATATTTTCCGGATCTAGGAAACGGCTCCAACGATTTTCCTGAAATTCAACATTTAGGAGGTTTTGGGGAAGAAAAATTGATCTAGCTAGGTTTTATGTAAAAAAAAATTGTTTTATCCCTGTTTTTGGGCATTAAAAAACACTAACATTTATATTGAATTGAATTTTCGCCATTAACTGTCAAGTCGACGTAGCTTATTCGGGTAACGGGCAGACTCGAGAAATGTGAATACCATGGATCGATCCCTAACTAAATGTTTTTTTTTTAAGTTTTTTTTTTGTAAAAAATTACCGGTCACCCAGATATTAAAAGATAAAAAGTGAATAAAAATAAGAGTTAGTCTAAATACTTTTACCTGAGGCGCAACTAATCTAGGCGTTCCTAAATGCTGTATGTTTGTTTTTTGAATATTCCCACCGTAACCACCGTAATACATATTTTCATGGCTGTAAATAAAACTCACAGCTGTATAATGAAATTTATATGATGAAATTATCTATAGATAACACAATGTCATCATCATCCTGACCTTATCCCACTCTAAGTGGGGTCGGCACAACATGTTGTAAACATGTTGTCACATGAATTAGCTTCGTATTTTACGGCCGGCCGCCTGCTTAACGTCAACTTACCTTAGACGTATTTTACGACACCTTGGTAAGAAATGAGGGTGGTCTATTTTACTCAACCGGATACCACACGAAGGATCGAGTTACCTTAGTCGCCTTTTATGACACTTCGGTAGGCAAGAGGGTAGTCTAATCTACTCAACCGGATAGCACACGGCGAGTCACCTTACCTTAGTCGCCTTTTACGACAGCTCTGTAAGAAATGAGGGTGATCTATCCTACTCAGCCGGATACCACATCGCTTAATATATAACACAATGTCAAAAGCGTTAATCTTCAGAGTTTATTCTATCTACTGGCTACTTACATAATAACATTATTTCCCGAACTAGTCGCTGGGAGTGTTATCATTTGATTTCCCTCGGGATAATCTGAAAAACGTTATATGCCACAGGTGTTTATACATCCATACTTCCTACTAATATTATAAATGTGAAAGTTGGTGATTATGGATTATGTTCATTACTCTTTCACAGCGAATCCGGTAAACCAATATCGATGGAAATTGGCAATATTCCTTATACACCTATACCTTATATACGCTATATATCCTTTTAATTCTACAGGAATAATATATCATTGAAAAGCGCCATCTATTATCAACCTATCAAACGACAACAGTCAACGCGAATGAAGCTTTGTTTAAAAAATATTATTGTAATCCTCGGCGGATCGGACCTTCCGATCTCGGTCGTGGGTTCGTATATTTTTTGACGAAGCCTCGTCCGCCAAGTTTCGGTCAAGCCCTGCACCCTGCACCCGGCGCCAGTTGTACTCGCCGCGACCCGTCGCGGCTTGAGGAAACGGCCGGTCGAGCATCGAGTGCGCCGCCTCGCCGACACTGCACGGACACCGTCTTCGCCGAGTTTTTCGTAAAGAAAAACAACCGCGAAACACAGGACACCACCGCCGCCTTAACTACCGCTGAGGGTGTGACTTCGGCTCCCGCTCGCGGGCGTCTAGCTGGGCCTCCCGTCTGGGTCTCACCTGGCTGGATTGCACGCGCCGAGGGGGTCGCACCACGCCCTCCGCACTCAGAGGCTGCAAAGAAAAACATCAACATCATCCTACCGTAACGAGCTAACATGTCGGACCGGGGGGAGCCCCCCCCGCTCGAACAACGCCGCCGCGGTGCTGGCCGTTCCGGAATACCGAGAACGGTTACACGCCGCAACATACTAGACAACACCACCGTACCAGTCGTCCCGGCCGTCTCACCGATGCCGAGATTCAGACTGGTGCCAGAACAAACCCCAGCCGCACAACCTGTGCCATCGTCCTCGGAGGACGCCGTCGCGATTTCCCCTGCCGCAGTAGTTGAAACTACTGCGTGCTTGGAAGGAGCCAAGCGCCCTCGGCCTGAGGACTCACCGGAAGCTGAGGAGGGGGGGGATAAACGCGCGCGGGCGGGTACCCCGCCAGCCCCTCCCTCCCCCACACCGTCCTGCGAGGATCAACCCGGACGCGGAGTTGAATTCTCGCAGCCTCCGATGTCGCCGCCATCGAGCGAAAGGGGCCCGATGCTGCCCCAGACGATCTCCACCGAGCCGTCAACCGAGTCCACGAGCTATAACGTGCTGGCCTCCCTAGCCAGTGGGTCGCAGCAGATGGACTCGTCGCGCCCCGCATCTCCACAGCCCGGACCCTCGGGGCTGTCTTACGCCGCGGCCGCAGCCGCGCCGCCTTCGCCGAGCCGACCCGCGGCTCCACAACGCCCGACCCAGGCGCAACCGGCCCGGTCCGGCTATCCACCGATCACCGCGGAGTGCCTCCCTAATTGGACGAGGCACTTCAAATTACTGCAAACAAAATTGGGCCGCGCGCCAAATGCGCGCCCCATGGGCAAGGGAGTTAGATTCCTGCCGAAGGACGCCGATGAGTACCGGGTGGTGCAAAAGCACCTGGTAGAGGAGGCAAGCCGGGATAAGTCAATATCCTGGTTCTGCTACACGCCGGCAGCGGAGCTACCTACAAAGGTAGCGATAAGAGGCCTCCCCATGGATACTCCCGCAGAAGAGGTGGTGGCGGCGCTGCAGGACTACGGGTTTCCTGCAGAACGCGCCAGGGCGATTCCACCTATAAAAGGAAGGCACGGATGCACGTACTTTGTGCAACTCGCCCATATGACCCAGGCTGAGCTCGGTCTTCTATACAAAGTGACCGAGCTCCTGTACATGCCGGGCATCTCGGTGGAGGCATGGCGCAGCGGCAAGACGCCGCCACAGTGCCATCGTTGCCAGGCGTTTGGGCACGCCTCGGCAAACTGTCACAGGCAGGTACGCTGCCTGCGATGCGCCGGCGACCACATCGCGCGGGACTGTAACCGCGCGAAAGAAGAAAAACCCACATGCGCAAATTGCGGCAAGGAACATGCCGCAAACGATCGCCGCTGTACCGTTTTTAAAAAAGAAGCGCGCAGGCGAGGCATCACTGTACACCCGCCGCGCCCGGCACAAGCAAACCGTCGAGGGGTGGGGGGGGAACACATACCCCCCCCCAACCGCACCGCCCGCCGCACCGGCACGGCGCCCCCCTGCGCAAGTGCCCGTCCCACTTCCCCGCTCCGTGCCGCTCAGCGCCGCTACGACCGCCCGCGCCGCTTTCGCTGCCGTCGCGCCTGCGCCCGCCGCGACCGCGCAAGCTGTGTCGGCCGAGCCGGCGGTTGCTCAGCCAACTACGTTGGCTCCGCCGGCAAACGAGCCGATAGAAAGAGGGAAGCCTGCTAAGAAGAGGAGGAGGAGGCGTGCGAGGAAGATCCGTGCGCCACCGGCCGCCGCATCGACCCCGCAAGCCCAGCCGGCAGCACCGCTAGCGCCAGCTCGAGTGCAAGCTCAGCGCGAGCAAATGCCCACGACTCAGAATACAGAGCCGCAACAACCTGCGGCTCCAGTAACAAGATCGACGACTACAGGGGCGGCATCCGCCACCCCAACTGTTGCTGCGGTTCAGGGAAACTGGGAGGTGGTGAGGACCATGCTAGAGGTCCTCACCCAGATCCTCCTAGCCTACACCCAGGGCCAAGATATCATCCCAGCAATCAGCAGAGCCATCGCGGCGCTGAACCAAATCCCGAAATAAAAATCATTTACTGGAACCCGGGCGGGATTAGGAACCATATCCGCGAGCTCAGACTACTCACCCAGTTGCAGAGACCCCATGTTGTCCTCCTGGGAGAAACGAAGCTCGCGGAGCACCACGAATTAATGGTTCCAAACTACCTGGTCTACCGTCGCGACGAGACGTCTCCCGCAGGCTACGCTTACAGGGGAACCGCAGCTCTAGTAAGAAGAGACGTCCTGCACGAAGAGATCCCGCATGCCAATTTTGACACTCTGCGGTCGCAAGGGGTGACCGTCTACACCGGGGAGAAACCGCTCCATGTGTTCGCCGCTTACAGGCCACCGGGAACACACTTTCAAGGCACAGATGTCCAGACGCTCCTTAGCTCGCAGGAACCCACGCTCATCGTAGGCGACCTGAACGCCAAGCATACAGCCTGGGGTTCACGGATTACCACCAAAGTTGGTAGGAAACTGCTCGAGCACAGTGAGCGGACAGGTTACGGGATACTGGGTCCCGGAGCGCCGACCCACTCGCCAACCAACCCGCTCCATAAATCGGACGTACTGGATATCGCACTTCACGCCGGGATCAACTCACCGATCGACATTGACGTTGTCTACGACCTAGACACGCAACACATGCCGGTGGCGATCACCATCGCCACGGAAGACGCCTTTGTGATGTCCCGCCCCCCCCGGCTTAGAGTGAATTGGGACTCATTCCAAGCCGAACTTGCGTGTCTGGGGACAGAAACGATCACAACGCCAGCCGAAGTGGAAGCTACGTCAGCCGCCATCGCAAGAGCCGTTCTCAAGGCTAAGGAGAACGCTACTACCACCAACCCGCCCCGACTGTCTGGGCGCTATGATGCATTACCGAGGGCCCTTCGGTTAATGCTCCGAAACAAGCGCTCACTACGTCGTCTGTGGGCGCAGACTCGATGCCCTCGGGTAAAGAGGGACCTCAACCGGACCGGAGAGGAGGTGAAGCGCGCACTAGCGGCTCTCGATAGTGATCGTTGGGACATCACTATCGATCGAGCTACTGAGGACGAGAACGCCCTCCATCGTCTTTGTCGATCGCTGGCCAGGAAAGAGGCGCCTATCTATCCCTTATTCGACGAGTCGGGTACCAGGAGGTACGCCTCAAGGGATAGAGCGGAGATCCTGGCCAGCCACTTGGAAAAAGTCTTCCAGCCGAATACAGCGAGTGCCGAAGCAAATATCCAGCGCCACCACGCAGAAGTCGAGAGAGCGGTGACCCAGTTCCTGTCCGCCCCTTTCCCGTCGCTCCGGAGTGATCTGTTTATTACTCCGTCAGAGCTTCGGAGAGCCGTCCTCCGTATTCCAAAGAGGAAGGCTCCGGGCGAGGACGGAATTCCTGTCGCCGCTCTGCAACAGCTTCCTAGAAGAGCTCTAAAGGCGCTCACTGAGCTCTACAACGGCATCCTGCGAACAGGTCATTTCCCTGAGGCCTGGAAGAGGGGGAAAATAATAGTTCTCCCGAAACCCAGGAAGGACCGTCGGCACGCGGAAAGCTACAGACCCATCACGCTACTCTCTCACGTCGCAAAACTGTTTGAGCGCCTGCTACTGCGGAGACTCGCCCCTCACCTCCCTCTGCGCGAGGAGCAGTTCGGGTTCCGCAGCGACCACTCAGCGGCGCTCCAGTTAACGCGGGTACTCCACCACCTGGCCAGTGAGCGAACTAAAGGGCATTGCACCGTCGGGGTCTTTCTCGATATCGAGAAGGCCTTCGACCGCGTCTGGCATGCCGGGCTCCTGGCCAAACTTCTACCCACGTCAGTACCCCGAGCACTAGTGAGAGTAGTGGCGTCATTCCTGGCCGGACGCACCTTCTGCGTCACAGTAGACGACGCGACGTCTCAACCGCGTCCCATCAGCGCCGGGGTGCCCCAGGGAAGCTGCCTCTCGCCGCACCTGTATGCGGCGTACACAGATGATCTCCCCACTCTGCAAGACCACCTACGGGAAGGGGAAGAAGATGTCATGCTGGCCTTATACGCGGACGACAGCGCGTACTTTGCATCTTCTTTCCACCAGCTGATCGCCATAAGGCGAATGCAGAGAGTGCTGGATTTGCTGCCGGAGTGGTTGGATAAGTGGAGGATGGCAGTCAATGTCGGGAAGACTGCCGCTCTACTTACCTTCGCCCGCCCGCTACGTCGTCTCACCCTTCGAGGTATCGAACTGGAATGGAAGCCCTCCGTTCGGTACCTCGGCTGCAGCATAGACCGCTCGCTGAGGATGGTTCCCACGGTCAACACCCTGGTGAGCCACACTGCAGCAGCGAGGTCGCAGCTACACACCATTTTTACATCACGGCTTCCCACAAGGATCAAGCTGAGGGTTTACACCGCGTATGTTAGATCCCGACTAACATACGCCGCGCCCGCCTGGTACGCCTTATGTTCGAGAACCCAAAAATGCCGTCTTCAAACTCAGCAGAACTACTGCCTAAGACTGATAGTGGGAGCGCAGAGGTACGTCCGAAACGACGTCATCCACCGTGACCTAAAGATACCGACCGTGGAGGAGTATGTCCACAAGCTCGCGCGCACGATGTTCGCCTCTGCGGACAACAGCGTGTGCGTGCACCTCCACGGTATAGCACCGGTATATCAAGGACCGTCCGATGGACATAGACTACCTCTGCCGAGGGACCTCCTCATTTCCTCCCCGGAGGGAGTCGAGTTTGAAGACCCTGAAGACCTAGATGAAGCCCGACCAGCATCACGAACATAAGGCGTCCGCCCCAAAAGCGGACTCCTGGCCAAATAAGGCCGAATAAATTACCCGGGCGATTATGATCGCCCGAGAGGACAAGCCCGGGTAAAGAGGTATAACCTCGAGGCCCGAAGCCCCCGGCTGCCTTTTATAAGGCGAGGGAGAAGACCCACGATAGGATGAAGTTGCGGCTTAAATAATATAATAGTTAAGTTGACGATTCCAAAATAGATGCTTAAGAGTTTATTTAAATAAAGAATATTATGAACTGGTAGTATTTGCGAAACATTTATGATTTAACAGTAACGAATATTAAATATTTTGGGTTTTCCGAAAATATCCGTATTAAAAAAAAGCAGGAGTTCGATTTGCTCTATCGAACGTCTTCGAATGTATGAAAATTATAAAACCATATTTCACGATTGTATGAAAAAATGTTGTTATACTAATTAAAAACTAAAACCAAAAACATTACCTCCCGCATTCCTTTGCTCTCTTATAACATATCGATCCATTTTGATTTAATCAATTACTTGTCAGTCTCTTTTGTTGCAGATTTATTTTTACCGGGAAATTTTAATTTAAAATACCGGCTTTTGTATTGATTTTTTTCAATCAGGCAAAGGTATGCCAATGTAAATCTACAAATTAAAAAAAATCCTATCGTGTATCTTTATGGTAATTTTTTTTAACTATGCTTTTATAGTATTTATGGCATATTATCATGGTAATTATAAAAATAAATAATGAAATTTAGTATTATTTTTTTAAATGTTCAATTTCTGCTTGAAACATTGAGTCGGTACTTTATAATGTCTGTAGCAAAGACAAAGACTAGAGACTACTGACCGCAGTACTATGCACATTGCACAGATAAACAAACAAACTGTCAAGTGTCATTATGTCATAAAGCATTATACTTTGTTATGATTTACATATGTGCTCATAGATTATGATTTTCATTAAATTACTCATAACTGTATAAAAATTATATTAAAACATTCCCTAATAAGAATTTAAACATAGAGTATTAATTACGTACAATAATACTGCAGTCTTAAATAATGGAACTTCAAGACACGTATTACAATAAGTCGGAATATGTAGAAACTGTGAGTAAAAATTCAGTTTTTAAAATATGTTCATATGTTCTATCTAATTTCGGGGACGCCTGTCGTTGCAGCGCGGGTGGTCAGCTCCTATTCCGGACTATTTCACCCAAAAAGAAGAATGTTTATATGTTACTGTATTTATAATTTATTATATTTACAGTATTTACTTGTAGTTTGTTCAAAAATGCATGGTTGTATTTCTAAAGAATTATACTGTTTTTATTATTCCCAGGCCTCTGGCAATAAAGTAAGCAGACAAACAGTTCTGTGTGGATCTCAAAATATAGTATTACATGGTAAAGTCATAGTACAAAGTGATGCTATCATTAGAGGAGACTTAGCTAATGTGAAAACTGGCAGGTTTTGTATAATAAGCAAAGGTTCTGTTATTAGACCACCATTTAAGAAATTTAGCAAAGGGTACCTATAACTTTTTCTTAGATATACATAATCTAGTATCATCATCTTCCTGCCCTTATCCCACTCTAAGTGGGGACGGCACAACATGTTATAAACATGCTGTCACATGATTTGGCTGCGTTTTTACGACCGGCCGCCTGCCTGACGTCAACTTACCTGTCGTATTTTACGACACCTCGGTAAGAAAGAGGGTGGTATATTCTACTAAACCAGATACCCCACAGTGGGTCAACTTACCTCAGTCGCCTTTTATGACACCTTGGTAAGAAATAAGGTTGGACTATTCTACTCAGCCGTATACCATCCAGCAGGTCGACTTCCCTTAGTTGCCTTTTACGACACCTGAGTAAGAAATGAGGGTGGTACTATTCTATTCAGCCAGATACCACACAGCATATATATATATAATGTAGTATGTGATGATTTATCGTTAAATATTATTTCAGCTATTTTGAATGCATATATTATTTGAAGATTAAAAAAAAATAGCAGCGTGTAAAATCACCACTACCAGGCAATAGCATCCATTTTTCAACCACTAACCTTATTTTAAATTCTCTGGGGATATGCCAGTGTTGCAGTTTTGTTGCTAGTGTGATATTTTCTTTTACAAGAAAAGCTTGTGATGCTACTAATTGAAAATAATTTTCTTTAAAATATTGATCATTGTTAGCATGATTATTGTATGTTTTATATTTGTAAATACTGACTATTTAGTTTGATAATCACAATGTTAATTGCACTACAAACATTATAAAATAACAAGATTATCACAATTTTTAAAAATATTGTATCATGTTTAGTGTATTTTCTGATTGTATACCTGATAATCACAGAATTCATAAATCTCATGCACTACCCAATACAATATACATTTTGTACACATCACTACCAAAATCTGAACAAATGTTTCGCCCTGTACCTGAAGCATTTTTAAAAGATAGACTCCTCAACAAAATGACGATTGGATAAATTTTTTCATAGGAAATTGCTTTGCGATTTTATAGTTTACATTTTACATTACATGTATTTTCTTTTATCATGGATTATAATAAAACATTTTATTCACTTTTGTGATCAGTAGATTTGTCTGAAATGTTCATACTGATAATAAAGAAGACTGTTAATTCTTAAATTTTTATATAAATTTTTGTTTATATTTCTATCTAATTTGGAACATAAACACAGATTATGTCAATTTCAGAGTAGCCTTCTTCCCTTTACAAATGGGTGACCATGTATTTGTAGGAGAAAATACGGTTGTAAATGCTGCAGTTGTTGGCTCATATGTGTATATAGGAAAAAATGTTGTCATAGTAAGTAAAGATTAATCAATGTAAAATAAAAATTATACTCTTTTAAATTTACACAGAAAAAAAAATAAAAAAGAGACATTCCATGTGTCATTGTCACATCTTTTAAAAAGTTATTTATGTAAATTTAAAGCATATAATGTGTTTGTATGTATTAGATAAAGTAAAAAAAATAGTAGAGATTTTTTCAATATCAGTATGTTAAAAGCTTGTTCATGTTTTACTGTCTATAGGAATCCCTGCACATAGTCACATATAGACATACTTTACTAAAATTGTTATAATCAACTAAATAAAAACATTGATAATAAAAATTAATATTTTAAATTTTAGGGTAGAAGGTGTGTATTAAAAGATTGTTGCATGATTGAAGACAATTCAGTGCTGCCAGCTGAAACTGTAGTACCATCGTTTGCAAGATATTCTGGCAACCCAGCCAGGCTCATTACCACACTTCCAGAAGCTATGCCCGATCTTATGACAGAGTTTACGAAGAGCTACTACCAGCATTTCCTACCAACATCCGTGAACTGAAAAAATGATAAATAAATTTTAAAAAATTATACGAATATATGCCCCTATATTATTTCATTATATATTTATTAAATAGTTTAATACAGCCTCTAGTATTATAATCCAGACCAGATTCAAAAAATGTTAATGAGGAAGTAGATTGCAAGAATAACAATCGTAATATTTTCGCAGATTATAACAAAATAATATTATCATTATTTTTGCATTATTCGCAAAGTAACGCTTAATTCTATAAATTAAAGGTTGAATGTATTAAACAGCTTAAAAATAGACAGTATGTACTTGTAAGCTTCGTTGACATCATTGATGTATTACCGAATTTGAGACTTTCTAATAATAATTTCTGTATTAAAGATTTTCATAAAGTAACACTGTTTTAAACTAAACTAGAATCCTACGAATGTAAATATCTTAAAAATTGTCTACAATATGAAATTTTATTTCAAGTTGACTTTATGCACGAGACCAAAAATATTATATATATAAAGACTCAATGCTTTGTTTTACTTCTATCCATGTACAAAATCTGTAACTAAAATAAACATTTTAGTAATGAAATAAATATGAATATAACATTGGGTTTATGCATTTTATTTTAGTACATACCTATATATTTATAGTTTTTAGTGTATTTTTAAGACCTGATAATCTGTGCTCCAGAGCCAGTGTTGCCAACCCTAATATTTAACAGTCGACTATATTAAGGCCTCTGTTACTGTTTTATTCCTAATTTTTACTGTTTTTCAACATGTTCTGCGCACTATGCAAATGTTTTCTGATAACCACTATATTTTAGTGTGAGAATTACTGCTACAGACTAAAGAGGAAAGCCCTTTTGAAACATTTACCGTTAAAAGAAATATCAGTCAGTAGTATGATGTCAAATCTGGTCAGAAGTATCGTTTAAAGCCACAGAAAGGCAGATGAATGAATATTTCAGCAGAATATTTGTGTTTTAAAGGGTTCCTATCTTTAGAATAAAATATATTTTGATCCATATAATAATATATTATAACTCATAGTAAATAATAAAAGAAGATATTACCTATATGAGTACAGTATGAAATATGCCTTTTTTACTTTACCTACTGTTTTTGTTATTGGTGAGCTACTGTTAGTGTTTTTTAGTTTCTTGGGATTGGCAACACTTTGTATAGTTGTCAAAAAATGGCAAGTATATCGATTTTATCGACTTGCCGATTCTAAAATATTTCAATTAGTTTTAAGAATAAAAACGGTATTCTCCATTGCTTCTACATTCAAGTAACCCCGAAATTAAGGGGACTCGTTAACTGATATGGAATTCCACTATCCCGAAATCCGTATGCCTTCAGAACACTTGATGCCTGGTAAGTGCTTTGTGCGAATTATTAGGAAAATGTCGACGCTGTAATAGTAAATTATTTACCGTTTCAATTTGTAATACTAACTTGTAAAAGAGACGAGAAATAATGCGATGTCTTGTTATCAACTAGAACAGTACAAATCCCAACAGGTTTTTAGTAAATTACTTATTTTAAAAAACTTGTAGAAAATCAATATTTTCAATTATATACTTATGTTAAAGACCTAAATATTTCAGTGTCGCGTAAATTTTATTCTTACTCTAAAGTAAAAAAAAACCAATCTTTTTATACTTAGTATAGAAATTTGGACATGGGAATTATTTTTGCTTTGTTGGCATTTAATTTTTTTTTTAAATAAGTACTTTTTCTATAAACTAGATATTTTTATTTGTAAAACTGACCTTTTTATTAATATTAGCTCCTTTTTCACTATATTTTTAAATTTTTTATAATACATCATTTTGGGTTATTAGAAATACATGAAATCTTGTTCACTTTTATACTAGTTATTGATTCTATTAGACTCAGGTCTTCAAAGTTTTAAGTTATTCATTGATCAATGATATTTAATATGTTAACTAAGAAATTATAAAATAAAATAGTATATTTAAAAAAAAGATAAATAAGACATTTTTTTTACTCTTTGATTAAGGAGCTTAATCTTTATAGATTATGTCGCTCTGTATGACGACAATTAAATATTATGTTATCATTATATTGGCTAACAAAGCTGTGGCTTCGACTGGCAAAGGCATGGCCAATGTGCTATTAGAGCTGCCAGTCTCCCTCAGCAATGGGAATGTAACAAAATGTTTGTGTCTCAGAGATTTGTTCCGAACACATTCCAGTAAAACACGGTACTAAACCTCTATGCTATCACATGTTGCACAGTTGGCAGAAAAAACTAGCCCTGTCATATGAAATTAGGTGGAATAGCCCGGAATAGGACCTGCCCTGCACCGACCTGAAATTAGATAGATCATATGACGTAAAATAGTATATAAGTCACACTTAAGACATTTACAATCACACTGGTTGTCCTAACTTGTTTATACAATAATCTCAACAAGGACAACCCTGTAAGCTGTAAAGTGCAAGAAAAATTGAATATTGTAGATTTACAATCTAAATAGAATTAAACTATTGTGAGTTATATTCATAGTTAATCCGTGTAGTATCCGGTTAAGTAGAATAGTCCACTCTCTTTCTTACCGAGGTGTCTTAAAATACGACTGAGGTAAGTTGATCTCAGGCAGGCGGCGGGTTGTAAAATACGTAGTCAAAACATTGTCAACATGTTTAAATATGTTGTGCCGATCCCACTTCGAGTGGGATAAGGGCAGGAAGAAGAAGAATTGCACCACTAATTATAGGTAATTATGACATGATTTATAGGATAAAATAGCGGCTCTAAGCTCTTACTAATAGAAACAAAACAAAAATGTTAATCTGAACTACTAAATAAAAAAAGAGGTTGCGTTGTTTTGAAAAAACTCGGCAGCTGGGAGCTTAACTCGCGTGCGCCGCGTAAACTTGCAGAGATACACTAAAGTAATGTATTAGAGAATTGTAGATCTATAAGACGACTACAAAAAGTCCATAATAGCATGTCTCTATATCTTATGGTTAACTATAATAGTAGATTATGATACTGTTGCATAATAAGGGTTCTTATAACACGTGTGTATTAAAAAAATGAGCCGCATTTTTTTTATACTATCACACGAGAGTCATAAGACCAAATTATGTACAGTGTCATACACTACTTTATCCACTCTCATACTATAATACGTAAAACAATATAATAAAAACCAAACTTTGTTTATACATTGAAAAGATTTTTTAAATGTTAAATGTTAGCGACATCGATTGCGCATGCGTGTTGCGTCGCCGCGGACTCTTTCATTGAATCTTTTTTTTTAAGGTAGAGGTTCAACCTCCTTGGTCCAGCTGGAGGTTGTATAGGTGTATCGTTATAATTAAAAAGTTATATTATGAAACAGGTGTCCATACAAGACCTGTATGGTAATAAAACTTTAATTTTTGGCCTGTATGTAATGTTTGTCATAAGAATTTTGGTTTCAGTTTTATAATCTTGTAGAGTAGATAAAAGTAGTTATTGTACTATTGTTATTTATTATTCTTATAATTTTTATTCAGAGTTCCCAAAGCCATTCCTTGTTAAAAAGGATGCAGAGTACGAACTTCGTACTGGTGTGCTTGTCGATGGAGGAGGCGATTACGGTGTCTCCTCTGTGATTTTTGATAAGTATGAAGAACTGATATGGATGGGGAATCAAGGAGTGAGTACCGTTTAGTTTACAACTAGAAACAATTGCCTTTTTATCATGAATTTCATTAGATATGTATTAATTAATATTCGCTGTGTGGTGTCCGGCTGAATAGAATAGTACCACCCTCATTTCTTACCGAGGTATCGTAAAAGGCGACTTAGGTAAGTCGACCCGCCGTGTGGTATCCAGCTAAGTAGAATAGACCAACCTCATTTCTTACCGAGGTGTCCTGAAAGGCGACTAAGGTAAGTTGACCCACGTGTGGTATCCGGTTGAGTAGAATAGACCACCCTCTTTCTTACCGAGGTGTCGTAAAATACGACAGAGGTAAGTTGACGTCAGGCAGGCGGCCGGTCTTCTGAAAGGCGACTAAGGTAAGTTGACCCCGGTGTGGTATCCGGTTGAGTAGAATAGACCAACCTCTTTCTTACCGAGGTGTCGTAAAATACGACAGAGGTAAGATGACGTCAGGCAGGCGGCCGGTCTTAATAACGCAGCCAAATCACGTGACAGCATGTTCACAACATGTTGTGCCGACCCCACTTAGAGGGGGATAAGGGCAGGAAGATGATGATGTTTTACGTATAAGCATATTGCTTACACTTAATTTAAACCTTTCTGTAGGCAAGTCTAATATGAATTGCGGAATGTTATTGTTACATGCGAATACACACACTAGAATGATTTGCTGACTCTGCTGAGTCTTGAAACATGAATCACAAGCTTCGCAGATATAATCGCGTATTATTGCAAACTATTGAATTTTGCCGTGGTAGCCCAGCGGTAATACCGTCCACCTCTTTCGAGGATGTCTAGGGTTCAAACCCCGGGCAGGCACCAATGAGTTTTCTAGTAAAACTTATGTGTCTAATTGATAATTGCAATTTATCTCACGCTTTTCGGTGAAGGAAAACATCGTGAGGAAACCTGCATATCTCTAGAGAATTCTGGAGATATGTGTAACCTACCAATCCGCATTGGAGCAGCGTGGTAGGTCTTAGCTCCAATCCTTCTCTCCAATAACGGAGAGAAGAGGCCTATGCTCAGCGGTGGAATAGTAACAGGCCGTTAATTACTTTTTTTACTTTTATTGAATCTTTCTCTGTACGCCGTGTGGTATCCGTTTGAACAGAATAGTACCACCCTCTTTTCTTACCGAGGTGTCGTAAGAGGCGACTAAAGTAAGTTGACCCGCCGTGTGGTATCCGGCTGAGTAGAATAGATCACTTTCATTCTTAGCGAGGTGTCGTAAAAGACGACTAAGGTCAGTTGACTCACCGTGTGGTATCCAGTTAAGTAGAAGAGACCACCCTCTCTCTTACTGAGATGACGTTAAATACGACTAAGTTAAGTTGACGTCAGGCAGGCGGCTGTTCGTGAAATACGTGGCCAAAACATGTGACAACATGTTTACAACATGTTGTGCTGACCCCACTTAGAGTGGGATAAGGGCAGGAGGCTGATATTGAATTTTCTATGTTCTTTATGTAATTTTCATTTTAGGGTCATGTAACATCGTACTATGGCCCGACCATGCAAAAATACACATCATTCCAAATTCATGCGTCTGAGGAAGTGAGGGATATTTTGACATTGGAGGAAAGCATATATTGCCTGACTAAAACCTCTCTGCGTAACCAAATACGCAGGGGAATACCGAAGAAAACCTATAAGTGAGATTCCGTTTAAATTATTCATACCTATTGTACTAGAGTAGGGAGAGGGGGGGTTGGCTAAAATATGTCCATTGACAATAAATAGAAAGCCAAATGAGACTATTATTATCCCTCTCTCTTCTTATGTGTTATATATCAAAGATAAGTAAGTTGGTGCAGTGGGTAGTGAGCCTTCATCTCCGCGGGTCGCGGGTTCGATTCCCAAGAGCCAACATCTTCTATAAACAATTTGTTAGTTCTTCGAGTCTGGGTCTATTTATACTTGTAAATACAGTATGTATTTAAAATTATATATGTATGAATTTACTAGTGGTCTGTCACTTATGACACAAGTATTAGGTTACTTAATTTGGCGATGGACAACCGTGTGTGTAAGTGTCCTATATATGTATTATTATTTTTTTAGTAATTCTCTTTCCTGGGTACAATCATATAGAACATTATAGATTAATTTCCCAAACAAAAATGGAACTTTCCAAAATAAATGAACAACTTCTTTTATACTTCTTTGTTTCCAGGTCGAACAACATGATCGACATGCAATGTCTGTTTCAAGTTGACTCCCATAAGGTATTGATGGGAGGCCATCAGGACATGCTTCTGGAATTAGATCTGAATAAGTGGGTGGAGAATGTCATTGTAAGTCTGAAATATTTCTATTACATAATTCATATATATTCTAGCTGTCCGATCATGAGCAATGTGGCTCAGTTTTGTTTCGATTTCCCCTCGAAACAAAACTGACATGATTTACTTCATCGCGGATTATAGCAAAATAATTTTATTATTATTTTTTTGGTTATTCTCAGTAAACTATAAGAGATTTAAACATGCTATCCCGGACTTTGGTGTAATATTTCTATAGAGAATTGTAGTCTCTAGTACATTATTTGAATGAGTTTAAGAAGAAGGAATTATGCCAAATCTGCCCTTATCCCACTCTAAGTAGGGTCGGCACAACATGTTATAAACATGCTGTCACGTGATTTGGTTGCGTTTTTACAACTGGCCGCCTGCCTGACGTCAACTTACCTTAGTCGTATTTACGACACCTCGGTAAGAAAGAGGGTGGTACTATTCTACTAAACCGGATACCAAACGGTGGGTCGACTTACCTTAGTCGCCTTTTACGACACCTCGGTAAGAACTGAGGGTGGTCTATTCTACTAAACCGGATACCACACGGCGGTACAACTTACCTAAGTCGCCTTTTGCGACACCTCGGTAAGAAATGAGGATGGTACTATTTTACTTAGCCAGATACCGCTACCCCGCTGTTATTGTTAGTGTGATATACTAATTTATTTGCAGAAAGTACCTGAAGAGGGTTGCGCAGTATTACGAAGTGGTGGGGGTTCTGTGGTCGCCTGCGGAAGTGCCAATGGGATGATAACTCTACGGGATATCCGCAGTCCCGGGATCGCTGAACAATCCTTCCGGGCACATTCAGCCTGCCTGTCTGATTTGGATATGCAGGGCGATATGCTGATCAGTTGTGGATTCACTCAATCGTATGTGTATCTTTAGTATTTGAATCAGTTAATCTTGTATATATATTATGTATAGGTATATATTAGTTTCCCCTGTATGTATTATGTACATATGTATGTAAACGACGTCTTTGAATTCAATTTTGACTTACTTTAAGCAGATTTTATTTAAACAGAGTTTAAATTCGATTCAAATCGATGAAATACTGTAAACCATAGAGTTTAAAAAAAACTGAAATAATAGAGATTAAAAAAAATAAGGAATAAGTTAGTAATATTGTTTAAAAGCGTGGGGCGCTTTGTGACATCATTTCATATGTACCGCGACGTCAGCGTATCTCAAATGTCAGCATTAGAGGCAACTTGTTAGTCAGTCGCTTATAAATACGCTAACGTGTAACACGTTCTGTGATAAATATATCTCCATCCCTGTACTTATCCCACTCTAAGGGGGGTCGGCACAACATGTTATACTGTTCTGTGCCCCTTATATTTTACGATCGGCTGCCTGCCTGACGTCACCCTATCTTAGTCGTAATTTGCGACATCTCGGTAATAATGAGGGTGGTATATTCTATTCAACCGGATGCCACACGGTGGGTCAACTTACCTTAATCGCCCTTTACAACACTTTGGTAATAAATGAGGGTGGTCTATTCTACTTAGTTGGATACCAAACGGCGGCTCGACGAACCTTACTTACCGCGTTTCATCTTGGTACTTAACAAGGTGTCATAAAATGCAGTTTAATAGAATAGGTTAAAAGGTGGGTGAATAGAATAGACTACCCTCATTACTTAATGATGGTCTATTCTTGTGGCTTCACGTCACGTGGCTTTTTTACCCTACACTAATATATTTTCCTTATAACAATCCTAATAGGCAATAAGGAATATAGGTATATTCCTTATTGCCTAAATAAGCTTTATTATTGTTTACTAATTTATTTGTTTCAGTGCGTCTACACAAGTGGCAGAGCCTTATGTATTGGTTTGGGATGTCCGTTGCATCAGAAACTCGGCTCTTCTATCCATTCCGACGGTGTCACCACCACAATTGCTTCATTTCGTACCAGCTGTATCGGGAAGAGCGGTCGCTATGGCCAGCGATGGACATGTCACTGTGGTGAACATAAACGACTCCCACAAGCCGGAGTCCCAGTCTGTATTCCAGGTGAGTAAATGTCATTATCATCCTCCTGCCCTTATCCCACTCTAAGTGGGGTCGGCACAACATGTTACAAACATGTTACAATCATGTTGTCACATGATTTTGCTACGTAAATAACGACCGGCCGCCTGCCTGACGTCAACTTACCTTAGTGGTATTTTACGACACCTCGGTAAGAAATGAGGGTGGTCTATTCTACTCAGCCGGATACCACACGGCGGATCGACTTACCTTAGTCACCTCTTACGGTACCTCGGTAACAAATGAGGGTGGTACTATTCAGCCGGATACCACGGCGTATTACAGACTCTAAAATCTTTAACTTAGGTAAATATTTAACTTAAGTAATTAAGAGCTGTGCCACCCATGCGATGGACCGATCAGATCAAATCTGCTGTGGGCGATGGTCCGGTGCATGAGTGTACCCGAATGACCGCAAACCGCAAAAAATGGCGTGAAATTGTGAAGCGCATAACAACAGCCGCTACCAAAACCACAACTTGAAGGCGATCACGACCGCTCTGTCAAGAGCGAAACGATTGAGAAGAGAAGAAGAAGAATTAAGAGCTACCACACAGCGGCTATACTTACGTTAGTCGCCTTTTAATAGAAATGTAGGTGATCTATTCTACTCAGCCGGATATATACGGCTGATACAGGGCTTCTTAAACTTTTGTCATTCACGACCCCATTTATGATTGCGAGTTTCTTGACGACCCCATACAAATATAAAACAAAAATAAATTATTATTATTTGATGATTTATCTATTAGGCAACAATATACATATGAAAATAAATAGTTTTAGAATTCGTTTTGAAACCTATAAAAATCCCAATATCCCATGTATTCCGCCAACTCTAGTGGTGTTATAAAATGGTATATATAAATATATGGTATAATAAATATTTGACATTAAAATCTCTCGCGACCCCAGAATTTTGCTACGCGACCCATAGTTTAAGAAGCCCTGGGCTAATGGATTGAATACATTCCAGGTTGAGACTCACAGCTCTCAGTGCAGCGTGATGGATGTTTCGTCAACGAGCCAGGCTCTTGCCTTCGGCGATCTCGGCGGGCACGTACATCTGTTCTCAGCCAAAGATAACAATGAACCTGTGTTCAACAGCTTTTCAAGGTATAGTTAATTTACTTAAAGGTAACAGCTTAGATTTGGGTCAGTTTACACTAGGCCCAAATAACAGACGGAACGAGGAAGACAGAGAAGAAGGAGGAAAATTGAACCATCATCATCTTCCCTTATCCCACTCTAAGTGGGGTCGGCACAACATGTTATCACATGATTTGGCTACGTATTTTACGACCGGCCGCCCGCCTGACGTCAACTTATCTTAGTCGTATTTTACGACACCTCCATAAGAAAGAGGGTGGTCTATTCTACTTAACGGGATACCACACGGTGAGTCAACTTACCTTAGTCGCCTTTTACGACACCTCGGTAAGAAAGGAGGGTGATACTATTCTATTCAGCCGGATACCACACTGCGTAAGGGGGAAATAATGAATGACAGGAGGAAATATAGAAAACGAAGATAATGTGAGAGAAGATACAAAATTAATAATAATATTATTTTGCTTGAAATTATTTTATATCTTTTATATTATACTAACTTTCACCAGCAACTTCGTTTGAGTGAACTGTTTTCGTGTCATAGGTTGATAAATTTCAATGGCATTCTATTCCTGTACAATTAACGTTGTTACCCCGGTGTATAATGAATAATTTTGCCAAATTTCATCGATATTGTTTCAGCGGATTCGCCAAGAAAGAGTAGCAAACATAAATCTATACACACAAACTTTCGTATTTATAATATCAGTAAGAGTAAAGTAGGATTACAGAAAAATAATATTATTATTATTTATGTATTATGGATCTTCGTAAAATAACGCTTAATTCTTCTTTTCTATCCTTTCTCAAGAGAAGATAGAGAGAGAAAGAGACGGAAATATGATTATTTAAAGCTCCCATATTTTGTTTTGTTACTATCGTGTTACCATATGCGAGCTTCAACAATAAAAATTTCCATTACACGTCAGTGCCGCTATCACCTCTTACCACTTAGGCGTTTCATTTCTTTCCTATCGTCTCTCAAGAGAAGATAGAAAGAAAGAAAGAGATGGAAATATTATTTAAAGCTTCCATATTTTGTTTTGCTGCTATCATATTCTTTTCCTTCTCATATTCTAAATGAAATGAATGTGAAAAATAGAATGAATGCGGGATGGATGAAATGGCGACTGGTCTCAGGAACAATATGTGACCCTCGAATGCCCCTTAAACTTAAGGGGAAAATTTATAAGACGGTCATTAGACCTGTCGTAATGTATTGATAAGAATGTTGGACAATAAAAGAAAAGGATGAAAGAAATGTGCTTGTGAATAAGATGAGAATGTTAAGGTGGATGTGTGGTGTGACAAAACTTGATAGAATACGCAATGAGTATATCAGGGGAAGTCTGAAAGTTGCGCCCATTACAGAAAAGATCAGAAGTGCAAGACTAAGTTGGTATGGTCATGTAATGAGGAGGGATGAAAATCATGTGACCAAAAGAGTTTTGAATATGAATGTGGATGGATGTATGGCTAGGGGGAGGCCGAAAAAAAGATGGATGGGTTGTGTGAAAAATGATGAGCATGTTAAAGGAGTGGCACCAGAGTTGACGAATGATAGAGGAGAATGGAAGAAGAAGACATATTGTGCCGACCCCACTTAGAGTGGGATAAGGGTAAGAGAATGATGTTTCTTAATTAGCTTTAATAACTTTTAGGGCGACTGAATTTGCTGACCCTCTGCCTAAATTACCATATGCGAGCTTCAACGATAAAAACTTCCGTTACACATCGGTGCCGCTACCACCTCTTACCACTGGTCGTGCGCGTTTCAGTGAAATGCCGGCTGAGTTCTATAAGAAGGCTTACAGGTAAGTACCATTTCAATTAATGTTCAACCAATCCACCTAACGCAGAGTTTCCTAACTTGGGGCCCACGGCCAACAGGACAACTATTTTATTGTCAAATTCAACTCAAAATGGACACGTGTTTAACTTTTTCGTTCCGTGGCCATTTAATTACAATGCTAGATTTCTGTGCCAAATTAAACGAAAAGACCAAATACTTTTATCTAAAACCGATTATTTGTTTCTTGAATGATTTTGTTAAATTTATTCATGTAACATAAAAAATGTTGGAATATTATTGGTAAATAAAAGTGTACAAAGGACAACTTATCCCTAAGACAGAGATCTTTGCCAGCTAACCTACGAAGTGAGACAATTTATGTTGCGTAGCGGAGGTAAAATAATTGTTAAGTCTGAGCAAGCCATAAAAAAGGTTGGGTAGGTTAGAGTTGGTTATCTCTCCATTATTGGTCTATATTTAACATCTCTTTATTAGTCGTACTTCATAAAGTGAGTTTAGATTTATATATGAATCTGCTTCATAGTGACACTGTCAAGACCATGTTCCAATTTCTCCAATCTTCCTCCTCCATCCTTATATAAAAATGATTTTTTTTCCTTCAACCGAGGGACGTTCACTGCTGGAATAGGTATCTTCACGGGATCTCCAAGACTTTTGATCGCGACTTTTTTTAGGTCGTCAATCCTCCTCGTAGGAGGTTGTACCGGCGCTGCGTTTTCCAGTGCGGGTTGGCCATTCCAGCATCTTAAGACCCCAAATACTATCAGTTCTCCGCACTATGTACCTCGCCCATCGCTACTTCAGCTTCATGACACGATGAGCTATGGCTACATTGGTTCTTCTACGGATATCATTCCTGATTTGAACGCGTAAAGATACTCCAATCTTAGCTATATTATTATGGACTTATGAAAGCGACCACGTTTCTGATCTGTAAATCATCGCTGGCAAATAAATGCATTGTTTTGTTAATTAAGTCCTTCTATTAAAGCCACTTGTCCGATTTTTAAGAACATAATATACATAAGCGGATTTGTTAATAAAATAAATATATGAACATCATTCAAAATATTCGAAACAAATAAACACTCCATTTTGATAGACTTATAGAAATGTGCGGGTTTTATTACTTCCAAAGATGTCTTCTGCCAATTTTCCTAGCAACTGTTAAACAGGCAAAGCGACGTGTAAGTGATGTACGTCATATAGAATTTTGGTAATTTATAGAAAGCTGAAACCTGTCGATCCTGAAATCCTGAAGACGATGAAAATGCAAGGACCGATTGGCTATGCTCCCAATCCAAAGACCTTCAGGCGTAATCAGGTAAACAGACGACATTCCTCATCATTTTATATATACTTGCCCACCTGACCTGAATACACAGGTATTAAAATATATTATACCCTAAGTCAGATTGCTATTGATTAATTTTCACGCACATTACTCTTTATTTTGCGAACTAACCCCTTAGAATATGACAAAAGCATAGCCAGTTTCTATACGTAAACCATGAATACTACCCACGACATAATTCATAAAACCCCTTCCTAGAATGGATATCTCGGACTATTTATACACCACCGTTATACCTATGGTGGTATAATGGTATTATAGTACCCAAATAGTGTTTTGATTTTTTTATATGTGTTAACCACTTTCATAGATGCCGTACGTTGAAGAGAACTTGGAGGAAGTGAATTCACAGGCAGCTAATAGTATAAGGTTCATCATTGAACCTATACCCAGATATTATCTCAAGGTGTGTACTACATTCAGTATGACAGACCAAAATGAGTTAAAAAAAATTATAATTTTGTGTACCTTGTCTTTCAGATCGAAATCCGTTTCAACAATCCGAGATCTCACGACGAAATGGATATTTTGAACAAAACTGGATTCCCTGGAATTGAGTCTACTTTGCCAAACTCCTACTGTAACGCTATGTTACAGGTGAGTTTTTATATGAATTTACTAGTAATATCACGCGGTTTCACCCGCGTATATACCAATCTATGGGGAAAGTCTAATAAGTCAGACTAAATATTTATTGTGTTAAATATATCATCAATAGTTTCCGCAGCGCATGCGATGACATATTTTTTTGTCTAATTTTTTACACCTTATTACATTACAACATCCCTTATTATTTTAAATGTAATATAGGTTATGTTGCTCAGTAAAGATGCAGCTTTCCGAAGGTCCAAGAATTTTTGAAATCGGTCCAGCAGTTTTTGTGTGTAAACATTACAAACATATATACAAATTTTTCCTCTTTATAATATTAGTATAGATAAATGAAATCGTTTGAATATATAAAAACTAAAAAACGGCCTGTTGATATCCCACTGCTGGTTATAGGCCAACATTCTCTGTTTTTGGATACAAGGATTAGAGCTAAGACCTACCACGCTTCGCCAATGCGGATATCGTCAGAATTATATAGATATATGTATAAAAGAGTGTGGTATATTAATTATCAATTAGATACAAGTTTTTAACAGAAAAACTCATTCGTGCATGCCCGGGCTTTGAACCCTTGAACCTCTTGAGAGTCGCACAGTATCACTGCTGGGGCTATCATAGCTTAATCTGTGATGAACTAAATTAAATTAACATGAACTCTTAATTTTACAGGTACTTTATTATATCGCGCCATTGAAGGCCACTTTGTTGGCTCATACTTGTGCCAAGGAGTTTTGTCTGAGCTGCGAACTTGGTATGTTTATAGTATTTTTGAGTCAATTCATACATTATAAATATTTTATAAATCTTTCAAGTTTTTTATCTAATACGGTTAAAAGAAACCATTTCAAGATATTAAGCAAAATTCAAGATTATATTCCAAAGTAACTTCTATACTTATTATAAAACAAAGTCTTCAAAAGCTGTCTGTCTGTATGTGATCGATTTTTCCAGAATCTACTAAATTCTGAATTCTAACGGATTCTTGTCCAATTTTTACTATGACGTAGTACAATTCTTCCTGAAGGTTTAAGTGAATAGTACATTAAATTTTATGTGAAAGCTCCGCGGGCCAGCGCTCTTTCCATAACATGCAGCCGTAGTGTGACTTTGGCAGTGAAGTGGACTTTAGTGGACGTAACACGCATATCGACTTGCTTCTTGCATTCTTTTTGGGCATTCTTAGATAGGAATTTTTCTTTCTTTAAAATTCCATTTTGGTTTATTATATATTTTTACTTACAATAAAATGAAATATGGATTTACGCGGGAAAACTTTGTGAAACAATGATTTTCACGCGGGTAATTCCGCAGGCACAGCTAGTACAGGATAAGAAAACCCGTTTTTCACTTGAGAACAAGGGAAAAAACACATTTTGAATGATTGAGAGTCAACGCTTTGTCCTTGCCATATTCTTGCCTCAATAATTCTTCCAATGGTGTTGGGCACAAGTTAGTAGACCTTCCAAGACACCCAGACGATATCAAAAAATTCGCAGAGATTCGAATACCAAACTATTTGAATACATTCACCAACTCTCATGTCCAATAATGGAAGATCATTGATTAAATGTTTTGCAGTTTATTAAGAATTAGTTACTCAATTCAACGCAGTTATTTCAAAAACATGTATACTAAATACTTTCATCTTAGCAGAAAAATCTTAGATTAGAACTTCCTCTGTATTTCTGCGTTATTTTAGACTTGATTAAGAATTAGTTATTCTATTGAATTATTTATTATTATTTCATATTCGAATTATTTTTAAATTCTAAGTCCTTAATTGTATCTCAACACTTTTGATCAGAGTAATATTACGTATGCCTTTGTGCGTCACTCCAGTCTTCTTTTATACTCAATTCAATGTCCTTACTTCTGAAACGTATATACAAATTAATTCTGACATTTCCAACAGAGTAAGAGTATTTCAGGCTTAATTTATTTATTAGTCATTCAATTCAACGCAACTATTTATGCAAAATATTTTCAACTATTTGCACAGATTAAATTATAATTTAGTATGCGTTTGTGCATTTCAGGTTTCCTGTTCCGCATGTTGGACACCTCAGGAGGAGCTCCGTGTCAGGCTAATAACTTTTTGCGTGCGTTCCGCACAGTGCCCGAAGCTGCCGCTTTGGGATTGATCCTGCCCGACCGTGGGACTGATACTAATCCCGATCTGGGCACTCTTATCCAGGTAAGATAAGATCCATAGAATTTGTTTTGGGTGTATTTGCACAGCGAGTAATCAATGAAACTTTGCGAATTATTGTAGTAGAGACTTTCGTGCGTTATTGCACTGGCGAGTGAAAACAATTTATAGGGCCTGAGTGGGTCCTTTTACACACGCGGTAGCGCTTACACCGACAAGAAATTTATTTATAATATTCAGTCAACCCATATGTATATCTTAAACGTATGGGTCAATAAACACAACTAGATGAGACGTTTATTTCTTATAAAAATAATTAATAAAATTTTTGAATAGTTAAATTTATATAAACTTCTTCTTTTTTTCTACATTACACCCGTATTCTCTTTCTTCGTCAATTCTTGTCCTTTTCCTTCTGTTACTCAAAGGTTGACTGGAAGAGATCCCTGTTAGGGATAAATCCGCCTTTATACATGTGCTTTTTTACTTTTTATTTCTCTTTTGTAAGAATATGTATAAAAAGAAATAGAAAAATAAAATTAATTATTAAATTGGCAAATCGTCGTCTACATAATAGTTTTCATTCTTTTTTTACGGAAAAATATTGCAAGCAAAACAAAACCTAACAAAGTTTTGTACACATCATAGATAATCAGATATGAAAATAAGCTTATGATTCCTATGAATAATTTGCTAAGGAGTCTCAAAACTCAGTGGGATTAGCAACTTAATCGTTGGCATAGGCAACCCAATAGAATTGTTTAAAGTTAAATTTGAATTAAGTGTAAGGATTAGGTTACATTGGAATTGCCTACAGAAACGTTTGAATTAAGTGTAAGGAATAAACGTAAAGCACAAGATTTTATAAATGATAAAAATGCTTAGATTTAAAAATCCTTTTAGCTTCATACAAACAGGCAATTCAATTATATAAATTGAAAATGGTTTAAAGATTGACCGCTGAGTAACGCGCTGGTTCTTTCCAGTAAGAGCAACATTCCGAACCAGTGGTTGCTTCATAAAATCTAATTGATCCTTGACGATTCAAATCTGCTTGCAAAAATTTATTTGCATAAAGATTATTTATATTGATTGAGTGAACATAAATATATTTATATAAAATTTCAAAACTCCTTTTATATATAAAATTATATTAATTCTAGAGCTGGAATCGATTCATGCTTCAACACATCCATTCCGAAATCCTTGAGACGCGTAAGAAGGAGAAAGAGTTTCTCATTCAAACAAGCCCTTCCAAGCCCCAAAATAGACTTGATAAGCAGATGAATGGGCATTATAAGTATCCCTTCAAATATATGGGACCTCCAATGTGTGAAGATGATACACAGGATGGCGTTGGCGAGGAATGGATCAAAAATCCTGATGAAGGTTGGTATCGAAGTTTAGCAGATCGAGAATAGCTACAATTAAAGTACCATTCCTATAAAATAGAAATGCTTTTCTATTTGACAACCTCCCTAAACAAATTTTGTATTACGAACTTACCTGCAATGTTTAGTAGAATATTTTTCCAACAAATGCCATAATGAAGAGGTCAGTCACCAACTGCTTAGTGAGGCAGAGTTCAGGAAGTTACTAAATCTTGAGTCAAACTCATTCAAACTCACCCCAAAGTCTGCAAAATACTTGCTACTTGAAATGCAGTCGTTGACTTGATGAGCTTCGTGTCAAGGCGTCTCTCACCAAGTACAAAGAGAGTTTAGAGTATTTGTGATTAAATAATTAGAAGTACTAGACGATGATATAGTTCATCGTCCAACTATATAACTCAAAACAGGTGGTCCATATAGATCGTATTATGGACATTTGAGTTTTTAAGTTTGGAATGGCCACTTCTTATTCAAGCGGCACAAAAGACACGTGTTTCCAGCAGCGGACGACCATAAGTTGTAAAGTCATTTTATCTGTTATTTTCATTTATATAATGCGACAACCATATTATCGTAACATGTGTTGTAGAGATCATGGTTATAAGCAACGTATTTTTTTTATATACAGGTCCCGTTGACACCAACCATGTGAAGGCCAATAATCATGAGCATATTTGTGGCTCTAAGCAGGCAGATGAGGAGGAATCTGAGATATCCCAACTGTTTGCCATTGGTCGCCAGCAGGTCAATCGTTGCACTAAATGCAACAAGGAGGTAAGATATATATCAATTATATATTTATATTCTAGAAGTATAGAGGCGAAATATGTGATATTAATGGGTCGTTAGAATATTTTAAAATACGGTAGATTTAAATATTTAAACAGCGTACGGTCTTTTGATACGTTCTTGATTAACGTTTGCCTAATGTTTGATACAGATATGTTAATAATGTTGAATTATTTGTATAGTTCTTGAAATCCACGAGACTCGTCTTTCGAGAATTTGTTTTAATATGTTTTTTAGTTTGTCTAAGTTAAGGCAAAAGTTTGACTTTTGTTATTTAACTTTTTGATAAAAATTTGCTGCATTAATCAAATGATATTACCGAATATCGGATTTTTAAAGCACGTTTGTGCAAAACTAGGCAATCTTGTGGATACTCTATTCATTTCTTGGTTACATAGACAGCTATGCCAAGGGATTTTGCTTCTTGAGTCTCATTTCGGAATTATCTTGGGCATCAAACTACGAGCTCACTTTTCTGTACTCTCTTATAGATTATTTAAACCCCGACATGGCTACACACACTAAGATGTTAGAAATAACTTTCCAGATTCGAATTTGAAACGATAAGGTTTTACTCATTTTAATTACGTCTACGAAATCTATGACCACACAATTTCGATTCATCTTATGTAATAAAGGACTATATTTGACCTAAAAAAGACTTACAAGATCTTTTTCTGGAAATCTTGTTTTATCATTTCACTTAGGTGAATATTGAGTCTTCGTGGCTTGCAAGATCTATTATACTGTATCAAGTCTAATTTTTCTAATATATTTATGTACGGTATCGTGAGTGTTGGAGAATTTTTTAAATGAATTTATATGAAAAGGTTTTATTGTTATTTTGAGGTCAGCAATCTATAATTGAAAGGACATTTATATTGAGTAGCGTATGTTCGATAAGCTTTTAATTAATTATTAAACGATATTATAACGACAAAATAAAAAGTTATTCCTAGAATCTGAATTGCCTTTATAAAATCACTTATAACTTAATTTTAATTAATTAAATTAATCTTTCTATGTATTTTTCAATGTCTATTAAAAGACAAGTGAATTGCAATTGCCAAATAAAATAGTTTACGTGTAGCGACACAGTTAAACTTCTTTATTGCAAAACGTTACCGAACTAAAGCATTATGACATCTTATCAAAAGAAAATTATAGTAAGCCATTTATTTTAATTATTCGTTAGAATAATGGATATGAAATTTTAAATTAATTTGGACGTTTTCGTAATGAGAGTTTTATTTAAATGTACTTTTTCATTGTCAGGACCAACGCGATTGAGTAGTATCGGCGTATGAGCTGAACGTAGTGAAGAGAACCGGCATTCTTTATACGTAGCGTCCCTTGAAACCTTTCTGCACTTCATGATAACCACAGTATTTATTGATGTCTAATGTAATCACTTGTAGTGGAATATAATCGTCTGAAAATGTCGAGCGTTTTCTTTCAAACTACGTTATTTTTTGTTCGTTGCCGTTCACCCTCTCTTTTGTTTTGATATTTTGATGTATATTAAACCGATATTATTTTCTATGACACTATGGTTCTATGGTACCATAATTATTATACATACTGGAAGGTACCGACCATACGACATTAAATGAAATCACATTCAATTTTCATTCAAAACATTCAATCTTCTTAAATGTCGTTTTAAAATAAATGTATTTTCAAAAAAAAAAAAATATAATTTAATTGAGATATGGCTATGCCAGTAATGGTTGACAGACATGGCGCGACGCGCTTTTTAAAAAAACTAGAGAAAATAATAACATTGTTGTTTGCTTTCCCTATCACCAGATTTTTCGATTTTGGGTCAAGGTTATTTTCGTTTCGTGTGTCGTAAAGGTCGTTGATCTTTATAAATAGTATTCATTCTTTTTTAAACCAAAAATAATTGCTCTGGCTTAAATACTTCGCTGAATTAACTGATGTTTTTTTATAGGATGCTGAGATGTGTAACTAAAATTAAAATTAATGTCGTATGGTCGGTACTAGTACATGTAATGAGCAGTTGTACGATGATGAAAGAGATTTTAAAAAACAATTGTCAAGTCAATTTTGATAGGTTGACTTACAAACAGATATGATGGATTTCTTTTTCGCATCTGTACCTGTTACTTAACGGAAAGAGACAGTGGCGTCACTAGGAGTTGACACAGTTGACATTATATAGGCTTTTCTGAATTCCAATTCCAATTCATATAAATATAATTATTGAAATAAATGAAGATAATTATCTTAATCTATCAGTTGCAATTAGTATGCATTTTGTAAATGAATTGAATGAAAAAACCAAACAACCTTTTTGAGAACAGATAACCTTGTTAAGCGTCTAAATTGGTTAATACTCTGGTTGTAACAAATTTAAGTTGTGTTACAGGTAGCTAAATATTATCATAAAATTAAAGTTAATCCGCTGAAGAACTACAAATATGTTTAATTCTAGTGAAAAAGTTAGAAATAGAAATAGAAGAAATAAAAGATTTAGCAGCCATATGCAAAATAATTCCTTACGTAGTAGAGACCCTTAAGGTTTGCTGGTTTGTTAATTGGGTAATGTGGTTATAATAACCACATTTAAATCTGAGGAAGATGTTGCAGAAGCTCTCTTATTTTTTTCATTGATTCTTGTAAAAAGGAAAAAACCCGAAAGTTTGTTTTTAGCACTGCACCTTGGGCATTTATAACACAATGTAGTACACAGTTAATAGAAAATAAAACAAAGTATATGAATATATTTACTGATATTATGTTGGTATCGAACGATAATGGAACTGTACTATTAAATTAAATCAAAATGCTTTATTTCTTTTCAAAGAATAGGAACATAAAATCTGCGCGGGCTCCAGTACTCGGTGAGAGCTCGTCTTACTGGGTGCTCCGCTCAACTACCGAGACTTATAATTTAAATTAGGCTATATATTAGGATGTATTTGATAGTGCCTAGCGACGCCACTAGTCTAAAGATATAAAAAGTCATATGATAGACAAGATCCTACGGCTTTGTTATATAGAGATTATTAATTACTAGGAAGAACGCGAATCAGTAGTTTTGGCGTGCGCGCTACAGTACGTAGTGAACTCAGAGGGCGAAAAGGGGGGGTTCTTAGAGCTAGTGCGAGCGTCGTTAGCGTCGCGCCGCTCCACGCCCGCCTGGTGTGAGCATTGTACGAGGTTCACACCTACCATTCAAAGGGGCAAGATTGTCAGGTAATTTTGTATGACATTGGCTCTCTTATGGGTTAAAGGCTAGATTTTAATTTTTAATAAGTTAAAAACTACCAAAGGATAATGACAATAATAATAAAATTAAGTTTATAGTAGTTATATGCATATTCTTATTTCATATGGTTATAAAAAAAATTGATAATTGGACATAGCAAACACGTAATTTCTATAAAATATCAACCCATGATGTCTTGGAGATGAAGATTAAGAAGCAACTGGAAATAATGGTAGTTATTAGGTAATTCCAAACTAATGTACTATAAAGTTACTGAAATATCTTGGCAAAGAATTCTAAAAGTGAACCTAGTATAATTGTTTATGAGAACGCAAGAACATCATAAATTATTGAGTAACATAGAAATTAGATGTGACTTTTACACCGACCGTTTACCTTTAATACTGGTTCTTCTCGGTAAAAGCATCCTTCTAAAAAACTAAACCCTAATTTGAGCGCCCAACATACATAAGTATTTCTAAAAATTTGTTTAAAGATGCCAATGAATTTAAAAATGAAAAGAGAACGATTGAATTTATTCATATGTTGAATATAAATTTAGGGACATATTATTACACGAGCCAATTTAGGATTGCACGCTCCACATCTAATATTTGATATAATAGTATTAAAACTCTACATTAGTGATAATGGAAGTATCAAACCGCACAAAAGCACACAAAAAAATTGCATAATGCAGTTCGAGTAAACTCAAAAATGAATATGGAACTGAAGCAACAAATCCCTGAATACCATTCTAATTTACAGATTGCCACCTATTCTGGCAATAAATTGCGGTGGTGTTACTGCGCACGAGAAGGCCTATTGGACTAAAGGTGTCCAAAAAGATATGGTAAAGAGAGTTTCTACTTAAATAAAAGGCTTTGAATTGCTTGAAAACATCAGCTTTATGTTGCTTTTCATGGCTTATCATTTCGACTAATTTGGCAAAGCTAAATTAGGAATTCGATTAGCCATTCATTATTTATCAAATACACAATTTATCATTCAACTGATTTGAGGAACAACATCGTTTTGACTTGGATTCATTTGCTAATATAGTTGCATATTGATTACATATTGTATTCTTGACATCGCATCTGAGATGTCAGGAATATCGAGTACAAATCTACGTTTGCTAAATTTTTAATACTAAGTGTTGTCTTGAAAGTGTTTGACAAACATCAAATAATCTGATAAGATATTAAATTCTTAAGTATTCGGCTTTCAAAAGCGTTTGAAATTTAAAGTATTAACGACCTAATCGTATTAAAAAAGTATTAGAATTTAGGTATGCTACAAATATAGTAGCTTGTATTGCATTGCTACTTTTGGTAAAAACAAATGCAAAAATACTCCTTTACGATGTTTTTCAGCCTGAAGCTGTAAAAAGAGGTGGTAGTGGAAAACCTTGTCGTTACGGATTACACTGTGCTAGACCTGGCTGTAGATTCAAACATCCAGAACGGTAAATGACTTAATATTTGGCCTATTTGTTAAATACACAACATTTAACACAACTCAGTATGGATTTTGAGTCTAATACGAAGCCACACATTTACACAAAATATGGATATCTTTGTTTCATGGGATATTTTGGAATACGTTGCGAGCAGTGAGATAATGCAAACATTATTAGTACTTTTTCTAGAATATTTAAGAAATTCACACGCAAAGCAATGTTCACATTTATAGCGCTGTAAAATTGCATGACAGTTCAAACTTTACAACATTGTAAGTTTTATTAAGCCATGTTTCATTGATATCGTCGTGGCAATGAAAATCTCTCATTTCCGAGTCGATAAGACACGAAAAGCAAAATTATACGTTCACTTCTTCAATAATCATTGAACCCAATTCGAATATTTATTTATATAATTATTTGTATAGAAATATTAATTTTGCAGGCCGGTATCGGCTCTACAATGCAATTCTGTTAAGAACGCGACCCAAGAACATAACTGCATCTTACCGCATCAATTACACATTCGGTTACAATGTGATGGCGAAGTCATAATTAATGACAAGGTTAGTTCCAATCAAGATCTTAAGTACTTATCAAATGCCTTAACCAAACCTAAACGACGCGTTTTATATACAATTTAATTAGTGTTAGTAGCTTTTTAGGTCAAAATTTGACATCCCTTTTACAATTAAACAATTTTTTTTTAATTTCAAAGTATTTCTTTAGGTCTAATATCTTTTACATAGACCGTGTCGACCTAGAATTTCATAATGCATAAGTAGAGCGCAGAAGGATATCATTCAATTTGCATGTGAGATCGTACATTGGACAAAGCTACTTAAAAGTTAAGATTGGATTTTAATACATGGATGAGTTGTTTTAAAGTTGTTCGGAGCTAAGAACTATTGACGTGATTTAATCGAAATCATTTTAAACAGCGTGTTTATAAAGTATAGAAGTTTGTAACATATTATTTAGTCCGTTACAACCATGAAAAGAATACACAATTTATGGTAATTAAAAGTATGTACCATCTAAAAAAATCTCACGACTCACTGAAGGTTTAAGAGCATCATCCTTCTGCCTTTATCCCACTCTAAGCCGGGTCGGCACAACATGCTCTTAACATGTTGTCACATGATTTGGCTACGTATTTTACAATCGGCCGCCTACCTGACTACAAGTTAACTTAGTTGTATTTTACTACACCTCGGTAAGAAAGAGGGTGGTCTATTTTACTCAACCGGATACCACACGGTGGGTCTACTTACCTCAGTCGCCTTTTACCACACCTAGGTAAGAAATGACGGTAGTTTGTTCTACTCAGCCGGATACCACACGGTATACTGAAGGTTTAAGAGCATTTGTGATTATTTTTATCAGTACGATTTGTGATATGGGCTATTAAAACCACACCCAAATAATCTTTGTTAATTCTATCTCCAGACATCATAACTGATTATATTCTTCAGATTTTCTTGAGAGAGTCTTAGGTCTCAAGTAAAAAATTAAAAGAAAATTACTAATAGCGTCTAAGGATAAGATTAAATCTAAAAAAAATGCTCCCTGGAATGAATACTTAGATCATTAGATCATCATCAATTGACAAAAATTCGTCAATTATTTAGTCCCATCAGAAATCTGATCACCATGTCATTTGATTAGGCTTTAACAAATATTTTGTAAATACTTTAATAGTTATAAGATCATTCTGCGATATTTAAAAATTAGGCCAACAATTTTAGAATAACCATTCACCCACGGAACCACGTATCGAGTTCAATAAACATAAGAAAAAGCAAACAAACGTCGAACACGAAGAAGAATATTCTCTGTCCTCGGCAGTAGTTTGTGTTGAGGACAATCCCAAGAATCTTATCGCGTATGTGAGGATACCCGACAAGAATGATGAAGTACAGTGGTACATGTTCAACGACTTGAAGTAAGGCACCTTGAGTTTTATAATTAAATGAAAATTGTCAGCATTGCGATGATATAAAAAACTAAATGTCTAAGATTTGTGACCTACATAAATCTTATTTATTTTTTGTACTAGGCAAGAACTTGACTGCAATTATACCTAATGGAAAGCGATAGTGTTATCGCTTTACAGTCTAAGAAGGAGCGCGCTTCCATAGAAGATGTTTGTTCATTCTAGTTTCAAACATCCATGTTATTTAGCCGTCGGAAATATAAATGTCGGGAGTGTATTCCACGAACAAACTATGCGCAAAAGATCTGCAGAAGCCAAAACCTTATAATCGTATAATGATGTACTTTAGCCGACTTGCATAAATATAACTCTTAAACATTTTTTAACTTTTTTTATGTGATTATTATGTGTCTTCAAATTCGTATATTTTTGTTTCGACTGTTGGATATTTAGAAACAAAGTTAGGTTAGCAAATAGCAGTGTTGTTTGACTCTATATTGGGTAATCGAAAAGCGGTCTGGCGTGCGTGTAGTGTGCGTGCCTTGTAGAGATCTTCGTCCCGTGAATGTCTATCTTCTACTATATAAGGTGTAATAGTCCAAAGTCCTTCCTAAAAGTCCTTGTAATTCTAAAGCACCTAAATGTGACTTGCCTTTTTTTAAATACACTTTAATTGTCTTTTGATAGCATCGTCCCAGTAAATGCAGACGAGGTAGTTGAGTTCACTTGTTGGTGGAAGAGTCCGTGCGTCCTTTTCTATACGAGCTCGCAGTTGTCGTATTCCCCTAGCGACAACTCATAGCCGATGTGCCCGTATGGGCCTTACGATCAGTGAGTAATTTGTACTTGTTAAACCTTCGTCAAATTTTATCCATTGACATTTTATTATAACCCACATTTAACGGATTCACATAGAAATTAGTTACGGATATATACATACAGAGAAGATACGTTGGTTAATATACTTTAAACGGCACATAAGTAACGTCTACTATATAAGCCAATAAGCCATTCAATACTTGATAACCTCAACATGTACTGACAACATTAACACGATGCTTTAATACAGTTTTTAACACAACATAACAAGTCTAAATATTATACTACATATTTCTCTAGCCAAGACAAATATAGATAAAAGTGACGACCTCGATGAAGAAGCATCTAATAGTGGTATCGAGTCTACGCTTAGAATAGAACTGATTTCAGTACGGCGACCTTCACTATTGAAGCAACTACCTCAGTTACGCTACTTAATTAAACTGAAAATTTTAATTTGGCTTTATTTAATTCAGACATTTTATTATAATGTCTGTTATTATTTATAGAATTAGGCGTTACTTTGCGGAAAATGAGCTTTATGATTTTAACGTGGAGTCTATCTCCTGATGATGCTTCTGTCACGGATCAAAACAATTGTTGAGATCGTGGTAGTGAACGTGAGCAGTGCAGTATAGTGTGGTGATGCATGGGTTTTACCATCCGGTATATATAAGGTATGAATAGTGCTCCCTTACTGTAGCAATTTTTGTTTCCGTTATCACGTAAAGTAACGGCCTGTTCCTATCACACTGCTGGGCATAGGCCTCCTCTCTTCGTTTTTGAGAGAAGGGTTGGAGCTAGGACCTACCACGCTGCGCCAATGCGGAATGGTAGGTTTCATATACCCCTAGGATTCTCTAGAGATATACAGGTTTCCTCACGATGTTTTCCTTCACCGAAAAGCGTGTGATAAATTGCAATTATCAATTAGACATAAGTTTTAATAGAAAAACTCATTGGACTCTGCCCGGGTTTGAGCACAAGATCGTCTTCAGAGATTCACACGGTCGCACCGATGGGCTATCACAGCTACGTTATCACGTAATAATATAAAAATATAATATAGTATGTTTGTCACTAGATATGAGGGCCCATACGAGACAAACTGTACCGACTACGGCGTACCGGCCGATGAAACCTACAGCTTGCGATGAGTATAAAGTCTGAGAGTTAACTAAAGTACGAATGATGTTATGAATTTTCAGCAATAATTTTAAGTAAGTCCTTTATAATTTTGTAACAAAGTGGAGTAATTGATGCGGTAGCCATTTCCAATTTATACCGACGCCATCTTGTTTTAAGAATGACGCATCACGCCTATGTCGGTAAATATTTTTTATATTAAATCTCGTGAAACGTTGAAGGCCTAAATATTTTTAATAATGGTACATATTTATGACGAAGATTTTAGAATAAACTAGAAGTAGCAAGTAATGAAATTGGTTAAAACTAATATTCTTCATACATAATATATAATACGCTATGCATGTGATATATGGTAAGTTCAAAGCATAGGTGATCCATTTGTAAAAATCCTAAAAATTTGACCTCATATTTTTGGCTCACTTCCGGTCTGAATGGAAACAATATTTTTTGATCATTGTATTGAATTGTATTTTTAGCTCAAATCTTGCCAAGAGAGTATTTTACGATAAATTTTTTCAGCTAATTTAAAGGCTCATTCTCTTATTCAGATTATGATGCAGATATTCACGTATTATTTTTAATACTTCTTGCTTCTTCTGGTTTATTGTATATTGTTCAAAATGCACTAGTTTTATTCGCACATACTTTCTCAACTACTCCACTTTGATAAGGTCGTAGCTCTGAGGAAAAATGTTTTAAAGTATTTAGTCGCATTACTCAAATTATTTTCAAGCGACTTGCCGATTCGTGTGGTAAATATTTTTATACAAATAATGAGCCTTTTATATACAGCAATCACATTTTATACGGAGCTATTTACGCTATTTTATATCAAGAACCGGGCGAACGGCAGTTATAGAATTATTTTTTTATAGATAAATTATTTTTTTAATATATCGTTGTTGCAATAATTTATGCGACATGCTTTTTACCTCAGAGCTTTTGACGTGGTTCCATTAATATAAGGCACAAAAGCGGAGACATATTTTTAAATTAAATTATTGAAGATAGAAAAGCTAGTTTTGCATAGTTTTTGTTGATAATCGTGAATATATTATATGCCACGCGTTTTTTAAAATAAATTTTGAGTACTTAAACGATTTTATACTGTTCGGAACAGATATTCCAAAATGTTTCAAAAAATTTTAAAAACGTACACTACAGCCTAGAAAAAACAAGTAATCTAGCAATACTGATTATATAAGAAAACAAAATGTCTTCTACAAACAGAATAGTAAATTTAGTATATTTAATTATTAGGGTTAGCGAAATTTCTCTAAATGAAATGACGAATTATTTATTTAGGGCGATAACGTGTTTAGGTTTAACTTGACAGTTGGTAGTTTATTTCAATATTTGACTTTATTTTTTTTACTATACACGTTATATTATAATTTGTAATTATAACTTAAATCATGTACTTTTTGAATACAGCTACGGTTTATACAAATCTATTATCATTATTAGGTGATGGCCGATGTTTTGTGCAGTAAAATACACCTATAACTTAATTTATTAGACATTGCAACTTGACTGTATCGACTTTGGTACCAAATGTTTCTGAATCTAACGCGTTACATTCCGAATAAACTGTTTTTTAAGAATTTGACTAAACTAATAATAATAATTAGTTCACTAGTATGTGAAACAGGAATAATTAAAAATAAAGTATCGGTTGTATCGATTAATTAAAATATCCGATCATTATATAGAGTGGTACTGAGGGTACGATGTTAAAAGAATCCTAAAAAAATTAAAATGAGTCAAAAAAATATTTTCGATCAATTTTAATGTATTAAAATTAGGAACTGCTTTGTTAATAATAGTTCACAGACTTAGAGTAGTGTAAGTCGAACTATTATATAAAAAACAAGAGATAAAACAAGATGTTAACTTGTTTTATCTCTTTCGCACCTATATATTTAATTTTTGGATCAAGGTGATGTTTCGTATTACATTATTTTGGAATCGCGTTACGGTCATTGATCTCTATTGGTGCTTCTTATTTTCAAAACGTAAAATAATTCCTCTGGCTAAAATACTTCAGTGAATTAACTGATTTTTTATGTAGGGTACCGAGCTGTGTAACCTAAAATTAAAATTAATGTCGTATAGCCGTTACCATCCTATGATATGAGAAAAATGACTGTTGAGTTTTGGTCAGAATAAAACAATTCAAACAATTCATTTCTGCGGATCTGTTTTTTCTAGGATGTGGTTACTGTCTATAAGTCTTGGTTGTGATACTTGTAAAATTTCCATTTTACTTAATCGGTATTTTTATCATTCCGGCTTGTGCGCTGTCAGCATAATAATTTATTTAAATCATTTTTATGGTGGCTGGTTAATATAATAAAAATAAAATTTTAATATTTTGTGTTTTATTCACATAACAACGTTTATTCCAATGTTTCGTAGGTTCTGGACGAAAGTGGCCTTATTTAAATAGAGTTTATCATTTCATATATCTTTATTTCTGGACTACTGGATAAATTGTTTTATCGGATTTCTTTGTTTATGATTCAATTACGTATAGATAGCCCATCTAATCCTACATATAATGAGACATGTAGTTCTTAAATTAATTTTATGTTTGAGTTTATCATTAGGACACAGAGTCAGTAATTTTTTTCCTAAGCTATATTCATTATCACAAAATAAAAAATTGTGGATCGATCAAGTATTTTAAGTATCATATAAAAATATAATAAAAGGTATTCCCTTCATTAAATTTATTTTACACTTATAACAACTATTAGGTTGTTGGAATTATTCCTGTTTAGTTGCCAAACTTTTATTTGCAACTTCAATTTTGTCTGTTGAAGTACTTGTATTAACTTAGTATAGATTCGAAACGTTCTCCATAGATTTCACTGCTTTCATTTTTGTCTCAGTTTTACGATGTTCATCAAGCATTATGGTTCTCTCCAACCTGTTAGTAGCTATTTTCTTAATATCTTCATATACAGTCGGATACGAAGCTACGGAACTTTCGAAATTCTCTCTATCCAGTTGAAATAGTTCACAGTTTGTTACTGCTACTGCAGACGCGGTTCGCAGTCTGTGCCTCATCACAAGTGCAATTTCACCAAAGAAATCCCCGTCTTCTAAGTGGCATACTTCTTTACCAGATTCAGAGTAAATGGCCACCGTGCCTTTATGGATGAAGTAGAGACAGTCGCCTGGAATGGGATTTAAATTAATTAAAAATGATGTCCTTATAAAATAGTCCAGCGATGAGACCGTGCGACTCTTTCATCAAGGGGATCACTGGCTTAAACCCTTGACAGGCACCAATGTATTTCTGTTAAAACCTATGTATCTAATTGGTAGCAATTTATCACATGCTTTTCGTTAAAGGAAATCTCCATATCTCTGGAGATATCTTAGGATATGTGCTGATCTTGAAAGCCTACCATACCGTGGGGGTTTGCTTGAATACTTCTTTTAAAAATGGAAAGAGGCCTATGCCTAGCAGTTGCGTAGTAACAGGCTGAAAGTATTTTTATTTCACTAGCTTCCTAGCTCCTACTCGTTTCGATTTTTACCTTTGTATTTCGCGTGTATCATGGAAGGTGCTTTAAATTTTAAAACCTACCAATCGTGTTGATCTTCATGATAATATCACCGGCGATGAATATCACGATACGCAAATTGATACCAATCTGCAACAGCAGAGCACGGGGCATTTGTTTCAGGAATGCCACGTCTCTTACTAGCTGGCGACCGGTATGCATTATTATATCCTCTTTCAGCTGACCAGATACGCAAGACATCATCCGTGTTTCCTGTAAAATTTGTTGACTATCAGCAAGAGAGAAAAAAGATCCTGTCTCATAGATTTCCTGGTGCATGTGTAAGCCTGTAATTTGCATTGAAGCGTACCCCCGCGTTTTAATCCTTGTCTCAAAAGACAATCAAGAAATTTGCCCTATTCTGTGACAGTAACAGTCCGTTTTTACTTTCTACTTCCTATTCTACAACATTATAAATGCGAAAGTTTTTGAGTATAAATGTATGCTTGTTACTCTTTCACGTCAATTCCACTGAATCAATATCGATGAAATTTGGCACGCTTATTCCTTATATATCGGATTAACATATAGGCTATAAAAATCCTGTAAATTCTACAGGATTAGGATGACAAGCGCCATCTATTATCAAGCTATTACGCAACAACAACAATGGTAAACGAAGTTGCTGGTAAAAGCTAGTGTTTTTATATTGTAAAGACACTTTTTACTACAATTACCTTTATAATAGTTTCCTTTTTGGGAATATGTCGTGTGATTAAGTTATAGCAGTCAAATTAAAGTTAATGAATCATGGAATAAAAATGGGTTTGAAGTTATTTATTTTATGATGAGACTTGATACTTAAATACCGACTACGTACCACAAAGAAGTTTGATTGGAAACGTATAGCATAGAATTTCAATATTTTTTTCTTGAGTCGCATCGGAAATTTTCTCTGGTCCATATAGGTCTCAACTTGTTTCGCCATTATGAAGTACTTCGCTCGTGCTGATTCTGATCCCAGTGTTGTAATCACGTATTTGAATGTACAGTGTAGTACAAGCATCTGTTGAGACATAAGTGTTAGTTAAGCAATCTAATGTTTTGTCGAATTGGTTTTGGACTGGCTTGAATTTTTGGAGGTACTGTTACATATTTTTCCATATTCCTGTCCTTCGTACTTCGGGGAGAGCAAGCAAGTAATAGGTTCTAGTTATAATTGTTAATTTTACCTAAAAGCTACCCATTTTTTTCGTATTGACTATATGCTGTTAGCACTAACGGCTTTAACAGCATCACCGGGCCGGACGAGCGAGCGTAGAAGCATCGTTGAAGTTGCGAAATGCGGAGAGTAGCTTGCAGAAGCTCTACTAGCGTCGGGGAACGTCGTCCTAAGGGTGCCTCCTGTGAGGCCGGATCACGGCTTAGGGTGACGTGTAGTAGAGGGCTACCTCGGCGCATGCTAGGTAGATGAGAGGAGCGACTAGTTATATGAATTTAAATAGATTACAGAGAGATAATATGACTACTAAAATGCAAGACTATCAATTCAAAATTTGCGTATAACGGATAAAGTTCAAACATAAGACTTAATAAGAACTTTTAATAACGAAAAGGTGATTGAAGTCATTGCAGAAATAATTTCACGAATAATACAAGCAGATCTTTGTAAGAGACATGAATAATTTAGAGTTTTTTCTATACAAGGACAGCGGAGTGCATTAAAATGTACATAGCATAAATACCTTGGCGATAAAACAGGAAACCATAAAAAATAATTCGAAACATCCGTTTTCTTCAAGCAGATTCAGATTTGCATTTCCTCGTAACATGCCCACTGTAAAAAATGCAACTTCTATAATTTGAAAAAAATAAATCTTAAAAATAATTTTAAATTGTCTACTATATTAATTAGAATATACTTTAAGGATTATGGAAATGTATTAATATTTTAAATGTCGACTTCTGGCTGGCTTCTGGTAACAGAAACATCAAAAACAAGTGATCGCTTTATTCAATTCAATACAATTTCAAAACAAAGTATTTTGATATTGACGAAATCTTTTCAAATAATCTGCTTCCAGTGGGACGGACCATTACTATGTTAGTAATGATCCGCCAATGTTTGGCGGATCTACTTATTTTTGATATAATCGTTTTAAAATATTACAGTTCAAAACAGCTTCCGCTGAGATTGGAGCGTTCCACTGACCGAGCTTCCAAGAATTCATTTAAAAATTATAGAAAAAAAATAGAATAACTGCTATGACTAATCAGACTAATAGGACTTATCAGTGGCGAAGAGATAGAATCATCTCATCACCCTAATCAGAGCTATTCATAATTATCAAACATCTTATTAACCAGAACTAAAAGCAAAATCTACCCTACAGGTGTGGAGACAGGAAATAGACCAAAATCATAACTTTAATAGTTATATTTGTCGCACTACACTTAATATTATGCTAAATACCACATATAGACCAGAGCAAAGCAAATAAATAGTTGTATTTAAATAAACTATACCTGCTCGATCAAAAGCATAAATAAATCGAATTGTCGATGTACTGTTCCAAAGCTTTCCAATTGTTATCCAAGAACAGTTCCTAGGCTGTATTGGATCAAACGTCTCCTCAACTATGTACTCTATGGCAAATTGGAAGTACATGTTCCACGTCAAGTAGGAAATAAGAAAAAAAGAAATTTCAGCAACCATTTCATGTCCTATCTGTTGTAAAATATATAGTTACCTATTTGTAGCTTATTGACGAAGCAAGGTCTGTTGCTAACATTTTTCTGTCCCTATTCTATAATTGATTTCAAAATAGACTCAGAGATACGGCGGAATCGTCGGTATACTCAGTTAACTAGCGTTAAAATTTAATCTCATCTCTTAAATCAAAGGACTTCCATTGTGCACTTGCATAACTCATTTTGAGTGATTTCCACATGATCGCTTGATTTTTGCGTTTAATCTTTGACGCCACTTGATCCTGTTACGCTTAATTTTACAGATCTAATAGCGTTTATTTTGAAGGTTGGCCATATCATGGAATGTAGGGTCTAGAAACACTAAATTTTTGGCTTCGGAATTGCTTGCAATACATTAGGATTAAAATGTAGGTACATCAGCTCTAGGTAGGAAGTGCTCCGCCCAACAAACGTTCGATCATTCGGCAATTCCCAGAATTTTTAATGACTGCTCAAGTGTTGCGATGACCGTTTTATATACGGCCAGGAACTTTTAATATTACTTACTTGATTCATAATATAATTGTTTTAAGTATGTACAAGCATTAATGCGCATTTAGAACGTGAACAGGAACAAAGATTTGATAGGTAAAGGATCAAAAAATAAGACTTATACTCGTACGATTTTATAATGTCTCAGTGTGCCTTATCATTGCCTCTATTAGAAATAAATTTAAAAAATACATTTTCATCTCATTGTTAGATAATTCGACGCAATAGGATGTTATTCAATATTTTAGGCTTTTATCTGTATGCAGATCTATAAATTTTTAGTAATAAAAACTCACCTTGGCTTGCTTTAGCGACAGCAGATTTTTCATGTAAAAATAAAGCTTTATGGTACGTAACATTCGCATAGACGCCAAGATTAACTCTAGTATAATATTGTCATAATTAATCAGACTGTGAAGTATGCTAGCAGTTGACAAAATATCTGTAAGTAGCCAAGAGCCCGAGTATTTTATTAAAATGAGTTTCAAATCCAATACGACAGTCTTACCACTATATCCTTTAACATATCCAGTGAAGAAGTCAATAAAAATATTGAACAAGTGAACCACATCTAAAGCTAGCAGAAAATATTCGTGGAAAACCTAAAAGAAAGGCGATATTATTTAAAAAAATGTAAAAGTAATCAGTGGAGATAATTTGACTCTCCATAATATTTTAGAAAAACCTGGACATCGTTTGACGGTTGCTATTATCAATATTATTATTTGATGTCTGCAAGATAGGGCCCAATATAAAGATTTGGTATCATCCCTTTATTTAAATAGCACCTTACAGTAAACCTCATAAAAATAATAAAAAGTAGAAAAAGTTTAGTATTGAGTTCAAAATGCTCCAAGATATACAGTTCTTTTAAGACTCTTTATTTGGATCTGTAAAATAGAAGCAGATTAAGGGAATTAATACGAACAATTGAGTTATATAGGTATAGGTATTAAACGAAAAATTTTGCAACACTATAATTATTTCTGAACACAAACTCTTCTAATTATTTGAATCTAAAACCTTTTCTTGGCTATTTGTTTTGTCCAGCATAAAAACTAGCTTTTTTAATTGTCTAAAGTCCTATACGAAGGCTGTTTTCAAATTTAATAACTAATCTACAGCTATCTCTATCTATATTTCTTCATTTTTTCAAAATAGCGTATTCTTATCTTAAACTTACCAATTATCACGTAAGCTTATACTGGACAAATTTAGATAGATATTTAAAGATGATTAATAATTAAGTAATACGCACATTTTCTCCAGGATTAGTAGCACTGTAGTGAACCGCCATTAGAATATTTGTTGTTATTATGGCAGTTGTAAAAAAGATTTCAAGCCAAAGTCTTAATTTGCTATAAGGATGTAAGGTGTAAGGATAGTTTTTGAATTGACGGTATTTTTCTGCATAAATTTCTGCATAGGACCTATTGAAAAACATAAAACTAAGAAATTTATATTTATTATCCTACCTACTATGTATTTAGTCAATGAATTATTTTCTGCTTCTTCTTCGTCAACCGATGGACGTAAGTGTCTTCACAGGATCTCCACATCGCACGATCTTGTGCCGCTTGAATCAAGTGGCTCCCTGCGACCTTTATGAGTTCATCTGTCGACCACGTAGGGGGTTTAAGGGCACTGCGTTTTCCGGTGCGGGGTCGTCATTCCAACCCTCAGATCCCTGAACACCCACCAGTCATCGGCAAATTATTTTTACGCATTATTGAAATAACAGTTATAATAAAATGACGTGAAATTCCCTACAAACTTTCCCATATAAAATATTTCGAAGATTTGTATAGCAATTAACAGTTAACAATAGGTATCTTATAATTATTATTTTTATTCGCGTTTCGTTAGATAGTATTCAGCATAATTATATCATAATCAAACTAAGAAACTTTTCAGTTTTATATATTATTTACATTAAAATAAAAATTAGGGGACAGTTTCATTTAAATATGAATTGCTAATTGCTTTTGCAGGCAACGTGGTCTTTAAATCTGCCAATTCATGCTAACGTTCTGGCAAGTCATAGATTCACAGGAATTAGGCAACATTTGTTGTTCCAATATATATTCATACATATTGTTTTAATACCATAGTTTATGCTAGTCGTAGGTTACAGATTAATAACCGCCTTTAACGTCAGTTGTTTTGTGAATTGGTCAACTTACACTGAAATGATCATTGCCGACACGTTTAATTTTAAATGATTGACTAAATGAAGTTTGCTTTTAAGTTGTTATTTTACCTGTAAAGCCTACGAGCCCTAGTATCTGCCATTTGTACTGTAGTTAAATCCAATATAAATTGCCTTAACCGGCTACATTTGAACTCCAATCCTGAAATTTTGTTTTTCGGCAAATGACACTTGTGTCCCTTAAAATAACCATGTGATGTGATGGAGTCAACTTTCTCTTGATCTTTAGTCTCTTCAATCATGTTGGATATGCGCGGAGACAACATTTTCATTAAAGTGATCTGTGTTTCTTGGTTTCACATAATTGAAATACCTATCATTTCATCATTGTCACTATAGACAAGCATATATAGATAATTTACTATATAGAATACAAGCATAGATTTAAAATGGATTAAGAACATACTATTCTATACTGCGTCCATCATATTATCAGTCTTTTGACAGCTCACGCTCATTAAGTTTTGTATTGTTTACGTACAAATATCATACAAATAATATTTGTACTTTATGGATGGGTACCGCCCACTTAGTGATGTCACACATAATGGTTACCCCTACGATTATGCCACAGATTAAAAATAATCGGTAGAAATCGATGTTACGAGTATTAAAAGACATTTAATAACATTATATAAAGTTTTACTTTCTTCTTAGTTAATACATGAATACAAATAAAACAATCAGGATATTTTAATTTATTTTATTAGCACGAGTCGTCGGAATGATAATCAACACTAGACTCCTCCGATGAGGAGTCTTCAGTAGCAGTTATTATTAGCTCTTGTGTAGATAATATATTATCAAACGCAATATCACGTTCCCAATCAGAGAATATTACTCTTTTAGTTCTTTCCACCACACTTGCCCAGTTCTCGGCCGTTACGTGGGTGCAAGCATTTTTTAGCAATTGCAACATTTTATTCGCTGTGAATGGGGGGCTTGTATTGCATCTCGCAGCATGCCCTTTTACTTGTGCCCATATAAGTTCTATTGCGTTGTACTGGCAGTGGTATGGAGGAATCCGAAGAACAGTATGGCCATATTCTGCTGCCATTTCATTGATTACATAGCGTTTTGCTCTCTTTTTGGTTTTTAATATTTTTATTAATTCAACTTTTAACATTGAGTCGTCCACATTTTCTCCATTGTCCCGAAGCCAATTAATTATTTCATGCTTTTTATTAGCCTGTGTTGGCATTTTGTCAATTTGACGGGAGTGGTAGGGCGCATTATCAATAAAAATTATTGATGGTTCTTCCAATGAAATGAGCATTTTTTTGAACCACTCTTCATACACATTTGCATTCATCTCTTCGTGGTAGTCATTTGATTTCTTCGATTTAAATGCCAACAGTGCGTCTTGTACAAATCCTTTTGCTGTACCTGCATGGCAAATGATTAGGCGCTCACCTTTTCCCATTGGTACTGAGGAAGTGGAATCAGCAGTATCATCAGTCCAGAAACGAGATAGTGTGTGGTTAGCGTTGAGCCATGTTTCTCCGTGAAAACAATATTTGCCCAATCTTGTATTTTCTTTGCCTCTCTTAAAAAATCACAACGTGCTATAGCTATATCTGTGCGTTCCATTAATAATTTTCTTTTATTTAACTTTTTATATGAAAAGCCAATTGTGTTCAAAACTTTGACCAAAGAAGATTTTTCACCATGAAATAGACCACTTCTTTTCAAAGAAACAATAAGTTTTCTCAAAGTTGGAATTTCTTTTCTCAAGTAGTAATCTAGTTTACGTAGGTTATCATTAATCGAATTACTTAGGTACGTAATTCGATTAATGATAGTAGGTACTATAATCGGAATGGTATCGCATACGAGAATCTTTAGGACATCACTATCGTCAATCTGTCAAAAGATGGTTAATATAATGGACAGTGTATAAGTCAAAATTTTGTCGCCTATATATAATCTTTTAGTATTGGTATTCTCAACGGCCAGGACTGATCTAGAAACGAGTATACAGAACGACGAGAGACAAAGAATAGAAGAGACTTTTCAAACTAATCTTAGTGGCGGTAGCGTTAAGTGCGAAAGAACTAGGTACTCGTTATTGGATACCACAAAGAGTAAAAGTGATTCGTTTAATATATTTTGTCTTTATTTGGTTGAAGAGTTCAGACATCTAAGCGGTCAACCGTTTCGATGTTAGATTTATCAATAAAGTTAGATCAGTTATTAATAAATTATTGACCAATAAAATTTATATATTGCAAAAGACCGTCGGTACCACAATTAAGGAATCAAAAACGATTATTTAATTACTTAACATTAATCACCTAATTGAAGTTATTCAAAAATCAACTCTTTTACTTTATTGAAATGTTTATAATCTTACCTAGGTACGCCTATGTCAAGTTTATCTTCTCTACGTGTAGATGGCAAATGGGTTTTTATTTTTACATTTTCATAAAGCCTAAGTAGTTGCTTATCAATAGGGGAGATGAATTAAATTCGAAGTAGTCTTTATTCAAATAAACTTGTAAACAAGAGCTTTCAAATTGTGAACTCTACTGCTGGTTCGGAAAGCTGTGACTTACTGACGATGATTAGTGCTCTTCTATAAATATAGTTTAAACCAACATTAAAAGGAATAAAAAACGAAAATGAAAGAGCTTTTTATTAAATATTTACAACTACTATATCATAAAAGTTTCCAAGACAATAGATTTTTTCCCGCTTTCCAAGACTCAGCACACCTCCTTGAACAAAACTCGGCGGTTAATATAATATCTTCAGTGTTTTCGATGAGTATTAGTTTCCTGAAATTGAGTAGACTATATTACTTAATAAATTCTGCAATAATTCCGATCACTAGAGGGCGGTCTGTAAGAGATACAGCATCTGTACAGTTCAAATTTACTTTATGCATTATTTTGTGCAATAAGTATTAATTAAATAAATAAATAATATAATAAAAAATATAAGCCTAATATAATAAAGTGTGTATCCGGTTGAATAGAATAGACTACCCTCATTTCTTACCGAGGTGTCGTAAACGGCGAGTAAGGTAAGTGACCCACCGTGTGGGTGGCATGGTTGAGTAGAATAGGCCACGCTCTTTCTTTCCGAAATGTCGTAAAATACGACTAAAGTAAGTTGACATTAGGCAGGTGGCCGTTCGTAAAATACGTAGCCAAATCATGTGACAACATGTTTATAACATGTTGTGCCGAACCAATTTAGAGTGGGATTTGGGCAGGAGGATGATGAATAGTATAATAAAGTAATAATAACAATGTGTGCAGCAATATAAGTAAATAGACTTATACAACTGATAAGTGTATGTTTCTGATATTAAGAGCTGGATGTTCTTTAAGCTTTTTTGGAATTGCCTTTCCACATTGAAAGCTTTAAAGAGAGTGAAGATAAAGTACTATGTCCTTGAATTAGTTAGACGTATTAAATTCAAAAATAATATACGTACTCTAAGCAAAATTGGAAATAAACATAATCGAAGATAGGTTTCTTGCAATTCAAATTTTCACATTTCGATGATGGTCCGTTACATAAGTCGCATTTGATAAATTTAGGTAAATAATAAAAGTATTCTTCGATAATATCTGCTGGTACGCAATAGCCTTTCTTTTTACTCTTTGTTAATAGTACGTCCTCGTTAGTGTCTTTACTAAGCTTTTTTTGAAAATCTTTTTCATTTAATAACGTTTTTGTTATATTAAATCCCTCAAAACATTCTTGAAGATTGCTGATATAGTTATTATTGTCAAATTTTTCTTCATAATTAAAATCAGAATAAATACTTTTTGGAGGTACACTCAAACTCGTTGAAACATTAATTAGCATTTGGTAGAACTTTCTTTTGCTCATTTCCATAAGACTAGGTATAGATATAGTATTGCTTTCTAGAACATGCTCATATTTTCTTGGAAAATTTATTTCTCTATTTTTTAAATCTTGGCTCAATCGAAGCACGAATTTGCGTTTACTACGTTTATAGTCACATTTTGTGGGGCTTAAACATCTGAAAAAACAACAAAAAATTGAATTTGCAAAAAAAATTACGGTTTAAAGTTAGAAACATTTTTGGAAAATCTTTCTTAATTTCCCTCATTCATTAATCCACTTGTATATCTTCTTATGTTAGTAATATTAGTTCTTCTACGGATCTCCTTGTTTCTGTTCTAATCACGGAAGAAACACTTACCATAGACTTAACTCATACCATCGCCAGCTTAAATAAGCTTTTCTATGAGTCGTTCGGTCGTTTACCGTAGGAAAAATGTTAACTAACTTTGCTTATTAAAATCAAATTAATAAATGAAGATAAATTGGCTTTGCCGGTAAAATAATGTGTGAACTATAACTTTAAGATGTGTTAGCCCAGTGGTGAGACCGTGCAACTCTCTTGATACGTCACGAGACGATCATGGTTTCAAACCCAAGCAGGCACCAATTAGTTTTTCTATTAAAACTTATTTGTCTAATTGATAATTGCAATATATCACACGCTTTTGGTGAAGGAAGACATCGTGTGGAAACATGCATATCTCTAGAGAATTCTTGGGAATTGTGTTATCTGCCATTCGCATTGCAGCAACGTGGTAGGTGTTAGCTCCAATCCTTTTCTCTAAAAACGGAGAAAGGAGTGGTATGCCCAGCCGTAGGTTAGTAACAGGCCGTTAAGTTTACATTACTGTTATTTCATATTTTCACACGTGTTCAATTCAACTTACCCTATATTAAGACTTCTGGTTTGTTGTCCTCTAAACATATGGTACCAAAGCGAGTAAGGAATTGCTCCCAAAGAATGATTCCGCCAGAATCTGAATTCACAGTGGTGGTAGTTATATACAGGTCTCTGTGGCAGCCATTGTAATTTGTTGTCTGAAATGATTAATTCTTTAGGTCATAATGTGTCTACTAATTTTATAAAAACTGTATTAAGTTTCATGATCATGATCATCATGATTTTTATGTAACGATCATGATCAGGTCATGATCGTTACATAAAAATTCAGGGCGTCGACGATGGGTGTCATCTTCCCAAAATGATAAAATGAAGAGCTTGGTAATGCAGCATTGGTAAATATTGGTAAACCTCAAAAGGGTCTCTGGGAGCCGCTGGACAAAAGCGGTAAAAGATTATGTGATGTGACATTTTGGAGATGGTCCTATATGGACATATGGACGTCCATCGCTTGAATAAGTAGAAAATTAAGAAACAGGGCTAATTTTTGTATGCAGATTACTAATTAGTCTAAATTCGATGGTTTCCGTAACTTGCGGTTAAACAGGTCAAAGAGATCTATAAGGAAGATCTAAAGTTGATTTATGGCGTCTAGTTTGTTATCTACTAACGTAACTATAACTGTTTCCTCTGCTTTACGAGCGACACTAAATCCGACGAGTATTTGGAGCATCAAATGTAGGTTGGCAGATTTATTGGTATCAGTATGTTCTTCAATTAACGAAACTATCGATATTTTCTTAGTAGCATATCTATGTAGGAATTTCTTTGCTGAATTACATAGCATTAAAGTATCTAGAAAATCATTTAGCTATAACTTTAATATTCCTTTAGTATTACGGTTATTTTATGCCTTTTGATGTTTAGTCTCTTTAATAACAAGAATGTTTTGGAAAAGGAATGCAGGTAAAACTATGTGATCATAAACTTAAAATGCGTTTTTCAAATTAGTTTCTATATCATTTAGGATAACTAGTCATCCCCGGGACTTCGTGGGCGCCAATTTAAGCGTTTAATTACTATAAAGTTTTTGTATTCCAAAAGAATACATGCGAATTTTAATCCTATATATTAGCCTGGTATATAAACTCTTGAGTGCATTAATAAAAGCGTTACTGGCAAATGTGCAGAACGACTTTCGTAATTATTACCACAATATTAACACGAATTATCCAATCATATTAATAACTGTATTGTATATATTTAAATATTTATTGTGGTATACCAATAAGCATCGTACTTGTAACAATTTTCTTATAAAGGATGAGAGACTTGTAAAAGTTAGCAATTGCCTTTGTGAGTATAAAGCTGTTTGGCGAGATTAAGTTTTCTCATAAAAAAGTTTTTATCCGTTGTTGGGTAAATTGAATAATGTTTGTACTATTAAATGCGTTGTAAAGGTCGTATTATAATAACGTACCTAGGTGACCTAGCTTTGCTCGGTGTTTTTTACAAGATAGAGAAAAAGATGAAACTTGAAAAGAAAAAAAATTATTGGGCTAGTACGGCTCGATTAGATTACCGGTATTTTCGCTTCTCTAGATCGACCCTTCCCCAATTGAGCTACAAGCTGTAGCTAACAAATGACAGCTTAATTAACCTTTGTTTTCTAATGATACGGTAGCAGTTTTTTAGTACCTGAATACGGGAATAAACGATATTTATTTATAAAGTAACCTAGCTAGATCGATTTATCGCCATTGAAAATCGTCGTCACTTGCATATTAAAGATACTAAAGAGACGTTAAGTAAATAGTGTCACATTAAAAAGGTTTTTTTTCAAACCTTTTATTATTAATAGGCAGTTAAGTGACGTAGTCAAATTTAAAACACGCGAACACCTGAGTGAGAGAATGTAAAATGCATATTTATTAAGGTGTAAGGTTTCAGTTATTAAAAGCTCCTATGAACAAGATTTCATTTAGAACCAGAATATATTTTCAAAGAAAAAATTGGTTTAGTTGATCTTACCGGAAAATAATCAAGAACCGGTCTTTCGAAGCCTTTATTTAGCCCTAAAGCTCGCCAAAGCTTTAGAATAATATTTCACTTTAAAAATTACTATCTTAAATTACCAATAAATCTTTATTATCAATTAATATTAAATTTGAACCTCGTTTCTGAACAAAACCGGAACTGTTATTATCGAGATTTTTGTCCATTTTTATATTTGATTTCTCGTGACCATGACTTCGTATACAAGGATTTTTGTTCCGAGATGATAATAATACATACTTTATCACTCTTTTGTCTTCAACTGTCTCTACCTATATAAAAAATCGGAAAGAAGGAAAAAGTAATAAACACTTTAATAAACTTAATTCAATTTCTAAATTTTTAAATTACAGATTCTCTTTTTATTGTTAATTGTGTGAAACAGCGTGTCACAAATTTATGATACACAAAACAAAAGTCATGAATTACGTACCTACCGCAAACCGAAAGATATCGCAGCATTCGTAATTCGGCGATCCTTAACGGCAGTTGACGCAGTTCATTCTCGTCCAATATCAAGAACTTTAGACTCCTCATTTCCCCGATCTCATCTGGGATATATTGCAATCTATTGCCACTGAGATCCAAGCACTTGAGCCGAGACAACTTTGATATCTCTGTTGGTAACTCCGTAATGTCGTTCCCGCTCAGATATAAACTCTCTAGGTTGTTGAGTTTACCGATGTCGTTCGGTATACGGGATATTAAATTTTCCTTTAAATAAATATCTGTTATATCATCTTCTTCGCCTTGTAGACAGTGCAAAGGGAACTCGGTAAAACCTTTGTAGTTCCAATGCAAGACATTGCTTGCATTTTGTTTGTATTCCATTTTTGTTGTCTTTCAACAACGCATTTTCATGATTCAGTCAAGGTAAATTAACTTAAATTAAACTAAGGTAATCATTATATTACATATTTTTCTATGCGTGATGTTTTAATGCGCAATAAAGCAAATAGAAAATATATGTAACCAGCTGTTCTCGTTGCTTCGCCCGCGTTGAAATCAGTTTATTTAATTGCAATTTTGAACATAAAAGTAGATATTGTAACTAAACCATAAGAGATAGAGACATGCTGTAGCGAATTTTGTTGTAGTATTTTTGTATTCAAGTCTCTAGTTCATTACTTTAGTATATCTCAATTGGTTAACGCAGCGCACGCGACTTTGCAGGCGAGTTTTTTTTACAACTGCGCGACCTTCTTAACACAATTTAAATAAAACCATAATGAACTTTTAACCTAAAACTTGCGGAAGAATTTCACTTCCATTTAATAAAAATCGTCCATAAATCGGTTTAGGATTTTTCAAAAAATGGATCACATACAGACAGACAGGATTTAGGGACTTTGTTTTATAATAAGTATAGCTAGCTAAATGTATGGACTATACCGTTTTTATGTCTAATACATCCAGGATTTGTAAAGACGCATCACTAAAAACCTCTACCACCACAATACACAAGCACTGCACATATTCACTATCACAAACTCAACAATCGTTTTGCCCCGCAATCGAAGCATCAATAAGAAATTATCCCTCGTCAAAATCGTTTTGCGATCTTTTCTTTTATACATATATTTTCTATTTGCTTTATCTCAAAGTTTGGCAAAATAATATCACTATTACTTTTGTATTATTGATCTTTATTAAATTCTCTGAAATTAATATTATAATTAAAAAAACACTTATGTAAATAGTAAATTTTAAATTGCTTTTGTATTAAATTGACGATTTAAACACTTTGTTTCTTCAAATATGACGAAATACTGGTGATTTTTAAGTTATGTAAGATTTTTTATTACATATATATTGTGATAATTTTGCAAATCTTTACTTTTCGGGCAAGTTTGCCTTATTCCCGCCTGTGTAAGACTGCGTCTAAACATCGAGGTTGGCGAGATGGTTATTTTTAAATCTGTAGCAAGGCCTTTCAAAATTAGACTATCAATTTCAGTTATTTTTAACACGATTGATAATATTTTTTTCGAATGAATTTTCTTTTAAATTCAGTTTTAAGAAATATTGTTTACCGTTGTGTAGAATACGGCTGAATTGAATAGACCACCGTCATTTCTTACTGAGGTATTGTAAAAGGCGACTAAGGTGTGTCGACCCGCCGTGTGGTATTCGGCTGAGTAGAATATGCCACCCTCTTTCTTACCGAGGTGTCGTAAAAGGCGACTAAGATAAGTTGACCCGCCTTGTAGTATCCGGTTTAGTAGAACAGACCACTCTCTTCCTTACCGAGGTGACTAAATAGACCACCCTCATTTGTTACTGAGTTGTCGTAAAAGGCGACTAAGGTAAGTTGAGTTGAAGTGTGGTATCTATCCGGTTGAGAAGAATAGACCACCCTCTTTCTTACCGTAAAATACGACTAAGGTAAGTTGGCGTCACGCAGGCGGCCGGTCGTAAAATACGTAGCCAAAACATATTTGTAACATGTTGTGCCGACCCCACTTAGAGTGGGATAAGGTTAGGATGGTGAAGAAGATTACAGAAATTTGTTTATTTATATACAACACTTCTAGCCTAAACAAAATTCGATAACCGATAAAGTGCGAAATATATTCGATATTGAGTACAAGTGTTTGGCTCACATCCAAGAATCGCGGATTGCGAGGTTTCGGGGACGCGCCCACGTTTACAGACATAAACAATGAAAATACGACCGCGTTACTTTTGATGTCGTCTCCTGAACTACATAGCTTATTTGTGTATCTAAATCGAAATGTATCCTAAAAAGTTAAACTTTACGACGTGAGTCTTACACATTGTATTGGACTATCGTTGCCTATATTTACCTACATAAAAGAAAATTTTAAAAATCGTCAACGAAAATTAGTGTTTGTTAATATTCAAAATCCGGCTCGAAGGACCAAATTCGGTTAAAAAAGTATCAACCAGTGGGAGGCTGAAAGAAGATGTATGTATTTAAAAAGGTGAACACCAGAGTTGACGAATGATGGAGAATGGAAGAGAGAGTATGGAAGATAAAAACACCTTGTGCCACAACCCCACTTAGAGTGGGATAAGGAAATGATGACGCCTTTCGGTTTCATCTGGTGTTATAAGCCCAATTTCAATCACATAATTAAGTAAACATATAGTAAGTATAGTGTTAATTAGCTATTGTAGTCTTTTCTAATATGTTCCTAACCAAACAATGTTTTAGCTGCGTTACTGGAACAAAAATTTCCAGAATGTTCTACGTATTTTTGTTTTCTATGCAAATGGAGAATTAAACGTAAATATACCAAACGAGTATGCTGAATATTTAAATTAACCTGAAACCTACATGGCACACCCACGCACGCACGCACGCACGCACGCACGCACGCACGCACGCACGCACGCACGCACGCACACACACAAACACACACATATATATATATATATATATATTACAATAATTTTAGTAGATATTGTGACATACCATAAGAGATACAGACATGCTGCCGCCGACTTTTTGTAGAAGTCTTGTAGATCTACAGCTCTCTAGTTCATTACTTTAGTATATTTCTGTTGGTTTACGCAGCAAACGTGACTCAAGCTCTCAGCAGGCGAGTTTTTATAACTGCGCAACCTCTTCAAAACAATTTACAAAAAAATGTAATGTACTATTAACCCAAACCTTCCAGAATAATTGCACTACTTTATACTTTAAACCGCATTAACTTCAGTTCAGTAGATTTTGTGAAACTCAATCACATACATACAGCTTTTGGGGATATTGTTTATTAATAAGTATAGATATAGTTATTATTTTATCAAATATTTAAACTATATACTCTTTTCAAATAAATTTCTTTCTATATTATGAATAAAAAAAATATATAAAATTCGAGATTTATTAATGTAAAATACAATATTGAAATACATTTCCAATATTATTACTGTGGTTATGGTTAACATATTGTTTACGAAAAATCTTAAACATTGAGACATCAAAAATACGTTGATATATCAAAAGAGTCCAAAGTGATTGTTACGTTTTCACAATATACCGCTGAAATAATTTTAGTCAATTAAGGTTTCTATTCTAGTTATAATCCATTCTTATCTATATTAATGTATTGAAGATTGACACAGCATGCTTTTATAGACAAACGAGTGATCACAGACTAAATTAAAATAATAAAAATCAAAATTTATAATTTCGTTATTAGGCCGTGTCTTTATTTACATGTCTTTATTTATTTTACCTTAAAATAAATATGTAAACACGACCCCATCAAAACTTTTTCTATTTCTGCTGTATTTGTTTTTCTGTTTGTTTCTGTTTTTTCAGTTTCTGCGTCGTGGTTAAAGTTACATCTCAAAAATTTAACTACATGTGGATGCCATGATGACTATGTTACGAAAACTTAACACGTTTTCAAAGTAAACACGATTCCGAGTTCTATTCGTCCAGTGAAATCTTATATATTCATATTTACTCCGTCTAGATTTAGCACAATAAATAACTTATTTAATAGTTTATAAAGATATTTACTTCTTAAATTATAGAGTACATATCCTTAATATAAAGAAGATATAAATTAACACAGTGTATGAGTTCAGCTAATAAGTTATTTCTTAGTTTTTATTACCGTTATAATTTTTCCCCTAAGAACATAAAAATGACAATTATGTTCTTTACACTTCTATAATTATAATTGGTAAGTAACAAAATATTGATACTAGGGTTAATAATAACATTTACATCATTATCTATATAATAAAAAATAAATGTAGACTAAATATGTATATGCAAATATATATGCAAACCTTTGAATTTATGGAAATCCTATCAAAACACCTCTGTATGTCAACTTTATTATATTAAATATTAAATTAGAAGTAAACTAGACTTAGAATAAATTAATAAGTATAGTACAAATATATAAGTAAAATTGTTATATCATTATGTCTAGGCTTATTTCGGTTATTGTTCCTATAAGTAATGTGATTAAATATTTTATTTATTAGGCAATTTCAGAGCATAACTACAAGATTATATCAATAAATGAATTAAATTACGCGTATAATTTGACTAGATATTCAATGAGTAGAGATATATAATATTGTACTTAGTAATTAATTTAGAAAAATATATGTATTTACATATTATAGTGAAACCAGCTGTGCACATCGGCTTCGCACGCGTGGAAATCAGTGTCTCACAAAAAAATTCCCGAATTGAAATTTTGAATACAAAAGTAGTTATTGAGAGTTAACCATCAGAGATAGAGACATGCTATGATGGACTTTTTTGTAGTATTTCTGTAGATCTACAATTCTCTAGTACATTATTTTAGCGTATATTTGATGATTTACGCAGCACACGCAACTAAAGCTACCAGCAAGGGTGTTTTTACAACGGCGCGATCGAACAGCGATACAACTCAATTTACAATACTCAATTTACTAACATAATTTTGGGTATTTAACACAAAAGTCAGTTAGTAAATGCCGCAATATCGGTTTGGAATGCAATCGTTATGCAAAACCAACTTCAAATGTAATCCTAAACGTTTTTTACTCAAGTATATTTCTCGTGAACATGAACGTTATCTTAATGTTGTGTATTTAAATGTTTGTATTGTTGTTGACTGAATGTTGTTTGTCAGTTATGATTATGATATGCAATTAGTTATACTATTGATTTAATCACGATTTAAAGCATTTTATAATAAGAAGAATTGCGAAGGCGTTGTAATCTGTACATAGGTAATTATTTTTTTGTCATATTTCGCATATATACATATATATCACTTATATTAATTACAGATCATTATTTGGATGACATACAAAATATACTACATACTAATACATTTACTATATTTATAGTTATTACATTTAGTAATAAGTGGGGACTAATTTTGGTATGTGAATTAGTAATAATTTACTATATTTATGTTCAATTTGTACTGTTTGTTTCCAAAATAAAAATAAAATAAGATACCGCCGTGTGGTATCCAGCTGAGTGGAATAGACCACCCTCATTTCTTACCAAGAATAGATCACTCTCTTTTTAGCCAGTCGTCGTAAAATACGACTAGGGTAAGTTGACGTCAGGCAGGCCGGTAGTTAAATAAATATCCAAATCATGTGGCAACATCTTTATAATATGTTGTGCCGACCCCACTTACAGTGGGATAAGGGCAGGAGGATGATGACAAAATATGCTAAATAGTTATGAAAAGCGTAAGTATTTTATGTAAACTTTGATAACAAATGTATTATAATGTAGTAACAAACCGCTTACTAGACTTATCCCGTCGATTTAGTCCTCAAGAAATTGTTTTAAAGTAGAGAAACTTCAGATCCAGGTCAGATATCCCGGATAAATATAAATATAAAGACAATGAATTAGTTATTTTTCGAGTTCTGAAATAGATAGCCGAACCGAAGTTCCGTAATTCTTTAAACAATACTTACATCAGTCCAAATAAACATTTTAAAGACATCATAATAACTAGTTTAAGAAATAAATATTTTTGATTTTGATTTAATATTTTTGATTTTAAAAATTAATAAATTAATACCACACATAGAACATAATACTTAAAATAAACGACTCATTACTACACATAGATAACCGAAATGTAGTTCCGATATTATTTAAACAATATTTACCAAATACACAATTTAAAGACATCATGATAACTATTCTAAAAGTAAATAATTCAATACTACATAATACCTAAAATAACCGATTAACGACTCATTACTACACAGTGAAACTTTGATTTGGTGAAACAATGATTTCGTTGCAAATTTTGTAGCTGATGTTACTTTAGCAAGTAGTGATTAAAATCTGCGAAGAATCCTGACTCGGCGACGTTTCTTCTCACTTTCATCGTCGCTGTCAAACGAGGGTTGTCTGCTGTCATTCATCAGAGCCTGCATGTTGGGGTTCAACGGCAAAGCTGGGAACGACGAGCGGCGGAGCATCGGAGAAGGTCTAGCGCCTAAAATATGGTCATATAAATACAGAGCACCTGGTTGACCGAGCCTTGCTCGGTAATTTTTTACAAAATAAATAAAGTTTCTTTAAAAAAAAACAATAAATTTAGTAGTTGGGGATCGATCCCAGGTATTTATATTCCTCAAGACTGCCCGTTCCCCGAATAAACTACGCTGACTTGGCAGTTAAAAAGTTGTCAAAAATTGAAATCAATATAAATTTTAGTATTTATAATGCCCAAAAACTAAGCTAATTTTTTTACATAAACCTAGCATATCTAGATACCTAGCTAGCTTATCTAGATACCTAGCTAGCTTATCTAGATACCTAGCTAGCTTATCTAGATACCTAGCTAGCTTACCTACCTAGATCCATTTTTCTCCCCCAGAACCCTCTGCATGCTAGCTGAATTTCAGGAAAATGGTTGAAGCCGCGTCTGAGATTCCGAAAATATACATATATACTATATCCGTTGGCTTCCTATTTTAAGAATATATATACATACATACATATACATACAAGATTTACTCATTTAAATATTAAAGATAAAAAACGTTGGACGAGGTTTGAACCCGAGAAAATTTGATAAGAGTTACACAAACTATTTAAATTAAAACTATTTATTTCAAAATAGTCCTTAATCAAGTAAACTTTCAAACAAGTGTTTTGGAATCGTCAACTCGACTGTTGGTTCGGAAAGCTGTTTCTACCGAAAAGAGCCAACAAGAAACTCGGTCGTTGCTCTTTTCAATATATAATTTTATTATTAGTTACATTTAGTCGGTACTCTCTAGGTCCATTATGTACTATGTACAGGGTCGAAGAGTAGCTATATTCACACATTCTTACCATCTAAGTAATCCTCAGTAGTAGGCTTTCTGTATCACCCTTTTTTTAAGTATTTTTAAACTGCTGAATTTTTTCAAAAGTTTTAATAGCCGAACGATGACACCATGTGCTTATATCCAGGACATGCGTTGAAAACCAATGAGTTATATATTAATAGTTATGTTCCTAACTTATATTTGCAATTTACCACGCGCTGATCAGCGATTCAAACCTGCATAAGTCTCGTAAATTCCTGGGATATGTGTAAACTACCAATTCGCATTAGAACAGCGTGATAAGTCTAAGCCAATCCTACTCTCCAAAAAAGGAGGAGACCTATTCCCACCTGTGGGATAGTAACAGGCCATTCACGACGTCAGTTTCTGTAAAATGTACCCTCTTATATAGACGTATGATATTTTGTAGTTACATCATATTCCTGAGTATGTACCGTTGTATTCTAAGAATGGGATTTAAGAAACCTTTCTTTACGTGTTATGGAAAATGTGTTGAGACGTATGGCTTCTTAAGTCGTTTCGATGTTACTCTTAGTATTATGATATTTTGTCTCTGTTAAGGTTATATAAATTTATTATATCCTAAAATAAATAACTATTTGAAAATATTCTGACTACAACTATTCTAAAGTTACAAAAAGTACGTAGGTTCGTAGTTTTAAAAACTTTCTGTAAATCTAAAATTAGTAAATGTTCTATTGTTACACTTAAGATAAAAAGAGCGTATAATTTATACATATTTTACTTTAAATAAAAAATCAATACAAAATTAAAAATATATCAGATCGCAAAAAAAGGAAGATGAAGCCATCGGAACTAAAAAATTTCGACTTAGAATTTGACAAATATACCAGCTCTGGAAAAAGCAATTGATACGCAATTGTATACGGACCGCCATCTTAAATCGTTCGAGTGTATTTAATTGTTATTTAAAAATATGATATTTATAAGTCTTTATCCCTGACTGTACGAAGTATTAGAAAGTAATTATGTACTCAAAAATGGTTTCCTCGATTGTTCAGCTTCCATCTTTCTTTTTTTTAAAGTATATTACTACAAACATTATCAAATACTAAACGATAAATAAAGAATGCACATTCGCAAATACAAGATGCGTACGGAGCGTATCTATTTTAGGATGAGAATCTATTATAAGAAGACAAAACTGTTGCCCAATCTATACCAAATTTTTAGCGGAGGTTACAGTCTCCACAATTCAATATTCCTGTTGTACTAAGACAGATTAAAGCGCCATCTATATGAAAATTATGACATTTTTAGTGTAACCAATTTTTTCAATTACTTATATACAGGGTAGTACCGACGATACGACAATAAAAAAAATCCACTGATCATTTAAACGTATAAGATAACTTTGGCATAATTCTATCTCATTAAATATCGTTTAGTAAAAACGTGTTTTCGAATAAAATAAATATAATTCAATCGAGTTCTAACTTTGTTAGTAATGGTTGACTGATATGGCGCGACGCGCTTTTTGAAAAACAGGAAAAAATAATAACATTATAGTTTTTGTCTCCCTTGCAACTATTTTTTTGCCCCGTATTTCATTTTTAGGCCAAGGTTAGAATGACGTGTACAGTCATTGATCTCTATATATCGTCTTTATTTTAAAACGTAAAATAATTCTCATGGCTAAAATACTTCAGTGAATTTACTAATTTTTATCTAGTATGCTGAGGTGTGTAGGTACTTGAAATTAAAATTAATATCGTATGTTTGGTACCCCTGTATATAAAAATAAAATATATTAGCACATTATAATTTGAAATCCAATATCTAAGTGCAGTGTTCTAAGCAAGCGGAAGCAGTGTTAATTTTTTTTTACCTGACTTTCTTTCAGTCGTCTGACAGACCTTGTAAGAATAAGAAAGTATAAGAAATATAGACAGATAGAGATAGAAAATTTCACATCGATAATAAACAATGACATTCATAAAAAAAATTGATATTTCACACTTGAATCTATTAGTAAATATATAAACTGACAAAGCACATTTAAGCATTTTATATAATAAAGTCTTAATAGTATTTAATCAACATTTTGATTTTTGGTCAATATATTTTTAGATTAAAGCATTCTTTGAATTCCTTATTTTGACTTATCGGACATAAAAACCTAATTAAATGGTTAAATAAAATGAGTCTAGATAGTTCCTACCTTAATTCGAATTTATACTATTTTCTGTAGTAAAAAAGGGTAATTTACAGCTTTTGAGATTTGACTTTTTAATATTTTAAACAATACAGATTGAAAGTTTTTAATTTAAGTATTTCCGGTTTAAAATGAATTATATATTATTTAATCTTTTTGTGACAATGGCAATCAATTTTGTCATAAAATTCATACTTAGGGGAAAATCAGGGTCTAAAAACGTTTCGGTATAGACAGCATGAGTAATTAGTAAAGTGTGAATGAGCTTAACTCGTTATACTCAATAATTTAAGACCTCTAGTAAATTCAAGTGTAACTTGATTTAGGTAAGTAAAATATCAAAATAATTGACTTAAAAATTCATGAATATTAAGAAAAATTACGTACCAAAAATATTTGAAATTGACTGCCTCTTAAAAATATCACGATCGTCAGGTGTTTCGTTTATCGATTCGGGGGCAGAACTTTTGGTTTTTATCTTTTCACCCAGGTATGAATTAATTGATTCAGATCTCATATAAGGTCTGCTCTCCCTCGGGCTTATTGTTTCCTCATTGGATGTCTCTTCCGATTCTGATATCTGAAATAATTGAGCTCCAAGCTTGCTGGATGCTCTTCGCAGCATTTTCTTATGAGCAAACTCTTCTAAAGTATGCCTAACTTCACCTTCAGGATTGAATAATTTCTTTGCGCGTTCCATTTCTTTTACTTTTAACACATCAAATAATGCGTTCAACACCAATATGAATAGAAATGCCGTGATGCCTATAACTGCTAGAGCATTATTTTCTAAATCCATGCCCGAAAAGTTGCGCCGCACAAATTGATTTGGTTCTTGTATAAATACTTCCAAAATGCTACATGCGTTTTTGAAGTATAGCGGAATCATCTTTAACTTTGCAACATTCGCTTGCGGTTTGTTTGGTTTAATTTCCGGCACGTATTTCGTATTAGTTAGCGGTTTTTCTACGTTCACATTGTTTGTCGCAAACCACATATGAACACTGTAAAGGCAATAAAATATAACTGAGAGTATAATGAGTAATATCTTACGATCGCTCATGTTTACATCCCGAAGCGGTGGTTTGTTTTGACAGGATCTCGCGCGTGCGTTTGCAGCGATACGTAATGTGATTGTTTAAAAAGCTAAAAGCTTACATTAATTTGTTCTCGTTTTTTATTATTGGTGGGTTATTTATGAGTATTTTTAGTCCACTGTACACAACTGGCAGCCACGTCAGGCCTTGTTTTGTATAAGGTGGGCACTACCGTTTGCGCATGTGCGGAGTTCAGTTAGCCGGGCGCAAGGGTCGACTTGCTTGTAGTGGAAATTTGTACGTAAAGCACACGAAGAAATTGTATGAAATGTTCATCGATATGGAACTGTTGCTATCTGTGCGACGGTACTCATTTTGTTACAAACAAATATTATGTTTCATTAGCGTTATCAGATTTCCTTTTCGGTTGTTCGGGTTTTATCAATTTTATTTAGGAGCTTTGTTATCTCTACATCCTAGTGATATTGATATATCAGTTACGTTTCAATTAATTTATGTGTGTGTAATATGTGTTTTCTAACATTGGATTTTTACTTATGGACTTATTTAATTTGGGCTTAAATAATACTGGTATTCATACTGGTAATACATTATCCTGTCCTTATACCGCTCTAAGTGGGGTCGGCACAACATGTTACAAAAACATGTCGTCACATGATTTGGCTTCGTATTTTACGACCGGCCGCCTGCTTGACGTCAACTTCCCTTCGTCGTATTTTACGAGACTTTTGTAAGAAAGAGGGTGGTTTATTCTACTCAGCCTGATACCACACGGCTAACTTAAATAATGCTATATATAATATAACATGAGTGAACTTTAACCCGGATAAGGCCAGATTCTTTTCAGGTAATAAAATAGAATTGAAACTGTCTATTATGAATTTCAACAATGGTCAATCCTAGTGAGAATCTAAGTAAGAAAAGAGTGTATGTGAGTTCAGCTTATTTTAGACGTTAGGGATGGAAGTCACAGAATCGTATAGGTCTCGTCCATCTATTAAATGTGACGTAGTCAATGTGACGAGTTGTTTTGAGAAAGAATTAATGGGTTGACTTTTATGAAAATTGCTACTTATTGAAAAAGTGTAAAGGAAAAATATCAAGGATGCAAACTTAACTCACAAATAGAGTAGACAAAAGGAATATTTGGAAATTTTAAGAGGTTAAAGAATACAAGTGACGACCAATATCATACGACAGCAATGAAAGTGCGGATTTCGTCTAATTTGAGAGATGGTTGCGATGTGCAATTGATATGGAAAAAATTTAAACCATTATTGGAAAGATATTCGGTTTATTACCCCTGGAGGTCAACGTGAGAATGTGCTATGTAAGACCTTAGACGCCCTGTGACTTTTGTTCGGTGGAACTGTCAGCTAGTATGACGATTGTTCTCTGGATTCTTTCCAGTGGCAACTATTGTTTTTTAGACTGTTGCCATCTGCAACGACTGTTAGCTAGGTTTATCCTAGAAGTGATAATTGTTCTTTGAGCGATATCATTTGCAAGTCTGTTTACGTGTGTTACCACGTTACGTTATATATTATACGTTGATTGCCATAAATTGTGCTGTGTTATGCCATGACAGTGATTAAGTGATGAGGTGTGCTTAAGGAGTTGAGCTTTAAGAGCGGAGCTTAAAGCGTGAGCTAAAAGAATTTATTTTTCCTGCCATATCATAACATGTGCGGTTTTATTTGACAGAATTAAAAAATCAAGTATTGAGTTTCTCGCCGATTCTTCTCAGTTTTCAGAGGTTGTATTTGAATAGGCTGTCAATCGGTCTTCTTCAGGATATATTTCGGGGAGTGTACTGAGGCTATCCATAACCTTGGTCCTTCATCGCCTTTCTATTATCGCACTGCTAAACACCGGGAGAATTTCCACCCTTACGTCATCGATCTCCCACGAGGTGCACTGAGCGCTTCGCGTTCTCTTTTTTATTGCGCACAGCAAGGGAATGAAATTTCCTCCCGGCATAAGTATTTTCCTGTTTATTCGATATGGGTCTCTTTAAAGCAAGAGGCAAATAGGCATCTTCTAGGCAAGCGCACTCCATCTTAGACTGCATCATCGCTTACCATCAGGCATGATTGCAGGCAAGGGCTCGCCTATTCTGCAATAACAAAAAGGCTCCGAATTGCCCTACGCTCTTTTACTATCTCCATACCAATAATCACTACTATTTTCGAATGTAAAACAAGAACAAATGAACAAATAAATAAACACTTTTGTATTTTAATACAAATATGGCTTATATTTAGGAATTAAAGCTAAAGTGCTTTAGATTTCAAACGTTCTCTGAAATACAATTTCTGTTAATGCATTGGCTGTTGGTTGCGAACGCATTCACGTGCTTCGCTTCTTAAATGTAGCTAACTCTAGGGCTGCTACAAACAAAGAATTATATTATTTTATATTTAATTTTTGATACTCATACATGGCTGACCAGGTTTGGATTTAATTTTGTGTACGAATAGTTTATAGTTATTATTATTTGACAACTCTTGAAATATGCAGCACTATATGACCACCTTGAAACGTAGGATTCATTATAAATATTTATTTAATGGTTTTTTAAATAAAATCTCATTGATACGTCCAGTATACGTAACTTACAAACACTTGGTAAGTAATACGTCCTCTAAGTACTCTAATCTTTACGAGTGTAAAACCAAATGATATTTTTAATCAAGTCAAGTGCAGTATTAGTAAGTTAAGATTATTGCAGATAGATGCAGTATTGGAAGTTAAGATGGAAATGAAACCTTTTCCTTTTGTTACCTCTCTAATCTGCTTCCGTATCTCTAATTCATTAAATGTACATTTAGCTCTGTATATTTTTTCATCGGTGTCCATTCTTTCATAATCTTCACGAGTTTGTACTTCTTATCCACTTCCCAGAATATTTTCCTACATTTACTCTTTTCTTAAGCCTTTGACACTTTAGACTGTTTGCTCGATGGTCCAAGAATGTGTTTGCCCAGTAACTAAGTTTTGGATTAGGGTATCGTTTTTATATGTATGCACAGATATTAAAAGCAAATGACCATGTCAAACGATTATTTGCAACAACGGAAACAACGTGATTCAAAAAAATCAGAAATTATAACAATTAACTAGTGACAACCCTAACTTTAGCAAACACCGTGTGCTGTTTGTACGATAGGTACATTGTTATTACGTTTAAACGCTTAATTGATCTTACCTCAAATTTATTCTGGTTTAAATTTTTGCTGAATATTTATTGTTATTAATAAATAATAAATATTTTACAGAATTATCTTCGTATGTTTTCTCCGCTCTTAATTTGAAATTGTTTTAATGTGCGTCACTTTAAAAAATTTCTATATCAGACGATTCTGCGCTTAGTTCCAATGAAAGAGTTGTTCAATTGAAGAGTCTTTAAGGTTATACACGCCTCAGACAGCAGAGTTCTTAACACAATACTGGACGATCTCAGCAGAGCGCAACCGATATGAGCAAGTGGGCCTAAGATTTAAAATGGAGAAAACGAAACATCATTTCTAAATTGCACCGCCCTAATCGATCATCGTTGAAAAGTCGACAATCTAAATTGTGCTAAATAGCTAGATGCATATTGTGCGAAAAAGGTTGCTTTAATTTTAAGACAAAATTTCAAGACGATATGACACGTAGAAATTTTTATTTTTAAATGTTTTCATATTCAAATTAAAAAAAATTATTTAATCATTGATATAATTTGTAGTATTAGGCGTTACTTTGCCAAGATCCATAATACAAAAGTAGTAGGTAATAAAATTATTTTGCTATAATCCGTGATAAAGTAAAACAGAAAAAAAATCTATAGTCTTCTACAATAAACTGCTAAATATAGAGTGGACTATCCGTTTTCATACCTGATATACGGATTCGTTAAAAACACATGCAATATCCTCCACCACCGCCACAACAATACACAAGCACTTCATACGTTCACTATCACAAATTCAACAATCATTTTGCCCCGCAACCGAAGCATCATCAGGAGAAAGACTCCTCATTTAGATATATAAAGCTGAAGAGTTCGTTTGTTTGATTGTTTGAACGCGCTAATCTCAGAAACTACTGAACCGATTTGAAAAATTCTTTCAGTGTAAGATTGTCCATTTATTAAGGAAGGCTAAAGACTATATAACATCACGCTAAGATGAATAGGAGAGGAGCAAAATTAAAAAATATACGAAAATGGCAAAATGTAAAAGCTTTCCTTGCGTGAGCAGAGTAAAGGGTAATAGTTATTGAAAAATCATGTATTACAAAATTGTTCCCCTTTAAAAGTTCCAAATAAAAGTCCGCGACAGCATATATCTAGTTTTTAAGGTTCATCTACTTGAACCATTTTTATGGTTATCAAAAGACTATATTACGGTTTTAATCTTTCCAAGCGGGTGGAGCCCTTGACGATTTTTTATTTTATTTTTATTTTATTTTATTAGACACACAAAACAGTTCACAACATGCGTGCGCATGTATACATATTGTTAATATTTAAAATCTAGTTGCTCACCAAAATATGCATGTACAAAAGAAGAAAAAGAAGAACATGTTGCAATAATAAACTTATTCTAGTATTAATAGTTTTGCTAGTATTTTAAATATTTTAATTTCATATGACCATTTTCAATCAATGTAATGCCTAACATTAGGATATCTGTTGATAAAAAGTTCGCATAAGCACCTTGGCTGCAAGGAAAGCAATAACGCCGAGCAACGATAAAAAAATGTGTTTCGATATTGCATTTCGGTTAGGCGGCGAGAAAACCAAAAAGGTTTCTATTTCGCGCTTGGCTGCATTCCGCGCATTAAAATGCAGGGAAATTTTGAATCATTTTTCGATTTTATTTCCAAGAATCGGATATATTACATTTGTAAGTTTGCTAAAGTAAACGTAAACTTCTTTTTCACTTGGTTTTCCAATAATTAAAAAAGATGATTATTAAGAATTATTATAGCATTGCAAAATTTCCTTTTAGAGAAATATATGATCACAATGCTACTTGATATTGGTTTATCACAAATATCCTAGAAATATGTAAGCACAAATTTCTGAAAATGTTTTTTCAAAGTTTCCTTCTGTGTAAAGGGCTTGATGAATTCTAAAAATCACATTTTAATACAACGCCGCGTGGTATCCGGCTGAATAGAATAAACCACCCTCATTTCTTACCGAAGTGTCGTAAAATGCGAATAAGGTAAGTTGACCCGCCGTGTGGAATCCGGCTGTGTAGCATAGACCACCTTCATTTTATACCGAGTTGTCATAAAAGGCGAATAAGGTAAGTGGTATCCGGCTGAGTTGTATAGACCACCCTCTTTCTTACCGAGGTGTCGTCAAATACGACTACGGTAAGGTGACATCAGGCCGGCGGCCGGTCGTAAAATACATAACCAAAACATGTGAAAACATGTTTATAACATGTTGCGCCGACCCCAGTTAGAGTGGGATAAGGGTAGGAGGATCATGACATTTTATTTAAATCACAATTAAGTTTACACAAAAGTTTTAATAGAAACTTTATATTATAGATATCTGTCTATAGTTTGAACTCTATAAACTTGGTAAACAATTAGCGCTTGATATGAACTAAATACGCAAAAATCAGCAATACGCAAAAATGCGAAGCTTTTTATAAGTTTTAACACACACACACACAAAAGTTTCTGGCTTTAGATTTTTACGCATATTCTTTGGAGAATTAAACTAATATTATACAGTTCAGCTGGTTTTCTTTAATGATACATTTATAGTAACTGATACTACATTCTACATAAGGAATTACAAAAATTTACTTTCAAAGCAGATATTTTTGAATTTTCTAAAATAATATAATGGTGCCGAACGTCCATTAGATAGCGGCCTTAATTGTAACCAAGGGGAAGACTAAAATTAAACGTAGATTTTTAACCGATTACAGATAAATCCTTTGAAGTCATAAATTGATAGGAGTCTTATTTCGTGAACGCAAACCTCCTGTGTCAGATAACGAACTTTATTACCAAGATTTAAGGTTTAAAATGCAAATGAAGCTCGTGAAAAGCGGCTCTATCTCGTAACAAAGCCATTCAAGTTCATTAGCCATGCGTCGAGGGATCGTTTTGGAAGTTCCCAACCCTGAAGCGTATATAAAACTGCTTATTGAGCGAAATAATTGCCGTAATCAGTTTCAGCGGGATTTAATTCATTTTACTAACGACCTGTATTTTCATCAATGACAATCATCATCTTGCCCTTATCACTCGGAGTCGGCACAACATGTTTTAAACATGTTGTAATCGCTTATCCGTCTATAAGTGGGGTCGTCACAACATGTTGTCATTTGATTTGGCTACGTATTTTACCTGCCTGACGTCAATTTACCTTAGTCGTATTTTACGACTCGGTGAGACATTTGGGTAATCTATTCTGCTCAGCCGGATACCACACTAAGAGTCGACTTACCTTAGTCGCCATTTGTGTCACCTTGGTAAGAAATTAAGGTGATATATTCTACTCGGCCGGATACCACACGATAGGTCACTTGTTTACAAGTTTATTTGAATAAAGATTATTTTGAATTTAAATTTGTATATTCCATAAGGAAGTAAGTAGCGGCCTGTTACTATCCCACTGCTAAGAATAGGCCTCTTCTCTCCGTTTTTTGGAGAGAAGGTTTGGAGCTAAGACCTACCACGCTGCTCCAGGGCAGATTGGTAGGTTACACATATCTCCAGAATTCTCTAGAGATATGCAGGTTTCTTCACGATGTTTTCCCTCACCGAAAAGCGTTATATTGCAATTTTTAATTAGATAAATAAGTTTTGATAGAAAAACTAATTGGTTTTAAAATTGGGTTTGAACCTATAATCGTCTCTCGAGAGTCGCACGATCTCACCACTGGGCTAACACATCTTACAGTTATAGTTCACACATTACTTTACCGGCAAACAAGCCAATTTATCGTTATTTATTAATTTGATTTAAATATGTGATAAATTGCAATTATCAATTAGACACATAAGTTTTAACAGAAAAACTCATTGGTGTCTGCCCGGGTTTGAACCCGTGACCTCCTAGAAAGAGTCGCATGGTGTTACCGCTTGGCTATCACAGCTTATTTCATACTTCTTTCTTAAGATTTATACAGCTATTTATATTCGTATATTCTGGTAAATAAATCGGATGTAACGTGTTCCATGAAAATATATTTAGTGCTCAGGGTCTGGGAATAAAATGATTTTTTTCCTTTAACATCACATTGAAAGTTCGAGATCGCAGCCGAGACATGTTATTTGAATACGAAAGGCGTAATTCTTGCGTGATTTGTAGAGGAACGGTATCGATATATTTACTTGAAAGGAACGTTAGCTCAAACATATTGAGATATATCTGAACATATTACGTCTATATACGAGTATGCGCTATATTAATGTTTATATAATTTCTTTATATTTTTGACTTGTGTTACTTTCATAATCAATACTAAATTAATTGCATTTAATATTGAAATGACAAGTACCGTTTAATGGTTCATTTTAAAAATGGTTTGACGATATTTTAAAAATATATATTTTCTGTAAACGTAACATTATATAATACTATATAAACTATTTACTAAACTAGTTATTTCAGAAAAACAAGCATTTAATAAAATTAAAGATATTAAAAAATTAAAATTTAATAAAAAAGAAATTAAAACAATTTAATACTAACTGAAAAAAATATAGGTACATATGTATATATATATAAGTTCCAAAAATACTGGCAGCATTACCCCTTTGTATGGCCAAACTTACACTTACTTTTAAAAACTACCTTTAAAAATTTTAGTTTAAATTTATGTTGTGTGAAATAAATAATTGATTAAGTAATTTTTGAAAATTTTGACTTAGACTGTTTTCACGATTAAGGACTCTCCTGCCCTTATCCCACTCTAAGTGAGGTCGGCACAATACATTATAAACATATTGTCACATGATTAGTATAACTATTTAACGACCGGCCACCTGCCCGACGTCAACTTAACTTAGTCGTATTTACGACACCTCAGTAAAAAAGAGGGTGGTATATTCTACTCAGCCAGATACCACACGGCACAATAATCAATTTATAATATGTAACATAAAAATAATAGTAATATTATTTGCTATAACTATTAGACTGACTAAAAAATACTAAAAGTAAGGTACCTACTATCCGTGCCCATATTTTACAAATTCTCTTGATGATGCTTCGATTATGGGGTAAAACGATTGTTGATATTGTGATATTGAATGTGTGTAGTGCTTGTGTATTATGATAATGGTGGACGTAAAAAAATATTATTTTTAAATTTTATTAAAATCAACAGTGTATTAAACGTTCGATTCAACGTTCAAACGGATATCGTTTCGAATGGCCAATCGCGTCTTTGAAACGGGGGATTTTTCCCCCAATTTGAATTTGAACGTACCCTTAATGAGGGGATTTGAGATCTGATATTACTCTCGATTCTACTTTTATTGAATTTATTTCAGGCATGGAAATGATGATGTCGTTTTATACTAAAGGAAAGTTTGAAATGTTTTACTAACATAGCTATGAAAAGATATTTTAAAATGGTCAAGAATGTGACTGGCCAGTTGGCGTAGTGGGTAGTGACCCTACCTTTAACTACGCGGGTCGCGGGTTCGATTCACGCTGAGGCCCAATATTTATTTATAGTGTATATAGTGAGTTAAGGTGCCTTAATCCTTGGAACCCGCTGATGAGGCAAGCTTGAAAACAATGGGCTTCGCGGAATCGTAACCGGGTTTCGGGAATATAACAATATTTCGTTTTTATTTAAATAAATTCAAAATTCACTTGTATTCTTGTCTTCAACTAGTAAAGTCTTGTAATTTTCATCTATTGTATATTAAATTAATAATTTTTTAAAAAGACTTTTACTCGCCGCCATATCATAACTAGTGTCCCATATATTTATTAATTATTTATTTATCAAAGAGTTGATTAGTCCATCGGCGTGCCTTCTGCTCCGCGAATCCCAGGTTAAATCCCAGGTCAAACCGCCGAGGACCAATATTTTCGAAACAAATAAATATAAATATGAGACACTCACATGGTCGTCCGTCCCCAAAGTAAGTAACTTCATACTTGTGTTATGGGTGAGAGACAACTGGTGAATATATACATATGTAATTTTTAAATACATACTTAAATACACACAGGCTCGTAGAATCCACAAATTCTTTTTTATAGAAAATGTTGGCCTGCGCGGGTATCGAACCCGCGACCCGCTGAAGGCAGGATCACTACTCAAATAGTTCGTATATTGTAGATGGCATTGAAATAAGGATTACTATCTAACTCAATTAAACCTAATTTTGAGTTCGGTCACTTTAATACTAATCGTGCGATACACATTCACCTTTTTAGTATTCAAACACTGACACACCTGAAGTTAATCTCGGCGTTATTTCCACTGAGAGTCACGCCGTATCAAGTAATATAAAGTTCAGTTTGTTTGTATTTCACCCGTCACGAGTTTTTATTTGTTTTAGGATGAAATTGCTTGAGGGTGTCTATTCAAAGAGCAACTTCGAAAATCTATCCCGATTCCATTTCCTTTATTGAACGGCCTTTACGCATTTTCATTATGTTGGTGGTTATACTAATATTAGTGACCAGCTGTGCCAGCAGCTTCGCCCGCATGGATATAGTTATCGTGAGTTAAATATAACAGATTTTGAATAACTATCACCGTTTACTTAGCGCATGCAAGGAAAACTTTAAATTTTGCAGTTTTCGCAATATTTTTAATAGCTTATTGATCCTAGCGTGATGTTATCTATATCCTTCATCAATAAATGAGCTCTTTAACATTCAGATTCATAATTAAGTAATTACTTTTCTTAAGTAGTTGGTTAACTAAGTCACGTCTTGATGTTAGAATTCTTAAATCTAAAATCCTATGTCATAATAAAGCAATGAAAGTTACGTGTCTAAGTAAAGTCATAAGTATTAGCCGATCACTTGAAGAATTTTTTAAATCGGTCCCGTAGTTCCTGAGTTTCAAACAATCAAACAAACTAACTCTTCAGCTTTATATATTAGTATAGATATAGGTACCCATGATTACGTTAGTGCCTAACTTAAGCGTTTAAGTAATTTAACACTTTGGGTGGAGCAACGTCATTACACGTCAAAAATGAACTTTAATCGACACAACACTTAACGACGAATCGTGTAAACGTCGACTCATATGGTTATTAGACGTGTTATAGAAGTAACAATGGTGCTCTATAGTGGTGTTATAATAAATAATGGGTCCACGTCTGATATTTACATCGTCGGCGTAACTGGACCTTAGGACGCCGTCACCGGGCGGCAAATCATTGTTTTAGAATACGTTGCCGCCTGCCCGTGGGAACAGTAATTAAACGTCGGTGTAACAAGATCGGAGTACACCGTCGTCGTGCGGCAAATCCTTGTAATCGGATATGTTGCCGCCAGCCCTTAGGAATTGTTATTTAATTTATTCATTCTGTCCTTAGCATCGAGCTAGGATAGACACTTTTAGTTTGTAGTTAGAATGTAATTATTATATAAAATAAATTAGTTTAAAAGAATTCTTTTCGTAGCATCGAGCTAGGAAAGACGCCTTTTAATTTGTAATTAGTTTGTAATTTTTATATAGAAATAAATTAGTTTTAGTAATCTGGGTTTTCTTGAGTCCTCCGACAGCGACTTCTGTAATTGACGCTTACGCGCTAGATCGTGTGTATCGCTTCGAGTCTTGTAAAGCTTGACTTGTACGATTATTAAACATCCACGTGTTTAAATCGTGTAACAACTTGTGTTGTTTTAAAATCAAACCTTAAATTAAATATAACGTTCATATTGATATAAACGTACATATACATCATCATCTTCCTGCCCTCATCCCACTCTAAGTAGGGTCGGCACAGCATGTTATAAACATGTTGTCACATGATTTAGCTACGTATTTTACGACCGGCCACCTGCGCGACATCAACTTACCTTAGTCGTATTTTACAACACCTCGGTAAGAAAGAGGATGGTCTATTCTACTTAACCGGATACCACATGGAGTGTCAACTTACCTTAGTCGTCTTTTACGACACCTCGGTAAGAAATGAGGGTGGTCTATTCTACTCAGCCGGATACCACACGGTGGGTCAACTTACCTTAGTCGCCTTTGACGACACCTCGGTAAGAAATGAGGGTGGTCTATTCTATTCAGCCGGATACCACACGGAGTGCATACATGATATATGTTATCAAGTATAAATGTCGAAACGTTGTATATGTAACGTATATTCTTTACTAATATATAAAGCTGAAGAGTTTGTTTGTTTGGACTACTCGGGCACTATTGGACCGATTTGAAAAATTATTTCAGTGTAAGATAGTACATTTATCGAAGACGCCCTCGATAAACTATGGACTATCTTATATATTCAAATTCAAATTCAATTCAAATTCAAAATATTCTTTATTCAAATAAACTTGTAAACAAGTGCTTTTGAATCGTCAACTCTACTGCTGGTTCGGAAAGCTGTTCCTACCGAGAAGAGCCAGCAAGAAACTCGGCGGTTGCTCTTTTTAAAAAATACAATTCTTAATACTAGTTACATTTAATGTTTCTATCTTGTACAGGGTCGAACAATATTTATATCCACGCATTTTTATCGTCTAAATAATCCTCGACAGTATAGTAGGCTTTCTGTATCAGCCTCTCCTTAATAGTGTTTTTAAACTGCTGTAATGGCAAAGTTAAAATTGATTGTGGAATTTTATTATAGAATCTTATACCCAAACCCACAAACGACTTACGTACTTTTTCAAGGCGCAAAGCAGCTATAAGAATCTATATCTAGAATATTATATAGAACCGAAACCAATTTAGTCTCAAAGCCGATACTGTATTTAGAAAAACATTTCTCACATTTCATATGCTAAAGTATTCAGAGAAATGCTCCAAATTTAAAGCACAACATTTTTTAATATCCCGAAAATATGGAGCCGAGTATAAAATATGTTTTAATATTTCCTACTAATGTGGAGCCGTTCATGAATTATTCGCTAAATAAGCCGCTCTCTTTGCTAAGTGTGTTCATAAATTGTCGTTTCGGGAGGATCGTAATATGTTTTTTTTGTTATAAATATGCAAAAAAGACGTTTCTGCTTTCATTAAGAACCGCTTTTTTTCGCTGTGTCAATACCTCCGCATACTTGATGAAACTCATATAATAGAACGAATTTGAATCATCCTCCTGCCTTTATCCCACTCTAAGTGGGATCGGCACAACATGTTATAAACATGTCACATGATTCGGCTTTGTATTTTACGACCTGCCGCCTGCCTGACGTCAACTTACTTCCTTACTTAGTCGCCTTTTACAACACCTCGGTAAGAAATGAGGGTGATCTATTCTATTGAGCCGGATACCACACGGAAAATCAACTTACCGTAGTCACTTTTTACGACACCTCGGTAAGAAAGAGGGTGGCCTATTTTATTCAGCCGGATACCACACGGCGAATCAACTTGCTTTAGTCGCCTTTTACGACACCTCGGATAGAAATGAAGGTGGTCTATTCTATTCAGCCGGATGCCATACGACGAATCAACATTGCCGTATTCGCCTTTTACGACATCTCGGAAAGAAAGAGGGAGGTCTATTCTACTCAGTCGGATACCACACGGTGGGTCAGCTCAACTTAGTCGCCTTTTACGACACCTCGGTAAGAAATGAGGTTTTACAAGTTTACTTGAATTAAGAATTTGCATATATCGGAATAACATATTATGTGTTAAAAAAATACCGTTTCTCTTTTAGGAAAAGTGACAAAAACACATTTTATTGAAGGTACCTACTTAAATACTTAATTTGGCCAAAGTTATAATGTCATTCGAAGGCACTGTATCCCATATCCTTTTGAATTGTCCTAAGCTCCTTCACCCTCTATATGACATTCTCCCATCCAAAATCCCTCGTCCATTAAATGTTGAATGTTTGTTAACGTCTGTATTTAGTCCCTATTGTAAATATTTATATAAAAACTAGCGGCCTGCCCCTGCTTCGCACGGGTATAAAATATGTATCCCATGTCAGTCAGTGTAAAAAAAATGATTAAAATTGATCCAGTAGTTTTGATATGGCGCTGTATTTAAAAAATGATTTTCCCTATTTTCCCGCTTTTCTATTGAAATTTTCCTAGATTTTCGTTGCTATAAACCTCACGGAGCCCGAGATCTTTCCAACGAATGCAAAACCGTGGAAATCGGTTCGTGCGTTCTGGAGTTATATCGTCAGGAAGGAAAACCCGACTTATTTTTATATAGTAGATATTAAATGTAATAAAATAAATTTGTAATATAATTTATTTTTAAGTATAACTATTTGTAAGTAAAATATATATTTATATTGTGTCGTCCTTTTGTTTCAGGTGAAGGGTTATAAAAGGTTCCAACTATTTGTAAATAATCAAAATTTTAGTTTTTTTTCTTTGTTTCACCGTACAATCTCCTTTGTGTGTACTTCACCTTACGTGACATTGGCAAAGTAATTTGTGCTAACAAGGCACTACTAAAAGCCATTAATGGAAAATTGAATTGAATAATGTCATTTAAAGTAACGAAAAATAATGTTAACTGGTTCATTTTTAAGATGTTAACAATACAATACAGTAATCGCGTGATGTAACTTCGTATTGATATATATTAATGTAAGAAGAGTATAAGAAATTCGACTCCAAGATAGTACGAGCTTTTGTCAGGGTTGCCGTTGAATAAGATTCTTTTTTTTATAAAGCCATCTGTATCCATTGCCAAAAAACAAAACAATTCCTCCTGTTGTATACGACGATTTATCTAAAGCCTACTAACATGTTTATCGTTTCATGAAATTTGCCTTAAATAACTAAACATATAAAAGTACCCAAAGGATCTAACTTCAGAGTCGATATTCCCGTGAAAGACACACTGAAAGTTATATTTGGATATTATTTGTATTTTCACGGTTATGAAATTATTATATATCAAATTTATTATATATATAGTAAATAATATAATAAATAGTAGATAAAACATAAAATATACTTTAAGAAGTGTTAAGGATGATTCACGCTACACCGTGCCGCGACCGGGCCGTGCCCCGTCCGGGGCACGGTCGAACATTATGGTATACTTTTGGTATGAAGTGATTCAGGCCTAACCGTGCCCCGGCCGTGTCCCGGCCGGGCCCGGCGTCGGTGGGTATTGTTTCTCGGCTCCGGCACGGTTCGGCCCCGACACGCTGTAACATAAACATATGCGCCCGGGCGCCCGCAGAGCAGTCAACGTCAAATCTTATTGAGTTTAGAATGTTTAGTTTAGAATGTGTATAATTTGCCCTGTGATTTACGACATGAGCCATCCTAAGTATTTTGATAACAAAGTAAATAATTTCCAATACTTCATCATCGATGGCAATTGCAATAGCTGCTAATTCAAATTGTGAAACTGCATATTTACTTACGCGTCAAGTCTATCGACAGATGAAATCACTAGCTGACAAAAACCACATAACAGATATAAATCGTACAAATAAACACCAAAACAGCCCGGTGTAACATGAATGACTGGCACGGCCGGCGCACGGTGGCCGTGCCCCGGACGGGGCACGGCCCGGTCGCGGCACGGTGTAGCGTGAATCATCCTTTAAAGACCATCCATAATGTTAAATAACGTTGTTTTGTTAACTTTTTAAGGTTTAAACAGCGGAATCGATAACATTAATTTTGAAATAGAGATGATATATTAAAAATTATAGTATATGCATATATTTTATCTCCTTTATTATTATTATTTATATTACTTTATTTGAAATATAGTCAATAGGTTCTAAAAGGCAACGATAAAAAAAACAATCGTAATAAATTCATAACATATACCGATATACAATGAAAAATCTTTTATAATTAACAAAACCAAGTTACGTTATATAAGAAAAATTGAAAGCAGGGAAAAGTTAAGATCAAAAAAATATAATAAAAACAGTATTTTTTTGCTTACCTGAAAAAGCAGCTATTTTTTTATGACTAATTCTGCATCTATAAGTGTAATTGTGTGAAATCTTAAAAAAATTAATTACATTACATTTTTTAAATTTAATTAGAAATAAATAGTCATAATACTAACATAGTCTCTAAGTTTTTTTTTTTCACTATCAAAATGGATGTAATGTCTGGAATCAAAATAAATTAATATTATAAAGATATTGCGGCAACCCTGGCACTAACGAAAGTGTTTTCTCAAGGTAACCCACTATATAACTAGGAATTACCACGCGGGTCGTAGCGATGTATGTAACCTATTATTGTGTCAAATCCGGGGTCGGCGAAAGTGCGATATTATGAACGATTCCAAGAAATTAGGTATATTTCTCTGCGAAATATTTTGTTCATATAATATTAACACTAGACGACCTCTGTAGCTCAGCGGTTTGTGAGACCATATAATTATTCTCCTGCCCTTATCCCACTCTAAGTGGGACCGGCACAACATGTTTGAAACATATTATTAGACGATTTAGCTACTTATTTTACGGACGGCCGCCAGTCTGATGTTAACTTACCTTAATCGTCTTTTATAACTTATGTTTATAACATTTTGTGTCAACCCCACTTAGAGTGGGATAACGGCAGGATGATGATAATGAATACAAAATTCCACCAACAAAAAATTGAATTCAAAAATACAACTTAGTTTAGCTTAAAAGTACTTAAACACTAATAAAAAGTTATCACTACCATTCTGTGGTTTATTATTAAGCATGCTTAATCTAAAGGTTTCCGATATTTAAATCTACCGTTACGATACCACGATAAGATATGAGGGTGGTTTATTCTACTCATCTAGATATCACAAGTGGCGCAAGATACCTTACTTGCCTTTTACGACGCCTCGGTAAGAAATGAGAGTGATCTATCCCAGGGCTTCTTAAACTGTGGGTCGCGAGACTACTGAAAGCAACAAGGGGTCGCAAAGATCTGATACTTTTCAATCATTATTGATACAACTACATGGCTGCAGCTGTCCTTTAAAGAACTTTTCTAACAAAGATTTTTATTTATATTTCTCCTCCTAAGTTCCTTCATTACCCCTTTTCATTAAATTTAATTAAATAGATTTTATTAAATTTATGATTGGTTAGTTTACAACAATTATAAATAAAATTTTAAAATTAGTATACACACTATGTACAGATATAAATACAAATAAAAATCATACAAAACATTATTGTAGTTTTATTATAACTATTTTTTGAAAAAAGTGGCAATGCAAAACTGTTATATACATTGTAAAATAGTGCGATATTACATCTACATCTACGGTTAATATATATTTCATTATATGGAGGAGGGGGTCGTTTAAAATTTCCTAAGCTTTAAGGGGGTCGCTATATAAAAAAAGTTTAAGAAGCCCTGATCTATTCTACTCAGCCATATACCACACGGCTTAAACAGTTAATTTATCCATTCCCTGAAAAACAAACAAACTTAAGCTTAATTACTGTACATACAAAATAACCATTTGCGTAGATAAAAATAATAATTATTGTAATGGTCTGATAAATATTACAAAAACAAAGTGAGATAACAAGCAAATTTATGGTCAATAAAACTAAACGAGATGAAATTATGCAAATCAATAAATGTTTCTTTTTTATTATTATATAAAATGTCACATAAAGAATACGACGACATACCTAACCTTTAGGTCAAGGGAAATTGTCGAAGATATTCGAAAATACAAATAGGGATGTCACTTGGAGTGGAAAAAAGATTGTTATATAATCGATTTACTCTCTTTTTGGAATCGATTGTTTCCCTTTCTGTCTCTCTCCCGTTTAAAAAAAAAATTATGGACACTAAATTAAAATTGTTCTATACGTTTCGAAAATTTGTTTTTTTGTATAAAATATTTATGCACAATATTTTATAATTTTTTGTGATAAAATTACTATTTCAATCAATCAATTTATTTTTATAATAAATTATTAAAAATCGATTTAAAAAAGTGACACCACGGCCCGTTATTATCCCACTTACATCATGTTATAAACATGTTGTCACATGATTTGGCTACGTAGTTTACAACCTGCCGCCTTAGTAAGAAATGAGGGTGGTCTATTCTACTCAACCGGATACCACACGGCGGTAAAAATGATTTCTTTTCTCAGTCATATTAATGGTGAGAAGTATTTCAGTTTCGCGACCGCTGTTCTATACTCCGTAGCTTTAGGTACTTAACTAAAGGTAAATACGCAAAAAAGGTTCTGAACCGCCCATCTATTATAGGTCCTCCCAAATTATCGACGAGTACGAGAGAGTGAGCTTGTTAAACTCGTAAGACTTAGAATGTTATGCATAATATTGAAGTTACTTATGGTTTCTAAAATGGACAAACATTAGCGCGTGTCAATATGAAACAGCGCCATCTATCGACAACTCGTTCAGGTTCTTTTTAGTAGGCAGATTATAACACATTACAAACCACCCGGACTGACCTTTTGCAACACTGATGTCGGGACCATCTTCGCACAGCAGGGACCCGCAGTGATCGTGGGCGATCTCAACGCGAAACATCACGCGTGGGGATCGCGAATCATCACTGCGGTCGGGAGGCACCTGCACGAAGATAGCGTGAGGAGCGGGTACGGTGTGGTGGGGCCGGGAGCGCCGACCCACATACCCACTGACCCCCGCGCCCAGCCGGACGTCCTAGACATAGTGTTGCACTACGGACTCGACCACCCATTTGATGTTGAGGTCCTCTACGATCACGACACTCAACACCTACCGGTTCTGGTCACCCTTGCCACCCAGGGAGGCTTCCTAGTGCCCCGCCCGCCGCGGACGCGGACGAACTGGGAGCGCTACACCGCCGAGCTTGCCGGGCTTGAGCTAGCAGGCCTGATTACCACCCCTTCGGAAGTCGACGATGCTGCTGCGCTCGTCACGGAGGCGATCATTGCCGCCAAAGCAGCAGCTACCACCACCACGTCGACTCCATCGGACACTAACAGAAGGAAGGACCTGCCGAGCTCGCTCCGCTGCATGCTCAGACGGAAGCGCACCCTGCGCCGCCTATGGGCCCGCACTCGTTGCCCCAGGGTGAAAGCCGACCTGAACCGGCTTGCAGAGAAGATCGCGCGTGCCATAGTCGCTCTCGACGAGGCACGGTGGGAGTATACCGTCGATCGAGCGACGGAACATGACACAGCGCTGTACTCTCTCTGCAACCAACTTACCGGACGTGACACCCCCGTTTACCCCTTGCTCGATGCATCGGGTAAACGCACCTATGCCGCCAAAGATCGTGCTGAGATCCTGGCGGCTCACCTGGAGAAGACCTTCACGCCCAACGCCCCCAACACCTCCAACCTCCACGTCATCCGTCATCACGCGGCGGTCCAGGACAAACTGGAGAGGTTCCTGTCGGCCCCTACACCGCCGCTCCGGGGAGAGGACTTCATCTCCCTGTCAGAGCTGCGGTCGGTCGCTGCTCGCCTTGATAAGCGAAAAGCGCCAGGACCCGACGGAATCACCAACGCCGCGCTGATGCTGCTGCCCCGAACGGGTCTCGTAGCGCTCACGAGCCTGTTCAACGGAGTACTCCGCACCGGTCACTTCCCAGAGGCGTGGAAGACCGGGAAGATCATCGTTCTTCCCAAGCCGGGGAAGGACCGCCGCCTGCCTGGAAGCTACCGGCCGATCACCCTGCTCTCGCATATAGCCAAGCTGTTCGAGCGTCTGCTGCTGCGTCGAGTCACGCCCCATCTGCCCCTGCGCGAGGAGCAGTATGGATTCCGCAGCGGCCACTCTACGACGCTCCAGCTGGCGAGGGTCATTAACCAGCTGACCAGTGAGCTGAACAACGGGTGTTACACCGTCGGGGTCTTCCTCGATATCGAGAAGGCCTTCGATCGTGTGTGGCACGCCGGGCTCCTGGCCAAGATCCAGGATACCACCATGCCGCCTGCTTATGTGCGAGTGCTGGCGTCATTCCTCAGCGGCCGTAGCTTTTACGTGGCAGTGGATGGTGCCGAATCCCAACCACGCACTATCCAAGCCGGAGTACCCCAGGGCAGCTGTATATCGCCGCGCTTATACGCGGCGTATACGGATGACATCCCCACCCTGCGCCACCATCTGCGGGAAGGGGAGGAGGACGTGCTGTTGTCGCTATTCGCTGACGACAGCGCGTATTTCGCGTCGTCCTACCACCAGATCGTCGCCACAAACCGCATGCAGCGTCTGCTGGACTTGTTGCCGGAATGGCTGGACAAGTGGAAGATGGCCATCAACGTCGGGAAGACGGCCGCTCTGCTAACCAGCCGCTCCAGGCCGCTACGCCAACTCACTCTGCGAGGCCAGGACGTAGAGTGGAAGACCACAGTGAGGTTTTTGGGGTGTGAGTTGGACCGCAGCCTGCGCATGGTCCCCATGGTTAACCATGTCGTGGGCCAAGCTGCTGCTGCCAGGTCCCAGCTCCACACGCTGTTCACATCCCATTTACCTATCAACACCAAACTGCGAGTCTACGGTGCCTACGTCCGCTCGCGCTTGACGTACGCGGCACCCGCCTGGTACGCGCTATGTTCGGCGTACCAGAGGCGAAGGCTTCAAGTCCAGCAGAACCGCTGCCTGCGACTGATCGTAGGAGCCCCGAGGTATGTGCGGAACGACGTCGTGCACAGAGATACCAAGATGCCGACCGTGGAGGAGTTCGATCGTCGCCTTGCGCGCCGACTGTTCGCGCGAGCGGACAACAGCGCGCACGTTCACCTGCACGGCATCGCGCCACTCCACGCACGACCACCCGAGGGACGTTCCCTGGCTCGCGAGCTCCTGCGATCACCGTCACCGCGGCCCGACGCGGACGACGACGGCGACGAAGAGGACGACGCGACGGGCGAGAGGGCGATACCACCGGACATGACACACCCACCCGATCAAGACACCACCGAAACTGACTCCGAGGTCTGGGAACTACCATTCCCAGACCTCCCTACCGAACACCAAATCCCGTAGGTCACCTAGGTGACCTGGGCCTACGGCCCAAACACAGTCCAGGCCACAAAGCCTGCGAGGACCAGCCCGGGCAAAGAGGTTCGCCTCGAGGCCCGTACCCCGCCTACCCCTCAAGGGTATGCGAGAAGACCCCCCTGCGATTATAACACATTACATACCTTAAATATTATTCTTATTTTTTTTTGCATTTTAAATTATCGATTATATTTGGGCCATTTTATAATGGCACGATTGCCATTAATAATTTTATAAACTTTAAAACAAATATAAATATTATCTCATATGTTTTGTAATCTATCTACTTTAAGAAACCAAGCACACAGGTATTTTAAGCCTTCTCTAAAAACGATGGAAAATATTAAATCTACAATAATACTACATTATCACGGAGTGACTTTATAAAAGATTGATATTATGTTACTTCAGATAATCTAATATAATTACTATTGCCAGAATTGCATATTAAAATGGTTTAATTGATTTTAATCTGCATCTGCTTTTGATACTACAATAAATGTTAAATTTTGTCAAAGAAATATTTCATTAAAACTATTATTTTGATATATGGAGTTTTATTTCAATCTATTTATATTATTAAAAATGTTTGGTACACCTGAGTCATCGTTTACGTTTTTTTTACATTTAATTATCTACTTACCTATGGAGTATAGTTATTCTGAGTTAACCATAAGATATAAAGACATGCAAGAAGATATATTAAATTGTTTACAAAAGTATAATGCGATAAAGTGGTTTAAAAAAAAACATTTTCACCTATAATTAAAAGTTTCCTGATGAAACTTTAAATTTTATATCCTTGACATTTCTAAAGGCCGTGCCATATAAAATTTTATATTCTGTACTAATTTCAGAGATATAATATCAACAGTGTTTAAATTAAAAAATGTTTTAGTTTTTATACAATTAGCATAAATTTTAAATTAAGAGCTTTATAAAAAATTATCGTCATCCGGAGTAAAAATGGTATTTGAATAAATGATAATAATATACCTACCTATAGGTTGTTATTTTTTGTTCTAAACGCACTCTTTTAATTAAAGAGTGTAAAAAGTTTAGTGCCTTTTACTACACCTCGTAAAGAAATGAGGGTGGTCTATTTTACTCAGCTGGAGACCACACGGCGAGTCATTTTACCTTAATTACCTTTTACGACACCTCGGTAACGTTTACATAATAACTTCACTACCATTCCGTAGTTTATTAATAAACATGTTTAAATATGGCGACTTTTCCTTATTAAACTATAGGTTTTCCGACATTTAAAACTAGCGACTTATCCTTATTCGACATTAAATATTCTACATCTTTATATTTCTTATTTATTCTTGGTAATGATTTGTAATACTAAAACCTTTACATGAATAAGGGTAAAGAGTTTATTTGAATTTATAATGCAAGATAAAAGTTTAAAACAAGGTAAATAAGCAGACAGAATTCTGACAAAAATGAAAGTCAATCCACTAGCGTAAGATATTAAAGCATGTAAAATCTTGCAAAAATGAAGTGACAAAAATTATATATTCAAAAGACTATTAGATATAAACAAATGTCAAATGTATACGTCCCCATAAATGATGATCATTTTTAACACAATTTAATATATACAATAGGTATACAATTTGTTTTTTCTTTTATATTTTAGAGTGTGTTTTGTTGACAGGTACTTAAGTTGTATCGCCTAAAGAGCGTTTACAATACGACTGTGGTATTCTTTATTATAAGAATTTAATATCTTAAAATTTTCTGTATAACTAAGTTAAGACTATGTCTATTTTTCGAAGTTGTAATAGGCCAACGGCCTGTGTGACTCTTTCGACAGTGTCCATCCATCGCAAACATGCACACATATAATAAACGCAAACAGAGTCTTCGCCGGCGAATACGAGGCCTTAGTTTTCTGACGCCATGATGACTAAGCGTCATACTATTAGCCATCCACTACACGTCGCCCTAAGTCGTGGTCCGGTCTCGAAGGAGGCACTCTTAGGACGACTTTCCCCGACACTAGTAGAGAGTAGAGCTTCTGCGCTCTACTCTCCGCATTTCGCAACTTCGACAATGCTTCTACGCTCGCTCGTCCCGCCCTATGACGCTGTTAAAGCCGTTAGGGCTAACAGTATATAGTCAATTCGAAAAAAAAAATTCGACAGGGTCACGAATTCAAACCCGGGCAAGCATCAATGGGTTTTTCTATTTAAACGTATGTGTTTAATTGATAATTGCGATTTATCACACGCTTTTTGGTTAGGAAAACATCGCAAGGGAACCTGCATATCTCTAGAGAATTCTGAAGATATGTGTAACCCACCAATCGGCATTGAAGCAGCGTGGTGGATCTAAGCTCCAATCCTTATCTCCAAAGAGTAAAGAGGCTTATTACCAGGAGCGGGATAGAAGCAGGCTTTTATGTCTATTTTGTATCAATTTATTGCATGTGAAAACCGTAAAGACGTTTTGTACATATTGCTAGTTTAAAACTAAACTATGAAACTAAAGAATATTGTTTTATGTGAAATCGATAACTTACGTTGTAAATTTAAATATTCAAATATTACTATGACATGACTGTTCTTTCTGTGACTGGCTATATCGAAAATACGCCCAATTTTAAAAACGGGCCTCGTAAAAATCAGCACAGAAAATGGATATACTAACAATATTTATGAGCACTGAACGAACGCGCAGTGAATTTTGGGATAATAATAACGTCTAAGAAAATGTATAATCAGCTGATAAGTTCACGATCATATCACATTGTATAATCAGTCAGTGAAATTACCATCTATATGAATTTGAAAGACTTCTATATGGATCTAGTTTGTAAATTTTATTCATGATATTCATTTATTTAAGTAGACTACCTTTGAATGAGTAAGTACTTTTAATATTATACGAATATCTTGATTGAGTTCAAATTTTATTAGCCTGTTGGTGCAGTGGGTAGTGATCCTGCTATCAGCTCCGCGGGTCGTGGGTTCGATTCCCCTCGAGAGCCTACTTTATCAATAAAACAATTTGTTGGTTCTTGGGGCCTGAGTGTATATTTGTATTGAAGTATGTCTTTAAAATTATATATGTATATATATTTACCGGTTGTCTCAACCGTAACACAAGTATTGAGTTACTTAATTTGGGGATGAACGACGTGTGTCTAAAAAAAATTTATTAGTTTATTTTTATTTTAAGTTTTAGTTTATTTTTAGTTAATAATAAATTATTTAAACTTCAGAAGCGACGAATTATAAATCTAAATCAGTATAGTTTAAAATTCCTGTCAGGATTTCGCATGTCGTCGTGTAAACGGTATCCGACCTTTCAAGATTTCCTGAGCTATTATTAATAGCAAGAAATAAAATAAAGTTTATGCGGTAACAAGTTTTACTTGTGTTTTCTAAGAGATTTATAGTCTTTAATCTTAATTGCTTTACGATTTTGACGGCTGCGGTGTAGCAGTAGTGTTTATTTTATGTAGTTTATATTCAAACTAGAGTCATAGGTTCGATTCCCAGTCAAATAATCGATAATTAAATATAGGTCTAGGTTTCCTGAAATCATATTACAAATAAAGCATTCAGGTGCAATACATTATATCATTAAGAGGCAAGTCTTACAGATTTATATATAAAATATTTACGACTTGACATAATAAAATCTAGATGCTGTAGATTTGAACCTGGTAAGCATCTTTGACTGGCCCCTTGGCGTAGTGGGTAGTTACCCTACCTTCAACTCCGCGGGTCGCGGGTTCGATTCCCGCCGAGGGCCAACATGTTCTATAAATGAATTTGTTGGTCTTTGAGCCTGGGTGTATGTTTGTATTTAAGTATGTATTTAAAAATATATAAGTATATATTCACCAGTTGTCTGTCTACCATAACACAAGTATTAAATTACTTACTTTGGGGACGGATGACCGTGTGTGTAAGTGTCCCATATATTTATTTATTTATTATTTATCTCATAGTCATCATAGTTTCTACGAAAACCTGCCCTTATCACCTTCAAGTGTGATCAGAACAACATTATAAATATGTTGTAACATGATTTGGCTAGGTATATTACCGCCGCCTAACTGACGTCGACTTACCTTAGTCGCTTTGTACGACACCCCGGTAAGGAAACCTGCATATCTTTGGAAAATTCCAGGGATTTGTATAACCTGTTACTTAAACAGCATAGTAGGTTTAATATCCAATCCTTTTCTCTGTAAAGGAAGGAGGAATCATTTTTAAGGGGTTGTAACAGTTACTTTTTATGTTGTATCTTAAGCAAAATTATAACTTACAACAACATCATCATTCTCTTACCCTTATCCCACTCTAAGTGGGGTCGGCACAATAGGTCTTCTTCTTCCATTCTTCTCTGGTGCCACTCGTTTTAATATGCATATCATTTTCCAGATAAAGCATCCATCTTTTTTTCGGCCTCCCCCTAGTCATACATCCATCCACATTCATATTTAAAACTCTTTTGGTCACATGATTTCATTCATATTACTTACAGCAACAATTAATTCAAATCAAACAAAATAACAGTCTAAACCAATTTGACTTTGAGCACTTTTACTATTTGTTTTTCTTAAAATATTGATGAGCAAATTTATGCAATTTTTGCATATAGCAAGTTCGCTCGCTAGACAGGTAAATTACCTAATAATAGTCTAGATGGTGCATAACAACATGTTAGGATCAATATTAAATTGCAAACATATTAAATTGTTTCCAATGAACATTTTTGCGCTTATGCAACTCTAAGTGGGGTCGGCATAACATTTTTCTCTTCAATTCTCTTCTATCATTCGTCAATTGTGCATGTCATACTTTACACAGTCCAACCATATCTTAAGTAAGTAGCGGCCTATTACTATCCCACTGCTGGGAATAGGCCTCTACTCTCCGTTTTTGGAGAGAAAGATTGAAGCTAAGACCTACCACGGTGCTCCAATGCGGATTGGTAGGTTACACTTATCTGCAGTATTCTCTACAGAAATGCTGTAACGTTTATTGAGAAAATCTATATAATGTTAAGTGTAAGAAGCACAATTCGTTCTCATACCCTATACATGTAGGATTAGTAACACGTAATATAAACCACCACCAGAATACACACATTCACTACCGCAATCTCAATCGTTTCTCCTCGAAACCGTATAAAAGCTTCAATTGTACTATACCTATTTTATAATAGTTATTCCAACGGATAAATTGAAAGTCACTGTTGCAAGTTAGTTAGCGTCAACTTAAATGTTAAAATACCCTTGTGTTTTATTGCTATTCTCAAAGGAAAATCATTATTTTCTTTAGGTTTGATAACCCGATATTTTAGGTAGGGTTGTACTAAATTACATTAACACTGTATCAGCGGACTAGCTTTGAAAGCGTAACAGACAAATAGACAGACATACAAACATTATTAGTATAGTACTCGCTCTTTATAACTCTCGTACGAAAATATATGAAAAAGGATTTCGAACAGTCCTAGGGTTATCCATTAGTCAATCAGCCACAAAAACTGCTTTTCAAATAAAGAAATCGGTAATAATCTAAAGGTCAAAATGGTAAATATTTCGTTTTTATTTGTGTGACTTACATACAGGATTATTTGACCTTGAATCATCGAATAGACCTGGGCATCACGCTCATCGACTCGTCTTGCATATATTTAGGCAAATATCAAATACTCTGCTAATAATACTATTACAGGCAAAGATTATTAAATCAAAACTGTAACGTCAATATGTTTTTGTATAACGAGTCAGCCTCTGAGAGTAATTTTTTATTTAATTATACAAAATAGTTTTTACCCACAACTTCGTTCGCATGGATTGTTGTCGCGTGATAGGTTGACAATAGATGACGCTTTTTAATGTCATCCTATTCCTGTAGAATTAACATGAATTCTATAGGAATAGGATATATGTTATCCCGGTGTATAAGAAATAATTGTGTCAAATTTCATCGATATTGGTTCAGCGGATTCACACCTATGAATTTATAAAAGCTAAACTGTGCGTAAATAACATTCATAATTTAAGCTTTGTAAGTCCTGGTCCTGCATGTATAAGGTATGTGAACGTTAACTGCTTCCTTCACGTAGCATCACATAGATTCTCTTAATAAACGCGGTTTATAGTAAAATAATTGTATAATAACTTCTGAACAGCTTTCCGAAGCAGCACTAGAGTTGACGATTCAAAAGCTTGTTTACATGTTTATTTGAATAAAGAATATTTTTAATTTGAATTTAGTATTAAGTTACTTATTTTGGACGGAAAAATGTGAGTGTAATTGTTGTTTCGATATTTAGAAATTTATTTATATAATATACGAGTATTAATGGATATCCCGCCGTATAGTATCTACCCTCATTTCTTACAGAGGTGTCGTAAAAGGCGACTAAGGTAAGTTGACCCGCCGTGTGGTATCCGGCTGAGTAGAATAGACCATCCTCTTTCTTACCGAGGTGTCATAAAATAGGACAAAGGTAAGATGATGTCAGGCAGGTAGTCGGTCGTAAAAACGCAGCCAAATCTCCCGCCCGGTGACGCTGTAAAAGCCGTTAGGGCTAACAGCATATAGTCAATTCGAAAGAAAAAGCAGCCAAAACACGTCAGCATGTTTATAACATGTTGTGCCGACCCCACTTAGAGTGGGATAAGGGCAGGAGGATGATGATGATTTATATATCTTTATGGATATACTACTGACGTTGGAAATCATTACTATACGTGTTTAGTTATTAAAGTAATTTTGCCATGTCTGTTGTTTTATTCTATTCATAGACATGACAAGTTCACACAAAACAAGAAGTTAATGAATTCGAATCTCGATTCTGGACGTTACCTATATAAACTGATTGTGGCTACCATTGAGCCAGACTGTCACTCAATCAGCTCAGATAACCCACTTACAAAATGGTAAGAGCTTTTATTATTTAAAATAATTCCTTCAGACATTTCACATTTAACATCTTTAATAACTTTCAACTTTAATAATTTTATTTCTGTTAGACTTTCGAATAAGTTTCGAGAAATTTTCATTTCTTTATCATCTTCAAAAACTTTCTATATCAGTTACTTTAAATAGTAAGTCACTGATAAATTTTCTTAGCGCTGCTTTCAAAATTGTTTTTATATTTATAATTCTTTTTAAACAATGTTTTTAAATTTTCCTTTTCTTTTTGTACGTGTTCAAACGGGACTTTAGAAATCTACAATACCGATTCTAGCTTAGTAACGTTTGTGCAAAGAATACAAATTAACATTAAAAAAACCTATTATTTTAGTGATTCGATGACATCACTGTTTATCTGATACTAGATAAAAAAAATCGGGGAATTCAACAAAACGGTTGTTGTCTAATACATATTAGTGATAGGTTTTTACGATCTAATTGTTGTGAATAATAACACTCCATAAAAGTTTTTATCCGTTTCCAAACCAAAAAAAGGTTTTTTTATCTTATAATTTTACCCAGTAGTATAAGCTTAATTTGTGCCAAATTTCATCAACATAAGTCCAGCGAAGCCGTAATAGCGTGACAGACAAACAGATTTTTATATTTATAATATTAGCATACATGAAATAATAAACCGATTCATCACGTTTGTAAAACTGAATGAGTTATACTCCATTGTTAGTTGGATTGACGCAATATATTTTCATCTTCAATTCTCTTCTTTTTTTATATTTAAATTATCGTGAGTAGTATTTAAAAGTTAATGTATAAAAACCGGCTATAAAAAGTCTCACTCTATCGGGTTATCGGGTTCAAGAGCTCCATCAACGGTGTTATCGTGGCGGAAACTAGTGTATGCTTTATGCTCATGAATAAGTATCTCGGATAGTTTCGAAACTAGTTGGGCTCACCCAATAGAATAAGACGTGACTATAGCTCTATTCTCTTCTATTATTCGTCAATTCTGGTGCTACTTTTATATATATGTCAATCTTCACACAATCCATCCATCTTTTATTTCTCTAGAAATTCCTAGTCGTACTCGCCGTCGCCGTGGCCTGCGTCGCCGCTGATGTCTCGCACGTCGTCAAATCTGACGACTACTTGGTGCCCATTGTCAAGTCAACGTACGATATCAGCCCTGAGGGTAACAGCTTCCAGTTTGCATACGAAACCGCTAACGGAATCTACTCCCAGGCCGAAGGTTTTGTGAAGAACGCACAATCAGTAAGTCAGATTCAAATTTACCATATTCTTTATTTAAGTAAACTTGACAAGTGCTTTTTAATCGTCAACTCCACTGCTGGTTTGGAAAGCTGTCCTATGAACAGAGTTAGCTAGAAACTTGGCGAAACTCTGTTAAAATATCATGCTAAATTATTTATAGAAGCAGGCGTTAATTTGCAGAATTTCATAGTACAGAATATACAATAGAATTATTTTGCTGCAATTTGCATTTGTTAAGAGAATATGTAATGCTAAGTGTATGAAGCAGCAACATTCACATATCTTAATATGTGGGACAAGTCACCACAAAAATCACAAAACGTCGCCAACTATTCATAAATCATTCTTATAACTAGTAACATATTGGTTGAAGAGTAGGTATATCCACGCATTCTTATCATTTATGTAATCTTCATCAGTATAGAAGGCTTTCTGTATCAGCCTCTTTTTATAGTTTTTTTAACTATGTATGACCTTCGTACATTCGTAAGGCGCAAAGTAGGAGCGGCAAATATATGTCAGTTCCCACTTTAACTAATATATACAGAGAGTATTCTGGTTAAAAATCGAGAAGAACTTTTAAGAAGACTATATGTTATATATTACAAAGATGCTTTCTCGTTAAAGTAATTTCGAAATTCAAATTAACCAGGTATAATATGAAAGTTGGAGAGAAAATATTAATCTTTTTACTCTCAATATTCTTTGCTGAAGAAATTAGAAAGTTTTCTTATTATGTTTCTAGCTCTGAAAGTAATGAAATTATTCAGTGAGGGTCTTAACTACTAATTAATAATTGATTAAATTAAATTCGAGAGATCAAAGAGTTATTTCAACAAAACAATCAAGTTAACAAGAAATGGCAAATTAATTGGATCTATATTTGAACAAATTTATCGTTACATTTTTTGCATTAACATAGTCATTAAAGGTTTTATGGCGGCAAAGGCAATATGGTTAATATATTTGCTTTACTTGTACTTATACTTCATACATAGTTCACGTGTTTTACTATTTAATACATGGGTATTGGGTAATTTTTAAAATGATGTAAAAAAATTAAATTTAAAAAACTTCAAAAGAAAAATGAAAAAATAATAGAGCAGGTGGGGCTCGATCCTAGGTGTTTTCACTTCTCTAGACCGCCCGTTACCCAAATGAACTACCATGACTTTACGTTTGACAGCGAAAAATTGTGATTGTATTTCAATGTAAATTAAAAAAAAATTTAGAGCCCGAAAACAGGGATAAAAGACTGCTGAATTTGACGAAAATCGTTGCAGCCGTTAATATATATATATATATACATACAAGATTAACTCATTTAAATATTAAAGATTCAATAAACATTTTCGATTAATTGTAACATAATTTCTATAATAATGTTTAACCATTTATGATTGATTTTTGTTCTTAGGAATACCCCACTCTTGAAGTTAAGGGAACATACAAATACGTAGCACCTGATGGCACCCCTGTCCAAACCGACTACATCGCCAACGAGGGTGGATTCCAACCTACCGTAAGTATAGATTTAGTATACAAACCATAAAGTAACTAGTAAATTTTATAACTGATCCCTTTTTGGTTAAATCAACTAATTAAACCGCCATTTACTTAATCTAAAAACCGACGTTTTGAATCTTAAGTTTATAAATATTATTGTTATAAATCGAATTCACAAACATAATCATATATATTTTATGCCCTTAGCGCACAGGGATGCCAACATAACAATTTGAATAATTCAAAATGGATTCCATTTCTATTAAAAAAAAAAAACAAGATCGAAGTTTATGAATAACGAATTAGGATGTTCTTTTGCTTTTCTGATAGTATGTCACGAATATAATTTTATTTATATATAAACCGTATTTTACATTCAAAGTAAATTTAGTTATAAAAACGAATATTCGGAATGATTAAATTACATATTAATTTATAGAAAACCTTGATCTTTAAGGTTTTGATTGTGATGGTGGTATATAATTAGGATGTCCGCAACGATGTTAGATGTAACTGATTGGTATAGCATTATTCCAATTTTTTACTGTTGTTTATCTAGTATTTTTAACGTTCAGAAACTTAACCGTAACCCAATCAAATTCAATTGACGTATTGTTGACATTCCTTTATGTAAAAAATGTAAAATATTCTAGCACGATGGAATATTAATATTGAATGTATATAGAAGTTTATGGTAAAAAAACCTCAAAGATATGTAATTATCAATTCCATTTTTACAAAGTCGCCCTCATTAATGCTATTTATCCATTATCCAAGCTGTGATAGCCCACCGGCAACACCATGCGACTCTTTCGAGGAGGTCACGGGTTCAAACCCCGGGCAGACACTAATGAGTTTTCTGTTAAACTTATGTGCCTAATTGATAAAAATGTATCATACGCTTTCCGTTGAAGAAAAATATCGTGAGGAAACCTGCATATCTCTAAAAAATTCTGGAGATATGTGTAGCCTACTAATGCGCATTGGAGCAGCGTGGTAGGTCTTAGCTCCAATCATCCACCCAAATACAACATTTTCTATTAAAAAATTATTGGTTCTGTTGGTTCTTCGAGCCTGGGTGTGTATTTGTATTTATGTATGTATTTAAAACTATATCTGTCACCCATAACACAAGTATTAAGTACTTACTTTGGGGACGGATGACGGATGTATGTAAATGGCCCATATATTTATTTTTGTGACAACATGGCGTAGGCAACAAGGAGGATATATTTATCGTCTAGTGATATACTATAGTGACGTAACATACAACGATTTCAAGGTAATAATTTCTTCCACAGGGTAGCCACATCCCAGTCGCCCCACCAGTACCAGAAGCTATCCTCCGTTCTCTCGCCTACATCGAGGCTCACAAGCCAGTCGTGACTGGTCGCGTATCCAAGCGTTAAGTGACAACCCTTGACAACTAAAATAACTGCTACTGTATAATAATTGTTGGACTTACTGATTAAAACGTTTTGTTTTGTTTTATATTTTTAGCATCGTGAAATGTAAGAACGAGTTGTAATAAAGTGTGACATACAATTTTGTTGTTTCTATAAACACCATTGCTTTTATTCAACTTGTAATGTATGTGAAGACGGGATCTTGCAAGATAAGTAAGTAAAAAAATAAGTAACGGCCTGTTAGTATCCCACTGCTGAGAATAGGCCTCTTCTCTCCTTTTTTTTTTTGGAGAGAATGATTTGAGCTAAGACCTACCACGCTCCTCCAATGCGGATTGGTAGGTTACACATATCCCCAGAATTCTCTAGAGATATGCAGGTTTCCTCACGATGTTTTCCTTCACCGAAAAGCGTGTGATAAATTGCAATTATCAATTAGACACATAAGTTTTAACAGAAAAACTCATTGGTGTCTGCCCGGGTCTGAACTCGTGACCTCCTCGAAAGAGTCGCACGGTGTTACCGCTGGGCTACCACAGCTTTTGCAAGATGATAAGCATGATTGGCTCCAGACGAGAAACTGCTTAACAGTTAACAGTAGGGCCTTGAAATTTTCTTAAAAGCTTTTTGAAAGCATTCGAACTTGAATAGTTTAGTAGTAACTTTAATATGCCTTATGTACTATATGACACTACGAATAATTGATAATACATTATGTCCTACTTTTCTTAAAGCTGAAAATTCTAAAATATGTTGTGGCCATTGACTTTCGCTTTGTATTTTATAGCAACACAGTCATGAAACAAGAGTATCGCGCCCTTTTTGATTAAAATGGTAACAACACTGTGACGTGTTGTTTCCGGTTGAGTCTTCCTATTGATAAAACGTTTCAGTGACAGTCAGTCTTTGCTCGTCATTCAAGAGAAGTGCATCTCGGAACGGGAATTATGGTATTCCTATTATATCGTGTTATTGTATGTAGTGTGCGTTAACAAATACAGTTTTCATCATTCTCTTGCCATTATCCCACTCTAAGGGCGGTTGGAATAACATGTTATAAACATGCATTATTTTACGAACTTACCTTAATCGCATTTTATGACACCTCGATCAGAAATGAGGGTGGTCTATTCTACTCTATCATATAAATGGAAAAATTTATAATATTTTAAGAATTACTTTATTTTAATACTGTTTGCTCTCACTAAAAAAAACTGATTCTCTATCTACTATTACCTACCTATTAGTGCTCATCTAATTTTGTGCATAACTTGTGCACTGAAACGGCAAGCCTAGTTTGTCTTAAAAAATATACTCAACCAAAAATCATATCCTAGTCTCGTCTCTCTTGGTTGAAACATACCAGGTTTAAAGCTGAACTTTGTACCTAATATTCTAAATTTTCAAGGTCAGAAGTTTATATTAATAATGTTAATAATTCTTACAAATTAATTACATAAAATAGCGTTTGACATCTCAGTTTTATAAGTATTGTAATTAATTGGTATAATAAAGAATGACACGGCTATATTTGTAATAAATATATATCCTATTTGAATAATAACAATTTATTAAATATATTTATTGACGTGACAACGTCTTAAATTAGGTTGCGGCTTGGAGTCCTCATGAAAAAGTGTAATGCCCGCTCACGTCTGTTACGATGAGTCACCGAACGAAAGAGAGGCCCGCCGGACTGGCGAATGCCTTGCGTCTCTCTCCCAGTCCAATCCATCACATTTAAAAAGACGTTGTCACGTAAAATCTTTGCCCGTAAAACCGACTTTACAGGCAACCTTTTTTTTATACTGTAACATGTCTTAACAAGCCGTGTGGTATCCGGCTGAATAGAAAAGTACCACCCTCATTTCTTACCGAGGTGTCGTAAAAGGCGACTAAGGTAAGTCCATCCGCCGTGTGATATTCGGCTGAGTAGAGTGGACCAACCTCATTTCTTACCGAGGTGTCGTGAAAGGCGACTAAGGTAAGTTGATCCACCGTGTGGTATCCGGTTTAGAAGAATAGACCACCCTCTTTCTTACCGAGACACATTACAACATGTCTACACTCGTAGTGTATATTAATTTGAGCTTCATAAATGCAGAAATAATATTATTATTTATTACCTTTAAGTAACCGTTCGTTTATAGTAAATAGTTTGTTTAGTCTATACCAAAGATTATTGTTTTTTTTACCTATTAACGTCATTTGCTTATTATTTTATGTAATTTTTTTTAATGAAAATTGTCTTTTTTTTGGTGTTCAATAAGTTGCACATGTTAAATTATTTTTTTGTGTCTATTTTTGTATACGTAAGTTTTTCCTATATGTAGCAACTTTATATATACAAGATTAACTCATTTAAATGTTAAAGATGTATTTAACCGACACATAAAAAAGGATCTAATGGCTAATGATGAGGTTATGATAAAACAAGAGGCCTTCAACTGTCAGTTATTTTAACTGTTCCTTCTAAACAAATTTACAAATACATACTGACCCTCAGATTAACGTTTCTTGTATAACCTTTACGTAAAAGTATATTTCAACGACCTTGACATGAACTTTACTAACTTTTATTATATGAGTTAATTTAGTTGTAATGGTACACGATGCGCCGATTTGCATCCAATATGCATGATAATTCTAGTAAACTACTGACATTTGCAAATTGCCTTGCCAATAATTCAGGAAACTAATTAAGGAAGTAACTACCATTCCAATATGACATATTGGAACCTATGTACCTCTGTATAGTGCAATAAGAATAAATAAATAAATAAATAAATAAAATATTTCATATACACCTATTTATTTTAACGTAGTAGCTTCTGCTTGCGATTTCATTTTAAACATCAGCAACTTAATAAAAACTAGACTATGTCTAACCTTAGATCTGTGACTCTGCATTCAAAATCAATTAATCAACATCAACGGTTTAATATGTTTACCGTGACTCTATATAAATGAGTAAACAGATGAAATCAAATTCCAATTCAAAATAATTTAGTATCAAGTAGACTTATAATCAAGTCATTTTGAGTCGTCAATTGTACTAATATTTACATACATTCTCAAAGCAGGAGCCGCTAGATTTCTACTTAGTATATTACGTAAATTGCCATTTTGTTATAATCCATTATGTTAATAAAATTATATTGCTATATTATACTAAGTATTATATAGTACTAGTATAGATACGAGAGACACTCAAAAAGGATACACAGGCTAAGACTTTGTTAATTAATTTTATTGTCCTAGATTGATATTTAAAATTCACCAGGATAACGTCGTCCTGAAACCTGCATATTCCCAGAAAACCTCTACAATATGTGTAACCTGTAATCCTCATAGAAATGTGGTGTGGTGGATATATGCTCTATATCCTAGTTCCTAGAGACGGACCTTTGCTTAGTGGTCGAACAGTTAATTCAGCTGGTTACCTGCGAGCTGCATGAGTCATAGTATATATTTGACGCAATCGTTAATTTTTTTAAGTCACAACTAATCCATACGTCTTCATTAATAACATAAATATTTTTTTAATAATCTACATTAAACCTCGATTGATGTCACCTTAAGCTGTTAATATTAAATATTAAATAGTTATTTATTCGCAGGAATGTGAGCAGTAATTGGCTTAGCCTGTCTCGTTCACTTTGCATAGGTCATCTAATTATGCAACTAAATTAAGTATATCGTGACATGCATAAATCTTTTATATTAAAAATATTAAAAATATTTAAAATAGTTAATCTTACGCCGTGTCGTATCCGGCTGATACCACATGGACCGTGATTTGTCTCGCGGTCTTGTGCCTTCGATATTCCCCTGTACTACAAGGCGTTCTACAGAGGCATCTCCCCGACGAGACACGTGTCCGAAAAAATTGAGAATTCGACCTTGAACGATGGAGGATAAACGCTGCTTGATGCCAAGTTCTCGAAGGATGGACTCGTTAGTTCTAAATTCAGTCCATGAAACTCCGAGCATCCTTCTCCAGCACCACATCTCGAGAGCGTCTATTCGCTTCTTCTCACTTTCCCGTAGCGTCCACGTCTCACAAGCATAGAACCAGTCATTTCAAGGGTTATTTAGACCCTTAGGCCGCTGTTGCTTCCTCCAACTGGTTTAGCAGTTGGGTGTATGGTTATCCTGCCATTGGTCGGTCGCCAGAGCCTCTTCTGTTATCTAGCAGGGAGCACCACGGAAACCATTTGGTTGCCCTCGCCATATGGCGCGTGCAGGCGAGGTTGACTTGGGGCTGGTGAGATGAAATTACCAATTTCCCCCTTAATCCCCGTGTATTACATCGCGTATGGCGGGGTATCTCTGTTGCACTATCCTTATCGCTTAGTTAATCCGCGCGTTAATCGCAAGCTCAATTTGTGCCATATCGTGCTGAGTTATCTTTTACTTAATAAAGTCTCCGGATGAAACGTATTCCCAATACCTGCATCCACGTCTCATAACACTATGTTAACAGCCTGTACCTCGTTAATAGATTAACACGTCATACAGCTGACCTACACCACGCATCTATCACGTGACAAGATCACCATTTAAATAAATAATATCATATCGATGGCTCTAAGAACTTGAGTTTTATATTAATTATTCATGTTCCATTCATGTCTTTTTTTAAGCAAATGTCAAAGACAACGATTAAAATTTATTACCTACTATAACCACATTTTCGGAAAACTTGTTAAGCGCGAATCATCTGGTAAGTATAAAAATTTATTTAACTTTATCTGGTATTTTTTTATAAGCTAAAACCAACAGTATGTACATAATACTTAGGATAATAAAACTAGTGTTATTTCTAATAGAGACCTACACATTTCAAAATTAATGAACAACGTTAAACCGTTACATATGCAAATAGTGGTTACCTATTGAAAAGATAACCAACTAAAACAATAGCAATACTTGAACTTGAGAATAAATAAGTAAAATAAAATTTAGGAGTTCATCTTAGGAATATAACAAAAAGCAAAAAATGATAAAAATAATCTTAATTATAAGGTATTATAAAGTAAGTAATTTCAAAATAGATTACAGTGTCCTAAAATTAAGATGGTTTAGCTGGAAATTTTGCTGCAAGGCAGCCTCTATGGAATCTTAAATTTTCTTTAATTTATATTAGTGAAAAGGTATATTTTTATTGTACTTAACTGTCCTGTTTCATATACTGTTTGTATATATTGGCGCGAAACCGTGAAGGAACTAAATTTTGCCATATAGCTCGGCACGAAACCTTGAAATCCTTAGAGATGGCCTTATCCTTAATGGATTATCCAAATTCCGAATGTAGGATGCAAGTATCCCCAGATGTGGTTACGATGTGTCATGATTTTCGCTTATAAATAGCTATAAATTACATCAGCCATATACCAAATGTCGTCAGCGATTCATTATCATAATATATTTCACTGAGTACACCTGTGTGGGGACCGAACAAGTTTTATTTAAATGGGAGGATTTTTATGTCCTTTTACACTGACCTCTTGGCATATATAAATGTAGATAATGACCGCAGCGGATAATTTCAAAGATAGAAAACAGAATAATTTTTAAATGCATTTTCAGATTTATAAAGAGTCTAATCAAACAATTAAAGTAAATTCTTAAGTATTTAATAAATAAAAGAAAACGGATCCAAAACAATTTTTATATTGAAAAAGGGTCTTATCACTAAAATTAATATCTAATAGGCTACCTCAATTAAGCTTTAATTTAGACTTTTAGGCAAAGCTTTGGAATAGTGACGATTATGCCGTTTGTATCAACAAAACTTAAAAAACTTGTATCTATAGAGTAATTAAAATAAATCTATTTTTATTTACTCCGTTCTTTCTTAGGCTTGATGACTTTCTATATTTATTTTATATATTTCCAGTAACGAGTAATTTGGTTCATATTATGCATGCATAGCCTGCCGCTGTGTGGTATCCGGAAAATAATAATGAAAAGAATAGACCACCTCCTTTTGTTACCCAGGTGTTGTAAAAGGCGACTGAGGTAAGTTGACGTCAGGCCGGTCGCAAAACTCCTAGCCAAATAAATCATGTGACAACATTTTTATAACGTTGTGCCGACCCCACTTAAAGTGGGATAAGGGTAGGAAAATGATATGCATTAATAGCTCGATTAAATGTAACATAAATTATTATACCAATGGTCCCCAGACATCAAAGATAATATGGAAGTTAGACCAAGCACTCTGTTGCAGAGCAAGTTGGCAGATTCAAGGAATACTCTTGAGACCTGCAAGCTTATTCGCGAGGTTTCACTATTCGTAAACATCCATTAAGAAATTATGTTCTGGACCCCTTCAAGAAAGCATGTACATATATCCGTGTCTAAAAGTACATGCGTGTGTTAGTGGGTGTGTGCACGTGCGATATACATATATGAGCGAATGCGTATGTATATTTTGTGACTATAAATGACTACATGATTATTTTTTTAATGTATTATTATACTACTTTGTCTAATCAGACATAAAAAAGAGAGACTGATAGATTCCCCCTCATTTCCTTTCTATTTTAATATGTACTTTAAGTATAATTACTATAGTATTGTAACAGGCATTACAACTGGGCACTGCCTGTTAAACAGACACCTGTCAATAATGAGAATAACAGAAGATGCTGCGTGCCCAGAGTGTGGAGAGGAAGAAACGAGTCTTCACCTTATGGCTGAGTGCCCTATGTACTCGCTGGTAAGATGGGAGATACTAGGTAAGGATGAAATTGAAGTTGAGGATCTGACAAATATCTCCTTCAGGGATATTATCAGGTTCGTAAAAGCTACGGGTAGATTAGAGCAGGTGACACTGTCGGGACAGCAGTGAAACCCTTGTCCCAACATGGGGAAATGGGTGGAATAGTCGGGAATAGGAGCTGATCACCCGTCCTGCACCGACAGGCGTCCCCGAAATTAGATAGATAGATAGATAGTATTGTAACCCTTCTACCGATTTAAAATATATACATATTATAAATAAATATATACAAATTAATACAAATATTTTATCGGATTAGAAGTACAACAAGTAACCAACTCAATTCCCTAAATCATTCAAATAGACAAAAACAAAACAGCTACTGATTCCAAGTAGGAAAAAATAGCTCTTATAACGGGTATATAACTAGAAACTGCCAATTTAATAAATATCTTACAAAAAATATCCATCGCGTTTGGAATGAGGAAAAGAGGAAACCTGTATTTAACTTACAGTTGAATCACATATTTTTTTATTAATGAGTCGGAAATAATGGTTACACACATGTTAAGAAATGATGATTAAATGAAACAAATATAATTATTATAAGATATAAGTATTTTGATATTGAACCGGCGTATTACCGCCGGCTCACCGACGATATGCTCCGCAGACGTGTAGACGAAAAAAAAAAAAAAAAACGGAGAGAAGAGGCCTATGCCCAGCAGTGGGATAGTAACAGGCCGTTACTTACTATAAGTATTTTGCTATAATCCGCGTTTATTAAGAAAATTCATGTAATGCTAATTATAAGTAAGCTAAACCGGTCTCATACTTTAGGTATACATGCAGGATCACCTCTACTTTACCAATCATCCGCCAGGAGATAGGCTTCTAAACAAAAACGGTTTATAGCAAAATAATTCTATCATGACTATGGAATTAACAAAGTAACGCCTACTTTCTTTAGTGTATCCATTTTTATTCTTTAACTTAAAAAGGTTGGTAATTTCCAATATGTTGCTTTGACCTTTTTCCATGCATTGAAAGTTAACTATTTGTTTGCCAAAAATTAAGATTATATAATGTGCGAAAACCTTAATAAAATATAAATGTTTAAGCTTACAATAATTTCGAATAATATACCTCTACCAAACCACGACATTTTTCTTATTTTTGTATAAAACATTTGTATAGAAACGAATAAATTGAGACAGGTCATCGTTCTCATTTCCTGCCCTTATCCCACTCTAGGTGGGATGGGCACATTACGTTATAAACATGTTGTCACATAATTTGGCTACGTATTTTACGACCGGCCAACTGAATGACGTCAACTTAACTTAATCGCATTTTGCGACACCTAGGTAAGAAAAAGGGTGGTCTATTCTACTCAGCCAGATACCACACGGCGAGTCAACTTACCTCAGTCGCCCTTTAGGACACCTCGGTAAGAAATGAGGGTGGTCTATTCTACTCAGCCGGATACCACGCGGCTTTGAGACAGGTATATTATAAACTACGTATTTTGTATATATGTTCTATGAGACATAAAACACCTACTTCATGCATAAATAATTCACTGCATATTTAAATTTAGTAATGGCATTCGAATAATGGGTTGAATTTAATTTAAGATGCATTTGCCTTTTTTTTAATCGAGTTTGAAATGTAAATTAATTAAACGAGTCATAATTCAATGTTCAAATATACATTTTTTTAAACTAAAGGTTGAAATGTTAGAAAAAAGAATTAAAGGTTATGAGAAATCGATAATACCGCCTTTTTCGTATCAGAAAATATTCATGGAACTTATTTTGATAAGACTAATTACGAAATTTGTAGCGGAAAAATTAGTATAAGTTAAAAATTCAAAATACAAAATATTTATTTTCTGTAAACTTGTAAACAAGTGATTTTGACTGTACTGCTTTTTAAATCGGCGAAGCTTTTTAAAAAAATGATTTTTATAACTAGGAAAATCTTGTCATTGCTATCTTGCTATAAGCTCGAAGAGTCACGCATTCTTATCATAAACGTAATCTTCAACAGTATTTTGACATCAACCTTCTTTTTATAATACTTTTAAAATCACAAACGATTAACGTACTTTGAGGAGCTGCCAGCTTATGTCAGTTCATTATATACGCAATTTTTGAATAATTATATATATTTTTATATTGCTGAAAATATACTGAGAAGCTTAATTAATAATAAGTTTTGTTATTTACACAAGAAAGGGTTACTTGTATAACTGTTTAAATTTACTTGATTGACTTTTTAAGCTAAATAAAATGTATTCAAATTATTAATTTAATTCATAATTTAAATAATTTATACTACTATTTTTGTATTCAAATTAATTTCTTCGTTCTTTAATCTTATTCAAAACAATTAAACTTAAATAGATCATTATAATTCTTAAAGCCTTATACATAATACACGGACATAAAAGTATAAGTAGATATTTATGCGGACGCTACTGAATTTGAATGGCGTCTGGATAAATGTCTCAAGATATCAATTTGTATGCATAATTCTTACAAATGCAGACAGCATCTGATTTGAGTGTGAATACAAATTTAGCATCATGCAGGATCTACCATTTCTAAGATCATAAGTGAATGGAAAATATTTCGTGGACAAAATCAATCTTCATTATTATATATAGCAACGACATTTTCCGTTTACACTTACAATATTAAAGAAGCAATTTTCTCAGAAGTCAACCTATTTATTCCTTTTCAATAACTTGTCAACTCCGCACACAAATCGCGACTACGTCAAATGGCGCTATCACTCTCCGCTCTCCTTATTTTCCTTCCGTTACACATGTTTAAGGTGTAATTTTTTCAATGGCGAGGGACCAGAGACGAAGTGTGGAATGGAAGAGAACATCCTAGCTAACCAATCTATACCAGTGAAATAAAAGCACTCGTTCTTTATTTCGAGTAGCGGCATCAAAAGTTCAGGTTGTCTTAACGAACGCCGGATTCTGTAAGAAGAGAGCAAATTTTAGGCATTGCTAATTATACGAATTCAAACCTAGGGCAGGCCATCTATGAAAATAGCTAAATAAATATTTCCAATTCATAATAATTGTAAGTTTAAATTTCACGCCGTGTGGTATCCGGCTGAATAGAATAGTACCACCCTCTTTTTTTACCGAGGTGTCGTAAAAGGCGACTAAGGTAAGTCGACCCGCCGTGTGGTATCCGGCTGAGTAGAATAGACCACCCTCATTTCTTACCGAGGTGTCGTAAAAGGTGACTAAGGTAAGTTGACTCACCGTGTGGTATCCGGTTAAGTAGAATAGACCACCCTCTTTCTTATCGAGGAGTCGTAAAATACGATTAAGATAAGTTGACGTCAGGCAGGCGGCCGGTCGTAAAATACGTAGCCAAATCATATGACAACATGTTTATAGCATGTTGTGCCGACCCCACTTAGAGAGGGATAAGGGCAGGAAGATGATGAATAATTGTTATTTTAAATTAATAAAAAAACTGTTAATTTTACTTTCTTATAGCTTATTAGTCATTTTATTGTTGTGTTCTTAAGTTTTTGGATAGTTTTGGATAGTATTATATTTAAATTAATAATACTTTTTTTTATTTACAGCAAAATTGTACAAGTTATATCTATCTTAAACTACTTACACGCTAGGACTATACAAACCATGCCCACGTGGAATGGTACCAAGAATGCTGATATCTGTAAATCCTATCCAAAGGTGACAATAGGTTATCAGATATCAAACATTTAAATGGAGTCAAAACCTAGTATATAAATATTGCATCTAGAATATTTTTGTAGCCTAATGTCAGAACCTTGGCAATGATGCCAGAGGGGGTATGAGATCATATCTTACAAATATTTTAGAACTTCAAATGTCAACATCAATCTAGCATTCAAAATTTCAATAGCAATAAAATGTTAAAAATAAAGGAAATAATATATCACTTTTATGAGTAATAGTCAATTTAATTCATTATTAACAATATGTCAATGTTTTTAAATTAAGTGCTAATTTTCTAGAAATATTAATTTATGCTGTATTGACATTTCTCTGTAAGCTGGAATCTAGTACTTTTAAAACAAGACAGCCAATATTTATATTTATAATGGATATTTTTGCGTTATAACCATAGAGTTATATTAGAGTAGAGAAGCCATCCTGAAATGTATCCTATCACAATAAGTAGAAAGTAATTAATGTATAGAAACCTTTTTTATACAGGAAAAAACTCCTTGTGGGTACCGCCGCCCAACGGGGACAGGCGGATGTTATGTCGGACTCGCACCGACTAAAACGACCTGTGTGCTCCACCACACTGCCGATGGCAAGGACAGGGTATCGTTGTATACATTCTGTGCATTCTTCCAGAGGACACCTCCTCCGGGTAGACCTCTCAAAGGAGAAGTCCCCCTCCGCTAACCAATGCATCGGGAGCACTAGATGCGCCGACCGCTTTGGGGACCTGTAAGCTAGACGTCCGATATACCCTGTTCGGAACGACCGAAGATCTCCTGACAGGGCGGCAGACGATGGGTTTAGGCAAGTCGCTACCACCTGAACTCGCCAGCAGCAGATTGGATCCAGAACAAAAGTTCACACGGTTATAACAATACATTAATGTTTATTATGGATTTAATGAAATAAAATGATAATCTGATTCTCTGTTCATTTTCAGTCTGCAAATAACCTTTAGTTCTAAAAAATATACCTACTTAGGTTACGTTAAATATAATACAACAAGATATGGTCATTTATATAAGAAAAAAAAAAATTTAAATAATCACGATGTCGAATTTATAATCCCAGAAGTTGAACATAAGTATGTTTTTTTATTTACGACATCCTGCATATCCCTAATCCTGCATATCCCTAGAGAATTCTGGAGATATGTGTAACCTAACAATCCGCACTGGAGCAGCGTGGTAGGTCTTAGCTCCAAACCTTCTCTCCAAAAACGGAGAGAAGAGGCCTATTCTCAAAAAAAAAAAAAAAGTAAAAGAGAATTGTAAGTAAGTAAGTAACGGCCTGTTACTATCCCACTGCTGGGCATAGGCCTCTTCTCTCCGTTTTCTTTTGGAGAGAAGGATTGGAGCTAAGACCTACCACGCTGCTCCAATGCGGATTGGTAGGTTACACAGATCCCCAGAAAAATCTCTGGAGATATGCAGGTTTCCTCACGATGTTTTCCTTCACCGAAAAGCGTGTGATAAATTGCAATTATCAATTAGACACATAAGTTTTGACAGAAAACTCATTGGCTCGGGTTTGAACCCTATACCTCCTCGAAAGACGCGCACGGTGTTACCGCTGGGCTCCCACAGCTTAGAGAACTGTAGATCTCAAAAATACTATGAAAAAGTGCGCAACAGCATGTCTCTATCTATTATGGTTAACTCACAATAACTACTTTTACGTTCAAAAGCCGTAAGCACAGCTCGTAAAAAATAAGAGGTTAGAGAGTTATACCATCTGGCGATCTTATCGGTAGGTAGCCATCTCTTCCAGACAACCAGGAGCAGCATCTATTTCGAATAGATGAATGAGATAAAGGTAAATGAAATAATCAAATGGTGAAAAAATCAGATGGAAATACATAACATTTAAAGTGGTTTTCTTTGTCTTATCGGGTTCAGAAATATCAAAGTTCATAATAATTCTCCTGACTTTATACCACTTTAAGTAAGATCGGCACAACATGTTTTAAACGTGTTGTGATGTGATTTGCCTGACGTAAATTTAGCTTAGTCGCCTTTTACGATACCCTGGTAAGAAATTAGGGTGATCTATTCTATTCATCCCAAAACCACACGGCGGGTCAACTTACTTAAGTCGCCTTTTACGATACCTCGGTAAGAAATGAGGGTGGTCGATTCTACTCAGCCGGATATTACAAGCCGGGTTAACTTAAATTAGTGGCCTTTAACACCTCGGTAATTAGGGCGGTCTACTCTACTCAACCGGATACCACACGGCGGGTCAACTAACATTCGTTGCCTTTTACACCCCGATAATGTGGGTGGTCTACTCTACAACTGGATACCACACGGCAGGTCAACTTACCTCGGTCGCTTTTTACAACACTTCGTTAAGAAATGAGTGTTCTATACTCAGCCGAAATACGACATGGTACGGAAATATCAAAGTTTATTAATTTTGTACAAAGCTTAAAGCTTATATATAAACCCGGGAAACTACGCACCACTCTGCCATCACGGCTTAAAACGTTAATGCTCTTCTTTTTTTGTCTAAGTAGTGACAGTACTATTAAGGAAAACCCGTTTCATAATACCTATTTATCGATTAACATTTTTACCGGACCGCATGATATGCTAAAAAAATCAACAAATCGCGTTCACCTTGTAAAAAAAAATCAACCATATTTAATATGAGATCTTCTTTGTTGCAAAATAATGCAAATGCCGATACTATAATCGAACGAATCGTTCGAGTATAAAACGCGGGTGGATTATTTTATAATCACAGTTATACATCGTCTGTTAACTTTGACACACAACATGGTGAGTGGCTTGCGAGACCAAAAAAAATATTTTTTTTATCATAAAAAATATTTCTTAGTAATTTATTAATTAATGAATTCTAAATTTTCAAGAAAAAAATTGATCCAAATTATACAACCGAATAGCGATTTAATTAAAATATAATCAATACAAATTATTAAAATACAATTAATGTTGTTCGTTTTATTATTAGAATTTTCGGTTTTTGAAATATTCTATTTATAAAATTTATGCGTTAGCTACAAATACGTAATTCATTTAAAATATCAATTAATTAGGAAATATATTTTAGAATACAAAAGATTTTTTTTCTATTAGGATTTAAAATTTTACTTCTCAAGTTTGGTTTTATGTAAAGTTACATTTTCTTTATTTAATCCAGCTCATTTATAATAAACATTTAATAATATCATAGTTACATACTCATGTTAACTTCAATTGATATTGAATAGCATATATTTTCATTCCGTGTAAATCATGTTACAATCTACTTAACTTCTTTTGTCTGACTAATTTTATTTTTAAATAGTAATCTTATTTACTATTAATAGTGAATCTCAATATGATATCTATGGTTTATATTAATTTACTGCCATTGAAATAGATAATATCAGAATTTCACATTCATTTATAATAAAAAAGTTGTGTTATGTTTCCTATTAATGATATTAATAAAAAAAATATTCAGAGCTATTTTAGCGGTATATATAGGTTTAAAAATCAAAAACTCAGTCATTTTTTTTGCTTTTTCTGGAAATAATACTACAAAAATCGACAATTTCAAGTAAATAAAAGGAGATATAGAAAAATATAAAACGCAATTATATAAACCAACTTATACAGTTGGTTTGCTATTGATTAGGATTTAAATATAAGCAAGATAATTTTTAGTCTTTCTTTTATTTCCAATGACATTTGACATAGACAATTGGTTTTTTTTTTCTGTAGAAATCCTTCATTGCCATCTTCGCCCTCGTGGCCGTCGCTGTCGCTGACGTCGCCCACCTCCGCTCACCCGACGCCGACGCGGTTGTAGTCAAACAGGACGCTGATGTCTTCCCAGACCAATACCAATTCGCTTATGAGACCAGCAACGGCATCTCTGCCCAAGAAAGCGGAGTGCTCAAGAACGTCGGACGGGTAAGACCTTAAACGAAAACTAAATTCAGATAAAAAAAAAGCTATGATAGCCGAACGGAGAAAGGTATAAATCTCGAAAGAATCACGGGTTCAAACTCCGAGTTAACAAAATAACAATAATTTATTCTATTTAAACTTATTTGCCAGAACTCTTTTCGAAGAATGAAAACATTGTAAAGAAAGCTGCATATTTCTTTTTTTTCTCTAGAATTTTGGGTATTATGTGCAACCTACCAATCCGCATTGGAGAAGCATTTTGGTTTTAAGCTATTATCAGTTTATTTGAAAATTTAAGAAATAACATACATTGATTTTAATCAAACAAGAATAACCTACCCAATATTTTATCAGAGCATCCTGTTATAAAGAATGATACTTGTTAAAAAATCAAGCTGATATGTGCAAGAATTGTAAATAGTTTTTTTATCAACATCGAAGTTAAACTTCTCAATGATTGTAACAATTCTGTGCACGTATATATGTCTAACGTCTAAAAAGGCACTTGAAGGTCATGACTAAGTCATTGATTTAATCATTATTATAAAATTTAAAAACTACCTTAAAATTAGGTCCCTGAATAAAGTAGTATTTAATTTATTTCTTTTCGGATACTTTAATGTAAAAAAAATCCTAAAAGTACTATTTTCCAAGTCGTTTCGACGCCTCAATTCCCATTACAATAAAGACAAATATCACTCAATTTTCCCTGCAGATTATATAGTAAACTGTTTAATAAGTTTCTTGAGCAAACACAAGCTCAAAGAAGTCACGACGACCCCTAAGGTTGCATAGAATAGATCGTTGCTTAGAGACAATACCGTAAATTGTGCTTTTTAAAGCGAATTAAATAACAGAGTATTAAATAAAAATTAAAGTTTTCAAAGCTCGAGATCCTTTTAAGATATCCCCACCAAAGAAACGTCCAGTAGTGGACATTATTGGTTAAAGAAGAAAAAAGTATAATTCATCCTTATAACAGAGTCTATCTAATTTTTCTATTAGTTTTGTGAATATTTTCAACGGATTCAAAGAAAAAAACCCCTTAAAACTTTAACATTTTAATGATTGCATGAAATTAATGCATTGTCGTTTAAATTTTCTAGAATAGTTAGTCATAATACCGATTTTAAAATGCATTTAGAACAAGCTTAGAAACACGCGTCAATTAAGTTACATTTGTTCCTATTTATTAGATTGTGATTTGAAATTAAATTGATAGTTTGTTAAAGAGCAAAAGTTCAAGCATCAATTTGAAAATCAGTAGAGTCGAGGTCAGTCCGAATGACATTTAAGTGGCAGATGAGTTTGTTGCCGAAATATGTACATAAATTTATTGAAGAACCTTGATATTTTCCCCAAGGTCAGGTCAACTAATTAAAATTAAATACATTTGAATGTGACCACATGATGCTTTGACCTTATTTTATTATAAGGATATCTATAAAATGCGTCATCGAATATTTAACAAAAAAATATTTGAGGAAAATATATTGAAACTTACATGTCCTTAGAGTAAAGCTTATCCATACGAATATTTTTCGATTGAATAATTTTTTGTATAAGTAACAAAATGGGCCTTAGTTGTCTGTAATAAAGAATTAATTATAAATAAGAAAGTCTGTCTGTCTGTTTATATATTTGTCTGTTTGTGTGTTCTTTCATTGCTAATCTTTAGCAATATAAAAGTTTAGCAGTATAAAAGTTGGTACAATAGAAGATTGTATAACGGACTAATATATAGATTTTTTTATCCCAGTCCCAATCGGTTTTTGAGGATAGGATTATATTAGTATTATAAACAGTCGTAAAATAAATAGTAACCTACTTTCTTTAAAGGTTTCACTAAGTATTTCGGGAATTTCTCCAATGAATATTAAAATTAATCATTTTTTAATGTTCGTCAATCAGTTCTATTGATAACGGAGTGTGGTATCCGGCTGAATAGAATAGTACCATCCTCATTTCTTACCAAAATGTCGTAAAAGGCGACTAAGGTACGTTGACCCACAGTGTGGTATCCGGTTTAGTAGAATAGAACACCCTCTTTCTTACCGAGGTGTCGTGAAACACGACAGAGGTAAGTTGACGTCAGGCAGGCGGCCGGTCGTAAAAATGCAGCCGACCCCACTTAGAGTGGGATAAGGGCAGGAAGATCAATCAGTTCTATTGATAGGGAGATTGACCAATTCTGAATGTAATTGTATTTTAGGAGGATGAAGCTATTGAGGTCCAGGGCTCAAACTCCTACACCGGCAACGACGGTCAAGTATACTCCGTGAGCTACGTCGCCAACGAAGGCGGATACCAACCCCAGGTAATTAACTGTTTTTCAAAAATATTTTGTTTCTCCACTATTCTACTGCCCTATTGGTGCCTGTGGCAGTAACTCTGCCTTCAACTCGATAGATAGATTCGATTCCCACTTATAGCTAAAATACAATTTGTTGGTTCTTCAAATCTAGGTTATTTATGTATTTATTTAAAATTATATATTGTAAACGGCAATTACAAGAGCTCGCTGCTACCGTGCGTATTACGTGTGCAGCTGATGGGTAACGAACTCGCCACGATGCCACAAAGCAATTATAGATATCACTGAACGTCCTACGAACACAGCCGATATCGTGCTCGATGTAATGCGTAACAAAAAATAGAGGTCGTGATGGCAACGAAAAAACAAGCGATCTTGTGTGATTTGACATTTGCTTTGGGATATTGTATTAATTACAAGTGCAGGAATACAATCTGAATTTTAGTTTCTTCCTTATCAATATATATTAGCCAGTCTTTCAGCCATAACACAAGTTTTAAGTTTCTTTGGGATCGGACGAACGTATGTGTAATTGTCACATATATTCACTAAATACTATTATATCATAGAAACTAATTAGAAACTCTTTTGTTTAAAGTTATCATACTATAATACTAATTGATTATTAATGAATTCTTATGGCTACACATTCAGCAACTTAAAGATCAAAGTTTAAATAATCATTAAAGAAACAAAATTTTGCAATTTATGAACTAATAAAATAATAATCGATATTTAAAATCGATTTAATATTGGTGACTCAATAGTTTGAAGCAATATTTGAAGATAAAGAAATAGATTCGGTCTTTAGAAACATAAAGCTATCTTACTTAATACAACATTCCGTCTAGGTCAAATGATGCACTATGCTCATTTCATTAATAATGAACAGCGTAGGATTTAAAGGTGACATGCCTTATTCGAGACGGGAAGCTATTATATGTATCTTATGAAAGTTTAATGCCTATTGTGTAATTCTTTGACCTTTGTATAACTATTTCTATAAAGGTTGACATTTTTAGATTTATCGATATTTTTCTACTGAATATTATTTTATAGATGCCAGAGATTGCTTAAAAGCATTATGATTTTGTTGTGGAGTCTATCTCTGGTATTTCAGTTGCTGGGTGAAAATATTGTCGTGATTGTGGTAGTGAATGCGTGCACTGCTTGTGAATTGTTGTATTATTAGTATTTTGTAGTGCATTAGTTTTTACGTATCCTGAATGTATAAGGTATGAGAACGGATCACTGTACATTTAGCTATACATATATTTTTTTGATAGCGGATTAAAGCACCATAATATTTCATTACTTTTACATTATGAACCTTTATGGGTTCTATAAATTATTTATAGTATAAGTTAATTTTTGCAATAGCTTATTTAATTTATTATTAATATATTCTTCTACAAATGAATTTGCTGACCTTTGAGCCTGGGTGTATATTTGTATTTAAAAATTATATAAGTATATATTCACCAAATATCTGTCACCCATAACACAAGTATTAAGTTACTTACTTTGGGGACGGACGAACGTGTGTAAGTGTCCCATATATATATATTTATTTAATTATTTATATTATTAATAAGCAAAATTAATTTAACAGATGCTAATTTTGACATTTCAAAGACCTTTATTAAATATACCAATTATCTATTGCAGAAGTGATAAAATCACGGAATTTTCCAACTGCAAAATTGTTATTAATCTGTTTGCTAATTTAATCTTTTCTGTTACAGGGTGCTCACCTCCCCACCCCCGTCCCAGTGCCTGAGTACATCGTCAGGGCCCTCGCTTACATCGCCGCCAACCCCCCAAAACCTGAGCCAATCTCCAGAATTTAAATTTAGTACTTAGAAATATCATTAAAATACTGCCATATATTTGTTAACTCTAGTCGCGTTTTGTGATGGAGCAATAAAAGTTATAGTAAACCGTTCGCACTGAGCTATTTTATTACCAGCCTTTCCTATATTTTATTCCTTTATATACTGAAATTTTAATTAAATCGATTATTTTATTATTATAACCATCATCATCTTCATGCCCTTATCCCACTCTGAGTGGAATCGGCACAACATGTTATAAACAAGCAGTGATATGATTTGGCTGCATTTTTACGACCGGCCGCTTGCCTGACTACAAGGTACCTTAGTCATATTTTACGACACTTCAGTAAGAAATGAGGCTGGTCTATTCTACGCAGCCGGATACCACATGGCGGGTCGACTTACCTAAGTCGTATTTTGCGACAACTCGGTAAGAAAGAGGGTGGTCTATTCTATTCAACCGGATATCACACAGCGGGTCGACTTACCTTAGTCGCCTTTTACGACACCTCGGAAAGAAGTGAGGGTGGTCCATTCTACTCAGCCGGATACCACACGGCGTAAGATATAATATTTAAAATTTAATATTATTAATTAATTATTTCTATTAGCTACAACAAATAAAACTCTTATTATTTAAAATTTCATACAAAACAGTCAACTAGTACCTGTATGGTCACTTCCTAGAGCCCTTACCTTACATGAAAACTTGTGAAATATCATAAAACAGATGAAAAATGCGACTGAAGTAATTGCTGAAGTATTCATTCAATAAAAGTGAATGTAAATGATATGTTTCCCCATATATATGTTATCTTTCAAAGTGTTTCAGTCACGCTATATCGACATCACATTTAATTTGTAGTTATTAATGTATAAGTCAAAATAACCTTGTGATGAGAGCATATAGATAATCTATTAAGTTAATTTTCATCATGCAAGGACGCAAGCCATGATTCGCAAATAGTTGACTGGCCCGTTGGAGCAGTGGGTAGTGACCCTGCCTTCAGCTCCACGGGTCGCGGGTTCGATTCCCGCCGAGGGCAAACATTTTCTATAAATGAATTTGTTGGTCTTTGAGCCTGGGTGTATATTTGTATTTAAGTATGTATTTAAAAATATATAAGTATATATTCACCAGTTGTCTGTCTACCATAACACAAGTATTAAGTTACTTACTTTGGGGACGGACGACCGTGTGTGTAAGTGTCCCATATATTTATTTATTATATTTATTATTATTTATTTATTAGTTATAAAGTTTTCTTAGGTTCAAATTCGTTCAACGTGCTTTATCTATAATATTTAATGTTGTTAATGTTGTATATATATACCATATAAATATAATGCTCCTTCAATTTTTAGAGTTAAATGTCCGCCGTGTGGTATCCGGCAGAATAGAATAGTACCACCCTCTTTTCTTACTGAGGTGTCGTAAAAGACGACTAAGGTAAGTCGACCCGCCGTGTGGTATCCGGCTGAGTAGAATATACCACCTTATTTCTTACCGAGGTGTCGTAAAAAGCGACTAAGGCAAGTGACTCACAGTGTGGTATCCGATTAAGTAGAATAGACCAACCTCTTTCTTGTCGAGGTGTCGTAAAATACGACTAAGATAAGTTGACGTCAGGCAGGCGGCCGGTTGTAAAATACGTAGCCAAATCATGAGACAAGATGTTTATAACATGTTGTGCCGACCCCACTAAGAGTGAGATAAGGGCAGGAAGATGATGATTTTTGAGTTAAATGAGGGTGGTTTATTCTACTCAGCCGTATACCACAAGTAAGTGAAAAATAAAATTATTTAATATGGACTTTTTTATTTATTTACATTATCATTTCAGTTATAGTAATATAGTATAATAGCTGTACATTAAAATTCAGTGCGTCTTGTTTGATTCCACCTGTGAGAAGTCATTCTGCAATTCCATACATACTTGCTATCTCATTCTTGATATATTTATTATCCCCTACCATGGTGTATTAAATGAAATGCTTTTTGGATTACACCGTGTGGTATCCGGCTGAATAGAATAGTACCACCCTCATTTCTTACCGAGGTGTCGTAAAAGGCGACTAAGGTAAGACGACCCGCCGTGTGGTATCCGGCTGAGTAGAATAGACCAACATCATTTCTTACCGCGGTGTCGTAAAAGGCGACTAAGGTAAATTGACCCACCGTGTGGTATCCGGTTTAGTAGAATAGACCACCCTCTTTCTTACCGAGGTGTCGTAAAATACGACTAAGGTAAGTTGACGTCAGGCAGGCGGCCGGTCGTAAAAACGCAGCCAAATCATGTAACAACATGTTTGTAATATATTGTGCCGACCCCACTTAGAGTGGGATAAAGGCAGAAGGAGGCTTTTTGGGTTGTTTGGTTTTGAAATAAATAATAAATAACCTATTAGAATTAAAGGTAAACATATTTGTAAAGTTTCAATTTTGATTAATAATAATTAAAGATGTTTTGGTGATAAATTATGCAACATTATTTTCCACGACTATATTGTATGACGAACGAGTTAGTGAAACTGATCGTTATTTATGACTAAATCGCCAGTAAGTTATTTTAAAAAAAACAGTCTTAAAAAATAACTTATTGAAAATATTATACATATTATTAATAATTTATCTAGATTGATATTACCTTTAGACAATTATTTAAAAGTTTATAGGCATTAAAACAACGAGAACTTAATCAATAAAATGTTTGATTAATTTGTGTAATGTATTTGTGATCTTCCCAACACCAACACATCCCAGGATTTTTTTTAAATATTCACGTTTACTTACGATGTTTTCCTTCACCAAAAAGTGTGTGATAATTTCAAATATAAATTAGATATTAGTTTTAGCAGACAAAGTTATTGGTACCCGGTGTTCGAAGCCCTTAGAGGGCTAACACGTAATCACCGTTTTTCCTACACAGCTTTAAAATTTAAATTGAATTATTTTTTTTTGGTTTTTTTAAATTTTAAAATTTTTTAATTCTCGGTATTTGTTTACAAAATAAAAAAGGTAACTTCAAAAAAATAAATAAAAATAAAATAATAGCCCAAAAACAGGGATATAACGATTTTTTCTTAAATAAAACTTAGTTAGATCGAATTTTCTCCCCCAAAACCCTATATGCTGAATTTCAGGAAAATCGTTGGAGCCGTTTCCGAGATTCCGAAAATATGTATACATATATACATATAAGATTAACTCATTTAAATATTAAAAATATAACATCCTAGAACTAAATTGACACTTGTGGTAAGGGTTACGTTACTCGCAATGTGTGCATTTATACGAAGCAATATAACACGTGAGTTGTACCCGAATGCGATGTAATTTACGCTCAGTGTGGCCATGTCGGCAATAGCAAATGCTATTTCTGATGTTTTAAGATGCATGCACTAACATTTGAAGTGCAAGGAATTGCCTCAATTCATCATGCAATGTATAGTGACAGAAAAATAAATAATAATAAATAAATATATGGGACTCTTACACACACGGTCGCCCGTCTCGAAAGTAAGTAACTTAATACTTGTGTTATGGTAGACAGACAACTGGTGAATATATACTTTTAATTTTGAAATACATACTTAAATACAAATTTAGACCTAAAATAAGAAACAAAGATAACATTTAAAACCGTTTTTCTCTAGATTTCATTTCATTGAACATACGGGACCCGATAATATAGGTGCCCGAAAGTTGTCCTAAATGTATCCAGACGATTCCAAACACAGAAAGTCGTAATACACACAGCATCTTCATCGGCGAAGAGGTCTCAGTTTTCTAACAATGTTCGATCGTCAGCGAAGAAGCTGACTACATCGAAATATCTGCAATTTATCACGCGCTTCAATGAAAGAAAACATCGTAAGGAAACCTGAATACCTCTAGAGAATTCTAGTAAAACGTGTCACCTACCAATCCGGATTGAATCGGCGTGGTGGATCTCAGCTTCAACCCTCTCCACTATTATTAACATTGGGTGGGATATTAACAGGCCGTGACCATTGTTTTACTGTTACTTTGGTATAATGCTATCAATTTTGCAGATACATAATTGTAATTATATAAAACAAATTTACGTAATAAAGTAAACATTTCTACGAACACAACACATTTATAATGGCTCCATTGTGACCATCACAAAGGACTGTTTGCGAGGGGAAAACATTACGGGAGAAGGGTGGTTAGCAAATATTGTTCCGTCACAAACGGGCTTAGGTACTAATGATATAATATTCTTTCTAGAAACGTCCAGTCATCGGCTAGAGTTTGATTTCTATTCTGTACGTACAGCTGAAAGAGCTTTTAAAGGATAAGTTCCCTGCGAGGGAAGTTTAAAGAATTAAGTATTCTTACATTGGCTTCACAGTATATTGTTAGCAATTTAATTTTTGTGCATAAGAATATACATAATTATAAAAAGATTGGCGATGTATATAATAGACAAACTCCTGCTTTGTGTCTTGCAAAAGTACGTAAGTCGTTTGTGGGTTTGGGTATAAGATTCTATAATAAAATTCCGCAATCAATTTTAGCTTTGCCATTACAGCAGTTTAAAAACACTGTTAAGAAAAGGCTAACACAGGAAGCCTATTATACCATTGAGGATTACTTAGATGATAAGAATGCGTGGACAAAGCTACTCTTCGACCTTGTACAAGACTAACCTGTAACTAGTAATAAGAATTATATTTTTTAAAGAGAAACCGCCGAGTTTCTCGCTGGCTCTTCTCGGTGGGAACACATGATTCGGCTTCGTATTTTATCACCGGTCGCCTGCCTGACGTCAACTTATCTTAATCGTATTTTAGGACACCTCGGTACGAAAGAGGGTGGTCTTTTCTACTCAACCGGATACCACACGGTGGGTCAACTTACCATAGTCGCCTTTTACGACACCTCGTTAAGGAATGAGGATGTTCTATACTACTCAGCCGGATATCACACGGCGGGTTGACTTACACCTCGATAAGAAATGAGGGTGGTTTAGTCTACCCAGCAAGATGCTAGACGGTGGTAAAGTGATTCCTTCATTTAAGGCTAAACAAATACGAAATTGTTTTAAATTCTTTTCAAATCAATGATGTAGTGTGTAAGAAAAAATGTCGATATACCAATACGTTCATAAAAATAAATAGAAAACGTAGAACGTAGGCGTCGATGAAGGAAATGTATGTAAATGAAAATTTTCTGCGCTGCCGTTAGATCCATTTCCTTCGTTTCCCCGCTGCGAACACATCAAGAAATTACATTTGAGGTAAGCGCGTACTTACGTCACGTATCTGATATCTTTTGTCTGACAATTACTTAGTTTTTCAATAAGTTTGACTGGCCCGTTGTCGTAGAGGGTAGTGACCCTGCCGTCAGCTCCGCGGGTCGCGGGTTCGATTCCGAAGGCCAAAATTTTCTATAAATGAATTTGTTGGTCATCGAGCCTGGGTCTATATTTGTATTTAAAACTTATGTAAGTATATATTCACCAGTTGTCAGTTGTCTGTCTACCATAACACAAGTGTTAACTTACTTTGGAGACAGACGATCGTGTGTGTAAGTGTCCCATATATTTATTATTTATTATTAATTATTAAGTAATTTTAATTACATTCTAATTCAAATTGAAAATATTCTTTATTTAAATACTTTTGAATCGTCAGATGTTAATAAAGAAGTTATGACTGTCCGAAATATGATCATACTGAAAATAACTATGAAGCAACTCGGCGGATACTTTTTCAAACAACAATACTATATAAACTAACACTTCCATAATCTATACTAATATATAAAGCTGAAGAGTTTGTTTGTTTGAACGCGCTAATCCCAGGACCGATTTCTTTGTGTTAGATTCCATGTCCATCTATCGAAGAACGTTATATATAGGCTATGTTGTAAAATCGCGCTAAGATGAATAGGAGAGGAGCAGCAATAAAAAATAGTATCAAAACGGCAAAATTTAAAGCTTTCCTTGCGTGCGCTGAGTAAACGGTAAAAGTTATTCAAAAATCATGTATTACAAAATTATTCCCCTCTAAAAGTTCTAAACAAAAGTCCGCGACAGCATATATCTAGCTTTTAAGGTTAACCCATTTAAACCATTTTTATGGTTATCAAAATACTATATTACGGTTTTAATGTTGCCGCTGGCGATTGCTAGTCATATATAAAAAGAGGCATATATTTTTTCTTACTTAACTTATAGACTTTATTTTTGATGAGCACTTTTAGACGGGCTTCACGAACTTATTATACTTGTTGTAATACGCGGGCGGAGCCGCTGGCGATTGCTGGTTATATTATTAGTATGAAAGTCTGTTTCTTTGCTCTTCATTTAAGTTGGAACTGGTCAATACCGAGGTACTTCATAATTTCAATGCAATATATATTTGTATTTAAGTATGTATTTAAAAATTATATAGGTATGTATATGTTCACCAGTTGTCTCTCTACCATAACACAAGTATTAAGTTACTTACTTTGGGGACGGACAACCGTGTGTGTAAGTGGCCCATATATTTATTTTATTTATTGTATTTACATTTTATAATTGAAATTATGTTTGTTATAGTTACGTAGAGAAAAAAAATAATGATCTTTTTTGATTTATTCCACGATTAATATAAATAGCCTAATCCTATACATTACTACATTCGAAATTGCGTTTACAAATGTATTTTTTTTTACATATTTTCACATTACTGCGTTGCTAAATTCAGTCGTACAGACTGACTTGTACAATTATTAGTATGTTATTGTAGTATGATATCTTTAATAAAACACGCTTTGTCGCATGTTTGCGCTGGCCTATAACATATTTTCATTGCTATATAGATGCCTCCTTACTTTGCGTTCAGAATTGCTTTCGAGTTTTGAATTTTTCAATTTCCTTGGAATTCAATTATAAGGAATATTGAAAGTATTAGAGTGAAATGATAATTTTCATTTTATGGGACAGAAAATCTTCAGGGAAATCGCTTTAAAAGTTTAAAAGGAGGCTGCAATATTAATCCGACACTTCTGGCTGATATTTCGTAATGGAAACCGCTAATTTACTTGAATCAACTGTTTAAATTATAGCTTTTAAATTAATTCGTGTTTGTTACATACTTCATGTAAAATTATATTTTGTTTGCAATAATTTAACTTTAAATTTACATACGTCGTAACATATTAGTCATCATATCACCACTCTTAGAGGGGTTGTTACAACATGTTATTAACATGTTGTCAGATGATTTGGCTAGGTATTTTACGACTGGCTGCCTGCCTTATGCCAACTTACCTTAGTCGTAATAGTATTACGATACCTCGGTAAGAAAGAGGTTGGTCTATTCTATTCAACCTGAGACCCAAAGGCTTGTCGACTTAACTTAGCCGCCTTTTACGACACCTCGGTAAGAAATGAGGGTGGTCTATTCTATTTAACTAGATATCATACGGTGGGTCAACAAACCTAAGTCGCCTTTAACGACACCTTGGTAAGAAAGAGGTTGGTCTAACTATTCAACCGGATATCACACGGCGAGTCGAATTATTTAGTCGCCTTTTACGAAGAAGATACGGTAAGAAATGAGAGTGGTCTATTTTAGTCAGCCGGATACCACACGGCAAACATCATAATATATTAGTAAATATATTTAGTTTTTTACTCGTACTGAATCGTAATCGATTTTGTCGTAATGATGCGTAACCGTAAGGTTTGTGAATATTGCCTGTTTCCTACACTTAGCATAACATAGATTCTCTTTATTAATGTATAGAAACCGGCTATACTCACTTCTTATTTTATCGGATGAGCCCGATTTCCCGATCCCATTTCCAGCCGCGATAATGCCGCGTAAAGAGCTCATGAATAAGAGCCCTGTTTGGGCTTGAAACTAGTCGGGCTTATCCGATAAAATAAGACGTAGGTATAGCCGGTTTCTATACATTAATTATGAATACCACTCACGATAGTTTTAATTCAAAAATAGATTCTCTTAACAAAGGCGAATCATAGCAAAATTCTATCATAACTTCTGCTCTAAAATCACATTAAGCTCGTAGTAACGCTGTCTGCGTATTGCAACTATGGTACATTTATTTGTATGAGAAGCAATACACATGAGTTGTACTCAAAAGCGATGTAATTTGCGTGTATCCAAGCTGTAAATCGAAAACCTTGTTTGTTATGTACTTGGCTTCTAAATCGTTACAGATTAATCAAGATATAAGCAATTTCTTTACAACTTGACTCGGTTTTACGAGATTGATGTCTCTTAAAGATTATTGCTTTTAGAGTTTTGTGTGCAACGTCAGATACAAAAAAGGAAGATTGAGTTTTGCGAACGATCAAGTGAAGCATTTGTTAATATTTTTAAATGTGCTAGTGATAATAAACTTAACAAATCCATACCTAATATTCTAAATGGAAAATTCTGTCTGTTTGTTTGTACCGCTTTTACGGTATCTGCTAGACCAATATTGATGAAATTTGTCATAATAAAAGGTTATACACTAAAACAATATTATCATACTCCTGCTTTTATCGAACTCTAGGTGGGGTTGACACAACAAGTTTTAAACATTTTGTTAGATGGTTTGGCCAGTTATTTTACTACCAGCTTCACTACTTCAGTTCACTTCAGCTACTACAGTTCACTGTCACAAACTTAACAATCGTTTCGCCCCGCAACCGAAGCGTCGCCAGAAGATAAACTCTACGACCAAATTGCAAATACTTCATCGCGGATTATAGCAAAATAATTTCATTATTACTTTTGTATTATGGATCTCCGCAAAGTAACGCCTAATTCTATAAATTATTTAATTATGTACTTTATCCAACTGCTATAATTTCTTGCTCTTAATTTCTTTTGAAATGCGGCGTCCATAACCTCTGTATAAACCACAAAATTTAATAATTCCCTGTCTACAGAAATAAGCTATTACTTAAAAATTTAATTAAACTTTTAGTAGTACATCGCTTAAAGTTTTCCCGTAAGTCATGCGCTATGATAACCGCTGAGATGATAAAGTTTCGTTATGATTTCATTAAAAAGTACCGAGATACTAGATTCACAGTTTAGCATAAAACTTGAAATTTTACCTGCGGTTAAAGTATTTGTTTTATAACAAGAACATGGCGCATAAATTCTTTCAAGTTATACAATATTGTTAAATTAAAATATTTAAGTCTTGGGATTTTTTTTAGAATAATTTTTTTTTTTTAAATTTTAGATATTTTGATAGCTAAACAATTAAAGAATGTGACTCTATCTTGGGTTTAGATGGGAAACTTTCTTTAACAAAATATCGCTTTTGGGCTGCAACATCATCTTCCCGCCCTTCTCCCACTCTAAGTGGGGTCGGCACAACATGTTATAAACATGTTGTCACATGATTTGGCTACGTACTTTACGACCGGCCGCCTGCCTGACATCAACTTATCATAGTCATATTTTACGACACCTCGGTAAGATATGAGGGTGGTCTATTCTATTCCGCCGGATACCACACGATGTCGCTCTTGGGCTGCAACTTAACTCAAAAATACCACTTTGAACTAAGGATAGGTGTAAAACTTAAAATACACATTTTTTTCACCAGCAATATCGGCAGAACTCATAATTCAATATAAGGTCGTTTGTTTGAGCAAAATAAAGCATTTTTTATGCATTTTGCTTAGCAATGAAAACTTTTAATCCATTTATCTCAAAACATGATTTTTTGAGTTGTGCCACTAATGCATCCCATATAGGATATATGCTTAATTTTTATTAAGAACTAGGCTCTTACCCGTAACTTCATCCGCATGTATTGTAGCCTTGGAATAAATCAGTAGCTTTTCTCTTTCTCTAACCCTAAAAATATCTCCATCAGTTGATAATAGATGACGCTTTTCAATATCATCCTATTCCTATAGAATTAATAGGATTTCTGTTACCCCGGTGTATAAGGAATAATTATGCCAAATTTCATCGATGTTAGTTCAGCGGATTCGCCGTGAAAGAGTAACAAACATACATAACTTTCGCATTTATAATATTAATAAGATAAGATTAGTATTAATATTAGTAGACTAGTACGACACGAGATTTTCATGGAAGAAAACCACTGTTAGGAAACCTTATTTCATAATAATCTATTGATACGAATTTACTTTAAGATTTTTGTATAGTTCTTCATTATAAGGACGTCATTTACAGACATATCACAATCAGTTGTTGTAATAAGAATTTTAGTTTAAAATTCAATAAATAATAGTTATTTGCAACAAAAACTCAAAGTTCAAAACGGCCATCTATGAAATAAACACATGCGCAATCTATAAGCGCCCAATACGCATGCGCGGGAATAATGGCGTCAAACAAATGACAGTTTTGACTGCAGTTTCTATGAGGTTGTTCGTTTTGTTATTTTTAGTAAATAAAAGTTATTATTCGTTTAAAACTTAAGTTATTTTATTAAATTAAAATATTTGAGACTCATATAACATGTAGTTATAAAATTAAACTGTAAATTTTATGTGAGAAAATTTTGTTTGGTTAGTTTGCAGTGTTTACATTTTCATCACAACAGTTTTGTGTTTTTATCTGACTTATTACGTTAGAATAGGTTACATTTGTGTATTATTTGTTTGAATTTAAAGTTATGGATATTATTTAGTGACAGTGATTGGGAATACTGATGTTCTAAGAGGATATTAAGGTAAGGATTGTTTGTATTTTGTTGCTACGTACAATCGGCAGCGCGTGAATGGAGGCACTATACCGCAGATGCCAACGTATTATGACTCTTATTGAAGTAATTATTTGTATGGATTTAATAAGAAATTACATAAGTTTTCAAAGTTGTTTCTAAAGCTTTAAAATCTGATTTGGTTATCCTATATTTTTAAAATGAAAATATGTCTAGTATAAACATTTTACTAGCGGCATCAACCGCATGGACATCAATGTGTAACGAATATATTGTATTTTAGTTAACTTACATAAACCTGTTAACTTATGTAAACATGTCTATTAGGTAACCTAACATTTCTCAAGAATTACACTATCATTTAGTAAAAGCCGTACAAAAATTCGTTCAATAAATTTTGAGGAAATCGATCACATATAGACATACAGCTTTAGGGGAATTTATTTTTTAATAAGTATTAGGTATTTTAGCTGTGATAGCCCAGCGGTGCGACCGTGTGAATCTCTAGACAATCATCATGGGTTAAAACCCGGGCAGACAACAATGAGTTTTTCTATTAAAACTTATGTGTCTAATTAATAATTGAAATTTATCACACGCTTTTCGGTGAAGGAAAAAATCGTAAGGAAACCTGCATATCTCTAGAGAATCCTAGGGATATGTGGAACCTACCAATTCGCATTGTAGCAGCGTGGTGGGTCTTAGCTCCAATCCTTCTCTCCAAAAACGGAGTCATGGAAATGGGTAAATTTTTTAATGCGAATTGTAAAAAACTTATTAGGTAATACTAAAAAAAACTTATTAATACTTAAAAGACTAAAAGTTAATTAAATTTACGAAAATCGATTGAACACTCTTCACTACATAGTATAAAACAAAGTCGCATTCCCTGTCTGTCCCTATGTCCTTATGTCCCTATATCCCTCATCATCCTCCTGCCCTTATCCCACTCTAAGTGGGGTCGGCACAACATGTTATAAACATGCTGTCACATGATTTGGCTGCGTTTTTACGACCGGCCGCCTGCCTGACGTCAACTTACCTTAGTCGTATATTACGACACCTCGGTAAGAAAGAGGGTGGTCTATTGTACTAAACCGGATACCACACGGTGGGTCAACTTACCTTAGTCGCCTTTTACGACACCTCGGTAAAAAAAGAGGGTGGTCTATTCTACTCAGCCGGATACCACACGGCGGGTCGACTTACCTTAGTCGCCTTTTACGACACCTCGGTAAGAACTGAGGGTGGTACTATTCTATTCAGCCGGATACCACACGGCGTTATGTCCCTATATCCCTATGTACGTTTAAATCTTTAAAACTACGCAACAGATTTTGATGCAGTTTTTTTTAAAGATAGAGTGATTAAAGAGGAAGGTTTATATGTATTATAACATTCAATATGAAGTAAGTGACATGGGCTATATATTTTATACCCGTGAGAAGTAGGAGCAGGCCGCTAGTTTGTTTATAAAAAATTGTATGTTAAAAAAAAATTACAGAATAATAATTTCGGGAGAATAGTGCAGTAGAAAGGTTTCCTAAAACATATAATCCCTTTTTCACTATTTCATTTTTTGTTATATAAATTACTCAACGACAAATTTATTAGGGCTAGATGTCACAAGCCTTGAATATTACATAGCCCCACGAACATCTCATTATAATGTATACCGCATATTTATTCACGGGATACCGCCATAGAAATCCTTTCGGAAAATTTTTACGTGAATTGTATCCAGACAGACGTAATGATAAATTATCCTGAACGTTATTCCATTTTTAGTCTGCTTTTGCGGGTCTAACTTGTAATATTTTGGTTTAAGTGTAATACTTATGTTCCTTTCTTTTGGACATGATCTATTTTATGATACCAGATGCAGAAGTCTATCAGTTTGTTTGTAATCTAAAAAAAGGATCTCAGAAACGACTCCAGCAATTTTCCTGAATTCAGCATATAGGGATTTTGGGGGAGAAAAATCGATTTATATTTTATTTAAAAAATATCGTTTTATCTCTGTTTTTGGGCATTAAAAAAAACTAAAATTTATTTGAATGTAAAACACTATTTTTGTCATAAACTGTCAAGTCAGCGTAGCTTATTCGGCGAACGGGCAGTCTCGAGAAATGTATATACCTAGGATCGATCCCCAACTATCTAATTATTTTTTTTTAAGTTTCTTTTTTTATTTTGCATAAAATTACCGAGCAAGGCTTGGTCAACCAGGTACATGCATGCAAAACCGCTACTTCTATATCCTTTGGGTACAGGGAAAAACATATAGTAGATAATTCAGGGCATTTCACCATTTAAGTTGACGTGAATGACGTATAGGCTAGCTTCTTATATACACTTTACGAGTACTTATAAATGACATTTAATTTTTTTATTATAGTGTAGTCTTTATTTGATATTTAATGCTTAATTGTATTTAAAAAAGTTCTTATTATTCTAACACTTAACATTCTTCTTCTTCAACCGATGGACGTCCACTGCTGGACATAGGCCTCTTCATGGGATCTCCAGAACACACGATTTTGTGCCGCTTGTATCCAGCGGCTCCCCGCGACCCTTTTGAGGTCGTCTGTTCCTCTAGTAGGGGATCTTCCAACACTGCGCTTTCCGGTGCGGAAACACTTACACTTAACATTAGTTTTGTACAAAGGGCGAGTTTCTTTTTGGTCTCCTTAATACATTAAGTATGAATCACTGGTACGGGGATAGAATAAATTTTACCTTAGGCTTATGATTATTATATTAGTATTATGAGATATTAATTATTATAACCGAGACTCTTACCTTAATCTGCTCTTAGAAGCTTAGCAAAGGTTAATGTCTAAATGATTATGACATAGAACATTACTGTGAAAATATCGTTCTTAGTACCTTTTAGTATAAACGTAAGTTCATTAAACAAGCAGCTGTGCACTGTGGTTTCGCCTGCAAAGATCGTGCTGTAAATAAGTTAGCTACAGATACGTGCATAATTATAGACACTACGTTATCAGTGAACTTCGCACACAGTTTCTTTGCTGACAAAGATAAGTTCCCGGTTTATCAGTGTCCTTAGTGCGAGTTTTTCAACTTACTCGATCGCGTTAGCGTAACTTCAATTTGTATGACGCTGCAAAAGTGACATCTAGTAACCGCTGTTACAGCGCCATCGAATTTAGCGTTACGTTAACGCAATTGAGTAGGTTAATAGATGCACCTGAGTTCTGGATGCTGGTAAGTGTTCGCTTAATTACTACCCTGAGAGATCGAAGGAATTAAAGATTCGCAACACACCAAATTTTATTTATATTGCCTCAGCGAATTTATCGTGAAATCGTTACACTCAGACAGACTTTCAGTAAATATTATAATGGGTTAATATCATTAATTTTTCAATGAAAATAAAAAATATAATATTCTTAATAAAGCTTATCCCTTAACAGAATAACGTTACCTAATTATCTTTTATTTTATGTTAGCCATTTAACCTCGTCCTTAACAGAAAATTCTTTGGAGAGAATGATTCAATGGAATTTTAATTAGGGGCAAACATAATTTTTGCGTACAAGAAACCGCCGATGATGGACCGAAAATTTGATAGCACCGATGTAACCGCAATTTTAGTTTGAGAATCGGGATCGCTGTGGTTTTATGTTTGTTTTGAGATAAATCTTACGAATAACGTGATGCCCGAACGCTGCACCCGTAAGAATCTAAACCAAGAGGTCACGGATTCAAAATCTATGGGTACTTTTTTGTATAAAATACTTATCCATTTAATTGATATTTACAATACAGCATTCAATGCAGCATTGAAGGTGAAGGAAACTAAAGCTTTTTACTAAACTTTTTTTCTTACTTAAATGTTCATTTTGACTTACTGGTTCAACTCCTGGCACCAATAAGTGCCTACTCGTAAAAAGAAGAATTAATTGCTTTAAAAAAATTATAAATTCAAAATATTTTCAATTCAAATTCAAAATATTTTTTATTCAAGTGGACTGTTTTCAGTACTTTTGAATCGTTAAATGTTTTTAAAGAACCACTGATCCGGAAGTTTGCTCCTATCGAGAAGAACCAGCAAGAAACTCGGCGGATAATTAAAAAAAAATTACAATTTGATAATATTATAAGATAATTTTTAATCTTGTGTAAAGGCAAGTCTAGATAATGTTGAGGAATTTTATTATAACAATGTGTACCGAGACCGATAAAAGATTTTCGGACCTTTTAAAGTCGCAACCTAGGCGTCATTAGTTTGCGTCCTGAAAACCTTAATTTTACATTACAAAACGATCGCGATAGGCGAATCACAATTTCTACAAGACAACGTCGTAAATGCCTAGTTTCGTGGAACATTAGCAACAAGCAATAAATAATACGAACGAGCCCTCCTTCAGAGGTTTTTGCATGCGGGACGGGATCGCTACGGGCGACCGTTTTGTTCGGTTTTAATTACAAATTACGAATTCCGCTCACGAATCAACTATAAAGCCATCATAAAATACCATAAAAGCTTTTCCTACGGTCGGCGGGCGTAAAAAATTGAAAAAATGTTCCAGCCGGTTTAATTCGCTTCAACCGTAATGATTTCGTTCACAAAGTTGAAAGTAACTCGACTGTCCACTATTTTTGTTTATTTAAATATTCGTAAAATGTAAAAAGAGGCTTAACATAACCTAGTCTTTTGAAAATAAGGATTGTACATTTGATCCACCACGATGTTCGTTGCGAATGCGGAATAGCGTGTTCGTTTTTGGAATTCGGTGGGAATATCCATTCCTCATTTCCTCATTTAAAAGGCTTTGCCATTTTTCTTCCCTTAAATGAACTAGCTGCGCCCATGTTCATTAAGACAATATCAACTGTCGTTTAGTCTTGAGTATTATGAGGAGATGGATATAACCGAGTAGTTTTGAACAATTTCTCCTTTAAAATTTGACTAGTATTATTTTTTTAAATATCTCAATTATCTAAATTTTTTATTTCACAATACGTATATAGCTGTGATAATTTGTATACTATATCATCATTTATTTATTATTTTTAACTTATACTAATGATTTAAGATTTTAAACCTGCGTATTCATTCAAAATAGAGGTTCTTCATGTCTTTTCTACACTTTTCAATAGTGGTTAAAAAAATAAAAAATAATAACATATAAAGTGTATAAAAGGCCTTTAAGATATGTCTTTTTATATTTATATTTTTATTATTATTATTATTATTAAAAGGCCTCCTCTCTCCGTTTTTAGAGAGAAGGATTGGAGCTAACCTACTGCGCTGCTCCAATGCGGATTGGTAGGTTACACATATCTCCAGAATTCTCTAGAGATGTGCAGGTTTCCTCACGATGTTTTCCGTCACCAAAAAACGTGTGATAAATTGCAACTATCAATTAGACGCATAAGTTTTAATAGAAAAACTCATTGGTGTATGCCCGGCTATTGAACCCGTGATCGTCTCTAAAGATTCGCACGGTCGCACCGCTGGACTATCACAGCTTATAGCTTATATGTGCATGCTATTTAAATGTACAGAAAAACAGGATTATTTATGGTACACATAAAAACGTCGTATAAAATGGGATCGTAATGTTTGATCGCATCCCAGATACCGTACGCCGGACGTCGGATGGTCATTTCACTCTTATTTGCTTTTCATTTGCATAGCTGATGAAAAAGTTACCTGCCGCGTAATAAACTCGCGAATATGCCCGAACCATCCCATAAAGGTTCTATTAACGAAATTTTAAGACTAAAATATTCACGTGTTCTTTTAGTGTGTGATCTAAATTTTCAATTATATTTTTAAAATAATAATAATAAATAAATAAATATATGGAACACTTACACACACGGTCGTCTGTCCCCAAAGTAAGTAAATTAATACTTGTATTATGAAAGACAGATAACAAGTGAATATATACTTATATATTTTTTAAATACGTAATTAAATACAAATATACACCCGGACTCGAAGACTAATAAATTAATTTATAGAAAATGTTGGCCCTCGGCGGAAATCGAACATGCGACTCGCGGAGCTGAAGGCAGTGTCACCCACTGCGCCAACGGGCCAGTTAATATATTATAAACGACGAGCTTTCACACGTGAATTTTTGATTGCATGAAATTAAGCGCGTAATTTGCGTTCCATTTTGTTTATTGTTTTCGGATATTGGTTTAGATTTTCCTTCGCCGTGTGGTATCCGGCTGAATAGAATAGTACCTTCATTTCTTACCGAGGCTTCGTAAAAGGCGACTAAGGTAAGTCGACCCACCGTGTGATATCCGGCTGAGTAGAATATACCACCCGCATTTCTTACCGAGGTGTCGTAAAAGGCGGCTAAGGTAAGTTGACCCACCGTTTGGTATCCGGTAGAGTAGAATAGACCACCCTCTTTCTTACCGAGTAGTCGTCAAACACGACTATGGTAAGGCAGGCGGCCGGTCGTAAAACGCAGCCAAATCATGTGACAGCATGTTTATAACATGTTGTGTGCATGCTTATAACAAAATATCTCATAAACTATTATTGTGTCAAATATCATACTTCTCCGTCTGTGCCAATTTTCGTAAAAATTGGTCTCCAAAGTTTTTGCTTCTATATATAGATATGTAAAAGTAAATATATATAAAGCTAAATTATTTGTATAAAGTCGCTGACATGTTGTCTGGTAAAACTATTTACAGTGAAAATTGCACGTCTGTCATGAACTTCTTGAAACCCGAAAGTTCTGACGGCACGCAAACTTTCCGCTGTGTATGTGAGTTACTTGTAAGTACTATGCGATCTTGTATTTCACAGGCTAACCGCGTGTAGTGGTAAGTTTGTAATCTTAAAGTTGTTGGCATTGTAGATGGTTATTACATTGAATTATTTAACTAATCATAAAAAATACTATATTATTAATTCAAATTCTCATCATCATCCTACTGCCCTTATCCCACTCTAAGTGGGGTCGGCACAGCATGTTATAAACATGGAGGTTGTGTGGTAGAAATCGCTGTTAAGCGATAAGACCGCCTCTTTGTCTACTAGGTGTAAATTTATTTTGTATATTCTGAAATGGCTACGTATTTTATGACCGTCTGCCTGCCTGACGTCAACTTACCTTAGTCGTATTTTACGACTTCTCACGAATAGACCACCCAGAAGGTGGGTGGTCTATTCTACTAAACCGGATACCATACGGTGGGTCAACTTACCTTAGTCGCCTTTTACGACACCTCGATAAGAAATGAGGGTGGTACTATTCTATTCAGCTGGATACCACACGGCGTGAAAAAAATATTTTATGTTAACTTTATTTAATATTATGTTGACATAGAATATTTTTTTTGATAAGTATATTTTTATTAAAATTCTGTAACTTTAATCGCGAAACCCTTCTAACCTGTGCATTTTGCTTGTTCATAAATAACACTTTACAGAACACGCAAGTAAAATATTATAAGATACATGCAAGATGATGGTATTATAAAGGCCATCTTATCACTAATTGATCTCGTACTGGCAACCTAGATTGTAAGAAAATTGCTTTTTAGGGCCTGTTCACACATGTTGCACATCGACACGCGCCAACGCGTTTTTATCCCTGTTTTTTTTAAAGGTTACTAGCAATTTGGGTTACAAATAACTAGTAAACTTGTTAACCCCTCAAGTTAAAGCTAAATGTTGGATTGGAAAATGTGTTAGGAGTGGGTTCACGTCCGTTATATAATGACCGGGATTGGAACCCACGCCCTTTCGATCGCAAATCCGTTACTCTTAGCATTCCGCTACCAGCAATTTTGGTTTAACTGAAAGAAAACCAGGACTTATATGTTGCAACGGCTTTTGTGCAAAATATCATTTATATCGACCCAACGGAGTGAGACAGACATACAGACTTTCGCATTTATAATATTAATAGGTATAACAAGGTTTTCATTGTCATCATACATAACAACGTTTGTTATCGTATAAAATACCCAAATCCACAAATTTTAGCTGTCTTAACTCATTTTTTTTTTCAATATAAAAGATAATTTGTCATAACATAAGTTCCGCTAAGCGTAAAATACACTCACGTTAAATCGGATTACGTCGGGAAAATGAAATTCCAGTTAAAACTCCGTGGGAGTGTAAACAAAGTGAATGGATAAAGTTGCTGAGAACGCTAATACAATCACAGTGCAGCTTTCAGCTCGGCGAGTTGTGGCTCGAAATGCTGGCGAGTAGGAACACTGTTTGCTATCTCATTGTATATCATTATGTGAAATTTTATTTATTTCTTTATCTACTCTGACCAAAATTCTTATGACAAACATTACGTTAAGTGGGATAAGGGCAGGATAATAATTTATATATTAAAAATATAATCAATGCTACATTATAAAAAATATATTTATTTATTTAACAAATTGTTGTAACAAATTGTGGTAAGAAACAGTCGTGTATTAACAACACAAAAAACCGAAACCGATAAACCGCAAGTAATCATCGAATATCCAATAATTGAATCGGCCGAATAAAACATTTAGGCACACCGTGTCAGTGCATGCGATTGGCTCCGCCGATATGAATTTAAATCGAAATTTAATTCCTCGGAAATAGCGATTAAAAATTTAAATCCTTGCGATTTAAGAGCTGAAATTATTCGCGGTTTTCGGTATTAAAACATTTCCCAGGGATTTATATTTCAATATTCTCTTTTTGGGAGCGCTTATTGTGTGAAACACTTTATACTTTATTGAATTTTGACTTTTCGAGTGCTATTAATATTTAGGTTTATGCAGGGTTATTGCACTTAAGTTATTACGAGCTCATGAATAAGGACCCTGTATTACTTAGATTTATTACTTAGAAGATAAGATATGTTGATTTAGCTACTCTTCGATACAGAACAAGACAGTAATGACTAAATGTAACTAGTAATGAGAATTATTTTTTTAAAAGAGTTGCTCTTTTTCTTGCTGGCTCTTCTCGGTAGGAACAGCTTTCCGAACCAGCAGTAGAGTTGACGATTCAAAAGCACTTGTTTACAAGTTTATTTGAATAAAGAATATTTTGAATTTGAATTTTAATATTGTATCAAATCAAAATAATCTTTATTGAACTAAGCTCTTTCAAGCACTTTTGAATCGTCAAGGATCAATATGATTAATGAAGTTTCAACTGGTTGGAATGTTGCTCTTACCGAGACGGACCAGAAAGAAACTTGGCGGTCAATCTTTTAAACTTATAATTACTTGATATTTATTTCAAAATCATATTGATATAAAAATATAGTTGAAAAAGCTAAAAAACCCGTATTTATAACACATCGAAGTAACAAATGAAAAATAATAGTAGCCTCGCTCCGTAATTTTTAAAGCAACTCGTAGCAGACTCGTATTTGTAATAGTAATTTTTGGGCGATCCTTTCATTAATATACAAGCAAATTTAATAAACATTGAGATTGCTAGACAAGGTACATATTAGTTGCAGGGCGAAACAATTGTTGAGTTTTTTATAGTAAATATGTACAGTGGTTGTATATTATGGTGGCAGTGATTATAGCAAAACGATATCATTATTACTTTTGCATTATGGATTTCCATAAAGTAACGGTTAATTAAGACGATGACTGGCCTGTTGGCGCCGTGGGTAGTGATGCTGCCTTCAGCTCCGCGGGTCACGGGTTCGATTCCCGCCAAGGGCCAACATTTTCTATAATTTTTTGGTCTTCGAGTCTGGGTATATATTTGTATTCTAAGTATGTATTTAAAAATTATATAAGTATATATTCACCAGTTGTCTGTCTACCATAACACACGTATTAAGTAACTTACTTTGGAGACGGACGACAGTGTAAGGATCCCATATATTTCTTATTATTTATTTATTATTTTATTTCATGACTATATTATTACGTACATTAAGAATAAAAAAAATAAAAAAAACATAATGATAGCCATTTAAAAATCTCACAGATCAAATTACGGCGTCTGGCACACTAGAGCAGCCATTCATTTAGTTAGGAGGCGCGTCAAAATGAATTATAGCACTTCATTACGCCAAAGTGGTGTCTTATAGTGGCTAAAGAGACCCCATTATTTCGGGAAAATGTTCTCTTATTCGTGCATTAATTCGAACAGATGATTTTTATATAAAAATTACAATACTGGCCCGTTGGCGCAGTGGATAGTGACCCTGCCTTCAGCTCCGCGGGTCGCGGGTTCGATTCCCGCCGAGGGCCAACATTTTCTATAAATGAATTTGTTGGCCTTTGAGCCTGGGTGTATATTTGTATTTAAGTATGTATTAAAAAAATATACAAGTATATATTCACCGGTTGTCTGTCGCCCATAACACAAGTATTAAGTTACTTACTTTGGGGGTGGACGACCGTGTGTGTAAGTGTCCCATATATTTATTTATATTTATTTATTTATTTATTATTTAACTAGCAATTGCCAGCGGCTCCGCCCGCATGGAAAGATTAAAACCGTAATATAGTCTTTTGATAACTATAAAAATGGTTAGAGTGGGTTAAGCTTAAAAGCAAGACATGCTGCCGCGGACTATTTTATAGAACTTTTAGAGGGGAACAATTTTGTAATACATGATTTTTAATAACCATTATCGTTTACTCAGCGCACGCAAGAAAAGCTTCCAATTTTTAATGCTGCTCCTGTCCTATTCATCTTAGCGTGATGTGATATAGCCTATAGCCTTTCTCGATAAATGGACTATCTTACACTGAAAGAATTTTTAAAATCGGTCCAGCAGTTTCTGCGATTTGCGCGTTCAAACAATCAAGTCCTATTGGAAAGTCGTGTGATCTCTAGTTACCGTCCGTAGATTGTTATTTACTTTATTACAGATGACTGAGAGTGATATAAATGTAGGAGTAGACAAATATAACCAGAAAGCTTCGAACTGTTAAGCTATCTGGAGTTACACGTGTTATTGTGAGTCAACCATAAAAGATAGACATATGCTGTCGCGGAATAATTTTTATATAATTTTAAGGAGAACATTTCCGTCATACATGATTTCTGTGTAGCTTTAACCATCAAGGTTGCACACGCGACGGAAGCTTAAAAAATGGAGTAACTTCTACCGTTTTCCCAACATTTCCCTTCACTGCTCTGCTCCTATTGATTGCAGCGTGATGAAAAGTATACTATAACCAGCCCAGGAGTATGAAAAAAAATTGTACCGAGTTTCGTTAAAATCCGTCGAGTAGTTTTTGTTTCTATAACGGTTATACAGACAGACAGACAGACAGACAGACAGACAGACAGACAGACAGACAGACAGACAAAAATTTTACTGATTGCATTTTTGGCATCAGTATCGATCCCTAATCACCCCCTGATAGTTATTTTGGAAATATATTTCAGTTACAGAATTGACCTTTCTACAGATTTATTATAAGTATAGAATAGACTAGCAATTGCCAGCGGCTCCGCCCGCATGGAAAGATTAAAACCGTAATATAGTCTTTTGATAACTATAAAAATGGTTAGAGTGGGTTAAGCTTAAAAGCAAGACATGCTGCCGCGGACTATTTTATAGAACTTTTAGAGGGGAACAATTTTGTAATACATGATTTTTAATAACCATTATCGTTTACTCAGCGCACGCAAGAAAAGCTTCCAATTTTTAATGCTGCTCCTGTCCTATTCATCTTAGCGTGATGTGATATAGCCTATAGCCTTTCTCGATAAATGGACTATCTTACACTGAAAGAATTTTTAAAATCGGTCCAGCAGTTTCTGCGATTTGCGCGTTCAAACAATCAAGTCCTATTGGAAAGTCGTGTGATCTCTAGTTACCGTCCGTAGATTGTTATTTACTTTATTACAGATGACTGAGAGTGATATAAATGTAGGAGTAGACAAATATAACCAGAAAGCTTCGAACTGTTAAGCTATCTGGAGTTACACGTGTTATTGTGAGTCAACCATAAAAGATAGACATATGCTGTCGCGGAATAATTTTTATATAATTTTAAGGAGAACATTTCCGTCATACATGATTTCTGTGTAGCTTTAACCATCAAGGTTGCACACGCGACGGAAGCTTAAAAAATGGAGTAACTTCTACCGTTTTCCCAACATTTCCCTTCACTGCTCTGCTCCTATTGATTGCAGCGTGATGAAAAGTATACTATAACCAGCCCAGGAGTATGAAAAAAAATTGTACCGAGTTTCGTTAAAATCCGTCGAGTAGTTTTTGTTTCTATAACGGTTATACAGACAGACAGACAGACAGACAGACAGACAGACAGACAGACAGACAGACAGACAGACAAAAATTTTACTGATTGCATTTTTGGCATCAGTATCGATCCCTAATCACCCCCTGATAGTTATTTTGGAAATATATTTCAGTTACAGAATTGACCTTTCTACAGATTTATTATAAGTATAGATATATAGATAAAATTTTTGAATAAACAAATTATAGAACTAAATGGCTGGCTCGTTGGCGCAGTGGATAGTGACCCTGCCTTCGGCTCTGCGGGTCGCGGGTTCGATTCCCGCCGAGGGCCAGCATTTTCTTTAAATGAATTTGTTGATCTTTGAGCCTGGGTGTATATTTGTATTTAAGTATGTATTTAAAAATATATAAGTATATATTCACTAGTTGTCTGTCTACATAACACAAGTATTAAGTTACTTACTTTGGGGACGGACGACCGTGTGTGTAAGTGTCCCATATATATTAAATTAATGACACAAATTTCTGGAATAAACTTTATCGCTACTTACGAGTGGTCTAAAAAAAAGTCGCTTAAAACCTTATATTTGTAAGTCGTGTGGTATTCGGCTAAGTAGAATACCACCCTCATTTCATACCGAGGTGTCGTAAAAAACGACTAATGCAAGTTGACTCGCAGTGTGGTCTGGCTGAGTAAAATAAACCATCCTAGTTCTTACCGAGGTGTCGCAAAAGGCGACTAAGTTAAGTTGACTTTGGGCAGGCGGCCGGTCGTAAAAAACCTCGAAACATCATGTGATAGCATGTTATTGCCGACCTCACTTAGATTAGGATAAAGGTAGGAATAAAGGTATAAAAACTTATATTTGTAGTCATTATCAATATATTTGACCGAATTAAGTAAATGAATAAATATATGAGACACACACACGGTCGTCCGTCCCCAAATGAATGAATATATACTTATATATTTTTATATACATACTTAAATACAAATATACACCCAAGCTCAAAGGCAACAAATTCATTTATAGAAAATGTTGGCCGTCGGCGGGATTCGAACCCGCGACCCGCGGAGCGAAGGCAGGATTACTACTCACTGCGCCAACGGGCCAGTCAAACGAATTTACAAAATAGGTTACCAAACTATGGATCATTAGCACCATATCTTTAATTTGACAGCATGAGGAAAAGAAAATAAAGTGAAAACACTTTCCTTTTATACCTCGCGTTGTTTGTAAACACTCGGCCCCGCCTACCCTTATTATAATGTGATGGTAATTAATCCTGAGTAAATGAAAACACTATTAGCAGCTTTTGGTTGTATAATATTTAACATTTCTTATTATAACTGTTTATAGTTCGTTTAGTAACATAGCAACACGTAATATCTTTAATATTTAATGAGTTAATCTTGTATGTATATATGTATATATATTCGGAATCTCGGAAACGGCTCAAACGATTTTCCTGAAATTCAGCATGTAGAGGGGCTTGGGGGAGAACAATCGATCTTGATAAGTTTTATTTAAAAAAAAATGTCGTTTTATCCCTGTTCTCTAAAATTTTTTGAAATTTACGTTGACTACAATCACAATTTTTCGCTGTCAAACGTAAAGTCATGGTAGTTCATTTGGGGAACGGACGGTCTAGAGTGGTGAAAATACCTAGGATTGAGCCCTACCCGCCCTATTATTTTTTCATTTTTTTTAAATATATTTTTTTACATAATTTTAAAAATTACCGAGGAAGGCTTGTTACCCAGGTACTTACATACTAATCGACTACGTTTCGGTTTATAATATTAATTATTAAATCTTGTAATAGCTTGAAATTTCGTGCTTAAAAATGAGCTCTAATGACAAAAATAATATAATGTTCATTTCATTAAATATAATGTTCATTTCAAGTTAATCGCGTCAAACTTTGTGAGTTTTGTGAACGAAAATGTACGATAGCCGAAATTCATTGTAAAGATAAAATACAAATAAAATCAAATATAAATAATTTTGTAGCCGAAATAAAATTGGAAATTTTATAAAATGTAATATTATAACAATATCTATAAATAAAAGTTAAAAAATAAGTTCAAAAACTTGGTCCAATTGGATTTTATACTTCTTCGAGTTTTCTTCTTTTTCTTACTTCTTATTTCATTTTCTGAACTATATGCAACTATTAAATACAGACTGACTGTAATTTATTAATACTCGTTTATCACAAAGGGTCATGATACAAATATTAGTGCGGTGTAAAAGTAAAAAGTAAAGTAACGTTTACTATCCAACTGCTGGGCATAGGCCTCCTCACTCCGTTTTTGGAGAGAGTGCCCGATGTTTTACATCTGATCCTCCCAAGAGAGTCGCACGGTCTAGTCGCTAAACTTTAATAAGTTTTTTTAACTCTGTTAAATATTTGATAGCCGAGAAATAAAACTATAATAATAACTATAACGATATTCAGAATATTTTATGAAACATCTTTTATACTAGTACAAGTATAAAAAGGAATCGAATAACTATCTTGAAAGTGATAAAAATAAAAGAGATGTTTCAAATTGCAGACTAGAAAATTGGATACTCAAACAACGCCGCATAATAAAAACTGTATACGACCTAGACGTGGGAACGTGTAAAGGCCAAATCGTTTTGGATTAAACATAAAACGCGCAGCTTTAGTGATGATGCGCGTAATTTAATGGGGGGGCATAAAAGGGGAGTAAATAATGCTATAACTAGTAAAAATAAATATAGTTTAAAAAGTAGAAAACATCAAACTAAAAAGTGGAAAATAATTCTTAACCCATTATTATATAAACATATGGGTCACGTCGCGTTAAAATCGAATTACCCTTGTATAAGTTTCAATGTTTCGGCAGAGTTGCATCCAATTTGGTCACGAAACCATTTTTTGTCTCATATATTTATTATTATGATTAAATAAGCCTTGAAAGTATAACAGACAGACACACTTTATATATTAAAAACTAGTTTAGCAAGATATCCACTCAACCATTGGTGATTTCTTCGAAATCGAAATTCATCCGGCAAATAAAAGGGAAATACTTTGACCCAGAAGGGAGACCGTAATTTATAGTGATTTAGGGGATTGGCTGTATTCATTTGTTTCGATAAGACGCCGTTATATTTATAACTAGTTACATTAAACCATACGAATTTTATAGGGATCGAAGTTCAAGAGATAGAGAAAACCGGGAACATGATAAGGTCATGTAAAAAGTATGGCTTTGGCGATAGGGTGGTAACTAACCAAAGCAAAAGTGGTCAAAGGAAAATACAAATATTAGTAACTATTTCTAATCACTTATTAAGGTGGGTATCCCGTGAGGAGACCTATGTCCAGTAGTGGATGTCCATCGATTGAAGGAGAGATAGAGAAAGAAAGAAAAAGGGAAAGGGCAGACGCTGTTGAAGAAATACAATCAGCATTTGCAATTTATCTCAAAACCGTCGACCATTTTTGTGTTTTTGAAACTGGCAATGTTATATTAGACGTAATAGAACTTATAGCATCGCTGGGTGGGATGGACGAGCGTATAAGCACTTTTGAGAGCGGGAAATGCGAAGAGTAGCGCGCAGAAGCTCTAGTGATTGTATGTTGACTGTAGGTGAACTTACTGGTATTAATGGTTTGGAATCTAATAAATTTTATTTAATAGCATATAGCTAGTATTTGACAAGAATCAGTTTCTATATATTCTTAAAAAGAAATCCACTCTTACAACAACAAATTGCTTGAAACTAGCAGTACAGATCGCCCTGTCCGAAGAATAAAATAACATTTCCTATGCTTATACATGGACATGTGACTATTCTTCGGATAGAGCGATATAACGATGCTAAATAGCCAAAAATTTGATGCGTTTTGCACAGTAAATATACAGTAGATCATACAAAATCAAATCATGATTGTTGCTTATCGATTATAGATTAAATAGCAAAATTGTTGTGTTTAAAAGTGTCTGTGTTGTTTTAATGTTGATAGGCCAGGTTCTTTACATTTACTATTATACTAAATTTACACTCATGAAACTACTATTCCTAACCAAAATAATTTAGTATTAAAGCAACATAATTCATAGATTCATTCGTTCATAGGTTCATAGATTCATGTCATTATCGTTTTAACTTCATCATGTGAATTGATTCCATCATCATTTGGGCTTAAATTATCCTCAAACATACATGTTTATAAATCCAATGCATTAACGCAGCATTTTCAATTTCAAATTTCCGAATAATCAAAATTGATTTCGTTACAGTTATAATCTGTTAAGAATAAATTGCAATCCCACATACTTTCTACACGTGAATAACTGATTTCCTAATTAGTAATTTAACAATTAGGATACTACCGAAATATCTAGAATAGAGAGGTAACAGGCAACCTGGCAATGAACCTGTAACTGAAATAATAATAGTTGGTTTTTTTTGTATCGGTAAACGATCTAGTATTCAAGAGCCTCGACCAACATCTCAAGAGGCTTTCGCTTAGTTGTTGGATCAAGGGCAGGATACAAAAGGCAGTATTGCTTGAGATGGCATGTATTGTGCGGATGTTTCTCAGTCTGGAGTCCTAGCTACCGGGAGCTTGGGCTCTTTCTCCGTTCCCTAGAATGCTAATATTTCATACTTTAAAATGTTTTTGCTTGTTTATATAATATTTCAAATTCTAATTTGAAATTTTGTATAAACAGAAATGGGTGAAAATCCCCCGTGCGGTATCCGGCTGAGTAGTATAGACCACCCTCATTTCTTACCGTTGTTTCGTAAAGGCAACTAAGTTAAATTAGGCAGGCGCCCGGTCATAAAATACCTAGCCAAACAAGATCACAAGATCACAAGATGGTTAAAACATTTTGTGCCGACTTCACCTAGAGTGGGATAAGGACAATGGTGATAAATGATGATGACGATGACTAAATGATGATTAATTAATTAAATAATGGTAAATGAGTAAACATTAAAATATATTTCTGCTGAAACAACTGAACTTTTTACGGTACCAAGTATATAAATGGTGTTTCTGCTCATAAGAAATGATGAGACACGATCAAACAATTGTACGTAATTTCCCTCATACGTGCAAAAGGCGGTTGGTATTAAGGGGTGTACCTAATTGCTTCATTACATATTCGTGGTACCCACCCGCACGTTGAAGCTACATCAATTTATCCACTAATTGCATACGATATTGGCACATGGTTTAAAGCTAGTATACATTGCGTGACAAATGAATCACATGGTATTAAAAAAATACACCTTTATGTTCTATGATCAATAACGAATAAGGTATTTCGTAAATTAACATTAGTTTCCTATCAGACAAGTTCGTCAGTTTGTGTAGTATTGTATTTTATCCTACTAATTTGCAAAGACCTCCTCTTTCTTTGAAGAATAGGATTTAGGTTTGAGGTAACCACGCTGTACAATATTTGCGCCAACGTTTGCCGTAATACGTGCTACGAAGCTCATTCGATTTTATCGAATTTCGGTTCAGCACGTAGTTGTCGATCTTATTTCAATGATAATGTTCCTAATTTATTTATACTCGTCTCGTATGAATATAAGAAATTCAACGCATCGGGAATAATCTTCGGTATTACATAATAAAACATATTGTTCGTTTTTTCACAACTAAACGAATCATCATTCTCCTGCCGTTATCCCACTCCAAGTGTAGTCGGCACAACATGTTATTAACATGTTGTCACATGATTTCGCTAGGTATTTTACGACCGGCCGCCTATCTGAGGTCAACTTACCTTTGTTGCCTTTTATGACACCTCGATAAGAAAGAGAATAGTCTATTCTATTCCGCCGAATCCCACACGTTGGGTCAAATTAACTTAATCGCCTTTTATGACACCTCTGTAAGATATTAGGGTGGTTTATTCTACTCAGCCAGATGACGGGTCGACTTACCTTAGTCGCCTTTTACGACACCTTGGTAAAAAATGAGCTTGGTCTATTCTAATCAGCTGGATACCACACGGCTTTATTTTGTAAATTTATCTATTTGCGGTTAATGAACGATCCGGCATTAAAATGTCAATTACTTCAGCCGATTACCGTATATTGAGCTCAATTAATTTATCACTATTTTGGGCTAAAAGCTTTTAATGGCGTTTTTTTATATATAGACCTTTTTATGCCGAACCTATTTAAAGTAAGTTACTTCCAGACCATATAAATAGTATGATGCTATAAAAAGTGGTGTTTTTTATTCTTTATCTACATTATTATCATTTTGATGAGCTTTCTGTGTACCTCACTAAATCCTTAGATTAATTTTTTTTTCAACATGACGTTTCTTTTATAATGTTTATATCTAAAAGCTTAAGATAAAATGACATCATTAATTAATTAAAATGTGTCAAGTTTCACCTAAGCTGTATATAAACATATATAATTTTAAATAAATACTTAAATACAAATACACTGAACGAAGAAATAACAAATTATAGAAAATGTTTGCTCTCGGGAATCGAACCCAAGTTGCAGGCAGGATCACTTGACCGCGCTAACGGGCCAGTCAAAGGTTATATACAAACTTGTTAAAAAATTAAATTAAGACATCTACGAACATTTAATATGTTTTACAGAATAATGGATATGAAATATATAAGAAAATCCAAGAAACTATTCGAAATCAAAACTCTACTCTTTGACCTTGCACAGGATGGCTATGACAAAATGTAATCAATTATAAGATTTTTATTTTTAAAAGAGCAACCGCCGAATTTCTTTCTGGCTCTTCTCGGTAAGTACAGCAGTAGAGTTGACGATTAAAAAGCACTTGTTTATAAGTTTACTTGAATAAAGACACTTCAAAAAATTCAAGATTGAATTAGATGAAAATTCTTGATGCCTATGAAACAACATATTACAAGATGGCGAAGTACTTTTCACATAACGATCTTTATTTTTCGTAAGTGCTGGCACGCTCTCAGCGCAGAGCACCTCTTGACATTTATCAATTGGTACATCATTAACGGAAAAATGCATATGCAAAGTTATAAAACTGGCATTAACGTACAGTATAAAATGTTTTAATGGAAACTTAAATCTTGTATCTTTTTTTATATTTAATTTGCCGTGAGTGGTATTCATAGTTAATGCATAGAACCGGCTATACTCACGTATTATTCTATCGGGTTAGCCCGATTAGTTTAGAACCCATCCGGGGCACTTATTCATGAGCTCTTTACACGACATTATTGCGGCAATCGCAAATACTAAGCGTTTTGTTTGTTGCTAATAAAAAGCAATAAAAAGCTAATAAAAAATAAATTTGTAATTACCTGTTGCCATCTATTAAAATCTGCCCAAAAGCTCAGAACTGTAACCTATTGTTTAATATTTAAAATTTAATATTATTAATTAATATTTTTTATTAGCTACAACAAAAAAAACCGCTTATTATTTAAAATTTCATAAAAGAAAACGGTCAATTACTAGTGCCATTACCCTAGTTAAATTAGAAATTATAAATATTAATAAAGTTTTACCTAAGTGGGATCGACGAAATCTACCCAAATATGTTTCGTAAAGCTCTATTGTGTTTTGCAGAATTGAAAATGAACTGTTGTATTTAATGAATAAGGAGAAAAGCCATTACCCTCGCATAATAGGGTCTTTTTAGCTTTTATAAGACAGCACTTTAGCGTAATGAAGTGCCGTAATTCATTTTGACGCGCCTGCCTAACTAAATAAATGGCGGCTATATTGTGTTAACTAATCTGTAATTTAACGTTTTTTTAACTTTTATGGATCTCTTTATGTGTAACTTTTAATTAAAAAGATAGTAGCAAATAACGCACATATTCTACTAGGAGTTTTTGTTCTTGACATTTCAAAACATCAAAGCTATTGCTATTTTCAATTAAAATTAGTGAAGTACCGGCCTCCCTGTCTTAAACCACGGTGAATACACACGGGCGCAGTGCGTTGGAGTCCCTAAAACTGTTGGTTATGGGGGGGGGGGGATTTGGGGTTCTTAAGACGGCCTGGCTTGGGCCTATTATGCCATAGCTGGACATAGGCCTCCTCTATGGTTATTTCGAGCGAAAGGCTGGAACGTAAACCTACCACACTTCTTCAATGCTGATCGCGAGGTAACATGTATCCTACAAATTCTCCATAGATATACAGGTTTCCTCAATATGTCTTCCTTCACCGAAAAGAATGTAGCAAATATCAATTAGACACATAAGTTTTCACATAAATATTAAAAAAAAATTATAGAATTATGCGTTACTTTGCGGAGATCCATAATACAAAAGTAATACTAAAAATCCACTTCGGATTGTAAAGTTTATATTCAGCATTATATATATTTTCTATTTTACTACATCGCAGATTATGGTAAAATAATTTTATTATTACTTTAGAAATATTTTTTGAAAAGAGCAACCGTCCGTCTTCCTGACTCTTCTTAGTAGGAATTTTTGAACCTGAAGTAGAGCTGACAATTCAAAATCACTTGTTCACTTGTAAACTAAAATTGAAGTATCGGCCTGTAACTATCCCACTGCTAGGTATGGGCCTCTATCCGTTTTTGGAGAGAAGAATTCGATATATGGTATTACGGACTTTTTTTTATAGATATTGATACGTTCTATAATACTGTACAACATTTTTTGTTCTATCATCAATCGTTTCTTCAGCGCACGCAATAACAGATTTTAATGACAAATTTTTTACGCCTTATTACATTTTTATTACGGATCCCTATTTTTTTAATGTAATATAGCCTATACAAAAGTAATAATAAAAATATTTTGCTATAATCCGCGATGAAGTAAAGTAGAAAATATATATAATGCTAAATGTAGAGTGGACAATCGGTTATCATACCTGATACATGCAGGAGTCGTAAAAACACATGCACACCACCAAAATCGCAAAGCTTTGCGATTTTGGTCGTGGAGTCTATCTCCTGAAGATGCTTCGGTTGCGGGGCGAAACGATTGTTGAGTTTGTGATAGTGAACGTATATAGTGCTTGTGTATCGTGGTGGCGGTGGTGGAGGTTTGTGCATGTGTTTTTTACGACTCCTGCATGTATCAGGTATGATAACCGATTGTCCACTCTACATTTAGCATTATATATATTTTCTACTTTACTTCATCGCGGATTATAGCAAAATAATTTTATTATTACTTTTGTATTATGGATCTCCGCAAAGTAACGCCTAATTCTATAAATTATGTAATATAGCCTATATTGATCAGCAAAAACGCACCTATCAAATGGTAATTTTTTTTTTAAATCGGCCCAGTAGTTTTTGTGTGAAAACATTACAAAAATACATACGAATTCATCATTTTAGATCGTGGTCAAGTGTACTCTGTCATATCTAAAAAAACACAACATATTCATGTTACGGCCGTGCTGCGGTCAGCCGACACATATATCTGGCTGGTAACTTTATTAATATGACGTGGTAGCCAGTTTGTGCGTTAATTCATGTTGTCCCATTTAAAAGTTGGCCGCGCTGTGCAAACCGCAGCGGTGACACGTTCATTACTTTAATTATCTACTTTAGTAGAATATACGCTTGTTTTTATTTATAATTAACAATACCTGCGATTCCGTCTGCGTGTTAAAATTGTAGTTATAACGTTTCCATCATCTTCCTGCATTTATCCCACTCTAAGTGGAGTCGGCACAAGATGTTATAAACTTGTCGCATGATTAGGCTACGTATTTTGTTACCAATATGTCGTTAAACGGGACTAAGGTCAACCCGTCGTGTGGTATCTGGCTGAGTAGAATAAACCACCCTCATTTCTTACCGGAGGTGTATTTAAAGGCGACTAAGGTAAGTTAATCCACTGTGTGGTATCCGGCTGAATAGAACAGTACCACCCCCACTTCTTACCGGGGTGTCGTAAAAAGTAAAAAGCGACTAAGGTAAGTTAACCCACAGTTTGGTATCTGGTTAAGTAGAATAAACCACCCTCTTTCTTACCGAGATTTCGTAAAATACGTCTAAGGTAAGTTGATGTCAGGCAGGCGGCCGATCGTAAAATACGTAGGCAAATCATGTGACGATATGTTTATAACATGTTTTGTCGAACCCACTTAGAGTGGGATAAGGGCAGGAAGATGATGATGATTTATTATTAATAGACGTCAGATCATAGATGTGAGGTCAATTTTTCGAATAGAACTCAAATGTTGAATGCGTTAAACGTGTGGCTAAAGCAATTTGTTCGTAGTTTCTTTATTAATAAGATGATTTGGATGTTTGTTTGAATTCTATTGAGAAAATAACTATTCTTTTACTAAAAACAAAAAAGCAATTGGAAGGAAAAATGAAGGTGAAATTCTAGTATTCGGAATATATTCGTGGTTTGATGTAAATATTAAAATATTTCTAAGAAATTTGTAGGTTGGCGAAGGTGTGCCATTAATTTTAGTTATTTCAGACGTGTTACAATAACAATGGCAAATGTTAGAGGCGTTTTTATTTCGTTTACGCAAGTAATGTATTGTATGAAAAACCACAAAGGTGATATTGTGCCTACATTTCTAAGATGTCCTTAAAATTTGCTTAGTTTTAGTAAATGGTTGAGTTAAATTCTAATATTTCTTTATTTATTTAAAGTATTGTAACGGAAGTAATAATGGGGATAAGATGGGTGAGGTATGGCGTGGTGAGGTGACGTGCGGAGAGGTGTGTTGAGGTGCGGAGAGGCGCTATTACATTTAAAAAAAAATGTATAATAGCGCAGAGGTTTAATGTTGTCAAAAAAAAAAGAAATTGGATTGATTTTGACTTATGGAAAAACGCTTCTTATTTCTATCGTAAAGAAATAATGAAAATATCGTATTTAATACTATATTTGAAGTTAGCCTTACCGCTTGAAAATGACCGACCACTTAAGTCCGCGACTTCGTTTAAGCCAGCTTAATCTTTAAAATACTTATTTATTTCATAGGTATTTCGAAAATAAGGTAATATAGCGTATTATATGAAAAAAAAGAAAAGTTTTTAAAATAATTTTCGAGTCTTAAATTTAACTCCGGTATGTAAGACGAAATGCTTCAATTGTTCCAAATTTGATAAGTATTTGTTCATTGGATTATCAGTGAAATTGTTACAGACAGACAGACTTTTGCATTTATTATATTAATATGAATAAGACAAGAGTTTCGGCCAAAACCGTTTTTTCAATCAAATGATGATACTTTAATAAGTGAATACATAAAAATAAAAGAACGATTTTTTGAAACTCAAAGTAAACTGTTATTTAGTTTCTTTTGCTGGTAACTTTTACTACCTAGAATGCAAGACTTTGCAGGGTAGAGTAATAAATAATGGGATAAATACACACACAATCGTCCGTGACCCAAATAATCTAAATTAATACTTGTGTTGTGGGTGATAAACAACCAGTAAATAAATCTTGTATAATTTGAAAGACATACATACATAAAATACAAATATACACCCACACTAAAAGAACCAACAAATTGTTTATAGACAGTGTTTGCCCTCGGCGGTAATCGAACCGCGCGGAGCAGAAGGCAGGGTCACTGCTAACTGCGCCAACGAGCCAGTCAATATACACATTGCCTTCAATATGAACCTTTTAGAATATATCTTTACAGAGAACTAATAAAACATATCTAGTTAAGCTATTTTCAAGCTAATCAATACAAGTTTCCCCTTACATGATCATTTCTTATTTCTCGCACGACCTTATCTATACTAATATATAAAGCTGAAGAGTTTGATTGTTTGATTGTTTGAACGCGCTAATCTCAGGAACTACTACACCGATTTGAAAAATGCTTTCAGTTTAAGATAGTCCATTTATCGAGGAAGGCTATAGGCTATTAACATCACGATAAAAAGAAAAGGAGAGGAACAGCAACTTTCCAAGCTTTCCTTGCGCGCGCTAAGTAAATGATGAAAGTTATTCAAAAATTATGTAATACAAAATTGTTCCCCTCTAAAAGTTCTAAATAAAAGTCCATGACAGCATATGTCTAGCTTTTAAGGTTAACCAATTTTAACCACTTTTATGGTTATCAAAAGACTATATTACGGTTTTAATCTTTCCAAGCGGGCGGATCCGCTGGCGATTGCTAGTTCTAAATAAGCATAGTACACAAGTTTCATAACAGGTGCCGTAAAATTAATTGGCTTTCTAAAACACTGAGTTTCGCAACCTGAGCTTTCAGAAGTCTGCTTGTTTGCTTTAATAATTAATACAAACGTCTTTCACATAGTTTCTGTTGAAAATTTCAGCTGCAAGTAATAAAGCACGTTTTATGGTCCAGCGGTGCTTGCACCAGAGCTAATAACAGTTTCTTTTTATGTAATAGCATATTGAGTTTTATGTTTGGTCTTCTCTTGGGTTCTTTTTGGGTGTGAGTAAATTGAAAAATTAATTTTAATACTCTTAATACATTGTCCTGGTGATTCTTGTGTGACATGTTTTAAATATTTTGCTTAGCGATTTTGTCTTGGAGTCTATATCGATCTTCGAGTCGTATCGATTGTTGAGTTTGTGATAGTGAAAGTATGTAGCGCTTGTGTGTTGTGGCGTTGGTGGAGGTTTGTGTTTTTGCGAATCCTGCAGGTATCAGCTATGAAAACGTAGTCCACTCTATATTTAGCATGAGGTATATATATTTTCTATTTATTTCTTGAGGACATACATAAAACAAATAAATTTTGCTAAAACCCACTATAAAATATAAATTGTCTTATAAAATAATTAATAGCGTGATTTTTTAACCAGATAATTTTCATCGTGGATTATAGTAAAATTATATTATCATTACTTTTATTTTTTAAACAATCCATATATATGAAATAAAATTCTCAAAAGCTGTGTCTATATTTGATATATTTTATCAAAATCTTAACAGTTTTTTGTGGTTTTTTAATAAAACCTATTACAATTTTATAAGGAAGGTGCACGTTCATAGTACATTGTCAACAGCTAAAATTTTGACGATTTAAATAGGACATTTACAGGAAGATAGAGGTGATTCTGGAAGAACATAAAATTTACTTTTTTACCTAGAATTATTCCGGGGTCATGATGAAAGTGGAAAAAACTGTGTGACACTAATGTCCAAACGAGACAAGCCGCGGCAAAGCGAGTCAATCCATAAAGAAAGTTCCATATATGAATAGTTTTATGATGTATAAATTGTATTTATACTTTTTGCCTCTTTCAAGGTTCTATCTGGGGAAATACATATAGGGAGCAGGTGTCGCATTAATCTTTGTTGTTTCAGACGTGTTACAACAATAACACCGTTTACTTTTATGCCGGTAATCTTGCTGAACATAATAATTCACACTAAGAACAAAGAAATAATATGAATGTAGATATTATTCTTGTCTTTTAGCAAAATTGTTTTTTATATGTACCATGAGATTTTATAAATTAACTTCCTTTTTTATAGTCAAGAAGATGTGATGAATTGGGCTATAAAGATTCCTTTATAATATCTTTATATACCTTTAAATGATATGTACGTATATCGCACGCTTAGTAATAAAATGACCTTATACAAAATAATCTTAATTGAGTTAGATACATTGTAATCCCTATTTTAAAGCCGCCTATGATATCACGTTAGGATCTATTAAAGAAGCTAGTGTTTTCTTGCTGTTCCATATTAAGGGTCTCTTTAACATTCAGGAGTTTATAACCATTTGCCAAAAAACAACTTTTTTTGAATTCGTTTAGTTTAATGGGTACTAAGCGTGCGATATATAGGTGGAAAATCGTCAAATGCAATTTGTTTTTACATAAGTTTCTTTAAATAGGGTATTTGCCACATTTAAGTCTCGTTCTAAACGCAGACTTGTGTGACTATTAGATGTCCTATTATCTAAGTCGTGAGTAATGTTATTAGTCTTTTCAGATGGTCATTGACCCAAGAATATGTGTGTTCTTTAGTCATGTGTTAGATTATTGTAATATATTAGTTGGGTAGGTCTGTGCCTACCTACATTGTGTTCGGTGTCATTTTTCTATATATACGATATTTAGGTATGTAATGCAAAAAAGACTGCCAAAATGTAATTCGGCCCGTTAAACGTTTTTAAAAAACGGAAAAAGCACGCTGCTTCATTCACATTTGTAGGATGTTAACGCCATGAATTGCGATATAGGATAAGGCTTGGGCACATTATCTGAATCACAATCTTTCTACAAGGATCCATAGTTTCAAATTTTTTATTTATTTTTTTCCATTAAAGGATAAACCCAAATGTCCCATAAGTTTTACTCTTTTATAAAATCTATACAAAGTCTGCTTTCGACGCCAAGACAGAAAAATGCTCATATAGTATAATGTTTTTCGATTTTTGTTCAAACTTTATATCCGTAGTCACCGTGTAATTGGAGTTACAAAGTTATTTGTGGTGCACGCTTTCTAACAAAAGATAATACGGGAATTTCGCTACATGCATACGATCTGAACTCGGAGTAAAGTTTGTTAACATTGGCACCACTATTCATAGAAACTACGCTCTCTGTGTTTCACTGGGATGTTATCCGAGTGATTTACATATACTATTATTATTATACCAAATATGTGTAAGTGTTGATTTTCCGAAGTGTGGTATCAGGCTGAGTAGAATAAACCACCCTTATTTCGTACCGAATGTCGTAAACGGCGACTAAGTCACGTCACAGTAGTTCACATCAGGCAAGTGGCCAGCCGTAATGTAACTGTCGAAACATGTAAAAATGTCTTTAAAACGTGTTGTGCTTTCCCACTTAGAGTAGAATAAGATCAGAAGGATGATGGTGATAGATGTGTTGAGTTGACCTTTGTACACTTTTTTTATCAATAATGTCTTCCAAAATTTTTATGGTACATAAATAAATAATATGTCGTTTACTATATTATCGAAAGAGTAGAAGGAGGGTATTTACTATATCTAAAGTGTCGTTAACTAGTGAGTTAGTTAGTAGAAACTATAAGGGTAAAATTATAAGGGTTTTTCATTTTGCACTGATATGTTGTTTATTAAATTATCGTAAGGTTTATATTTAAAGTTTTAATTAGTTAGTAGAACCATTGCATATTGGATTAAGTCCTAAGGTGTTTAAAAACAGCGACGTTATTTTTGAAAAACAGTTTTCTTCGACCTTATACCTTATACTGGACCATGAACTAGGAATCGCTTCATTCAGGTTGGGGCAGACAATATATCGTCTCTTAAAAAAATAAATTCTAAAAGGCGTTGGTTGAAAAAGGATGCAAAGGCGAGCAGGTCATATTAATCGCAGCGATCACCTTGCCTACTCTGATATTCATCATCCTCTTGCCCTTATCCCACTCTAAGTGGGGTCGGTACAATATGTTTTAAACAAGCTGTCACATGATTTGGCTACGTTCTTACGACCGGCCGCCTGCCTGACGTAAAACTTACCTTAGTCGCCTTTTACGACACCTCGGTAAGAAATGAGGGTGGTCTATTCTACTTAGCCGGATACCACGCGGCGGCTTGCCTACTCTGATATTGTTGATCGATTTGTTTCTCACATAGCAGCTGTACTAACTGTATCTTTTATTATTCATTAATATTTGCTAATAGCGCTTTATTCGCTTACGTTTAAATAGGACGGAAAATATTTGGGAAACCAGAATATGCCTTTAAGTCTCTAAGGTTTCTTTTAACCTGCTAATCCGCACTAGTGTAGCATAGTACATGTTAGGTCTATACAACATTATCCACCGAAAGACTTTCGGCCAGATGATATAGGGATATAATGAGTGGATATGCTTTGGATGATGATGATGTAGAAAATGACAGTATCTTATCCTTGTTGGTTGTCCAATTTACCGATTCCCCAGAATCTGGCTACAGAACAATTGAGTTTAAAGGATTCATAATGTAGAACGTTCAGCAGCGTTACGTCTATCGTTTTATATACCTTAGAACACAATACGAAAGCGTTTCTTAGGGCACGATTAAGTCAGACCATTTCTTCAAAGATATTTGGCTTTTTATTTCTAAAGAACTCAAAACGACCCATTCGTACTGTGGTGTAATTTATTACCTACATTTTAATTATAACATTCTAGCGAATAAAGATTACATCAGAGATTTATAAAACGTTCAACATTTTTATGAAAAAAAGTTGTATCGTTCCAGTAGTTTTATTATTCATTAATCTTTCTGTACAATTCCAAATGCCATGCGGTCAATGTCACGGTTAACTAGGTCAAATGGGATGTATTTATTTGGAGAAATGTAATCAAGGGCGTATTTAAACCAATACTTATATAACGATCTGAAGTTGTTATAGTATTGTGATTGAAGGTATTATATTATTATTGCCTTAAGCTCTAATAGCGGAATAGTCAGACCGTTTAACTTGTGTGCTTAGTGCGAGTTTTTTTAACTTACTCAATAGTCTTAGCGTAACGCCATTTTGTATGACACTGCGACAGTGACCTCTAGTGACATCTAGTGACTTGTTTCAGCGCCATACAAATTGGCGTTACGTTAACGCGATCGAGTAGGTTAAAAACTCTTGTTAAGCACACGGATCTATCAGTTCAAAGTCAAGGTGGGCATCTAAGTTTATTTTTTTATTTGTGTTTAGTTACAAATTCTATTTCGTTTTTTTATCGGATAGAAAGTATATATTTACTGCCTAAGATGTTAGCATCTCAGCTTAAAGTACTATATGCAATCTTGTGTTAACGATCGATGTAACTGCGACGAACTATCGACAAATAAAATCAAATTAATGTAATGAACCAGAGGTTAAATTTATATTTGTCCCCTTTGATGATAATTAAGAATTCATCATGCAGAAATTCGGCAGAAAAAAACATCGTAAAACAACCTTTATATATCTGGTAAATTCATGTGCTAATGCGCATAGGAGCAGTGTGGTGGGTCTAAGCGCTGTTTTTGAAAATGTATTGATTTGTTCCTTACAAATCATATGTCATCAGCATCATATTGGTCGACCATTAACCAATACGACAATTGGAACAATTATGATTGTTATGAGTACAATTATTAAGATAATGAGATCCGTATAATTTTTCATGTATTTTTGTAATTGTATTGGCTTATATATAGTACGGGTTCACTTAAAAAACTTAAATTGAAATTCGGACACGACAAAGCTTTGCGTCATAAATTAAAAGTTAAACTACACCATATTGCAGTGCTACCGTTTTTGTTCCATGTTACATAAACGCTTACAAAGGTGATTCTAGAATTCTGCTACGCCGTCCATTTATACCAGAATTCGGACAAAGTTTGTATGCTGACTTCGAAATCGGCCAGGCAATCTGTGAATAACGCATTTTGCCGACATTTTTTGTTAGGCGCAATTATTTGGACTTTAGGGAAAGGAAAGTTTTCAACACAATATTATGTCATAGCAAATTTTCTTTTTTTCTTCTAATATTTATTTTAAAGTTAAAGTTGAGAAAGATATTGAGATTCGAGAAAGATAAAAATATTAACACGTTTTTAACTACGATAATAAATTTAAAAGTTAATATTTATTATAATGATTATTGCTTTCCGCATATCGCCTGGATAAAGATTTTATCCAGTCCATATGCAAAAGTCTATCTGCCTCTCTATATTAGACTTTTACGGCTCTGATTAACCAGTAAAGATGAAATTTATTAAAATAGAAGCTTCAATTGTCCTGAAAAATAAAGATATTAAAAAAAGCTTAAATTTTACCAAATTACAAAGATAAATACAAAGATAAAAATTAGTCACCTTTTACGACACCTCGCTAAGAAATGAGGGTAGTCTGTTCCACTGGGCCGGATACCACACGGCAAAAGAGATCACGTTCTGTGTCTAAATTAAATAATGTTGTCTATTTGAAATTGTATATAATAAAAAGAGTTGAATCATATTTGTCATATACAACCTGAATATAAAATGAAAAGAGAAATATTTAGAGCGGAAGACATATATTACGTATGCTTTTGCATTCATTAGTACCGCTAACAATGAGATGCATTTTATAAAGGATGAATACCATATATGTGGACTGAAGGCACTATTCCACGATTTTCCCAGTCTAATATCATATCGACGTAAAAAAAGAATTAAAACAGCAACCGCGACCTACACGCATTTCAACAGCATAGTGGGTATATCCTTTTTCCTTCTATCTAATAAATATATCATTTCTCCTTATGTTTTTTTTTTGTTCATCATTAATATTCAAAGTTGATTAAAATTTAAATCATCATCCTCCTGCCCTTATTCCACTATAAGTGAGGTCGACATCAATTTATCTTATTCGTCTGACGTCAATTTATCTTAGTCGCCTCTTACGAAACTTCACTTCTTTAAAAAAGAGTGTAGTCTATTCTACTCAACCGGATACAACACGGAGGGTCAACTTACCTTAGTCGCTTTTTACAACACCTCAGTAAGACGGAGGGTAGTCTATTGTACTCAGCCGGATACCTGAATAATTCGAATATCTCCCCAAAAAAAAAATTATCTACTATATTCTATCCTTCTGTCGCCAAGTAAAGCTTAAACTTAAACTTAAGTACCGGCCTGTTACTATCCCACTGCTGGGCATAGGCCTCCTCTCTCCATTTTTGGAGAGAAGGGTTGGAGCTAAGACCTACCACGCTGCTCCAATGCGGATTGGTAGGTTACTCATATCCCTAGGATTCTCTAGAGATATGCAGGTTTCCTCACGATGTTTTCCTTCACCGAAAAGCTTGTGATAAATAGCAATTATCAATTAGACACATAAGTTTTAATAGAAAAACTCATTGGTGTCTGCCCGGGTTTGAACCCATGATCGTCTCTAGAGATTCACACGGTCGCACCGCTAGGCCATCACAGCCAAACTTAAACTTAAAAATAATATATTTATGATTCCTAATAATAGTGCCCTGTGGTATCCGGCTGATGAGAATAGTTCACCCTTATTTCTCACCGAAGTGTTGTATATGTGTGTGGAGTAAAATGTAGCTAAACGCAAATTTGCCTATGACGACGACTGGTTTACTTATTTGTATCCGCATACAAATAAGTGCCTTTTTATTTATTAAATGCAAACAACACAAAACAATGTTCTATTCTTTAATTCCATACATTTCATCTGTCTTCTTTTGTTTAATCTGAGATGGAAGAGTAAAAATGATTTAACACTTGCATTTTGTATTCTCCGGAGACGGCTATGAGGCGGTACTATTAGCTTTACAAGGTTTCTGTTTTAGGTCGGCACTTTTGTAAGTAGGAATAACAGCCTATGAAAGTCGCATTAGAGGCGTTATCTCCCATTCCGAAGTTGGTTACAGGTTTAATTCACGACAGTGTAGCTAAAATACGTGCATATCTCTTGAGAATGTTTTTTCTTATTAATAGATTATATTATTACTAGTTTTTACCCGCGACTTCGTTCGCGTGGACTGTTGTCGTGTGATAGGTCGATAATAGATGGCGCTTTTCAATGTCATCCTATACGTGTGGAATTAACAGGATTTCTATAGCCTATATGTTATTCCGGTGCATAAGGAAAAACTGTGCCAAATTTAATCGATATTGGTTCAGATCGCGGATTCGCCGTGTAAGGGTAACAAAAATACATCCATACAGACAAACTTTCGAATTTATAATATTAGTAGAAGTAGGATATTCCGCTGTCGGGTATCCGGCTGCGTAGACCACCCTCTTACTTACGCCTTACCAAAGTGTCGTAAAAGGCAACTTAAGTAAGCTGACGTCAGACAGGCAGCTATTCGAAGCCGAGCCTGAAATACGTACCCAAATTACGTGACAACATGTTTATAACTTCTTGTGTTCGATCCCAGTTAGAGTGAGATAAGGGGATAAGGAGTATATCATCGTAAGGAAACTGCATATCTCTAGAGAATTCTGGGGATTTTTTTTTAACAGGAAAAAAACCCTTATGGGTACCGCCGCCCGACGGGGACAGGCGACGGTTATGTCAGACTCGCACCGACTAGAATAACCTGTGTGCTCCACTACGCTACTGGTGGCGGGGATAGGGTACCTATGAAGACATTGCCCCCCATCCCCGCCAGCAGCAACTCTGTAGCCCAGAGTGCGCCACTTCTGGGTCGGGGCCTCTCTGAAAGTGGCCTCTCCCTCCGCTGGACGATGCATCGGGAGCACCAGATGCCTCGGACTAACAGATGACCTAACTCAAGCGAGCGTCCGATAAACCGAGAATTCTGGGGATATGTGTAACCTACCAATCCGCAATGTAGCAGAGTGCTAGGTCTTAGCTCCAACCCTTCTCTCCGAAAACGGAGAGAGGTGGGCTATTACATAGATATATTTATACATACATATATTTATAATAAGATATATTTCTAAATAATACTCGTACAGCACTATAATATTTGTATGGATTATGAATCTATACTAATATATAAAGCTGAAGAGTTTGTTTGATTAATCGATTGTTTGAACGCGCTAATCTCAGGAACTACTGGACCGATTTAAAAAATATTTCAGTGTAAGATAGTCCATTTGTCTAGGAAGGCTAGATATATATATCATCACGCTAACACCAATAAGAGAGGAGCAGCGATAAAAAATGGTACGAAAACGGGAAAATCTAAAGATTTCCTTCCGTGCGCTGAGTAAACGGTAATAGTTATTGAAAAATCATGTATAACAAAATTGTACTCCTCTAAAAGTTCTAAATAAAAATCCGCGACAGCATATGTCTAGCTTTTAAGGTTGACACACTTTAACCATTTGTGTTATATAGCACGTGTTTAATAACGGGTTGAGTGTCTAAGGGGGTTTAAATTGACTAAACGGGGAAACTTAATGCCTAATGTCTCTATTATTATTAATGTTTACTAAAGTAAGCTTGAGTGCTCGAGAAGGTACATTACTAGGACACGGTCAGGTAATCAGCTTAAGACGACGGGTAAAGCGATTTACGGATTACCTTCCTGTCGTCTATAACTTTGATATGGGTATTAGTGGTATATTTTATAAATGAGGTTAATATGGACTGTTTGAAGAAGGAAAAAGAAAATCTTTTAACATACACTATCTACACGTCTATTCTACTTTAGATAGCTGAACAAACAAACAAATCGCCAATTTACAAGTTAATTGTTTACACATTATACTTTGTTATCACGGGTATAGCTGAAAATCAGCGCCCAGTTTTAGGGCCATACATATGTGTTACAGATAGGTATGTCATCACTACATATTATAAAACAAAGTCCATATTTCCGTATGTACGCATAAAACTTTAAAACTACGCAACCGATTTTGATGCGGTTTTTTTTAATAGGTAGAGTGATTCCAGAGGAAGGTTTGTACGTATAATAACATTCAATACGAAGTAGAGAAATACTGTAATTTTTGAGGTTTCTGTAAATAATTACATTTTTTCCGCTTACATTGCAAACGCAGGCTAAACCCTACGAGATTTATCAAAATGATGTACTAAGTATTTGTACACCTTAAAAAGGTCTACAGAAAAGTCCGCGATGGTATATGTCTATCTCTTATGGATAACCCACAATAGCAGTTTTTTTCATTCACTTTTTACGAAAAATGATGCCTTATGTTCAAAGCAATTTTTATACAATACAGCATTAATCCTTATTCAATTGAGTACCTTAAATAAATTGTTGATTTAATATAGATCAATATTGCCGTTTACAGCATGTAATTTAAGTGAACATTTTCGGAGATATTACAGATTTAAAATCCCGCGAGGAGGCCGCGCTTCGACCTATAAGCACTTCGACTTTAGCAGCGATGTCGCTATTTCAACAGTTTGTTTAAAGACATTCTGTAATTAATTGTAAAAATAAAAAATATAGGGAAAAATGTTAAAATAAATACGCAAATATGTACTATATGAATTTAGATATTCAAAGATAGCAGGAAATCTTCTTGGAATAGGGAGAGGGAAATTGTTTTTCTCCAAATTTAACTCTTGCGGGCCACGGGCAGTAATGAATAAGTCAAAACTACTGGATCGATTTTAATAAATTTTTTTCACTGAGTGACATGGGCTATATATTTTACACCCGTGCGAAGCAGGGGCAGGCCGCTAGTATTAAATAATTTATAGAATTAGGCGTTACTTTGCGGAGATCCATAATACAAAATAGTAATAAAATTATTTTGCTATAATCCGCGAAGAAGTAAAATAGAAAATATATATAATGCTAAATGTAGAGTGGACAATTGGTTATCATACCTGTTACATGCAGGATTCGTAAAAACACATGCAAAAACCTCCACCACTGCCACCACAATACACAAGCACTATATATGTTCACTATCACAAACTCAACAATCGTTTCGCCCCGCAACCGAAGCATCATCAGGAGATAGACTCCACGACCAAAATCGCAAAGCTTGCAAAGCGATTTTGGTGGTGGAGGTTTGTGCATGTGTTTTTACGAATCCTGCATGTATTGCATGCAAAAAAAATTCTATTCATGGAGTGCGTAGAACGGACCCAAGCTCCCGTCGGCTAGATTACAGAGTGAGGAACCTTCTCACAATGCGCGCCATTTCAAGTGACATTGCCTTATGTATCCGACTATGATAACAACAATATATATTACAATTATTCGTATTTAAGTAAAAAAAATACTTTGAATTTGAGTTTAAGAAATTCCAGACCAATAAGGAAGAACTTTGTAAACGGATATACCTACAATTTACAGTTCTATTCATAAGTTGTACCGTTTCCAAGCAAGAAACACACATACCACCGGTAGCACGTCGGATTATATAACTAAGTTAGATCAAACTTCTGAAGTAGACAAAACTGTACTGTAGTAGAATAGAAACAGTATCTTAACATTGTACCCGCTTTGGATAACAAAGCAAATCTAAACTTTGTACTATTGGTATAAGCTGTAAAACATTCAAGTGTGGTATTGATATATTGTATACTAACTTTAATATCAAATTCAAAATATTCTTTATTCAAATAACCTTGTAAACAAATGCTTTTAAATCGTCAACTCTACTGCTGGTTTGGAAATCTGTTTCTACCGAGAAGAGCCAGCAAGAAACTCGGCGGCTGCTCTTTTAAAAACATAATTTGTATGACTAGTTACATTCAGTCATTACTGTCTTGAACAGGGTCTAAGCTAGCTATATCCACACATTCTTATCTTCCAAGTAATCCTCAACGGTATAGTAGGCTTTCTGGATCTATCTACTACACGTGTTTGGAGACAAAATTAATGGTGGGGGTTGTACTATTACTATATAATACTGCTTACACAGGTGATGCGTCGCTTTGCGATTTGGTCGTAGAGCTTATATATGCTTAGGTAACGTAGTGAAACTTATTTAACGTCTAGATTGTTTAAACGAATGTGTGTGTAAGTGCAAGTGCTTTTGCAAGTGGTGATGGTTGTTTTACGGTAAGTGCCAGTACACGAATTCCTGAAAAGCGCGGGTTATACCAAAATAATTCTATTATTACTTTTGTGCTATTGAATTCTGCAAAATACTGTCAATTTAAGTGCGTGATTTTATTCCTCTCTAACAATTGTCTAGACATAGGAATTTTTATAATTGCTGAAGTTAAGTTAAGTTATATTTTAATCAAATTAAATTTCACAAAAAATTAGAAAATTCTATGTTTCATATATTACAAATCTTTTCCGCTAATTACTCTTTAGTGTGCAATTATGATTAAGTCAATAGATGCGTGATCTATCTCACTTATCTATTAATAATCTATTTCATAGTTTCCAGAAAGCTCTACTTTCATTTACTAGGCATTGCTAACTCATCATCCTCCTGCCTTTATCCCACTCTAAGTGGGGTTGGTACAACATGCTACAAACATGTTGTCATTTGATTTTGTCAACATCAATTGACGTTAACTTACGAGAGTCATATTATACGACACCTTGTTAAGAAAGGGGGTAGTCTATTTTACTCAACCGGATACCACATGGTGGGTCAACTTACCTTAGTCGTCTTTTACGACATCTCGGTAAGAAATGAGGGTTGTACTACTCTATTCAGTCGGATAGTACGCATTACTAACTAGGCCAAGTTATTACCTTTTCCAAGTTAATCCAAAAATTGATACCCTTGAAAAAGCATTCAAGTTAGTGCGAGTCGCCAGTTTCTTTGATGTTACCAAGTTCAGAAAGTTTCGGTCCGTATTACTAGCGGAAAATTTATGTGGTCTTTGCTGGCGAACTGTATAACTTGTAATGAATAGAGCACTAAGCAGGTGTGTATCTAACTAAAGTTTGTCGTTATTAGTCTAGTGGTACTGGAATTTCGTGAAGTGTCTCCCGGTATTTGCCGTGATTGGAAACTTTGCCGCAATATTGTAGCTTAACTGCTTTTCTGTCTTCTGTTTATTGCAACACGAGTTTGTATTAAGTTTCAAGTGATGTTAATTCTTATTATATTTATAATATTAGTAATTTTAATTAGCAGTCATATTAGCACTTACAAGATGTACGCCGTGTGGTATCCGGCTAAATAGAATAGTACCACCCTCTATTCTTACCGAGGTGTCGTAAAAGGCGACTAAGGTAAGTCGACCCGCCGTGTGGTATCCGGCTGAGTAGAATTGACCAACCTCATTTCTTACCGAGGTGTCGTAAAAGGCGACTAAGGTAAGTTGACCCGCCGTGTGGTATCCGGTTTAGTAAAATAGACCACCCTCTTTCTTACCGAGGTGTCGTAAAATACGACTAAGGTAAGTTGACGTCAGGCAGGCGGCCGGTCGTAAAAACGCAGCCAAATCATGTGACAGCATGTTTAAAACATGTTGTGCCGACCCCACTTAGAGTGGGATAAGGGCAGGAGGATGATGATTAGCACTTACAAGATGTGTGACATTATGAATTATAATAATTTAACATCTATAATGCATTTTTTTTTTACTTTTACTTCTTGTCTTATCTCGAGTGTAAATATTAATCTAGGTACATAGTTTGTTGTTAATTTTATTTTGCTTTTTTTCTATGTGACCCATATTTTACTTTTTGTCATTTTCCTTCTGTTCCTCGAAAGGTAGAAACCACTTTTAGGGATAAATAAGTCCGCTTTTGTACATGTGCTATTTCTTAATTTCTCTTTTATAACAATATTTATGTACAATAAAAAAAAGTATAATAAATATATAAAAGTGCTAACAGTTTTTGAAGGTAATAAATAAGGGAAACAGTTTTTAGTTTCCAGTCACTTCTTGTAATGTCGGTTAACTAAGTTAATATAATTTAGTAATTTCAGCTGTGAAATTATAATTTGTTCTTGTTTGAACTAATATATAAAAGATCTCCGAAGATAGTTATTCTTATCGCGAAGATAGTCATTCTTATTGCGCCTTTATGATATGCTTATAATAGTTATTATATGCATACCATAAATGCGCAAACGTTACTAAAACAAAAATGTTTTCTTACAGTCTCGATACTGCATAAATATTTTAGTCTCCCACATGTACTATAAATTTCTTTTCAATTACTCCAAATTCAATTCGGTCCAAGCGTTATTATGTTATCCTAAGGGAATCTTGTTTAAGAGCCATGTTTTTTCCTGCGTCGCTTTAGTCTTATTTAAGAAAGTTTGTAGCATAAAAGTATTGAAATTTAATTCTGCTTTCCTTTCGTTACTGAAGTTCGTTTTGTTGTTGCAATGTATGACAATATTCCAAACACACTGATATGTCCAGTTAATTAAAATTTAAATTCCAAAATATAAGCTTGATTATACTTATTAAATACTTACATTTATTAGCATCATTATAGTTATAAAGTTATGTGGACAACGCAAAGAATAATACACAAAAGCACAAACATACTTACAGTTGTCATTTGTCATCTGACAGATGACATTTGGTAGTCTGACAGATGATATTTGGCAGTCTGACTATCTGATTAATAATTTTAAAAAATGCCGAATGTTAGCCTATTGCGTTTTGTTAGATATAGTAGGTAAGGTTAGATTTAAATAATTATTTAAAATTATGCATTGAATTAGTAATTACTTTAAGTTGACGCAAACGAAGTCACAGACTTAACTAGTATAAAAATATATGCACGGCAGGTAACGTTACGAATTCTCCCTGACAAACTGGACGACACTGTTTAAAATTCAACCGCAATATAGCGCTCTGTACACGGACAGACGTCCGTCCGCAAACAAAACGGGCGACGGTTCCCAAGCGGCTGCACTTGCCGGTAAACCAGAGCAAATGCCTTGCCGTAGATGGCGTTCGCTTTCCGGTCTCGGTCAAATCAAGTCCGTGCTTGTGACCGCTACCGACATACTGGCTCGAATGTGGTTCAAAATCGAACGCCTGATCATTAGTAATGTTTCTTAAAGCAATAACATCCATACTAACAATACAAATTCAAAAGTCCTTCTATTTGTTTGTCTGATATCAACTTCCTGCCCTTATATTACTATAATGTTGTTACGTGGTTTGGCTACGTAATTTATGACTGACTGCCTGCCTGGACATCAACTGACCTTAGTTGTATTTTACGACACTTTAGTAAGAAAGTGGGTGGTCTATTTTACTAAGTCAGATACCACACGGTGGGTCAACTTACCTTAGTCGCCTTTTACGACACCTAGTTAAAAAGGGGGTTGTCTATTCTATTCAGCCGGATATCACACGGCGTTGTCACACATCTGTTTGTCTGTGACCAAAATTATAAAAAAATCGCATTTCTTTAGCTTACACAGCGAGGTAACATATAAAAAACAATCCTTATTTTCGGGATCAGGGAGATAATCACGTATTGCATTACTGAGGGTAATTAAACGCGTAAACGCATAAACGTGAGGGTACTTAAATTACTATTTATATATTCATGTGTCCCACTCTAGTCCCAGTCTCATTATATTCATTCTGTCTTAATCTTTCAATTCTCTTCTTTTCTATAATAAGTGCAACCTTCAGACTTTGGATCTGCAAAACAAAAATAGCTCATTGTGTAGTGAAAACTAAGTGACGAAGGGCGAAGCACTATTAATTAGAAACCTGAAAGGAGATAATGAAAATGATGTATAGAAAAGAAATGCAATCTCGTCAAAGGCTTCCCTATTCAGATAGTTACAAAATGTCGGTTTTGTATTCGTACATACACAAAAACAAAGAGACATCTCAACGACCAAAAAGCAACGTGACGACTTTTCTCGTGCTAGTCAAAAAGTAACCGAAGTCAATGTGAGAACTCAGTCGTATTATTTGACTTAATTTCATATGAAAAAAACTGCTATTCTATGACTAACCTTTCGATATTCAGATAGTATGGTTTATATACGATCTTCTGCTTTGATTGCTTGAAATATAATTTACCATTAGAATCTGTTGTTATTCTACGCCTTATATCTTTATATAAAACCTATTCTTAGAAGTAGACTTCTGCCCTTATCCTGATTTAAGTTGGGTCAGGAGGACATGTTATAAACATATTCACATGATTTGGCTACTTATTCTACGACCGGTCGCCTGTCTGACGTTAACTTACCTTAATCGTATTTTACGACACCTCGGTAAGAAAGAGGGTGATCTATTCTACTGAATCGGATACCACACTGTGGGTTAATTTAGCTTAGTCACCTTTTACGAGACCTCGGTAAGAAATGAGGGTGGTACTATTCTATTCAGCCCGATAGCACACAGCGGGTAGACTTACCTTGTCCCCTTTGATGACACCTCGGTAGGAAATGAGGGTGGTCTATTCTACTCAGCCGGATGCCCCAGTAGGCATCATCTATACATATATCTTTAAATATTTAAAAAGCCGCTATCCATTAAACGTATTCTACTCCTCACAAATCTACTATAAAATTGGCTTGGAGTATAGCTGAGGGGCTATTAGCATATAATAAGGTTGTATCTTGTACCCACTTATTCCCCATAGGGTTGTGGGTCGGATAATGTTCATTTTCAGTGTCCCTATTATGATTTGTGACCGACCCCATTCCGCTGCATGACACGCCGGCGCTAACTTCCCTTAATAAAGTGTCGGGTAGAACCGGCTCCTATATTATTTCCAGTGATTATTACAAACCCTGTAGTATTATATCTGAGACGTTATACCTTTTAAATGCATTAAGCTATTATGGAGTACATATTCAACATCTTCCTCCTGCCCTTATCTCGCTTTAAATGGGGTCAAATCTTGAGACAAGATTTTAGCACATGATTTGACTTAATATTTACGACCGGCCGCCTGCCTGATGCCAACTTATCTTAGTAGCATTTTACGATACGTCGGTAAGAAAGAGGGTGGTCTATTCTACTCAACCGGACACCACACGTTGGGTCAACTTACCTTAGTCGCCTTTTACGACACCTCGGTAAGAAATGAGGATGGTCTATTCTACTAAGCGGTATACCACGCAGCAAAAAGTATGTATTCAACATCTAACATAAACATTAGTAGAAGCAAAAAACAAATGACCCAAGAATTCCTAAAACGCTGCTAGCACGTCTAAATTTTATTAAAACATTAAGGACTTAAATATCTTTTTGGAATATACTATTCATAATTGGGAAATCAAGACATTACGGTATAATGTGGCAACAAAAAAAAAGCATAAGTATTTGTTGAGAACGTAGAGATGCAAATTAACGAAACCCCTTTTCTTCCCAACAATCGATTACGTTAACAGATGACTTTGAAAATAGGATTACCTGTGTTTATAAGGCTCTTTATTTATATAAGAATGTGGAGTTTAGCCACATGCTTCAATTAATGATTAATCAGAGCGCAATTTACCACCTGAGCAATTTTTCATTTTAGTATTGTCTTAAAAAAAGCTTAATAAAATTTTGAAATGAAATTAGAATTATTTTAATCTGTCATATAATTCTTGAAGCTTTCAAATACAACTTCATAATTCAAACTCTTATTTAATTACTCGATTTCATATTATCTATTGTGAAGGTTGTTTCCGACAAAATCGTTGTCACTGACGGGAATTCAATTTGGTCCCTTGATTCTTTCACTTTTTCCGCGATAAAAAGCAATTGGATATCGGCTCTCTATGATATTATTAGAATTGAAAGACTCGGATAACTTCGGGTCGAATTCAATTTAGATGTTTGCACTTTCATTAGTAGTTAACTAACCCTAATTCCTGTTCTTATTATAAGTAATATCAGAGAAAACGATCTTTTTAGCGCAATAACCGTGCCTACAGCTCCGCGGGTTGCGGGTTCAATCCCGCCGAGGGCCACCATATATATATATGTGTATATATATATATATATATATATATATATATATATATATATATATATATATATATATATATATATATATATATAGTATATTCACCAGTTGTCTTATTATTTACTTTATTTTGAAACCAACTGATGTCCATAATTGGATGAGAGGGAAAGGGTAAAGAGGTCAATTGGTCCAGAGATTATCGTGCAAAAATGTTTTGTTTGTCCGTTCCTAATAGGGGATTTGTGACCTTTTTGAGGTCATCTATCACTGTAGATACTTTGTTAACATCTTTCGCGTTGTTAATTGTTCATTCTAATACCTTACCTTATATCCCTAAGGATCATCATATTTTTGAACTGTGTATGCTACCCATCGCCACCTTAATTTTGTTACTACTTGATCTATATAAATTCTTCTGTCTTCTAATTTTTAAAATTCAATTCGTTTATGTTGTATTTGGTAAAAAAAATTAAATAGTAACATACATATATCCATACTCACATACTTTCGCATTTATAATATTAGTAGGATATCTGATTTTGCGCTAACATATTAAATTATTCAATCAAATAATAGTCTTAACTCAACAGTGTTTACTTAGCAAACGTGATATTACACACCGTGGAGAGATTTCTGTTTAAAGACAGACGCGATTTTAATTAAAGTTTAATGTCGTTTAGTTGAACAAGCTTTAAGATTTCGTGTAATCTTCTATCTTTAAGTTTGTGTTGCGTATTACAATCATATATTTAATTGAGTTCATTTTCTACACATAATTTAGCGATTCAACGCGGAACGCTGCCGGCATTCTTGGGACCATTCCACGTGGCCATGATTTGTATAGTCATAGCGTGTAAGTAATTTAAAATAAATATAACATGTACATTTTTGTTATAAATAATATAAATATATAAAATATAATTTAAATTTAATTATGGTTGGTATGACAACTATTTAGCCGATGTCTTTTCACCATTTCAATGTTTTAAACAAAAATGTTATTACAGAAGCAAGAAAAAGTTTTTGATAAATTATTCTGAATTTTAAACCAATAATTGATTTCCTTCCTATATAATAGTACTGTAGTATTACCCTCTATATTATAGTATATAATATTAGGTGAGTAAGTCTTGTATGTATATTTTTCTGAATTTTGGAAATGGCTCCAACGATTTCCATAAATTCATCATGTAGAGGGTTTTATGGCGAAAAATTGATCTAGCTAGATTTAAAAAAATGTTGTATGTGTATTCTGATGGTATGTGTGCGTGTGTGTGTATGTTTGTGTGTTTTGTATGTCTTTAAGAGAAGCGAAGAAGTAGAGTTTGTAGTTATTTATAAATTACCACGATTAAATTTCCTTTGTCCCATGGTTAGATGTAAAGATGCTGCAGTGGGAGCGACAGGGTTATATTCTAAATGTCGTTAGGTGCCAATGGGGACAATTGCCTCTTGATTTAGAGGGTCGTCGTTGAGGCAACAATAAGGGCTCTATTATAAAGCAAGCCACAACGTATATAAGTATTTGTTATAATTTAAATTTACATAGATCGTGTATATCTCCTGATGAATTTAGTACTATTTAATCTGAGGTTAATGTGAGCTGTGATAGTTAAGTGGTGATACTATTCGAATCTTTCAAGAGGGTTTGAACCCCGGGCAGGATTATTACAGCCAGGGTGGTGATGGATGTATCCTATCGCGGAAGCCATCAACCTTGACCTGGGTGAATTTGGCCCACGTTGGCGTTTTTTAACAGTGCGTCAAAATACTACCAACAGAGAAATTAAAAAATTGAAAAAACCCCGAGCAGGTAATAAAATAGTTTTTTAATTTAAACTTATGCGTCTAATTGATAATTGCAATTTATCACACGCTTTTCAGCGAAGGATATCATTGTAAAACTACATATATCTACAGAATGTTGATAATATATGTAACCTATAATGCGCATTGGAGCAGCATGATATCTCCAACTCTTCTTTCCAAAAGTACATAGAAAAGACACACCTATGCCCAGTAATGGGACAATAAGAGGCGGTTACTTTAGTTTCATCCATACGGATATCGCATAATTACGTTTAATCGATTGTTTGTGCTAAATCAACCCATTCTAATTTGAAACGGCAAATAAGATTAAGCAATATAAAACAGTAATTCAACTAAAATTTTAGTAATAAATTTTGTTTGGATTACCTTTGTAATTTTCTGGATTTTCCTTATCTCTAACGCTTATTTTTAATTAATTCTTGAACAAAACAAAATCCATAAATCGCTGGAGCGAAAACTTTACGGCCGGAGCTATAAAATTTCATAACCGACTCGAATATAATGCGATTGCGTTCTGAATAATTTATCAATATTATTCATTACCTCCAAACCCTACCATAGAAGCGAAAACTTCCTAAGAAACTTTTATTGTTTACAACGTTCTATGGCTAACTTTGCTCAAATTGATTCTTTTAGTCTAAGAGATGACCCTCATATGTGAATAGCAAATTGAACACTAAAAAATATACCTTAAAAAAACATAATATTCGTGATAATAATAAAACTATGTGAACAAAACAATAAAAAAACGGCTATAATGACGTACAATAATAATATCGAAGCATCATCCGCAACCGCAATCGAACCGCATCAACCGCAACCGAAGCAGCAGTTTTGGGGCAAAACGATCGTTGAGTTTGTGATAGTGAACGTGTGTAGTACTTGTGTGTGTGTTGGCGGTGGTGGAGGTTTGTGCATGTGTTTTTACGAATCCTGCATGGATCAGGTATGAAAACGGATTGTCCACTCTACATTTAGCATTATATATATTTTCTATTTTGCATCATCGCGGATTATAGCAAAATAATTTCTTTTGTATTATGGATATCCGCAAAGTAACGCCTAATTCTATAATATATTTAAAATCAATTTCTTCACAATTTTTAATAATAAATCTAAACTAAGATCTGAGATAAATGTGAAAGTTGATCTTAATCCTTGCTACTCAAAGGAAAATAATGGTTCCATTCAACGATACTTTTACGATCTAGAATTTAATGAATAAAAATCTTAATCATTTTTTGTGTCATATAAAATATAGAACTACTACTAGAAGGAAGCTTTCGGTTCCTGTAGTGAATTTCATGCTACTTAAAACAGCTATTTGGTTTACATAGGTACCATAGATTATATTACATTATTGTTTTGCATGTCGAACTTTATTTAGTTGTATATTACTCCTTGATGTATGATGTAACATGCACTCGTAAGTGTTACTGTGATATTCTTTTTATTTAGGTCAGGTTATTTTTTCTTTTTGTTTCTGAGTTGATCACGTAGAAGCACTCTGAGCCTAGCTCTCTCCAGTACCAGCTAGATAAGCTGGACTTTCTTTTGAGAGCCAAAATCAGCGACACAAATTTCGAATCCATATGTCATCACTGCCCATTAATACGTTTTGTTCGAAGACTTAAGTCATCAGGCACACATTTAGATAAGGTGTAAGTCAACCGATATCGTTTAAGTTTACGTAACTAAAAAAAAATAGATGTTCCGTATCTTAGACTATTTTTTCATTTATATTTTATTGATTTTACTTCTATCTCCTTTTCTGGTTGATTGTTGTTTTCTTTGTTTCGGTTATTGAATTGATTTGATTATTATTTGTTCTATTTAAAATATTGAATGGTAATTTTCAGATTTTATTACGATAATTTTGTTGCGCTGTTTGTTTAAAGCGGCAACTATATTTGTGCGTTTTTTAATGTCATTAGTCAATACAATTTATCATGATAATAATTTATCTAGCGCGAGTTCAATTTTTCCTGTATAATTATAATAATTATAAGTATCATAATATACTCGTAATAGGCTTTAAAAGGAATAACGACGAATAAAATTTGTTCGTGAATTTAATTTATAAAAACAGATTCAAATATTTAACGAATTCCGTCATTTGAATAAGCCTTTTACTATCTTTTGCTAGTCTTTTTCGCTCAATTTCTAACATAGAGTTATTATATGAAGAATAACTGAGTAAGAGAGTGCAATAGAGAGAGGGAAAATAGGACGTCCATACTTTTCTTTGTCTAATCACATACAAAAAAGAGAGATAGGTAGCCTCATTTGTATTCTTTTTTGAGGCTGGCCTATTCTAGTATAATAACTCTATGTTATATAGTATTTTATATGCCATAATTTTTAAACATACAATGATTAAATCAAGATTATTTAATCTCAAACTACTTGTTAAAACAGTATGACAGGAAAGAAAGGATTATTTAAGTATGTGAAATGATTTTATCGTGAAAGTAAACATTAAGGCGGGTTGATATCGTCCTCGTTTATATAGATACAGAGCAAACAACATGGGAGATAAAATTGCATGTTTAACTGTGCATATAATTATTCAATGAAAACAGATGTTGTATAATAGTGTATTTTTACAATACGAATTTGAATATGAATATTTTTTTTTCTATAACAATTAAATAATGTTGTTCCGTGTGGTATCCGGCAGAATAGAATAGTACCACCCTCTTTTCTTACCGAGGTGTCGTAAAAGGCGACTAAGGTAAGTCGACCCGCCGTGTGGTATCGGGCTGAGTAGAATAGACCAACCTCATTTCTTACCGAGGTGTCGTAAAAGGCGACTAAAGTAAGTTGACCCACCGTGTGGAATCTGGTTTAGTAGAATAGACCACCCTCTTTCTTACCGAGGTGTCGTAAAATACGATTGAGGTAAGTTGACGTCAGGCAGGCGGCCGGTCGTAAAATACGTAGTTCAATCATGTGACAGCATGTTTATAACATGTTGCGCCGACCCTACTTAGAGTGAGATAAGGGCAGGAAGATGATGATGATGATGAATAATTAAAAATAATGTTATGCCCGCTGTGTGATATCCGACTGAGTGGATTGGTATCGTAAAAGGCGACTAAGGTAAGTTGCAATAATTTTATATAAAGATATAAGATTAGCCATTGATATTGACGAGCGATATTTAAAAATCTTACGTTAAAAATTATTACGTTAAAATTATACGAGATTTGAATAACCGAACCACAAAAAGTAGATGTATCCGCTGTTACCTCGTTATCCCTATCAGTAATTAGTGTCCATTAACAGCCACATGCTAAGCCATTTTTTGATAAAATATTTAAAAAATGATAATATTAAGTAAACACGCCGGAATAAAATAGTACCACCCTCATTTCTTACCGAGGGTCGTAAAAGGCGACTAAGGTAAGACGACACGCCGCGTGGTATCCGGCTAAGTAGAATAGTACCACACTCATGTCTTACCGAGGTGTCGTAAAAGGCGACTAAGGTAAGTTGCCCCACCGTGTGGTATCGGGTTAAGTATAATAGACCACGCTCTTTCTTAGGTGTCGTTAGGTAAGGTAAGTTGATGTCAGGCAGACCACCGGTCGTAAAATATGTAGTTAAATCATGTGACAACATGTTGTGCCGACCCCACTTAGAGTGTGATAAGGGCAGGAAGATGATGATAATATTAAGTAAACATGATATAATACCCATAGATACAGCTCCATACAAAAATCACATGAAAAATAGCAAAGTATTTCGAATTTCGCACTCATTTGATGAGGAAACTATTGGGCGCCCCTGTTTCTCTGGTATTATATATCAATTGAACTGTTATAAGTTCTTTTGAATCGTCAACTACTTCTACTCAGAAAATTGTCTATATTTCTTCATACGAGAAGAGCGACCAAGAATCTCGTCGGTTGGCTTCTTAAAATATAATTCTCATATCACATTTTGTTATCGCAACTCGTGCAAGTAAGGTTGCCACCCGTACTATATTATATAGTATCGTACTATATTTTAGTCAATTGTACTATATATTATAGAAAAACAATATAGGACGAAAAACACTATATTTTTATCGCTAATTCAATTGTCGCGCTTTTTTTAATCAACTGTGAATGGAACGCACCCGCAGCACTGCATAGGGAATGTTTGAACGAAACTCATTCATGTATTTACGGGGCTTAGTTAGTTAGTAACTCTAACTCCTTTGTCATTGTCCAGCGAAAAGTAATAATAAATAAATAATGATTGAAAATAGATTTGTACTATTTTTTTCTGAATTTCCTAAAAGTACTATATTTTTTTGATTTAAAAAGAAAAATACTATTTTTCTTCAAAAAAAAAAGGTGGCAACGCTACGTTCAAGGTCGTACAAGGTTTTACTTTTAAAGTTATGAAGCATTATGCGATCAGTGCCATACAGAAAAGTAATGTAAACAGGAAAAGGAAGCTATGCTCAGCATAATTCAAATATTGCAATACGTAAATTCAACGCTGTTTTTTGGCGATAACCCTTCATAACTGCTTAAGTCGTTTTCATTGGTTTCATGTAATTTCTTTTATTATTAGTACGTGAACGAATCTATAATCAACAAATGTACTTTTGATTCGAAATGTTGTACAAAATATGGTTTTTGGTACTGGTTTAATAGTACCGTTAAATAACTGTTTTCCGGTTGAATTTAGGCAATCATTTATGAATAAATACTGGTTGAGATTGCCTTATGCCATCCCAACTAACTGGTTTTTTAATCGTTAAATCAATTAACCGGCCACGAGAAGTCGTAAGCGATGTATTTTTAATACCTTTTTGACATATGTGATGCAATAATTAAATTAGTCGCTTATCAAATAGGAATTTTAAAATCTCTGATAATCAAATTACTGGTATTACTTTGTGAAGAGAATGCTTATAACTCATTTTATGGTATTGATTCGCCATAAGATGCAGTAAGATACCATTTGTTATACCATCATTTTATGGGTATATGGATATCTGATAATAAGCGCCGCAGTCTTTAGTGAAGCTGAATACTGAGATATTGACCTTTAATTGTGCGTAATTTTATCAATATCGGTTCAGCGGATTATTCATAAAAGCGTAACAGACACATGGGTAGATATACTTTCCCGTTTATAATATTACTAATGATTTGTATGTACATTTAGTTCTAATATCATAAATGTATAACACTTTTGTAATCTATACATTGAAACCAGTATTATACATTTTTTGTCCCTGCCGTGTGGTATCCGGCTTAGTAGAATAGACCACCCTCATTTCTTGGGAGATGTCGTAAAAGGCGACTAAGGTAAGTTGACGTCAGGTAGATGGCCGATCGTTAAATAACTAGCCAAATCAATTAACATGTTAAAATATGTTGTGCCACTTACAGTGGGATAAGGGCTGGAAGATGAGGATGATGATTTATATTTATTCAATAAATAAGAAACGATTTCCTCAAAAGTCAATCAATTTATTATTTTTAACAACTTGTCAACTCCGCGCACAAATCAACTACGTCGATTAGCGCTACAGCTCTCCTCTTCGCACCGCACCGCACCTCCACCGTCACCGCACCTCGCTACAGCTATCTTCACGTTTCTATGCTACAGCTTACGCTCTCCTCCTTTTCGTTCCTTTATAATTTTATTTAGTTCTAGTTTCTTGCTTAAGTTAATAATAAGGTACAATCGAAACAATGTCAAAACCTCTTAACATTAATTGAAAGTTATAATACAGTTTTATAATTCAATCTTCTCTAATTACATAACAGTATACATAACAGTTCAAATCCGGCAATTAGATCCCATTCCGTCGATGGCAGTCTTCTCCCACTGTGGGTAATTTCGTTCAATTAGGGTGATTCGCATAACCACTCTCTAGCCGGCGCTTGATTAAAATTAAAGCCGGGGACACGTTTTGAATATTCGGCCAGATGCAGAGACTAAAATTTAAGCCAATAAACCCTAAGGAATTGTCACATTTAACTGCAAGTTAATTTACGGAGCTATATTACAAAGTATAATAGTTAAATATATATATTGTCGCTGACTATGGGCCTCATAAGAAGGCTCCGAGTCGCTAAGCGGACGATGGAGCGAGCTATACTTGGAGTATCACTACGTGATCAAATGAGACTGAGCAGATTCGTAGAAGAACCAGAGTCACCGATATAGCTCAGCGAGTCGCGAAGCTGAAGTGGCGATGGGCGGGGCATATATTGCAGAGAACCGGGCGTTGGGGTCTGAAAGTGTTGGAATGGACCCCGCACCGGAAAACGCAGTGTCGGTAAACCCCCACAAGATGGACTGACGACCTCAAAATGTCGCAGGGAGCCCGCTGGGTCCAAGCTTAAGTTTAAGTTGTACAGCTATTACAGCCCACAAGTGATATGTATTTAGTGATATCTATGTGAGTGATACGTATGTATATATATATATATATATATATATATATATATATATATATATATATATATATATATATATATGATATAACTATTGAGGATTTTACCATAATTTTATCTTTAAGGAAACTCAATCGTTTCCTTACTAATTGATTAGTAATTCAATAAACCATTGATAACAGCGAATGGTCATTATTTTGTTAAGGAAAATACAAGAGATAATATTAGCCAATTGAATGGCCTGCGCAAACTATGATAATTCCAACGTGCAAGAGATCATAATGTAGTAGTTTTATTTATAAAGATTTATAACATTTTATCTATCCTGAGTCAGTTTGAAAGTGCTTTATGTATAGTCTATGTATTGGTTTCTCCATAATAATATTGTTAATAGGAAAAGTGTGTTTAATTGTTTGTCCTTGTTTCACGTACGAAAGTTGATGTGATTTTTGGTACGCAGTTAGTTGATGAGCTAGACATTTTAATATTGTACTTTTTATCTCATCATCAAGCCGTGTGGTATCCCGCTGAATAGAATAGTACCACCCTCATTTCTTACCGAGGTGTCGTAAAAGTAGACCCGCCGTGTGGTATCCGGCTGAGTAGAATAGACCAACCTCATTTCTTACCGAGGTGTCGTAAGACGACAAAAAGTAAAAGGCGACTAAGGTAAGTTGACCCACCGTGTGGTTTGCGGTTTAGTAGAATAGACCACCCTCTTTCTTACCGAGGTGTCGTAAAATACGACTAAAGTAAGTTGACGTCAGGCAGGCGGCTGGTCGTAAAAACGCAGCCAAATCATGTGACAGCATGTTTATAACATGTTGTGCCGACGCCACTTAGAGTGGGATAAGGGTAGGAGGATGATGATTATCTCATTATCCTCTTGCCCTTATCTCACTCTAAGTTGGATCGACACAACATGTTTTAAACATGTTGTTAAATGATTTCGCTTTTTATTCTACGACCGGCCGCTTGCCTGACGTCAATTTACCTTAGTCACCTTTTATGATACCTCGTTAAGAAATGAGGTTGGTATATTCTACTTAGCCGGATACCACACGGCGGGTCAACTTACCTCAATCGCCTTTTACGACACCTCGGCAAGAAATGAGGTTGGTCTATTCTACTTAGTCGGATACCACACGGCGTGTCAATTTACCTCAGTCGCCTTTTACGATACCTCGGTAAGAAATGAGGTTGGTCTATTCTATTTAGCCGGATACCACACGGTGGATTTAACTTTTATCTCATAAATAAAATCCACGCAATCGAAGCCAGATACTATTTTTATACCTTTTGAATTCAGCCTTTTTGAATGATATCGATATCTAGGTTAGATATCACGAAAACTGGAGCAAGTTATTGTTGGTTCAAACAATCGATATTTACAGTCTAATTTTACAACAGCGATATACGAAGCAGAAGTCAATTCAGGGACTCTTCTTATTTTCTGCGAATTTGGTTTAAAGATTAACGCAAACTAAATTACGGAAATGGGTATGTAGTACTATGCAAAATATAATCTATACTATAATATCATAAAGAGGAAAAATTTGTATGTATGTTTGTAATGTTTTCATACAAAAACTATTGGACCGATTTCAAAAATTTCTTCACCATTGAAAAGCTGCATCTTTACTGTGCAACATAGGCTATATTACATAAAAAACATAGGGATCCGTTATAAAAATGTAATAAGGTGATAAAAAACGAGGGTGTAGAAAATGTGTAGGTACGCGGGTGGAACCGCGGGATATTACTAGTTCTTAAATATACTCAAATAATTTTTAATTCCTTTATAATACTAAAACAAAGATCAAAAATATACTTGACAACATCCTGCCCTTAATCCACTCTAAGTGGGGTCGGTACAACATGTTTTTAACACGTTTTCATATGTTTTGGCTTCTAATTTATGGCCTGCCTGACGTCAACTTACTCACACTCGCCTTTTACGACATCTCGTTTAAAAAAAGAGGAACGTTTATTCTACTAAGCCGTATACCACACGGTGGGTCAACTTACCGTAGTCGCCTTTTACGACACTTCGGTAAGAAATGAGGGTGGTCTTCTCTACTCAGCTGGATATCACACGGCTAACTCCTAGGATATGTGTATTTTACCAATTTACATTGAAGCAGCGATGTGTGATCTTCCATCCGTTTATATAAGAAGAGAGGATGCCTTTACAAATCTGTGGTAATGTGCGTGTGTGATTTATATTTTATCCAAACAGCTACCTTTCCTAAACAAACAATGCAGAAAAAAACAACGGTCGGCGACCCAAGTCGATTGGCGAAGAGTAAGTGCTACGTGATAATGAACCCAACTGACCTGCTGATAACTTATCGCAATGCATACAACAATCGATTGTTATGCATTATTACAGCTTTCAATAATATTGCACACATAGTTATTTTTAAATAATGCCTAATACTAATATTATAAATCTGTCGCCGTGTGGTATCCGACTGAATATAATAGATCACTTTCATTTCTTACCGAGGTGTTGTAAAAGGCGACTAAGTAAGTTGACCCGCCGTGTGGTATCCGGCTGAGTAGAATGGACCACCCTCTTCCTTACTGAGGTCTCGTATAGTTGGACTAAGGTAAGTTGACGTCAGGCAGGCAGCCAGTGGTAAAATACGTAGCCAAATCATTTGACAACATGTTGGGAAGACCCCACTTAGGGTGGCAGGAGGATAATGATTAATATTATAAATGAAAAGGTCTGTTTGTCTGTTACGCTTTTACGACCTATCCGCTGGAGAAATTAGGCACAATTGAAACTTATATATTGATCTAACATTTCGGGAATAGGAAAAAACCATATAGTACATATTTAAGAACATTTCAGTATCTTAGAGGTTTTTTAATGCTAGTATTAAAGTGTGATATATAACACTTTTGAGAATAAATTGAAAATAAAAGTCAATACAAACTTAACGAATCCGTACATTTGGTTATTTTATTCATAGTTACTTTAAAATTATTCTTATATTATACCTGATATAACCAATAACGTATAATGCAGAAGATGCTGAGGTGATTGTTAGTTTTTATCTTCCGCATTATTATAATTCCAGACATGTCTACTTCGGCCTTCAGACACTATTAAAATAAAATTAAGTACTGTTTTAACGGAAAATATGTTCGTAAAAATATTACCTGTTACTTTAAAATATTCTAAGAAGAACTTAATTATAGAGTATTAATTTATAATATCTGGGTGACCGGGCCTTGCTCGATATTTTTTTTTCAAAATAAAAAAAAGAAACTTCAAAAACAAAGAAAAAATAATAGGGTAGATGGGGCTCGATCCTATGTATTTTCATTTCTCGCGACCACCCGTTCCCCGAATAATCTACACTGACTTGACAGTTAATCATAAAAAATAAATTCAATGTAAATTTTAGCATTTTTTGATGCCCAAAAACAGGGATAAAATGTTTTTTTTAAAATAAAACCTAGCTAGATCGCTTTTTCGCCCCCAAAACCCCCTACGTGCTGAATTTCAGGAAAATCGTTGGAGCCGTTGAATGAATTGAATATATATATTAGTATATGCACTTTATAGTGTATTTCTAATACCATTTGCCAGGGGTTCTAATTTTCATATCTATTTTATTTTATGTATATGAAATCAGAGCATACTGCCGATAAACTGCTTAGGAGTTTGGTAGGGAAATATTTGTAAGCAACAAATTGTTTATTAACTAGAAAAAAGATTCAATTGAAACTAACATGACGGCGTTTGAATAAAATAGCTTAAACGTTGACAAACTTTTCTGATTATAATAATCAAGCATATTACATAAGGTACAAATTTGTTTTACACTTATTAGCTATGTCAATTATCTGCCTTTAACCATCTGTATAGTGTATATATGTAATGCATTTTGTATGATATATAAATTTCAAGATCGGGAAAAGGAAAATAACACTTATGGTGCTTCAGTTTGTTAGTACCGGAAATGGTGTTCTCAGGATATCCGAAATTTGAAGAAAGATTGAATTTGCTTACCTATTGCCAATCCGACTATTATAAATTTCATATCATCCATATTTTGATTAACCTATTGATACACGAATAAACAAAAAATATTTTTTTAAATAAAACCAATTCAAGAAGAACAAATAAAGGCTGTTATTTAATACAAATGTCAAGGTTGAAAAACATAACATCAGAAACGCATAAAACCGCAGTTATTGCGCTTATTGCCATATACTTGTTACCTTTTAATAATATTCTTTATATCACAATGACTATTTGTGGTTCGTACCTGATTACTCAGTACATAATTATTTAAATTTAAATACTCAGGTACTGAATATTTGTACTCATACTAAACTTAGCCTTTTTATGATTTGTAGAAGCAGGCATTACTTTGCGAAATTTCATTGTAGTAACAAATAAATTATTTTGCTGTAATCCGCGTTTGATATATAACAAACATAACAATAACAAACGCGGATTACAGTAAAATAATTTTATTTTAACTTCTGTGCTTTTTTACGATCAATTTTCATTGCTGATAATCCTGCCGTAAGAGCGGTAAAAAAGTTGCCGAGGCCTAGAAGCTTTGGCGACACATACGTCATCTAAGGGTTGTTTCCTGTAAGGGTTGGCTCTGGGTAGCGTCTATAGGCTGGCTGGATCGTAGCTAATGATGACGTCAGGTCAGTAGTGATAAGCAGACTTCAAGAATCGGGGCTATTATAAACTCAGGGATGATGCATGAAAGCAATCGTCATCATAATTATAGTACCTCTATTAGTAAATATTTTTTTCTTAGACTCATATTAAACTTAATGGAAACATTAATAATGTCCTTTGAATTTTTAAGTATGTTATTAAATCATATCAGTTAGTGAAAGATAAAAAAATATTCAAGGCGAAAAATATTGAAAATTCTTAATGTAAATAAAGCATATTGATGTATGAAACCTATTAGGGTGTTACTGAATTCCAAGCAATACATACAGAGATATAAATCGATTTTAATTACACATAAACATTCCGATATGAGATAAGTATCGTTAAATTATGTTTATCTCAAACCAAAATCTAAATTTTTTTTATTTGATATATTTTAACGTAATTAAAACATGATGGTCTTTTAGAGATCCTTGGAAGAATTTTAAATGCTGAAAACGTGTAGTTAAAATGTTTATGATCGTGGATCATGGCTTAAGGAACTTAGGATTTTGCAGTTCAAAGGTAATGGATGATCATCATGCAATTTAAGTAGCTGTATTCGTATATTCAAACATCGATTCGCATTCAGTCATTACCTCGATTAATAGAGACTTTTATCCTACTAGTATAGCTCATATATGTAAGCGCCATAAAATTCCAGAAATTTTGATTTTGATTTCCAAAATCGCAGTAGCGGCTTCTAATAATATCACTACGCTTTCTTCATTATCCTTCTGCCCTTATCCCACTCTAAGTGGGGTCGGCACAACATGTTAGAAACATGTTGTCACATGATTTGGCTACGTTATAACGACCAGCCGCCTGCCTGACGTCAACTTACCTTAGTCGTATTTTGCGACACCTCGGTAAGAAATGAGGGTGGCCTATTCTACTCAGCCGGATACCACACGGCGGATCTCTACGCTTTCTACAAAGACTTTCTTTATCTCCATATAATTCATGCTTTAAGTGCTTCTGGAATTCTCATTTCGGGACTCCGAAATCATAACAATGTATTCTAAATAAAACTGCTAGGTTCTCCCATTAAAAATATAGGAGTTGTAAAAATATCCAATACAAAATAAACTATTGAAACAAGATCGTCGACACAATCGACACAATCAAATATGGACCAGACATTTTATTTCGCCGAAGAATATTTTTATCTTCGGGGGTAAGTTAGGATTACGCTCTAAGTCAAGGACCTCATGGAAGAGTGTTTCCCGATGGTAGAGATAAAAGTAGATAAAGCAAAATGGTTCCCAATGCTACTGAATTTCCAATAATTTAAAATTAACTAATTTGATGTATTTTGACCCACTGAAAATTTGACCATTGAAAATTGATGAAATTTAAAATTGAGCGGCCAACTTTCTAATTGCCTAACAAAGCTAGAAATTACAGTGGATGAAGTAGATTAAAAAATTGTGTATTCTCATCATGAAAATCGAACTGACTAAAATTAATATATGCATATCCCTTATTTATTAAGTCTCTTTATTGTACATACATGAAAATATTAGAAAGGATAAATATAATCATAACTTGGTTATTCCGACCGCTAAAGCAACTCGCTAGCACACAGATTCGTTAATCAAGTGTTCATTTCCCTTATCGTTTGGTTGCCACATATCGCTGTGATTTGTTTGTACACACGTTTTATTAGAGTTCGAAGCACATTGCGATAGGTTTCGTTTTTTTATTTCAGCTGTGTGAACGACGGTGATTCAGTCAACCATGAGACTAGTTTCTAACAGACTATTTTTATCTCACTTGCCAATTTTTCGTATCTCACTTTAAAAGGTAAGGCTCGGTCCTGTAAATAAGTGTTCATCTACAATATCTGTTAGTAGAAGTGATGGACACTTTTCAACATCTCACTGCTCCGATTAGTGCCCTGGACCAATCTGGAAGTGGTCCAGACACTCAGATTTCCTCATGATGAACTCGTTGAAAGCGTATGATAAATTGTGATTATTACATAATTTTAAGCAAATAATTTAATAACTGTTATTCAGAACAAGTTTATTCATAGATAATGAGTGTGCGGTTTTATCGCGATTATAAACAAATTTAACCGATGTCTATACCCATTAAGATTACCTATTTTTAATTTCTACATCTACTACGACTTTAAGCAAATAATTTAATAACGATAATACGATTTTAAGCAAATAATTTAATAACGCTTATTCAGAACAAGTTTATTCATAGATAATGAGCGTGCGGTTTTATCGCGATTATAAACAAATTTAACCGATGTCTATACCCATTAAGGTTACCTATTTTTAATTTCTACATCTAGCGACAACAATAGATCACGATCTTGTAATTTCTCGTAAACTTTATTAAATATTTATAACGTTACATTACATAAGAACCTATGTTATATGATATTTTTCCTTTTTTTTAATCGTCCTTTTTATTGTACTCTCTTCCTTTTCTTTTGTAGAGATATAGGTTGAGCTTACCCAACACACTGCTGTGATGTAGATTGGTAGATTACACATAATTGTCTTAAAATATGCAGGTTTGATTAACCTAGAAATAAAAAGATAAATATAAGTCCATTACTAAGTTATGTGTGGGTTATTTCCATGTAAGATGCACTAAATTTGCGGAACCACCAGATCAGTCTGTATTCTTCACTACAGATCTTTTAAAATTAATAACCCCAATCCCATCGTAAAAATATATATAGAAGCAGGCGTTACTTTGCGAAATTCCATAGAGCAGATGTTACAATAGAATTATTTTACTGTTTGTTAAAGAATCATATTGCATTACAATTTTATCGTGGAGCCTATCCTCCTGATGATGCTTCGGTTTCGGTACGAAATGATCGTAGATATAGTGGTAGTGAGTGTGTTAGTGGAGTGTTGGTGTTGGCAGCATTTTGTGATGAGTGTGGTGACTTGTCCTGCATGTATAAGATATGTAAATGTTGCTTCACACACTTGGCATTCCATAGATTTAGTCTAGATTTTGACGAAAATTGCAAGATTAAGATGGTATGGACATTCAATGGGGAGGGATGAAAATCATTTACCAAATCAGTATTGAATATGAATGTGGATAGATATATGACTAGAGGAAGGCCGAAAAAAAGACTGATGAATTCTGTGAAGTACGACATGCATACAAAAGGAGTAACGCCAGATTTGACGAACGGAATAGAAACTGATTGAATGTACACGAAAAACAATTTGTGGCGATCACATTTAGAGTGGGAAAACGGCAGGAGAATGATAATCAACAATAAAATCAAACTCAGGACTGCTAGTAGTTGTATCAATAGTTGAATATTCGTATCGTTAGAACTATATCGTGCATATCCGTTTATCAAGTGCTTACTTCCCTTATCGTTTGTTCGCTAAATCTAACTATGATTTGTTTGCACGAGAATTCTGTTATAAATATACAATTCTTTCAAAAGTAATAATGCAATTATTTTGCTATAATCCGTGATAAATAGAAAATTTATATTATGCTGAATGTAGAGTGGACGATAAATGCAGGATCCACAATTCCACCACAATGCACAAGCACTACACACGTTCACTAGCACAAACTCAGCAATCGTTTTTGCCCCGCAACCGAACCATTATCCGGAGATAGTCGACGACAAAATCGCAAAGCCTATAGCAAATTAAAAATTAATAGCAATGTAATTTTATTATTATTTTGTATTATAGATAGCCGCAAAGTAACGCCTAATTCTATAAATTATACTTTTATCAAACTACTTTTTCTACTACTTGGTCTATTTTGTATTTATCTATTTCATATTTATGCCTACTATATAAATTATATGACGCATTTTATTCTTTCAAACAAAATCTGTGAATGGCAACAACGAGGTAGTACGAAAACAAAACAAAAACTTAAAACGAAAGTGAATTAAGAACCGGAATAAATTTTTGTATGTTAAGTATTTATTGCACAAGATAACGCAATAACAAATAAATATCTTACCCCTAGTTTATTATCAAAAAAAAAATATAGGGATTGTATTTGTCAAACAATTGAGTGCGCACATTGTTATTTATATACTTTCTTTTTCGAGGCAAGAAAAAGTTAGTCTTTCGAATTAAATATTAATTTGACAATATTATTTAATGTATGAATATGTATAGTATATTAAATTTTAATATATTATTAAATACCTACATATAAAACCATATAATACAAAAACCATCCGTAGAAATTGTGGATCGCCTTCATAACTGCCTTGTAATGTACGGAATGAAAGCTGATACAGAATGTTGCTACCAAGGAAAATTTGTAAACCTTTTAATTCAGATTAAAAGAAATAAAAATTGCGCGTACGTAAAAATTAGGTATGTGTTTTTGTTCTTGTAAAATTATAAGTTAATTTAAATTCGAAATTATTATAATAGGTTATAATATAAGATTAACTGTGCATATAATGCCCTAAATTCTTGTATTCATGGTACGTAATAATTTTCAAAAGTTGAAATCGGTAGAGGGAATCTATCAATAAGCTTTACTTGAAATAAAGATATGTCAATATGTCATTTCGGCCTTTTTGTAAATTTATAAAAGAAGATATTCTAAAAGGCAGCATTTTCGATGTGAAGACCCAGTAGGCTTTAATTTTTCCAACTTTTCCAATATGTAGAAACATTTTACTACTCTATTTTTATTTTACTTTACTTAATAATAATTATATTTTACTAGATATAGCCGTGTGGTATCCGGCTGAGTAGAATAGGCCATCCTCATTTCTTACCGAGGTGTTGTAAAAGGCGACTAAGGTAAGTTGAGCCACCGTGTGGTATCCGGTTTAGTAGAATAGGCCACCCTCATTTCTTACCGAGGTGTCGTAAAAGGCGACTAAGGTAAGTTGACCCACCGTGTGGTATCCGGTTTAGTAGAATAGACCACCCTCCTTCTTACCGAGGTGTCGTAAAAGGCGACTAAGGTAAGTTGATGTCAGGCAGGCAGCCAGTCGTAAAAACGCAGCCAATTAATGCTACAGCATGTTTATAACATGTTGTGCCGACCTTACTTAGAGTGGGATAAGGGCAGGAGGATGATGACTTATACTTTACTAGATAATATTTATGAATGTGTTAGTGGAAAACTTATAAAAATTCGTTCGGTGGTTTTGTGTTTATCACAAACAGACAAACAAGTCAGAGGATACGAGTATCTATATATAAAAATTTGCTGTTTCATTATAAATAGTGGTATAATCGTAATCTTTATATTTAAATGAGTTAATCTTGTATATATATATATTTTCTGAATCTCGAAAACGGCTCCAACGATTTTCCTGAAATTCAGCATGTAGGAGGATTTGGGGGAGAAAAATTGATATAGCTAGGTTTTATGTAAAAAAATATTGTGTTATCCCTGTTTTTGGGCATTAATAACACTAACATTTATATTAAATTGAATTTTCGCCATTAGCTGTCAAGTCCGACGTAGCTTATTCGGGTAAGGGGCAGCCTCGAGAAATGTGAATGCCAAGGATCGATCCCCAACGAAATAATTGTTTTTTTTTTTTTAAGTTTTTTTTCTTGCAAAAAATTACCGAGCGAAGCTCGGTCACCCAGATATTATGTAATAATGCGTATTACACGTATCAGTGTTTTAAACGCCGTTGTTCGACTAAATTTATTTTGACGTCAGCAATTATTACTCGTCGTGCCGATACATCGATTAACATTAAATCAGGTTTATTGGTTATGATATACTTGTTATTTATAATCTATCGACCCTAAAGTGTTAAGTATGGCTATTTCGGAACGCTGACATTGCACGCTGTATTTTAGTATACAGGGTGATATCGACTATGCGACTTAAAATAAATCCATTAATCATTTGTATGTAACTTGGACATAATTTATCATCCTCCTGCCCTTATCCCACTCTAAGTGGGGTCGGCACAACATGTTATGAACATGCTGTCACATGATTCGGCTGCGTTTTTATGACCGGCCGCCTGCCTGACGTCAACTTACTTTAGTCGTATTTTACGATACCTCGGTAAGAAAGAGGCTGGTTTATTTTACTCAAAACGGATACCACACGGTGGGTCAACTTAACTTAGTCGCCTTCTACGAGACCTCGGTAAGAAATGAGGGTGGTCTATTCTACTCAGCCGGATACCACACGGCTAAACTTGGACATAATATAATCTTAAATATTTTAAAGTAAGTTTAAGTTTCAAAAACATGTATTTTCGAAGATAATAAATATAGTTAAATTGAGATCTGGCTTTGTCAGTAACGTGTGACGTGTGGCACGGGCCGCTTTTCCAAAAAACGGGAGAAAGCGATAATAAAAATAAATAAATATAAATATAGTATATAAATATAGGACAGTTACACACTCAGTCGTCTGTCCCCAAAGTCAGTAACTTAATAGTTCTGTAATGATAGACAGACAATTGGTGAATATATACTTATACAATTTTTAAATACACCCAGACTTTAGGACCAACAAATTTATTTATAGAAAATGTTGGCCCTCGGCGGGAATCGAACCCGTGACCCGCGGAGCTGAAGCCAGGATCACTACCCACTGCGCCAACGGGCCAGTCAAAGTCGGTAAGAAAGGGGGTGGTCTATTCTACTTAATCGGATACCACACGGTGAGTCAACTTACCTTAGTCGCCTTTTACGACATCTCGGTAAGAAATGAGGGTGGTACTATTCTATTCAGCCGGATACCACACGGCAGCTCTGAATACTTTGTTTACTGTAATACCTATTTATAACTAAGAAACAAAATTATGTGCAGAAAGTGACGAATTTCACTTGTTTAATTGCAAATGTACAGGTGCGGAATGATTCAAGGTTAAATTTATTCAAATATTGGTTTAGTTGGAAATTGGAAGTTATCTAAAATCGTAAATTTTTTATCTATGTCTTTGATCATATCAGATGCACGTGCAACAAATATATTAGATTTGTGTACACTGAGGTTTTAATTAAATGTTAAGAATAGGCTTGTAGGTAAAGTATATTACACAAAGATTATATAAATGTACCTCTGTATAGTGCAATAAGAATAAATAAAATAAATAAAAATAAATAAATTATAAAAATGCTTGGACTAGAAATACCTCCAGCTTCGTACAAGACTCCAGCTCAGTTACGTAAATTAAAAATGTGTAATAGATTGGCCGCCGAGTTACTTTCTGGTTCTTCTCGGTAAGAGCAACATTCAGACGAGTGATAGCTTATTAACCTTATTGATCCTTCAAGATTGAAAAGTGCTTAAAAATATTTAATATCCTTTTGATTTGATAACGCCATGTGGTATCCGGCTGAATAGATTAGTACCACCCTCATTTCTTACCGAGGTGTCATAAAAGGCGACTAAGGTAAGTTGACCCACCGTGTGGTATCCGGTTTAGTAGAATAGATCACCCTCATTTCTTTCCGAGGTGTCGTAAAAGGCGACTAAGGTAAGTTGACCCACCGTGTGGTATCCGGTTTAGTAGTGTTATCTACATTATATCATTAACGGCGATATTATAAATTAAGATGGTGTGTTGTCATTAACATTCTATTTTCAAAGTTCATTTCATAAATTAAGATTGTGTATTGACGACAAGCAATGGGAGATGGCGCCACCAGTTGTGTGCGCGGGAAAGATGCCAAGGCGGGAATCTTAAAAAGAGCGGGAAGAGGCATTGCTTGTCGTCGAGGAGTAAGAGTAGGGTTGAAACCGTTTAAGTGTAAAGTATAGTTGAGTAAAGCGAAAGAATAAAAAGGAATTGAAATAGTAAGTACTTTAGACTTTTTATTTAAAAACCCTTTCAACTTAAAGTGTAACAGAAGTCATATGCTAATATTGTAAAAGTTGAGACAAATATGAGCTCGAATCCTGCAGTTCAGAAAGTGGGATACAGAAATCCGTACTTAAAAAGAGACCAAGACATACATAATTGTTATATATATATTTAGTATTATATTTTTTTTCTCTTTCCTCTCTGATTTTATTGAATGACTGACTACATTGAATCTTTGAATTATGAAATCAATAAGGGTGTGAACTAATAATATTCCTTATGTTTTATGAGACGTTTGGGTTTTATTCTTTTTATAATCCAAATTTTGAATACATTAAATACTCAGTTAGATCAGACAAACGCTTATACCTAACATAAATAAGTAAATTGCACGACATAAATTTAATCTCCTGCTTTGCAATAAATTTAATATGCTTTAATGTTTTTGTTTACTGTTTTGTTTTACTTTTGATTTAACCGTCATGTGTTACTCGGCTGAGTGGAAAAGACCACCCTCATTCCTTACCAAGGTCTTGAAGTGTCTCGAAAGGTGTTGACGTCAGGCCGGTCGTGGAATTACTTACCTAAACATGTGACAACATGTTTGAAGCATGATACACAGATTCCACATAGAGTGTAATAGGGCCAGAAGGATGATGATTTTAAATTGAATATACGGTGATTGAGTTTTAATTAGGGAGCAGTACACTATGCGATTATTGTTCATGATTTTTTCAGTGGATGACGCTAAAGATGATTATTCGCCGTCTAGTTGTGTTGTGAGAGGCGATCGATCTCGCAGCCCCATTTTAAATCCCTCTAACTCTATCAACCGTGGACGGCGGGTATCACTCCAACGGTGGAGCCGACAGCTGAGCCGGCCCCGCAGCCGGCCCCGCAGTAGGCCCCTCAGCCGACAACTGAGCCGGCCCCACAGCCGGCCCCGTAGTCGGCCAGACAGCCAGCCGCTTAGCCGGCCCCGCTGCCGGCCTCGCAGTCGGCTCCTCAGCCGACAACCGAGCCGGCCCCGCAGCCGGCCCCGTAGTCGGCCCCGCAGCCGGCCGCTTAGCCGGCCCCGCTGCCGGCCTCGCAGTCGGCTCCTCAGCCGACAACCGAGCCGGCCCCGCAGCCGGCCGCATAGCCGGCCCCGCTGCCGGTCTCGCAGTCGGCTCCTCAGCCGACAACCGAGCCGGCCCCGCAGCCGGCCCCGTAGTCGGCCCCGCAGCCGGCCGCATAGCCGGCCCCGCTGCCGGTCTCGCAGTCGGCTCCTCAGCCGACAACCGAGCCGGCCCCGCAGCCGGCCCCGTAGTCGGCCCCGCAGCCGGCCGCTTAGTCGGCCCCGCTGCCGACCTCGCAGTCGGCTCCTCAGCCGACAACCGAGCCGGCCCCGCAGCCGGCCCCGTAGTCGGCCCCGCAGCCGGCCGCATAGCCGGCCCCGCTGCCGGTCTCGCAGTCGGCTCCTCAGCCGACAACCGAGCCGGCCCCGCAGCCGGCCCCGTAGTCGGCCCCGCAGCCGGCCCTGCAGTCAGCCCCTCAGCCGACAACCGAGCCGGCCCCGCAGCCGGCCCCGTAGTCGGCCTCGCAGCCGGCCCCGCAGTCAGACTCTCAGCCGACAACCGAGCCGGCCCCGCAGCCGGTCCCGTAGCCCTCCCGGCAGCCGGCCTCGCAGCCAGCCCCGTAGCCGGCCCCGCAGCCGGCCCTTCAGCGGACAACCGAGCCGGCCCCGCAGCCGGCCCCGCAGCCGACAGCCAAGCCGGTCCCGCAGCCGGACCCGCAGACGACAGCCAAGCCGGTCCCGCAGCCGGACCCGCAGACGACAGCCGAGCCGGACCCGCAGCCGCCAGCCGTGCCGGACCCGCAGCCGCCAGCCGAGCCGGACCCGCAGCCGCCAGCCGAGCCGGACCCGCAGCCGCCAGCCGAGCCGGACCCGCAGCCGCCAGCCGAGCCGGACCCGCAGCCGCCAACCGAGCCGGACCCGCAGCCGCCAACCGAGCCGGATCCGCAGCCGCCAGCCGAGCCGGACCCGCAACCGTCAGCCGAGCCGGACCCGCAGCCGCCAGTCGAGCCCGACCCGCAGCCGCCAGCCGAGCCGGACCCGCAACCGACAGCTGAGCCGACCCCGCAGCCGGCTACGCAAGGGACCGCGCAGCCGGGCCAGCAGCAGATGCCGTAGTCGGCCTACTCACGACACACGAAGCCGAGATGCCTATCGCTCCCGTAGCCCCATCGTTCGCGGTGCGACCCAAAAGCTATCAGCGGCTAATGATTATCAACCAAATTCAGCTACACATATTCCGCCCTCAGTTAATATTGGTAATTCCTCACGCAGTAATAGCAATTTATTGTTACTTGTAGATGCGCTTAAATCTGTTATGCGTACTCCGCATAATGGAGATGGTTTAGGACATGTGTATAATACTATACCGGAATTCGATCCTGCGAGAAAAGAACAGACGATGACTATGTGGTTACATAAAGTTAATGAGTGTTCATCTATTTACGGATGGACTGAAAAACAAACTATACATTTTGCTTTGCCTAAATTAAGGGGTGTTGCTCAGCGTTGGTATGAGGGACTATCGTCGGTCCTTTTCTCGTGGCTAGAATGGCAGGCCAAATTGATAGTTGCATTCCCTTCTACGGAAAATTATGGTCAAATGCTCAGTGATATGTTATCAAAACGAGCTCGGTTCGGAGATTCACTAGAAGCTTACTTTTATGATAAAATTGCATTGCTAAATCGGTGTAGTATTACAAGTAGTAGAGCTGTTGAATGCATTTTACACGGTATAGATGATCGATCAGTCAGATTAGGCGCAGAGGCCGTTCAATATGAGAATCCCGATAGGCTGCTAGCCTATTTAAGGAACGCTAGAAATAGCCGGATTCCAAATGAACGGAAAATAATAAAAGAACGAACTGGTAACAAAACTCTAGATACACCATCTAAAGGGGTAATTAAAAATTCACGTTGTTTCAATTGCAAACAAGATGGCCATATAGCTCCTCAATGCCCACATCCTGTTAGGAAATGTAACAAATGCCTAAAATTAGGGCACGATTCAGAGCATTGCTACTCTCAAATGCTTCCATCTACGGACCAGAAGGTCTGATATGAAACTAGAAATATTACGCCAAACGAAGGATATTATGAAGCACTTCATTATAAAGTTAAGTTGTTCTGTAAGATGAAGTTACAGTTTAGAGCACTTTAGTTATCAGTGTTTATGCTGACTCTGCTAAATCAAGTGCATTATACATTGAGCCCCCCGGCTTGAGACAAATTGCAAATGCTAGTTTATTCTCTATTTTACCAGGATTATATTCTATTGATGATATAGGGACGGCATTTGTAACACCGGGTGGTTATTTTGAATTTACTCGGATGCCTTTCAGTCTTGCAAATGTCCCAGCGATCTTTCAGCGGATTATGAGCCAAGTGTTATGTTTATCGCGCCATCGCGAGGCTCTTGTATATTTAGACGACATTATTATTCCTGCGAAGGACTTCGTAGAAGGTATGACACGATTGGAGAATATTTTAAATTTATTCTCTTGAGCAGAGCCGACACTGAAACTATCGAAGTGCTTGATTTTGTTGGTAATAATGTTGACTATATAGAAGTGTCTAATAGATTACAGTCAGGTCTTTGCAACTTCGGAAACTCAGCGTTAGCTCATTGGTATATCATTTACGATAGTGACTGATTGTAGCTAATTACGCGATACCTAAGGTACGATCCTTAAGATTAGGAAATCTTAATGATATTGTAGATGTGAAAACGAATTACAAACTATAAGGGTATAAACTGTTTAGTGTTACTCCGGAAGGAGAAAGATGGGTTGTACCCAAAGCTGTTTGTTACTAAATTCTCAAATTTAACCAAGACGATATATCATTTTCCGGCTGATAGGACTATAGAAAAGATTAAGTCTTTGTATTAGTTCCCGAAAATGCGAAACTTTCTTAAGAAATATGTGTCTTCCTGCCTTGTGTTCTTATACTAAATCACTTCGCCGAGGGCTAATGGACGGGTTGAACGCTATAACAAAATTATAGGGATGCATTGACCGCTAAGACTATTGGTACATCTGATAACAAGTTGGACAACCATCTATCCGATGTCCAGTGGGGGATATAGTATAACACTTTTAATAAAGGGATTAATCGAACTCCTTCTAAAGCACTATTCGGAATTAGACTCACAGGATCCACGGAAAGTAAGTTAATATCCGAAATAACAGACAATTCTAAGGTATATCTACGAATACAATCTTGACAAAATCAGAACCGACATAAGGTATGAAATAAACTCTCATTACGAAGCCTATCAACATAAGCAGAAAGAAATTGTCGACAAACGTTTCGACGCTTTTCTACTATTGTAGCAATTAATAAAATTAGACCGTGGCTTAACTTTAATAGACCAAATGTAAGTGATGAATCTTCTAGTGAATCTGACGAATAGCGCAGATTAAAACATTTATTGAACAATCGTTTGTAAGCTATAATATCTTTTTTTTCAATACTGTAAAGTTATTCTATTGTGTATAGAATATAATACCTAGTGATATTGGCTATTGGATATAATAGTGATGTTATAAAATTATATAAAAATATATATTCAAAGGCTTTAAACTTTTGTTTACACATTTTATAGATTTCATGATGCAAATAGTAAAGTAAAATACATAAATTGAAAAGAACTTACAATATAAATTTAAGTATTTCCAGTGTTGCATTTTGTATCTATGTTATTGTTTTGAAATAAAGTTAACCAAATGTGGGTAATTGCAGAAAATAATACTTTAATGCCCAGTGATTTTAAGTTATTATCTCATGTAAGTGAATAATGATATCCTTAATGAGAAATAGATTGACGAGAATTGATTTATGATTTATTTAATAATTATTAGGACAATGAAGGATTTTCCTTATTTTATTTAATTGATATTGAAAATATTTAAAAGAATTAATCTATGTTTTATTCAACAACAATTATTGTTTTGTTATAATTATTGTTTAATTTAATAATACAAAAAGATACTAAGATAAGATAATGTGGGGCCTGTTGCCAGGTATTCAGGACGTAAGGGGCCTGTTGCCGGGTATTCAGGACATATTGTATGGGGCCTGTTGCCAGGTATTCAGGACGAAAGGGGCCTGTTGCCGGGTATTCAGGACATTTTTTTTTTATGGGGCCTGTTGCCACGTATTCAGGACGTAAGGGGCCTGTTGCTGGGTATTCAGGACATATTGTATGGGGCCTGTTGCCAGGTATTCAGGACGTAAGGGGCCTGTTGCCGGGTATTCAGGACATTTTTTTTTTATGGGGCCTGTTGCCAGGTATTCAGGACGTAAGGGGCCTGTTGCCGGGTATTCAGGACATATTGTATGGGGCCTGTTGCCAGGTATTCAGGACGTTAGGGGCCTGTTGCCGGGTATTCAGGACATTTTTATGGGGCCTGTTGCCAGGTATTCAGGACGTAAGGGGCCTGTTGCCGGGTATTCAGGACATATTGTATGGGGCCTGTTGCCAGGTATTCAGGACGTAAGGGGCCTGTTGCCGGGTATTCAGGACATATTGTATGGGGCCTGTTGCCAGGTATTCAGGACGTAAAGGGGCCTGTTACCGGGTATTCAGGACATTGATGTATTTTTTTTTAAATGTTTGGAGTTTGTATTTAAAGAATGTATATCATATGTTATTTATATTAATTAGCACATTGTTTATTTTCCGTATGAGGACATACGATAGTATTTGGATGGCCGACTGTTATCTACATTATATCATTAACGGCGATATTATAAATTAAGATGGTGTGTTGTCATTAACATTCTATTTTCAAAGTTCATTTCATAAATTAAGATTGTGTATTGACGACAAGCAATGGGAGATGGCGCCACCAGTTGTGTGCGCGGGAAAGATGCCAAGGCGGGAATCTTAAAAAGAGCGGGAAGAGGCATTGCTTGTCGTCGAGGAGTAAGAGTAGGGTTGAAACCGTTTAAGTGTAAAGTATAGTTGAGTAAAGCGAAAGAATAAAAAGGAATTGAAATAGTAAGTACTTTAGACTTTTTATTTAAAAACCCTTTCAACTTAAAGTGTAACAGAAGTCATATGCTAATATTGTAAAAGTTGAGACAAATATGAGCTCGAATCCTGCAGTAGATTAGACCACCCTCCTTCTTACCGAGGTCTCATAAAATACGACTAAGGTAAGTTGACGTCAGGCACGCGGCCGGTCGTAAAAACGCAGACAAATCATGTTACAGCATGTTTATAACGCGGTGTGCCGTCCCCACTTAGAGTGGGATAAGGGCAGGAGAATGATAAATTATAAAAATGTTTGGACTAGAAATAATTCCAGCTTTGTTTACTTAGGTACCTATCTTTATGACTGCAGTTTAATTATGTAAATAAATAAATTATGTAAATAATTAATAGATTGACCGCCGAGTTTCTTGCTGGTGTTGCTAAGAGCAACATTCGTAACAGTGATTGATTATTGATCCTTGAAGATTGAGTGCTTAAAAATATATAATATTTGATTTGATAAGTTATAAGAGCGGCGGCAATTACTCAAGTTTTCCAGTGCGAATAATATTATCAAAACGCGACAAACGGATGCGCACATCTCGCTACCGCATCCCGTTTCACCGTACTCAGCCAATCGCTCGCGACCTCCGACCAAACGGACCTCCACAGTCCATACCTCGATCCTCCTCAGTTGAATTCAGCGCGCCGACACGGATGCACGCGCTCTCGTTTCCCGCCAATTACGTACGCGAGCTTTCGAATTTAACCTGTGGATTTTTTTTGTGTTATGTGTTCCAAATATTAAATATACACATTAACAATTGGTGTTCATATCTGGATTGGCCTTGGCTACTGCGGAAACCCCCTTCTTCATTCAAGGTTGGTGCGTTTATGTTTTGCGAATAGTAATGCTATTGGATGCATTCGGAATGTCACTTGTCCAGTCTTTATAATGGACTGTTTGGAGTTAATAAATGATTATTTCGGCCATTTTCGAATATGTTTAAATTTCTTGTATCGGAGAGTTCGTTGACATCGCTGTGTAGTGTTTTTTTTTACATCAGCGTAGTTCGGAATCTTATTTGTAAGCGGTAAATTCTCCGAAGGCATCGGTCGGGATTATTTGTACAAGTAATCCTTAAACGGAAACAAAAGGTGAATCATAAGTATAATCACCTCATAAGCTACAAAGACTGGTGTTTCAAAGAAATAAATTGTAATTCATACAGCGTTTCCTTTCTCAAACAATCAAGTCCTCCTCAATGGTTAAAACATGAGAGTTCAATATCCTGTAATGGTAAATCATATGCCGTGTCTTTTTTCACCCATATTAAACAACTTTACGTTAAAAGTATACTAATAATATACGTACCGTACCGTAATTACTAACATTTTCTCTTTCGACATTACTACCAATTAATCTAACGGTCTTTCAAAATTGTGTTACTCACAAAATATTTTTCGTTGTTTTGATACTATTTTCGACTGACAAAGACAATAAACTTGGTGCTATCTTGATAATTTTGACGATAAAAGTCATCGCTAATGGAATTTCATCAATGACAAATTTAATTTCATGCTTCATAACTATATTTTAATTTACCTGAGCGCTGCGTATGAATACAGAATAAGCTAAAATTAAAATTGGAATTTGTTTCTGGATTTATTTCTAATTGATTAACATCGATTACCCTTGGAGATATCGATTCGCGTGTAATCTGTTTGGTAATGTTTTTTATCTAATGATTCGTCATTATTTAGATAACGATCAAGAATCTTAACACTTAAAAGTAATCAATAAATGAAATATAATAATATATTTGTATCTATGAATCTAATATAATCACTTCGATCGAGCATTTTTCCGGTATTTAACTTTTATCAATTATTATTGTTATCAACATTTATAATTCTACTAATTTTACCAATATTAACATTGCCAGGTGAGAAAGAAAAGGTATAATAGTATAAATAATTATGACATCAAAATCCTGACGTTTTGAAGACGAAGAGTCAATAAAAAAAAATACCTAAATCCGATCATTCCTCCGGCTGATATTGATTTTAATATCGTTTTGCGTTTACTATTACATATAGTTAATTGGAATGGTCATCGTAATTAAGTTATTATATACATATGTCTACTATATTATCGACTACCCTTATATGTAATCAAAAAAAATTTGTATTAAAATCATTATTTAAAAATTGAAATTTATAATTTTACCTATGCAAAATTATAAAACTATATTTATATTTTGGAAATATAACATGCACCTCATATATATAACAATATTTTAAATGAATAAACCAATCAAGTTGATTTAATTGAATAAATAGTATTTTTTCGATGGACTTAGAGTTCGATTAGATCAAGTTGGGATCAAGTCCCGCTATTTATGATATCTCATAAATTTTTCTCTGTTGAACCTGAATTAAAATTTTTTTTGTTATTCGTTATAACAACATAATAACACTTATAATTTGTTGGTTATTATGCAATTAGTTGATTGCGATGGTTGAGGTATGATCGTCCCTGTGATTTGGTATGTTAGAGCTATCATTATTATATACGCCTTGTGGTATTCGGCTGAATAGAATAGTACCACACTCATTTCTTACCGAGGTGTCGTAAAAGGCGACTAAGGTAAGTCTACCCGCCGTGTAGTATCCGGCTGAATAGAATGGACCACACTCATTTCTTACCGAGGTGTCGTAAAAGGCGACTAAGGTAAGTCGACCCGCCGTGTGGTATCCGGCTTAGTAGAATGGACCAACCTGATTTATTACCGAGGAGTCGTAAAATACGACTAAGGTAAGTTGACGTCAGGCAGGCGGCCGGTCGTAAAATACGTAGCCAAATCAAATGACAACATGTTTGTAACATTTTGTGCCGACCCCGCTTAGAGTGTGATAAGGGCAGGAGGATGATGACATAGTATAAAACAAAGTCATCTAAAGCTATCTGTCTGTATGTGATAGATTTTCTCAAAATATATACAACGGATTGTTGTACGGTTTTTACTAAAATATAGTGCAATTTTTGAGGTAGTTTTAAGTAAGTAAAACATTTATTTTTTTATTTATTACATAAAATCTTAAATGATACCTATTACAAAATTCGAAACGGCATAGCATAAACTTAAGACAAGTTTTTCTGTTAACCGCGACATTATCGTTGGTTGCTTATAATTGTACAGGTGCGTTGGTTTTTTGCGTTTTGGAACGGCTTATCCGATGAGACTTTCACTGCAATTTAAGGAGGAAGGTTTAGGTGATTAATACGTCATTTTAACTTTTTTTTTAATAAGATAATGCCTAGCTCCTGCCTACGATCTTGCCTGATGGAAAGCGAAAGATGTAGCCTAAGATGGACTGCGCTTGCCAGTGTTTTGTATATTCACTCTTTTTTTAAGGTTTTAAGTGAAATAGGAAAATCTTTTGAACACACTTATTTCTTAGTGGGTAAAGCCGCTGGCATAGCTAGTTTATCATAATGAGCACGTTATCCAATGGTTTTGGGTTTGTAACTAATCAGATTATCTATTTGTCGATGTCGATGTCAAAATTCTACAATTGGTCTAGCTCGATATATGTATCACTTCTTTTGGTTCATCTTTTTTCTATGGGACAATTACGCACTCGGTCGTCTGTCCCTAATTTAAAGTTCTTGGATTAGGGGTGAATGACAACTGGTAAATAAATACATCAATCACTACATAGTATAAAACAAAGTCGCTTTCCCTGTCTGACCCTATATCCCTATGTAGGTATGCTTAAATCCTTAAAACTACGCAACAGATTTTGATGCGGTTTTTTTAAAAGATAGTTATGCAAGAGGAAAGTTTATATGTATAATAACATTCAATACGGAGTAGAGAAATACTATAATTTTTTCATCTTTATCACGGAGTTTTTAATTTTTTTTCACTGCGTGATATACATAGGCTATATATTTTATACCCGTGCGAAGCCAGGTGGGTCGCTAGTATATAATATTTTAATAACTACTTCAATACATATACACACGTAGACTCGAAGAACCTTGCAGGAGAAGGAAGAATTCACTGTTAGCTCCAACGGGCCAGTCGATCTTAAGATTGTAGATTTAACACCTCGGTAAATTACGCAGTATATCCACAAGCTTATTGTTTAGCTTTGTAATTATACGTGATGCGTTGGCGCACGATGAAACATCACTAAGGTCGCTGCCATGTCAAGGAGAACCATCTATGAACGGTATTTAAACATGTTGATTGTGTTTAAACAAGCGATAGATTTATGCATACATAGATGCAGCACAACAGTTAGCCGTGTGGTATCCGGCTAAGTAGAATAGTACCACCCTCATTTCTTACCGAGGTGTCGTAAAAGGCGACTAAAGATATATACATACTTCATACATACTTCACAGCTACAAGAAAAAATACACTACTTTGAAATTGGTTTAGAAAAAGATTATTATTTTGTGCTCCGTTAAGTTAAATGTCATTTTTATATTATATAATTACTTTGCAATAGTTGAAGCTTTAGCCGTGTGGTAGCCGGCTGAGTAGAATAGACCAACCTCATTTCTTACAGACGTGTCGTAAAAGGCGACTGAGGTAACTTGACCCACCGTGTGATGCGGTTTACTAGAATAGACCACCCTCCTTCTTACCGAGGTGTCGTAAAATACGACTAAGGTAAATTGACGTCAGGCAGGCGGCCGGTCGTAAACACGCAGCCAAATCATGTGACAGCATGTTTTTAACATCTTGTGCCTACCCCACTTGAGTGGGATAAGGGCAGGAGGATGATGATATATAAGATAAATTTTTTTTAATAAAGATCTAGACCAACTGGAAAACAATAAACTATCGTTGACTTTCAGTTTTATACTCAATGAGTTTCTAGCGGATGTTTCCAAATTTTCAACAACATTGAGAGGTTCTATACAATGCCAGCTGCATGTTCGATCGAAGATAAAACTTAATTAACATTGTATTGCTCTATCCGTAGAATTAACTAGTCATGGAAGTTTTATTACTCTTAGCCCCAACAACGTCTCAAGTTTTTTTTAACCCCATAGACATTTAAAGGAATGTCATCTAATTTGCATAAAACACGAAAAGTGATGACTTGTTAGTTATACTGCGTGATCCCTTAAGCTGCCGCAATACATTGACAGAGCGGCAATATAGACTAACTATCTTTTACCCGCAACTTCGTTCGCGTACGTAAGCTTCAACTGTTGCATCATCATCATCATCCTCCTGCCCTTATCCTACTCTAAGTGGGGTCGGCACAACATGTTATAAACATGCTGTCACATGATTTGGCTGCGATTTTACGACCGGCCGTCTACCTGACGTCAACTTACCTTAGTCGTAGTTTACGACATCTCGGTAAGAAAGAGGGTGGTCTATTCTACTAAACCGGATACCACACGGCGGGTTGACTTACCTTAGTGGCCTTTTACGACACCTCAGTAAGAAATGAAGTTGGTCTATTCTACTCAGCCAGATACCACACGGTGGGTTGACTTACCTTAGTGGCCTTTTACTACACCTCGGTAAGAAATGAGGGTGGTCTATTCTACTCAGCTGGATACCACACGGCTAAAGCTTGAACTGTTGTAAAGTAACTATATAAAAAATGTCATTTAACTTAACGGAGCACAAAATAATAGTCTTTTTCTAAACCAATCTCAAAGTCGTGTATTTTTTACGTGTAGCTGCGAAGTATGTAGTCAAGTGGCATACTTTACGGAACAAATTTTTCATTTTTAATTAAATTTATGCTTTTATAATAGCCTACTTCGTAATATTGTGTAGCAATTTGGCCGTTTTTATCTTTTATTCATATTGTATTGAAACTACGACATTCTGTATATTTTTAATCTGTTCGGTCTTAGCCTTGTCCAATTTTTGGCTATCATTCTCTTTGTTGGTCTATGTCACCTTCTATATCTTAAATTAGTCTATACTAATATTATAAAGAGGAAAAATTTGTATGTATGTTTGTAATGTTTTCACACAAAAACTAATGGACCGATTTCAAATATTCTTTCATCATTGGAAAGCTGCATTTTTACTGAGCAACACAAGCTATATTAAATTAAAAAAATAGGGATCCGTAATAAAAATGTAATAAAGTGTAAAAAATTAGTCATAAAATTCTATCATCGCATGCCCTGTGGAAACTATTGATGATATATTTAACAAAAATATATCTATAGTCCGACTTAGTAGACTTTCCACTGCCATGAGATCGATATGTACGCGGGTGGAACCGCGGAATATTACTAGTCGGGTATAAATACGGATAGTCTACTCTACAATAAGCATTATATATATATATATATATATATATATATATATATATATATATATATATATATATATATATATATATATATATATATATATATATATATATATATATATATTCTATTTACTTTATCGCGGAATATAGCAAAAGAAAATTACTATTAATTTTGTTTTATTGTTCTTTTCAAAGTAACGCCTTATTCTATAGATCATTTATATATTTGCTGTCGCAAATGACTTCCGCTTTGTATTTTATAGCAACACAGTTATGAAATAAGGGTATCGCGCCCTTTTTGATTAAAATGATGGCATCACTGTGCCGTTGTTGTTTCCAGTGGAGTCTTCCTATTGATAAAACGTTTCAGTAACATTCATTCCGTGTTCGTAATTCAAGAGAAGTATATCTCGGAGCGGGAATTGTGATATTCCTGTTATATCGTGTTATTGTATAAAGTGTGCGCTAACATATTTCCATTAACTGAGATTGCGTAAATAAATGTTAGAAGTCTTAAACTACTCTTTGATGAGGCGCACCCTAATTTGCAACTCAGTTGGAGCCAATTAAAATAACGTGTAACGTAGTCCATATTTCCAGTCTGTCAACATAACGTAGGGGCTGAGAGTCCGTAGAAAGATCCATTTGCCGCCCGTTCTAAGCAATTGCCATAAATTTGCCTCAAAACAGAGGTGTTTAATTATACAATGAGATGCGTATTAAGAGATCTTCTTAAACATTCAGCTATTTTATGCTCGGATATTGTAATCTCAAAAGTTGAATATTGTTTTTATTTTATGTAAGTAAGTTAAGAATAATTACTTTAACCCCTTCAATTTAGTGTGTCATAAGGATTGATGCAGTAGAATAGTACCACCCTCATTTTTTACTGAGGTGTCGTAAAAGGCGACTAAGGTAAGTTGACCCACCGTGTGGTATCCGCTTAAGTAGAATAGACCCCCGCTTTCTTACCGAGGTGTCTTAAAATACGACTGAGGTAAGTTGACATCAGGCAGGCGGCCAGTCGTAAAATACGTAGCCAAATCATATGACAACATGTTTGTAACATGTTGTACCGACCCCACTTAGAGGCAGGGCAGGAAGATCATGAAGGATTCATGCAGTGTATGTACTTATTTTTTGGTTTCTTTAACTTGTTCATTAAAATTGCATTACTCTTTGAATATATCGCACGCTAAATATTAAAGTGACCTTTGAGTGAGTTGCTTGTGCAAATTTCAATAAAGCGTAGCCTATAAAACTCGTGAGTGTTAAATATATCTACTCAAAACTGTGAAGAATAAGAAAAGGCTAGTTTTTTTAACAGTTCGTCGTGTGACATTGATGGCATTGAAATAAGGATTACAATGTCTAACTAATGTAAGCCTAATTTGAGTTGGGTCACTTTAATATTAAGCGTGCGTTATACAAAATTTATTCGTAATTTAAATAATATTTTACTGTAATTCTTCATTTAATACATAATAAATATTTTTTTGTTATTAAATAACATTCCTTACTTTTAGTGTTGTACAGGAAGTGATGAAATATGTTAATCGCTTAAATTATTCTCGTATAAAATGATATTGCATGTTTTATGTAATACTAATAAAATATTTTTACCGTTATGAATTTTGTGTTTCATTCGTTGATTCAAATTCAAATATTCTTTAACAAGTATTTTTGAATCGTTAAAAGAAGGTGGAGATACTATCACGGATTGGGAAATGGATATATTTCTAAAGAGAATATTAAAATTTTGTCACGTGTAATTTTTTATTTATAAACATGATCGTCTGTCTCCATAGTAAGTAACTTAATACATGTGTTATGGTAAACTTAATACATGTAACAGACAACTGGTAAATATACACTTATATATGTTTTAAAGACATAGTTAATTACAAATATAGGTAGTCGCCTTTTATGACACCTCGGTAAGAAATGGGGTTGATCTATTCTACTCAGCCGGATACCACACGGCGGGTCGTCTTACCTTAGTCGCCTTTTACGACACCTCGGTAAGAAAAGAGGATGGTACTATTCTATTCAGCCCGATACAACATTACGATAACTTCTAATATCCTACTAATATTATAAATTTGAAAGTTTGTGAGTATGGATGCATGTTTGTTAATCTTTTACGGCGAATCCGCTTAACCAATATCGATGAAATTTGACACAATTATGCCTTATACAACGGGGTAACATATAGGTTATAGAAATCCTGTTAATTCCATAGGAATACCACATTGAAAAGAGCCCATCTTTTATCAACCTCTCATGCGACAACAGTCCACGTGAACGAAGTAATGGATAAAAGCTAGTATCATATAAAAAGTATTTTATTTATTTATTTATATACCATAAAAAATGTTGGAAAAAACTTTATTGGTAAAAAAAGTGTACAAAGGTCAACTTATAGGGATAAGTTGACCTTTGAGCATATGAGGATTGGTTTTTTAAATTCCTTTCCAATTTAAGACATGTTTGTAACAATTTTTTTAGAGAATAGAATAGGCAAAGTAAGCTATCTTAAAATGATAATAACATCCCGGACTATTCTGTAGGCTTATAAAAAAGAATTATCCCTCAGACATCGCTTTGTTATAACCCGAAGAGATTAGGCTGGGTTTTCGATATAATCTTCCAGAAGGCTAGACTTTTCCGATATTTTCATTTATTATCGTTATATTTCAATCAATTGTACGGTTCAAGTTTTAACAAATTATTACCCCAAACCATCATTTATGTAGTGATAACGAAAGTAATATTATATTTTAAAGGTAAAGTTTAAATTGTAATTTTTTTTGAAATAAAAAAAAACTTAAAAAAAGAAAAAATAGGTAGTTAGGATCGATCCTAGGTATTTATTTACATTTCTCAAGTCTGCCCGTTCCCCGAATAAGCTACGTTGAATTGTCAATTTTGGCAAAAATTGTGTTTTATATTTATATAAATTTTAATATTTTTTAATGCCCTGAAACAGGTATGAAACGATTTATTTTTACACAAAACCTAGCTATGTCGATTTTTCTCCCCCAAAACACCTGAACAACAGGAAAGAATTGAATTTTTGACATAAATTGTCAAGTCAGCGTAGCCTATCCGGGGAACGGGCAGTCTTGAGAAATGTAGATACTTAGGATCGATCCCCAACTACATAATTATTTTTTAAATATTTTTTTGTTTCTTTTTTTTATTTTGTAAAAAATTACCAAGGTTAGGTCAACCAGATACTTGTTTTTTAAATGCCAAAGCAAAAGATTTCCAATACCGTGCATATTTTATTTTATTCATGTAATTTGATTTATTCCAGCTTCGCGATAACACTGGACTCGTAAGAAGACTGAAAAGGACAAAACCTTTTGAGTTAGTTTAATATAGTAATAGTGTAGTGTAGTGCTAGTGCTACTTGAAAGAACACAAGAACAAAGTGTCTCGCATAGCAAGAAAGACTAAGATAAGTCACTGGACCTATTCTTAGATATAAGTTAATTTATAAGTTTAGGTAATCTTTAAATTGCTTATTAGCCTCTTGGCAAGATCGCAACATCAATATAGTACTCCCTTTTGGTTGTTCTTTATAATAGCAAAAAAAAAAAATGTAATTTGATTCTGCGAAATATTGTTATACGCAGATATATATGCGTAATTGCCCACCCATTGGACCACACATGTCACAAATCTGCATTGCAGTACGTACAAACGAGCGCAAGTTTAATGCCCCGTGACAAGTTGTCGAGTGTCACCGCGGGAATTAGTTGCTATTTATAGGTCTTTATTTTAATTTTATTTCACGCATATGTTACTTTATCGTCTCTTTGTGTTACACAGTGTATTAAAGTACTACGTATCTGAGAACTCCTTTAAGATTGGGCCATCGAAAATATAGGCGCATGAAAGGTAGTTCATTCACAGAGTCTTCGCTAGCATCGTATTAAGCTTAAACAGTTTAGTGACAAATTCGTTTGGTGACCAATTCTCTTAAGCCATGGATTGGCCTCGCAGAAGGCGCTCTAAGATCTTATTTCCGTGACGATTCTAGGCCTTCTGCACTCTAATTACACTATAAACTCCGTTAGGGTCAGGGCTAGCATCGAGAATTCCATTAAATGAATCAAAATTGACTCTACTGTGATCTTACCAGTTTGTATACAGTCATGCGATTATTTATTATTATAAAGAGGAAAAATTTGTATGTGTTTTTAATGTTTTTACACAAAAACTACTGGGCCATTAAACAGCTGCATCTATACTGAGCAACATAGGCTATATTATGATACATTGAAAAAATAGGGATCCGTAATAAAAATGCAATAAGGTGTAAAAAATTAGTCATAAAAATCTGTTATCGAATGCGCTGCGGAAACTTTTATATATTGATAATATTATATATTTAACAAAAATAAATCTATAGTCCGACTTAGTAGACTTTCCCCTGATCGGTATGTACGCGGAGGAAACCGCGGGATATTACTAGTTTACTATACAAATAAAAGGTCGTGCGTTAAAAATCAAACTATTATCATAAATCCAGGGTGAAGTAGATTTAATTAAAATATAAACAACCGGGTCTCATCGCGATAATCACGTTACCTTTGTATAAGGTTCGACGTTTCGGCAGAGTTGCATCCACCGTGGTCACGAACTGACTGGAGCGCCGCGGCGTCTTCGTTCCCGAGTCATTATTTTCTTTATCTACCCTCACTTGAACCGCACAATCCACATAAGGTCTCTTGCACACCACACTGATATAATCTGCACGCGATATAGCTTTTTTTTTTTCGAAAAAAAAAATCGTTGAAAGCTATATCGTGTACAACGTGATTATCGCGATGAGACCCGGTTGTTTATATTTTAATTAGTATGAATCGCGAAAGTTTAAAATCTACTGAAGTAGATTTAATTACAAATGTACTGACGAATCAATCTCGCATCGCATTATCTTTTATGGCTGATGTCGTTAAAAACCGGTATAATCAAATATCATTATATCTCTAACTGATTATTACTGCTCCATTTAAACTTGCCTCGTTAAGCAAAAGATTAGATTGAAAAGTGACTATAATGTTGATGCTGTATCAAAAAGGATCACGCTTATCTGGAGCACTCTGAATGGGTCTTGTTCTGATATAGGTATTTTTTATTCATTTATGATTTATATTTAAATTAGTGATGATAAAAAATATATGATACCCAATGTCGATGCAGTTTACAGCTCGTTTTAAATATTTTAGAACTATATTTTTTACGTGATATAACAAAATTGCTGTCACTTAAAACTAATATCAAAACAACGATGATGTTTTATTTATGACCCAACAATCGTATGCACGAAACCCAAACAGCGAAGTAGAAAAACACAAAACTGCCTAATTACACAAATAGAAATATGACATAATGCGTTATGTCGTGTATATTGTGTATGAGGCAGTTGCAAGAAGTCTTATACGTTGAAACAATGAATACAAATTTTATTGTTATTGTTTGTCATCGAATTTTATATAGTTTAAAGGCTTATTTGAATCATTTTAGGATAAAAGAGAAACCATATAACGTAATTTGTGGATTATAGCAAAAAAGTATTATAATTACTTTTGGATGTTGGTTGGATGTGTATTATGCATCTCCTTAAAGTAACGTCTGATATATCTAAGAATTATAGAAACGAAATAATTTTATATAAATATTAATAATTTATAGAATTAGGTGTGACTTTGCGGAGGTTCATAATACAAAACTAATAATAAAATTATTTTGCTATAATCCGCGATTAATTATTTTATTACTTTTAATATTATTATTCGTTTACAAGACACAGTTTATTCACCTTTACTTATTATATTTCACATTTGATAGTGAATACCGAAAAAATGTATTTTTCTTTAACTAATTTTCATGTTGACTAGTTGATAGTGAGAATTGCACGAGGAAGTACGCGAACACACACTACAAAACAGAATAAAAAAAGCATGTATGGTGGTTATATTAAAAAAATAGCAATATAGAACATTAACATTAAATAAAGGCTTTCACACTGTTTGTAGTTGTGCGGCAATATTGTGTCTACGTAACAATAAGTAGTGTTCATTTCTTTGATGCGTAAGCAAAAAAACCCCAATGCCAACCGCATCTTAGGCATGACCATGACTCAGTTTATTCTATTTATTGTGGCACTGCATATAATAGATTTGTGTGCAAGTGACATGTAAACAGTTAATAATATTATGTAGTATAAGAAGATGTAGCGATAAGCGAGTAATTAAAATAAACAATAGAACATATTTTCATTAAATTATAGTCAATAGTTATAATGTATACTTATACATTAACAAATATACTGAAATGCTTTTTTTATGAATTAGTAAGAGCGTTATCTTTGTACGTCGGTAACATCCCGGATGTCACATGTTTTTTGTTGTTAAATAGGTCCAAATTACATTTCGTTGTGATAAAAGCAAAATTTTTATCATCTTCCTTTATGTGTAAATTGCGTATTTATATTAGTCTTAACAGCGGTAATCCATCTTAGCTTATATCAGTTGATTGTCAGTTCGTATTTAAAAAATAGATAAAAATGAATCATTTTGTTCTTGCAGATAGTTTTGGTTTTCATCCCACGGATAATCATACGGTTATCTCTGAGACTACATAAGTGGGTAATTATTTCAAACATTTCCTTTCAGCCCGGAACGAAGTACGTGGGAACTTTTGTGTAATGAACTTATTAAGTTTTTTTTTTACCGACGCGTTGATGTAAAATGGATTCGTTTACTTTAAGTAGTTGACTTGTTTGTTCAGTGAAGTACTTCTCGGCATAAAAGATCACTATAACGTGGAAGACAGTGGAGGATGTTATATTCAAATTACTGACCAAATAATATTATGAATCTTTGCCCCAAAATGTACAGCTATGAAATCTGTAAAATCGATTTTTTTTATATCAAATATCTTATCGTTTGTTCTTATCTGTATTTATCTTGGAAATCATTTATAATTTCTCGTTTAGAGTACATTTATCATAAATAAATTCCGATTTGACACATTTAGTTTATAAATGTATGCATATGTTTTATCTGATAAGGACACAGTTATGATACACTTATCTTCAATTCACTATTCTTGTCCGTCTGTATGCATATTTATATCTTGATGGAGGCTTACTCAATTTCTGTAATGTTCTATATATAAAACAGGATAGTTACTGTTCTAATGAAAAACTGAAAAATTGCTATAATATTATTTGAAAACATCTCAGCTCAGTGGGGCAATCGGTCGGTCTAGAGGAGTGAAAATACCCCGGATCGATTTCAGCTTTGCCATTACAACAGTTTAAAAACACTGTTCAAAAGAGGCTGATACAGAAAGCCTACTATACTCTTGAAGATTACTTAGAAGATAAGAATGTGTGGATATAGCTCTCTTTGAACCTGTACAAGACAGAAACGACTTAATGTAAATAGTATTAAGAATTATATTTTTAAAAGAGCTACCGTCGAGTTTCTTGCTGGCTCTTCTCGGTAGGAACAGCTTTCCGAACCGAGCAGTAGAGTTGACGATTCAAAAGCACATGTTTACAAGTTTATTTGGATAAAGAATATTTTGAATTTGAATTCGAGCCCCACCTATCCCTTTTTTTTTTAAGTTAAATCTTTTTTATATCTTCTAAAAAAATACTGAGCAAAGCTCGGTTACCCAGGTACTTATTATCATATATGTATATAGAGTAGCCTATATCAACGCATTATTTTTATTTATGTAATTTTCAATAGCATAGTAGGGTTTCGCGTCAGCTCTCTTTCATTAGTTTTAACTGCTGTAATGGCAAAGCAAATGTTAGATTCATCTAGCTAAGTAGAATCCTCCTGCCCTTATCCCACTCTAAGTGGGGTCGGCACAACAGGTTATAAACATGCTGTCACATGATTTGGCTGCGTTTTTACGACCGGCCGCCTGCCTGACGTCAACTTACCCTAGTCGTACTCTACGGCACCTCGGTAAGAAAGAGTGTGGTCTATTCTACTAAACCGGATACCACACGGTGGCTCAACTTACCTTAGTCGCCTTTTACGACACCTCGGTAAGAAATGAGGTCGGTCTATTCTACTCAGCCGGATACCACACGGCGGATCGACTTACCTTAGTTGCATTTTACGACACCTCGGTAAGAAATGAGGGTGGTAATATTCTATTCAGCCGTATACCACACGGCGGGTCGACTTACCTTAGTCGCCTTTTACGACACCTCGGTAAGACATGAGGGTGGTAATATTCTATTCAGCCGGATATCACACGGCTTATATACCAAGATAACTATTCTCATGAAATACCTATTGATCGTTCTTATATTACGTGCCTGTGTAATATTTACTCAGTGTGCAGGCCATGTGGTAACGAGTCGTTATCTTATCACTGGCTGTTAATGTGTTCCGTTTATAATTAATTTCTCCTTATGACTTTAATAATAGCGTTGTAAATTTGTTTACGGATTTTCATATGTTTTTATTTTTATTAGTAATTAACCTGTTACTATCCCACTTCTGAAAATGCTTTATGTAAAGTAAAATATGGAGCGGTATATCTAATACTGCTTTAATGTGACATATTCCAAGAAATATCTATGTATACGCAAATTTTATCACGATGTTTACCTTCAACATAAAACGTATGTTAAATTTGGATTACCAAATAATCAAATGAGTTTTAATAAATAAAATATTATTTATCTATTATTAGGTCGGGTGAAATATATTCCACAATCTTTAAATTCATATAACAACAACAACAAAGAGATTCCGATTCCGGAATAAGTTGCAAATTATGTTGTTTTTATTTTTATTTTTTTGAATGCAATAAAGAGATTACAAACAAACAAATACACATACACTTATTGCACAAAACAATCTTAAACGACAAAAAATTAGATAACACATATTTTACGTACACGATATAAAAAAAATATAGTAATCAAAGCATCTAGTCTTTATAATTAAAAGTTTGCATAGTAATTAAAAGAAATTTGGATGTGTTCACTTACATTGTTTTCCTTATTGTTGTTTAAAATAGGTAATACTAGAAAAACTATTAATTTAATGATTTGTAATTTCTTGATTTTATTTAATACTATTAATGTCGTCTATTTAATTACCAAACTAAGTTAACTTGTGCTTCACTTAATTACAAGCTTTATTGGAATTTGTAATGCCATCCATATTAATTTTATAAATGCGTAAGTCTGGCTGTATGTCTGTCTGTAACGCTTTCGCGGTTAAATCGCTGGGGCAATGTAAATGAAATTGAGTGATTTCAGTGAAGGGATACACCGCAAGGAAAAACACATATCTTAAGAGAAGTTCTTGGATTATTATTATTATTTTTAATTTATTTATGTACCTTGAAAAACGATAGAAAAATATTATTAATAAATTGTAGTAAGGTTAACTTATCCCTTCGACAGAGATCTCTGCCAGCTAACATACGAAGTAAGACAATTTATAGTAAAGCAAATATATGTAATATACTAATTCGTATTAAAGCATCTCTGAGGGCTCCAACTCTTCTTCGAAAAGGAGAGTCAAGGCTTCTACACTGGGACAGTAGAAAGCAAAGGCCGTTAGAGAAAATTCTAAAACTACGTAGTTACTAAAACAGTCTAGAATTATTAACAATATGCAGTAGTTTCTTTTCATTAGTCGAAGTATCTAAATTACTCTACACAATAAACCGTGAAATTATTGTTGACGTCATTATCGCGTAGCGGGGCGTAATCAGTGTGAAATATTGATAACATTATAAATCATATCGTGGCAAGCGTAACTGTAAAATATTTTTTCCTCCGATAATACACTTTGCTGTTGCTGATTTGAATGTTGGTAAAGTATTTATTTTTGACAAGCTTTTGCACGCGACTTTACCTGTTGTTCATGCCTCGCTGGTTCACCCCCGACGGGGAGTTCTCGCTGGAGGTCCCTCCGTTTGCCAGAAACATTGTAATATTATGAACATACGCCATGTGGTATCCGGCTGAATAGAATAGTACCACACTCATTTCTTACCGAGGTGTCGTAAATGGCGACTAAGGTAAGACGACCCGCCGTGTGGTATCCGGCTGAGTAGAATAGACCAATCTCATTTCTTACCGAGGTGTCGTAAAAGCCGACTAAGGTAAGTTGACCCACCCTGAGGTATCCGGTTTAGTAGAATAGACCACCCTCTTTGTTACCGAGGTATCGTAAAATACGATTAAGGTAAGTTGATGTCAGGCAGCCGGCCGGTCCTAAAAACGCAGCCAAATCATGTAACAACATGTTTATAACATGTTATAACAATATGTTTATAACATGTTGTGCCGACCCCACTTAGAGTGGGATAAGAGCAGGAGGATGATTGTAATATTATGAACATGTAATATTAGAAACATTCTAATATTGTATTTATCGCGGATTATAGCAAAATAATATTCTCATTAGTTTTGTATTATGGACCTCCGCAAAGTAACGCCTAATTCTATAAATTAATAAATCATTGTAATATTGTAATGTCCCGATTGACCCTCTTAGCCAACACTTACAATTTTTAGCCGAACATACAACCAAATCTTCTATTATCATAATTTTTCAAATACTCTTCGCGCCAGCCGGGATTTGTGCCGAAATTTTTTGAAGATTTTTTTCTGTTTTTTGCCCAAAGTTTGGTTAGTCTAATCTTAGCTTACCCTTTAGTTAGTTAAGATATGTATATGGATAACAATACAGATGAAAAATTCCCGGTTTTTCATTGGAAAAAGATAAAACCAAATGAGTAAATTCAGGTTATTTTAATGCTTCAGTTGACGCGGCCGAAATTACGAATAAAACTAGTTCTAAATGTGCAAAAAAATACAAGCAAACTGTTTTACATATTGCGCTGCACCCTCGATTTTATATACAGACTTGACCAATTTGTGCATATTATGACTATATATAGAGTATCAGTGGCAAACCAGTTTAGTTTAGTATATAAAAAAGTCTAAAGACCTTAAACGTTGTTCAGTTTAGCATGAGAGCGCTTTGTTGCAAACTCAAATATACGATCATCGATTATGATCAATGATCATCACGAGTATATTGTGTAATTTAAGATTATTAATAAGACTTTTAAGAGCTGGGATAGCCGGATGGTGAAACCGTGTGACTTTTACTAGGGGAATATGTGTTCAAACTTCAGGCAGGTACCTTGAGTTTTCTATTAAAAATTGGGTCTAATTGACAGTTACCATATATAGTTGGTTTTCATAGGTAAACCATGCTTCTTTAATGCGAAACGGTATCCCGGGGATTCTTCGAAAATTTGTAATTTTCTTTCAAGGAAAAGATACTTACCACTGGGTAAGTGTTTGAAGCCGTTCTCACATGCTTTCATCCTTCGGCTATCTTGCTTTATATGGATTAGGATTGACAGTAATCTTCAATGTTTTGTACTATTAGTCAAGGTATAATCTGCGTTATTACTAGTGACTGGTATTTGGTTAAACAATATTATGAATAGGGAATGAATATAGAAAACCTTAATAATTATGAATATATTAAGGTTTTCTGAAAATATGTACTTTGCAACCTGAATTTATACAAGTATTTTATACATATAGGTTATATATATATTTTAAATAAATATTCACACCCGAATAAATTATATCTTCTGTTCCAATGCGTGTTTAAATAACAAAAAGGGTAAATCGGTTGGAAAATTGTATAGGTATGACCATTTAATTTCGTTCAAAAGATACTAAATATTACCTTTTTTCGATTCACATTTTTATACGCTTGCCGAGAAGGGAGAGACAGAGTAGAAGTTTATTTACTCAAATATGTTTATAGCAATTCTTTACGTTAACTGTTATGGTGGTACGGAAAATTGCTTAGTCCAAAAGGATCCAGCAAGAAACTTGGTGATTGTCTTTAATATAGCTACAATATTATATTTCGTCACTGCGTTGTGCTCAAGTGAGAAGTGTTGTTAGATAAAAACTCGAGTAATAAGTAGTAACAGAATCTTACACCAGTATCATAATAATTATTTTAATCCGACATCATATGGCTCCTACTTATAACTGACTATAATTAATTAGTACTTAAAATCCATAAAAACAACCTAAACCCAAGACTCATATAGTCGTTTTAAGTTTGTATTCAAAATAAGTCTGACTTCATTAACAACTAGGGGGCTCTTTATAGCTTCCATCTCACTCAGTAGCGAACTCCACGTACATTTTTTTTATTAGGAAAACCCCTTATGAATCATCGGGTATGTCGAACTCTCTCCGATCGCAGGGGGTCTTCTCGCATACCCTTGAGGGGTAGGCGGGGTACGGGCTTCGAGGCGAACCTCTTTGCCCGGGCTGGTCCTCGCAGGCTTTGTGGCCTGGACTGTGTTTGGGCCGTAGGCCCAGGTCACCTAGGTGACCTACGGGATTTGATGTTCGGTAGGGAGGTCTGGGAATGGTAGTTCCCAGACCTCGGAGTCAGTATCGGTGGTGTCTCGTCCGGTGGTGTCTCGATCGGGTGGGTGTGTCATGTCCGGTGGTATCGCCCTCTCGCCCGTCGCGTCGTCCTCTTCGTCGCCGTCGTCGTCCGCGTCGGGCCGCGGTGACGGTGATCGCAGGAGCTCGCGAGGCAGGGAACGTCCCTCGGGTGGTCGTGCGTGGAGTGGCGCGATGCCGTGGAGGTGAACGTGCGCGCTGTTGTCCGCTCGCGCGAACAGTCGGCGCGCAAGGCGACGAACGAACTCCTCCACGGTCGGCATCTTGGTATCTCTGTGCACGACGTCGTTCCGCACATACCTCGGGGCTCCTACGATCAGTCGCAGGCAGCGATTCTGCTGGACTTGAAGCCTTTGCCTCTGGTACGCCGAACATAGGGCGTACCAGGCGGGTGCCGCGTACGTCAAGCGCGAGCGGACGTAGGCACCGTAGACTCGCAGTTTGGTGTTGACAGGTAAATGGGATGTGAACAGCGTGTGGAGCTGGGACCTGGCAGCAGCAGCTTGGCCCACTGCACGGTTAACCATGGGGACCATGCGCAGGCTGCGGTCCAATTCACACCCCAAAAACCTCACTGTGGTCTTCCACTCTACGTCCTGGCCTCGCAGAGTGAGTTGGCGTAGCGGCCTGGAGCGGCTGGTGAGCAGAGCGGCCGTCTTCCCGACGTTGACGGCCATCCTCCACTTGTCCAGCCATTCCGGCAACAAGTCCAGCAGACGCTGCATGCGGTTTGTGGCGACGATCTGGTGGTAGGACGACGCGAAATATGCGCTGTCGTCAGCGAAGAGCGACAACAGCACGTCCTCCTCCCCTTCCCGCAGATGGTGGCGCAGGGTGGGGATGTCATCCGTATACGCCGCGTATAAGCGCGGCGATATACAGCTGCCCTGGGGTACTCCGGCTTGGATAGTGCGTGGTTGGGATTCGGCACCATCCACTGCCACGTAAAAGCTACGGCCGCTGAGGAATGACGCCAGCACTCGCACATAAGCAGGCGGCATGGTGGTATCCAGGATCTTGGCCAGGAGCCCGGCGTGCCACACACGGTCGAAGGCCTTCTCGATATCGAGGAATACCCCGACGGTGTAGCACCCGTTGTTCAGCTCACTGGTCAGCTGGTTAATGACCCTCGCCAGCTGGAGCGTCGTCGAGTGGCCGCTGCGGAATCCATACTGCTCCTCGCGCAGGGGCAGATGGGGCGTGACTCGACGCAGCAGCAGACGCTCGAACAGCTTAGCTATGTGCGAGAGCAGGGTGATCGGCCGGTAGCTTCCAGGCAGGCGGCGGTCCTTCCCCGGCTTGGGAAGAACGATGATCTTCCCGGTCTTCCACGCCTCTGGGAAGTGGCCGGTGCGGAGTACTCCGTTGAACAGGCTCGTGAGCGCTACGAGACCCGTTCGGGGCAGCAGCATCAGCGCGGCGTTGGTGATTCCGTCGGGTCCTGGCGCTTTTCGCTTATCAAGGCGAGCAGCGACCGACCGCAGCTCTGACAGGGAGATGAAATCCTCTCCCCGGAGCGGCGGTGTAGGGGCCGACAGGAACCTCTCCAGCTTGTCCTGGACCGCCGCGTGATGACGGATGACGTGGAGATTGGAGGTGTTGGGGGCGTTGGGCGTAAAGGTCTTCTCCAGATGAGCCGCCAGGATCTCAGCACGATCTTTGGCGGCATAGGTGCGTTTACCCGATGCATCGAGCAAGGGGTAAACGGGGGTGTCACGTCCGGTAAGTTGCTTGCAGAGTGAGTACAGCGCTGTGTCATGTTCCGTCGCTCGATCGACGGTATACTCCCACCGCGCCTCGTCGAGAGCGACTATGGCACGCGCGATCTTCTCTGCAAGCCGGTTCAGGTCGGCCTTCACCCTGGGGCAACGAGTGCGGGCCCATAGGCGGCGCAGGGTGCGCTTCCGTCTGAGCATGCAGCGGAGCGAGCTCGGCAGGCCCTTCCTTCGGTTGGTGTCCGATGGAGTCGACGTGGTGGAGGTGGCTGCTGCTTTGGCGGCAATGATAGCCTCCGTGACGAGCGCAGCAGCATCGTCGACTTCCGAAGGGGTGGTAATCGGGCCTGCTAGCTCAAGCCCGGCAAGCTCGGCGGTGTAGCGCTCCCAGTTCGTCCGCGTCCGCGGCGGGCGGGGCACTAGGAAGCCTCCCTGGGTGGCAAGGGTGACCAGAACCGGTAGGTGTTGAGTGTCGAGATCGTAGAGGACCTCAACATCAAATGGGTGGTCGAGTCCGTGGTGCAACACTATGTCGAGGACGTCCGGCTGGGCGCGGGGGTCAGTGGGTATGTGGGTCGGCGCTCCCGGCCCCACCACACCGTACCCGCTCCTCACGCTATCTTCGTGCAGGTGCCTCCCGACCGCAGTGATGATTCGCGATCCCCACGCGTGATGTTTCGCGTTGAGATCGCCCACGATCACTGCGGGTCCCTGCTGTGCGAAGATGGTCCCGACATCAGTGTTGCAAAAGGTCAGTCCGGGTGGTTTGTAGGCGGCATAGATGCGGAGCTCTTCATTCCCCACGCTGACTCGCACTCCCTGTGTGCGAGTGCTGGTGAATGGGTTGTGCTCCAACTCCTCGTGTATGATGTCCCTCCGCACCAGAGCGGCCGTACCTCTGTACGGGTGGCCCCGGGGAGAGACTTCGTCGCGGCGATACACGAAGTAGTTGGGCACGCGGAGCTCGACGCTGTCCGTGAGTTTGGTTTCGCCCAGGAGGATAACGTGGACGTCCTGCGACTGGGCGAGTAGACTTAGCTCACGGACATGACCTCTTATGCCGCCCGGATTCCAGTATAAAATTCGGAGGGTCATTGATAAGACCGTCCGAATTGGGTGATAGCCGCCGTGATAGCGCCGACGACGTCCCTGGTGGCCAGATAGGTCGTAAGCGCCGCCATAAGCGCCTCAATCAGGACCCGGACAATGTTGTTTATGCCCGAGTCCTGTGTGGGGGGTGGCGGGGGGTACAGTGGGTATTGCGGCGCTTGTGGCTCCGCCTCTCGCATAGCTACTTGGTGGCCGCGGCTTCTCGGCGCCTCGGCAATTGGTGGTTGAGGCGCCATCGCTGTTTCTGATGGCGGCCGGGGATGCGGTGTGGACGCGGCGGCGGGCTCGACGTTAGCGGGCCTCGGCTGCCTGCGCCTACGTCGGTTCCTCTTCTTGCTTTTCCCGGCCAGTGGTTCCCCCCTGGCTGTCGGGACGTTCGCCGGCGGCTGTAATGTCGTTGGCGGCGCACCCGTCCCGGCCGTAAGAACGACGGTCGTTGGAGGGGCGGTACGGGGTGCGGTGGGGGCTGAGGGGGCACGTACAGTGAGTGCGGGACGTGCGGCGGGTACGGCGGTTGTTTTGACGGCGGCGACGGTTGTCGGGCCGGCGGGTGTAGCGGTTGGGGGGGGACCTTGCCCGCTCCCCCCTGCCCTCTTCTTCACCGGCTCGTTCGGACGCGGCGGCGCGATGTCAATGCCGCGTTTTCGCGCCTCTCTCCGAAAGACAGGGCACTTTCGGTCTCGCGCCACGTGCGCCCTCCCACAGTTGGCGCACTTGGGGGCCTCTTCGGGGGCCCTGTCGCAGTCCTGGCTGATGTGCCCGCCTGCGCAGCGGACACATTTTGGAGGCCGGTGGCAGTTGGCGGATGCGTGGCCGAACTGCTGGCAGCGGTGACACTGCGGTGGCCCACGCCCCCCCTTCCAGGCTTCAATGATGAGACCGGGCATCGAGAGCAACTCGGTCTCGCGGTATAGGTGACCGAGTTCTTCGTGTGTCAGGTGCTCTAACTCCACGAAGAACGTGCAGCCGTGCCGCCCTCTGACCGCCGGGATGGCTCTCGCTCGGTTCGCCGGGTACCCGAGGGTGCGCAGCGCCGCGACGACTTCTTCCGGCGGGGTATCTTGTGGCAGCCCCCTGATGGCTACCTTGGTCGGCAGGGTGGACGCCGGGCTGTAGCAGAACCACGCTATGGTGGGGTCCTGCTCGGCGGCGTCTATCAGGTAGCGTTGGAGGATTCTAAACTCCTCCGCCGACTTCGGGAGGAAGCGCACCCCCTTACCCATCGGTCGAGCGTTGGGTGCGTGGCCGAGCTTCCCCCTAATGACACTGAAGTGCCTCGTCCAGTTGGGGAAGCACTCCACGGTTATCGGTGGGTATTCAGTCCTCGCCGTCTTCGGTCCTGTTCCTGGAGCTTGACACTGCTGTTCTGCCTGGCGCTGTTCGAGCGCTCGAGGCGACGGCGGAGCGGCAGCAGCTGCGGCATAGCCGGACGGGCCGGCCTGGGGTGAGGGGGGGCGGCAGGTCTCCATTGGCGACAGCGAGGCCAGACCAGCGTAGCTCGTGGAATCACGAGGCCAGCTGTCGGACTCCCGCGTCGCACTAGCAGCGTCTGACTGCCGTCCTGTGACTTCTTCTGGCGGAGGTAGCAATGATTTTGGTTGGCGGGTGTAGGTTTTCAAACCCGCAAGTTCCACAGATGGTGGTGGTGGTGGTGAGGGCGTCGGTGATGTGTCCGTCTTCGGACGTTTGTCTTCACCCTCCTGCGACTCTGGTGATGAGTCGTCGGCGCGCGGTCGCTTCGAAGCATCAACGCTCGATGTATACTCAGATACACCGGCCGTGATTGGAGAAGCGGCGGACTCCGACGACTGTCGCTCGCCGGTTATCGGCCGGAAGCGGGGTCGGGGTGCTGGTGGTGCCGGTGGTGGTACTGTGGGCGCGAACGGGACAATGTTGTCCCGCAACTCGCGTCTAACGACGGCGTGGGGAAAGGCGGGACGCTCCCCCCTAATACGTTGGTCCTTAGGGGGGGCTCCCCCCTGCCGGACATGGTGCACGATAGTTCGTGCGAACACTATGCCTACTTCTAAGCGAGTGTAGCTCCGCACTCCCTCGGCGCGTGCAACCCAGCCAGGTGAGACCCCTAGGGGAGGCCCAGCTAAGCGCTCGCGAGCGGGAACGGAAACCACACACGCGTGGGAAGGAAGGACGGCGGTGTCACAGTGGGCACGTCTACAATCACCTTTTCCAATGAAAGGCGGTGTAGATCGCTGTGTCCGGACAGCTTCGGCGAAGCAGGTGCACGCGATGCGCTGCCGACCGCTTCCTCAAGCCGCGACACGGGTCGCGGCGAGTACAACTGTCGCCGGTGGCAGGGGTGCAGGGGCGTTAACCGAAACTGGCGAACTTTGCGTCTCACACGATACGCGCAGCGATAACGTTCACAATACGCGTCCGTTCACTGCGCGCGTACGCACGAGACTCTCTCCGATCAGTAATAACCCCGTTAACAGTACTGCACTGTAAACAGGTGTCGCTGTGAGACCGTTGTCACTGGGATGAAATTATCAACTGTTACCATCCAAACCGAATTGACGTTCAGCGTTCCGAAAGGGAAATTGGCCGACATTATTGTGTTGCAATGCACTAAACAAATGTGGGTCCTACGATTATCGTGGTAGGAACACAATTGTGTTTTCACGTGTTTCTATACATGTAGGTATTAGGTTGTATATATGTAGAACATGCGGGCGGATGTTATCGTTTTTGTTGGTCCCGTGTACTAAGTACGTGAAAGTGATGATATTTACACAAGTGGCTGACCCGTTGGCGTAGCTAGCAGTGACGCTGCCTTCAGCTCCACGGATTGAGGGTTCGATTCCCGCCGAGTTCTAAAAATAATTTGTTAGTTCTTCAAGCCTACTTATGTACTTAATGCCTATGTATTTCAAGCATACTTTTGTATTTATATATTTATGTATTTACGTATGTATTCAACGGAATAAAATATAGGCCATGGAAATCATGTAAATTCTACAGGAAAAGGATCATTGAAAAGTGCCATCTATTATCAACCTATCGCGCGACAACAGTCCACGCGAACGACGTTGCGATTAAAAGCTTGTAGTTAAATAAGAAAATAAAACTATTATTTCTCTTCCTTTCCAAATCAGTAACTTTCTCATTTTCTGAAATCTATCTTATTGTATAATCGATTTTATTTTTCCGTATTTCTAATAATTTCGTCCGTAGATACTTTAGCTTGATAGTTTTTTTTATTAGCTCAATATCAGCATTTAGCATCTTACTTAGTCCATTCATACGTCTGGACTTTCAATAAGATGCCTTGGTAGATATTCTAACCGTTAAACCTTTTTTGTGATTAACTGTTATTTCACCTGAAAATGTAGTGCCTAAACTAAGTTACGCAACTCTAAATACCTGTTATTGTTTCTCAACTCCATTGTTTGTTACGCCGTGTGGTATCCGGTTGAGTAGAATAGACCACCCTCTATCTTACTGTGATGTCGTAAAATACGACTAAGATAAGTTGACGTCTGGCCGGTCGTGAAATACGTAACCCAATCATGTGACAACATGTTTGTAATATGTTGTACCGACCCCACTTATAGTGGGATAAGGGCAGGAGAATGATGATAATTTAAAATAAATTCATATATACGTCCAGAATTGAAGAACCAATGAATATTTTTTTAGAAGTTACGATAGAACTATTTTGCTGTAATTCGCGTTTGTTAAGAGAATATTTGTAATGCTAAGTGTATGAAACAGACAACATTCACATACCTTATACATGCTGGACAAATCCCCACAAGTATCACAAAACGCCGCCTACACCAACACTCCGCATAAGCTCTACACAATCTCTACGATCGTTTTGCCCCGGAACCGAAGCATCATCAGGATTATGGACTCCACGGCAAAATCTTAATTCGTCGCACCGCCCATGCAAGTTTTTAATAGAAAATCCTCGGAGCTGAAAGCAGGGTCACTGTCAACTGCGCCAACAGTCAAATCATTGTATATTTGATAATTGAAATAGTTTATATTATGATTCTGTTGGTGTCAAATCAAACAATGTAAAATCGTGAATGAGTCATATTTAAGAGGTCATAAATCGAGATAAGAGGTACACTCAGTGTTCAAAGCATGTTTGAACAGCTTTGCGTTATCCAAATAGAATTTTCGATAAAGAAATACAAGGAGCAGCACTTAAGCCACTGCTATATAAACTTTGATAAAAGTTTGGGTATTCCTTGTGGAGATCATATATGAAGAGTTTTGAGTAGGATAGAATAATGGAAACCCCGTCTTATTTCATGTCGTCAAGTACGACAAATATTATTTTTGTTATTGTAGAGTTTTTCAATAGCTAAAATGAAGGGTTTAGGAGCTTATTTGAAATTTTGTTGTTATAAAATATAGCGTTTAATTAATTGAGATATGTTTTGTAGATGGCGTTGAAACTCTGTAAACGAAAATTGAATAATCTGTACTAAAATATAAGGTGAAAAGTTTATATATTTGTTTGTTTGAAGGTGCTAATCACAGGAACTACTGAATCGATTTGAAAAATTCTTTGAGTGTAAGATAGTCCATTTATCGAGGTAGACTATAGACTATAACATCACGCTAAGAAGGATAGGAGAAGAACAGCCATAAAAAATATTGCGAAAACCAAATTGCAGAATTTAAAGCTTTCCTAGCGTGCGCCAAGTAAACTGTGAGAATTATATAAAAATCTCTTATAATTAACTCAGGAGTTATCGTGAAAAGTAGTTATACTTTTATGTTCAAAATTTCTGTTAGAGAAAAAATTTGTGATGCACTGATTTCCATACGGGCGAAGCTTATGATTATGATACAGCAAGTAAAGTATAAACCTAGGCCTAGCATTCAATAAATCAATTGTGAGCTTAGCTGTACTAATTAACACAGCCGTAATATTGTAACCGTAAGATTTGGATTGCAACCAGTTACACACAGACTATAAGCTTATTTGACGTTTAAAACAAAAATTAAAAAGACGTGACCTTATTCAAAAAAGTAGTATTGTGTCAAATTGCAATAAAGCGTAACGTAGCACCTACAAAACATGTCAGTGTTAAAGAGACACATAACTTGGTTTTTTGCAAAAAAAACACTATTTTTTAAATAAGGCTTACTATACATCTAACCCTATTAGCCTAATTTTGAATTAGGCCACTTTAATACTAAGCGTGTCATATGTAAATACATATTTTTGAATTTAAGTATGATAACAAGTTAAATAAATAATAAGCGTAGATTACAATTTCGCTCAACTATAATTTCATACGGCATTAAAGCTCGTAAAAACAGAGCGGTGAGATAAAAACAAGGTCATAAAAATACGTAAACCAGTATTTACAGTGTGAACCCTCGCAGCTGCCTTATAAAAAGAATCCAGGCATTATTCCTGCCAGACTAGAATACAAAACAAACAAAAATCTATAATGCATTCAGCAACCGGCGCCTCTTGAATACCTTTATTTATACTGCATCCAAGATGCATGAGCACTCATTACTCCGGATCGTATCTAAGTGCTGGTATACACTGTGCTTTTATTACCTACAAGCTTTTTAATTGGCGGTCTAATGTATATTTTAATTTTAACTTCTCTCTTCCGGTTTAAAGTAATTCATTAATGTTAACAAATTTAGCCGAGAACCTTCAAAATGACTATTAAGGTAACAAAAACGTTTCCCATTGTTTGTGGTATAAGTGAAGATGAATGGTTCTTAAACGAGATTCAAGATACTACGTAAAAAAAACAGAATTTATATTATGTGATGAAGTTGCGAGTTAATTTGTCAAGACAGTTGTCATGAGGAAGCAAAGTCGCGCAGCTGAGGATAGATTAACACTTTCAGTGTCTATACTTGATCACACAAGGAGATACGTAGGAGACTCGAAATAACTGATAAATCTCATTGTGTCTCGAAGCTGAAATAGCAATGCGGGAAACACGAAAAGCATATAGAAGTTGGGGATTTAAGATTTAAGAGTGGTTATTTTACAGAAAAACGCAACGTATGTAGATCCGAGATCCGTTAATAGAACGAGGTATGAAAAGGTCGCAAGGAACCGTAGAATCAAAACTTCCGTGGAAGCTCCTCTAATGAAACTGGAACAATATTTTGTTTTATTCAAGCTTTCCTAGCTTTTGATATCCTTAACCTTCGTTTCTTCGATTATCTTCATATCAGAAATGACGTCAAATTGTTACTTTGGAGAATCAAATAAACACAGTTTAGCATTACCACCGACATTACCGTCTGTAGTATCTATTTTAGCGAATTATATAATTTCAAAGTTCGTTTCAAGTTGCCGCTAACATCAAGTCCATCTATATTAAAATAATAGTGAACGTCTTTTAATATTATCCAACACTGGCTAGAGTGTCTCAAGAGATAATTTTTTGAATTCTTTTTAACACACACTCAAATATTACCCACTCGATTTGAGATTGTGTACAAAGCTTGAATTACGTAAAATTAAGAAGTTACATTTCAATGCAGTTATGACATCTTTATATTTTCGTACAATGAAGTAAAAGAAGATGATATCTATTTGGAAACAAAATAAACTAGGGCGGTTGGCAATACCTCTAGTTGTGTGAAATCTAAAGTAAGTCTTCTATATTCATGAGATATCTATTTGAAATCGATTAATTATTTATTCATGATGTTTTCTAATACAACATCAAATTCTTATATTACTGTTACTGTGTAATAAATAAGATATTTTATTTCTTAAATAAATGTTTATTTAATATGAAACGAGTTGTGTAGACTAATTCGCATTTTTGTTTGATAATAAATAGGGCAGGCAGAAAAGAGGTCACTTGTAAACTATCCTGCTCGCTGACAGACGTATCCTGCCTCCTTTGACGAGAAGGATATCAGTTTATGCCTACACTGCTTCTATACGTATTGGCTGGTTAAATGCAATGGGGAAAAATTCGTTGTACCATAAAGCATCTTAGTCTTAACGTAAACTTACAACTACACCAGTAGTTTTAGTAACATTGACATATCTTATTTGTATGAGAACATTTGTCTTATATCGTCTGATATCCTGCGTCTGTGTCCTAAAGCCTTATGTTCATGACCTCCTGATGAAAGATATTGTGTCATGCAGTGTATTCATTCCTACATACAATTTCAACTTCCAAGACAACCTAATATTGGTGGTAACTCAATACACATAATATAAGCTGTTATTTTTTGTTGTTGTTTGGCTCACTATTGAAAATAGCTATCAAGCATCGATAAAAGTATTCTTCTCAGTTGACTTTTACTTGTTGTTACAATTATAAGAGACTATGAAATTCTTCTCGACTGGATCTATAAACTTTTAAATAATTAGTTCACTGCACCTGATTTGCACCACCTTGCTCTACTAAACGCTCAATTCAATATTCATGTCTAGAACTACCATTAGTTAGTTATTTAGTCAATCTTTACGTCAGCTATATCAATGTTAGAGCAACTATTTTAACGTCTAAATCGCGATTTTCGATATTATTTACTTTATCTCATGATATACAATGAACGATTTGTTATTAATTCCGAATATACGTAGTCGGCACATAATATTATACATCGCAAAAAAACTGATAAAATTTATTATGATACAGATTAGTTAAGAGCAATATAGCATATGTTAGTTCAGTTAAAATAAGCGCAGACTGGTAGGTTGAAAACAAACTTAGAAGATCAAGACATGACTTACTTTGAGGCAAGTTATCATCATCTTCCTGCCCTTATCCCACTCTAAGTGGGGTCGGCACAACATGTTACAAATATGTTGTCACATGATTTGGCTATGTATTTTACGACTGGCCGCCTGCCTGACTTCTACTTACCTTAGTCGTATTTTACGACTCCTCGGTAAGAAGAGGGTGGTCTATTTTACTGAACCGGATACCACACGGTGGGTCAACTTACCTTAGTCACCTTTTACGACACCTCGGTAAGAAATGTGGGTGGTATATTCTACTCAGCCGGATACCACACGGCGGGTCGACTTACCTTAGTCGCCTTTTACAACACCTCGGTAAGAAATGAGGGGGGTACTATTCTATTCAGTCGGTAACCACACGGCGTAGTTATCATGGAGAAATAAATCGACAAATGTATGACGCACTCAAAACATTTCTTTGTATAATATTTTCACTTGAAATTTCATTTTACGTAAACTTAATCCAATTTTTCGGCGGCCATTTTAAATGTGTAACAGCTCGTATGAGAAGCGCCTTATATTAGCATATTTAATTTTGTTTACTTACACGTTTGTATAAGTGAGCATTTTGAAACCTGTTTTGAAATGCATAGTGTGTGTAAGCTCATATAAGGGTAAAAAAAATATATTGCCGACCGAGCCTTGCACTTAAAACAGGTTTTGTCTACCTTCGACGACCATCCGATCAATCAACTATAGAGACATTTATATTAAAGGAAAGCAACTCGATTTTATCTTTTTGCTTGGTTATTATATTAGAAAAATATGCCGTGTGGTATCCGGCGGAATAGAATAGTACCACCCTCATTTCTTACCGAGGTGTCGTAAACGGCGACTAAGGTAAGTCGACCCGCCGTGTGGTGTCCGGCTGAGTAGAATAGACCACCCTCTTTCTTACCGAGGTGTCGTAAAATACGACTACGGTAAGTTGATGTCAGGCAGACGGCTGGTCGTAAAATACGTAGCCAAAACATATGACAACATGTTTATAACATGTTAGAGTGGGATAAGGGCAGGAAGAATATGATTATATTAGAAAAATACTTATACCGTAAGCCTAAAGCTTATGCCATACATTTTTCAGAAGTTTAAGTAAATATTGACTATTTAACAAATGTAAATAGTACAGTTGACGATTCACTTGTTTACAAGTTTACTTAAATATTTCTAAAACATAATAAATATAAATATATATGGGACACTTTTACACACATGGTCGTCCGTCCCCAAAGTAAGTAAATTAATACTTGTGTTATGGGTGACAGACAACTGGTGAATATATACTAATATATTTTTTTTAAATACTTACAACTTAACATGTTCTAAAGTTAATTATTAGCATCTACTCGTAATCCATGTCTTAAGCTGAAATGATTTTTGACTTTTGACTTTCAATTTTGAAATGTGAAGTCTGTAAAAAATTTTCAACGCCACGGGAATCGAAGCGTTTTCTGAAGCCGTGAACCTTTTATTAAGATGACCCAAGACAAAACAATAGACAAACATGAGAATTTTTCAATGTCAACAAAGTCTGATAGAGGCAACAATTGTTAAGTGGGTAAACCTGATAGAGTCATCAGAGGTCACTGATCGGTAGAGTGCACTTAGTGTGCGCTCAGCGAGCGGTTTCACCGTATTCGAATGTTTATTTTGTATTGAAAGTTAAGTGCAATTGATCTCTCTATAAAAGTATATCAAAACAAACTCTACCTAAAATAATGTTTAGTACAAAAGTGTATAGATTTGGGATTTTCGGGTACAGACCTAGGGCTGGCATCTATTTGTTTTATATGTAGGATTGTAATGTTTTTTTATTGTTATCGTGAGAGAAAGATGTCAAATATCATCTCTTTTGTTTTTAATACCGGGTGCACTGACAACGCAATAAGATTATTAAACACCTACTTGTTTAGAGCTTGCCTCGGCTAAAACTAGCATAGATTATAGAGTTCAAGTGTTAATATAAAATAATTATCATGGTAGTCGGAAGCTAAATGAGAGAAGAGGTTATTCTCGATAAGAATAATAATAATTTAATTATATAAGAATTTAATATAAGAAGAATATTATTTTGTTTATGGGCGATTTGACAGTTCGAAAGTTATTCTAAAATTACATTTCAATTATATGTAATATGAATACGCGATAATATTTTCTTATCTGTGTTATCTACACATTTCTGATTTGATTATTTTTGTGACGGTAGTCTAGTAACATTCTCGAAATATCTTTATTAAATGCGTGTTTAAACGTGTGTTCAGTAGTTATATTAATTTGTAATGAATAACGAAAACCGCGATTAGCTGTATGGAGTACTATATATTTTTTTAAAATGATTTAACATTAGCACTAAATTGTAGAGAAGATAAGATATTTTTTTACTTTTCACGGTATTTAAATATCAAGGAAATATCACAGTAGATAAGATTTGGAGAAAACTGACCAACGATCTATTTGACGTACTTCCGTAGAACGATATGGGTGTAGTTATTATAGATTTCGATTTTCAGTAGGTATAAGTTTTAGTTGATATACTCGATGTTATCGGTTCTATTCTAATCTGGTGGCAAATCCCTGCCTTTGGCAAGAAACCACCCTACCGCCAAAACCGAACTTACAAACAAACAACTTACAAAGAACAATTTTAAAAGTATATGTTTTTTTTTTTTTCGTTTTGTTGTTGCTTTTTATCCCATGTGTATGTGAGCTAAATTTCATAAATATTGATCCAGTGGTTTTGGCGTGAAAGCGTATCAGCCATACAGACAGACTTTCGCATTTATAATATCCATCAGGTTGATAATGTCAAACACAAACCAATAATAAAAAATCGTTTTTTCGTATCTATAATATCTATAAATAGATTTTGTTTGTAAAGCAAAGGGTAACCTGCACAAATCATCTTGCCTCAAGCTATGCGAAACACTTCGCTCCAATTTAAGATCGTGGGAGAGGTCAAAGATCTCAGTGTGTGAATATTTGTAACGTTATTCGCCTTTTATTTTGAAACAATTAATTCACGACTTCAGCTATAAGATATGCTTTGTTGTGAGATATTTTGTACTGATATAAATTTATTTAACGCTAATTAGTGCCGTCAAACGTCTTTGCCGGCGCCGCTATCGAATGTCGATTATCATTTTTATCTAAGCGGCTTAATGATTTGGTTTTTAATTAAAATATTATAAATAAAATGAACTGACACCTTAAAAGGTGATGTTTTTGAGTCTGAAAGCATATCAGTAACGGCGACAGTATTTAACTCATGGGAGAAGTCATCCTAACTTCCTCGTCATGATGATGAAACCTCCATTATTAATAGACTAGCTGTAGATTCGACTTCGTTGAAAGATTATGCTCAATCAGTGACGTTACCTACACTTGCGAAACCTGGACGCTGACGGACAAAAATATGAACTTAAAATGGCATTTTTCGAAAGGAATGACTTACGAAAATCTTTGGACCATTACGAGAAGACAACAGACATGTATCGTAGAAGAATGCATCGCGTACTGGACCAGCTGAATCATATGGAAACGATCGCCAGGTTTTGATAGTTACAAAGACTCAGATGGTAAGGCCACTAGAGCGCATGGAAGATGCTAGAGCGGTAAAAACCATTTCCAAGTGGACTTCGCAACAGAAGATACCCAGAAGCAGTCACAGACTGACTGGAGAGACTGACTTAAGGCGGACCTCCCATACCTGACCAAACTACCATCTCTGAGGTGGGAGTCCAGAGACAGTAAAATGTAAAAGGCTCGCTGAAGAGCCCAAGACTCATAAAGGGTTGTAGTGCTATAGGAAGTAAGCAAGATAGAAAAACAAGAATAAGTCATGTTTATGTTTGAAATTAATATTTTCAACTACGAAAAACAAAATAATTGTAATAATATAGTATCTGTTCTTTTTTTAATTGTTTCATTAAAATATTAATTTAAAACACGCTTCCGCTCCCTGATAAAACTGAATGGTTCGCTTTATAATTCTTTTAATATGTGTCCCATAAATACGGGGCGTATGCTTCCACTGGCGGTTATCGTGCAGTTGCTACATATGTATTTCTCTCTTATCAAAGTACAATTTCGATTATTATTCAACCAGTGTGATGTAAAACGAATGGGAATTTTTTATTGTTTCTCCTTTCCCTTTGTTGTAAAAACGCGATAACCATGAAATAGGGATTTGAAAGCATCGGGTGATATTTTGTCACTGAAAATTTTAAATGAAAGGTAGTATAGTAAATTAATGGGCTGTTACTATTATACTGCCACGAGTGGAAGCCTATGTCCAGACATAGTCTTTCGCTCTCCATATTAGTTTAGTTGTCATTGGAACACTGTTTATTGTTAAATTTTTAAAATAATTCTTTATTTAAATTGGCTTTTACAAGCACGTTTAAATCGTCAGATTATAATGAATCTATAACTGCTTTGGAAAGGTATTCTTACTCGTACCAAGAAGAACCAGGAAGAAACTCGGCGGTCATTCGGCGGTAGAAAAACTTATGGGCTATATATATAACTTTCAAATTGGGTTTGAACCCATAACCCTCTCGAGATAGGAACAAGCTTTTACTCTCGGCTATCACAGTTTGAAAATCTTAATCTAAATTAATTATTCTTGTACATCAAAATCTCATGAGTAAAATATAAATCACTTTAAAAAAAAAAAAAAAAACTTTGATTAAGACACTACATATTATTCAGTTAAAAAAGAACAAAAATAATGTTTTTCATGGTAATTAATTAAAAAAAAAATGAAAATCGATCTTTTAATCACCTAATTAATTTTAATATCTGACAATACATGTAACATGAATATACTAAATTAAACCTTAAATTTGAATCAAATACCATGAGTTATCATGAGTTGTTATAATTGTTACAATGTTACCTGATTTTGTTATATAATTTTAGTTGAATTATTTAGCTGAAGCTACATCGAAATTAGAATAACATTTGTAAATCATTTGTATTGTTTTAAATATTAACTATGCACTACATTTTGATGGTAACGATTTCGGACTGCGTAATCAAAATTTGTTCGCGCCTACTGGCAAATTTATTTACATAGTTTGAAATGCAAGCTAACAAATATTGCCTACATAAAATATTTTTATACATTTTACAGTGTTTTTAATCGTAAACTAGGTGGTTATGTGACTATTTTTATGTTTTATTTATTTAACTATTTATGTTTTGTTTAATTTTAATGTGTTTTCTGTAAAACTTTTTATAAAATAAAAAGTCATGAGAATATTATTTAACTATAAAAGCAAATATATGTACTAAATGTAAAGTGTCCGTTCTTATACCTGATACATGCATAATTCCTTAAAACTCACACACTACCTACCTATCTATATGTTTGTCTATATTGATAAATATGTACGTGACCTTAGATTTGAGAATAGATTTTTACGTTATTTATTTTTTATATAAAAATGTACATGTATGTTGTTCTGTATGTTACTTATATAATTTTTTTTTATATTCCAGGTACACTCGTCGATGCAAAATAAATTTTCATGGTGATGTATTATTTAGAAATCCATATACTACCTATACTTATAATATTTTAATTTTACTTATTACTTATACTTACTAATTACTTATTACTAATACTTTTACTTATATCGATTATTTTTGTCATTATAATAAAAACGATTTTTATGTATATATAATGAATATGAAAGTGTCTTTATTTGTTTTCTTCTATCGATGGTATTATTGCTTTGATAGTTAGTAGAGATTGTAATAAGATCTGCAAAAGTTTCTTTTGATCTTAGTGAAATTCATTCACGCAGATAAAGTCGGGGGTTGAAAACAGAGTTTTATAGACAAAACTTTTTCTTCTATTTTGCTGTAAATATCTTGACCAATATTATTTTTTATCAATAGGTCTAAGATTCAGATAATCTCGCATAAAAGTACGTCCTTTGTCCCTCCTATTGTCCTTCCTATTCTTGATATTCGATCTTATTGAACCGATTCTAGGATTCGGATGGGATTAGAGGTCCTCGACATTTTTTTCCTTTATTTTCTGTATTATTCTCGGTCTCTAAGTAAATCTCGAATAAGACATTTATAATGAGCTGAGAGAGTCCTAAGATAAATAATAAATTATGTATTTGTAGTTTGAATTTTTTTCTTGTACCGCCCGAATTATCTTCAAACTCAGCTTTAATTATTAATCTTCTTTCTTTATAAGTGTGCCTTTGCACAGGTGCTATTTTTTCTTTCTCTTTTCTAAAAATATGTATGAACAATAAAGAAATAAATAAATTATTATTGAACATATTTTTCATATATTTTGTTTTGCTTGAGGTATTTTGTAATTGAAAGCTTTTAATATTTATAAGACTCCGTTATTAGGTAAATGATTTTATAGTATTTTGTGGTGGTTTTGTAGTATTTGATAAATATTTATAAAATACAAATGGGACCGGATTTTATACGTTAACCAATTAAATAACCACCCCACTTATTGTTTCTGCATTCATTTTTGTTATAACATTTAAAGGATCTAAAATTTTCATTTAAAAATAAAGATATAGATAAAAGACTAACTAAAAACCTCAAATTGAAATAATTTGAGGTTTTTGGTTCTGACGTAATATAATATGATTTCATTACATTTGTACAAAAAACACTAACATCTAGTCATATATTTGCTTTCCTGGATCGAACAGACGTTTGGCCTTTTCCCTTACAAATTCAAATTCAAATTCAAAATATTCTTTATTCAAATAAACTTGTAAACAAGTGCTTTTGAATCGTCAACTCTACTGCTGGTTCGGAAAGCTGTTCCTACCGAGAAGAGCCAGCAAGAAACTCGGCGGTTGCTCTTTTTAAAAAATACAATTCTTAATGCTAGTTACATTTAATGTTTCTATCTTGTACAGGGTCGAACAATATTTATATCCACGCATTTTTATCGTCTAAATAATCCTCAACAGTATAGTAGGCTTTCTGTATCATCCGCTCCTTAATAGTGTTTTTAAACTGCTGTAATAGCAAAGTTAAAATTGATTGTGGAATTTTATTATAGAATCTTATACCCAAACCCACAAACGACTTACGTACTTTTTCAAGGCGCAAAGCAGGGGCCGCTAGCTTATGTCGGTTCCTACTTTGTCTATTATATACATCGCCTATTGTTTTATAATTTTTTATATTTGTATATACAAAAATTAAATTACTTAAAATATACTGTGAAGCAAATGTAAGAATACCTATTTCCTTAAACTTCTCTCGCAGGGAATCCCGCGGACTTAAATTGTAAATGCCACGTACGGCTCTTTTTTGTAATACAAAGATTTTTTCATTATCCGCGCATTTACCCCATAGCAATATTCCATAGGACATAACACTATGGAAGTAAGCAAAATAAACAAGTTTTGCCGTTTCGCCGTCAGTAAACAAAATTGTATGTATCGAAAATATTACTTTCATTATGGGGTTAATACTCTACGTTAATTTGCCACAAACGACACCTTAAAATATTCAAATATATGTTCAGGTTTAGTTCATTTCCCGATTATGCTATCTATTCGAGTTAACATAAACTTAAGACTTAAGGGATGGCTTTGAAACTAACATTAAACCTTATGTTACGATATTTAGTTATGCAAGCATTACATGTTAGTCACGTTCGTGTATCGGTATATAGTTGAATTAATCCCTAAATAATTGAACGACTACATGTATCCATATTCGATAGTACAAAGTTGTATCGCTGCGTCTCCTTGGACTAATTGGTACTTAACTGTTATATGTTCGCCTCGTCATATTTGTTCGCTTTGATATTTTCAACAGGCAATATTTATTTTCAAATTTATATATTTATGGAAAATATTTGATTATTCGCAAATTCGGGCTCAATAATAAGATATTGTAGTAATATTACCACTTTATGGAAAACTGCTGTGTGTGCTTGTTTGGAAAATGCCCGTTCATTTTTATTCATAAAATAAAGAAGTAATAAGATTTGACTGGCTCGTTATTGGTGGTGGCAGTGACCCTGCCTTTAGCTTTGCGGGTCGCGGGTTCATTTCCGCCGAGGACCAACACATTCTAGATATTATTTGTAGGTTTTTCGAATTTAGGTGTATTTATGTATTTAAATAAAATTATAAGAATGTAGTATATTTACTAGTTGTGTGTCACCCATAACATAAATATTTAGTTACTTATTTTGGAGATGGACAACCGTATCTGTAATTATTCCATATATTTATTTATTTATTATGACTTTTCTCCGGAATATTTCATACTTAACAGTGTATTTAATAATAAAGAAGTTTTGGTAAAGATATGTAGAATATAATGTTAAATATTTTCAAATTTAAAGTTCTTATATTATTGGCTATTGCATAGATATACCATAGATTAACAAACACTACAAAAATTATGTCCGGAGTGACGCAACCTATGCGTTAGCACACCCAAAATAGGTGTGCAGAGAATATCAAAAAAATCTAAAGTAGTTGCTGGATCCAAGCGGCATAAGATAGTATGACCACGGATGTTCATGAGTTAAAAAACAATGAGATGCTTAATTATTAAAATTCAACACATATCATGTTCTTGTAATAATGAACGAATCATTTTTTGTA